>JAQOWM010000192.1:0-1200000 GCA_029041755.1 Resseliella maxima
TATGTGTAAAAATAATTAAATATTTATGTTCAATAAAATATTTTTCATTATTAAATTATCGAAATATAAATATTTTTGAAATAAAATAATAAAAACACTTCATTGAGAAATTAAAAATACAACTAAAGCAAAACAAACTATTTATATTAAGTCTCCGGATGTTTGTTCCGATTGGTGTTTGTTGTATACATGTACTGGGGTTATACAATTCAATGCATGGGAAAGCTTATGTCAAAACTGTCAAACGAATTGTTTACTTTTTATAAACATAACCTTAGTGTCGATCAATTCCCCGTGAATTACGGATAATTGGTTTAATTTAGCAAATAAAATGTCCTACAATTGTTGTTTCCGTTTTGGACAATATGCAAACAAATAACAAAATGTTCGATCAAATCAATGGAACTCGATTCGACAAGTAACGCATTATTTGTTGTTTCTTCCAAAAATAAAATATATAAAAGAAATGTACAATCGTTGTATTTCAATTCAGAAAATCAAAATTCACATTTTTGTTCACTATTGTGTGTGACTTCAGTAAATTAAATAAACTCTTCATCAATTCACTTCGAATAGATTTATAATTTTCATATTACAATAACAAATGAAATGTCAATTTGTGTGGAAATAAACACACTAAACAATATGCGGTTATGTTTTAAATGAGTTATATAGTAAACAACTTATGTCAAGTCAGTGTCGCCTGAAACGATTACACAGCAACTACACAGTAAAATAAAGCAAAGAAATAAAAAACAATCGATTGTTGTCGCTCAACAAAGAATTGGTGATTGTTGTTTCTCCCGAGTAAAATGTTTATGAGAAAATATTGTTTTAGTTCATAGCACGCAAAATGTTTTCAATTTTTTCGAGTCAAATATTTTTAAAGATATATTCTAATCTATTTGGGTTTATTTTTAATTCTTTCGGATTTTTGACTATAAAAATCCAAAAAACTAATTAAAAAATTCTTTTGGTTTTACAGTGTAAGCTTTCCCATGTATTGTATTGTATACCCAGTACATGTATACAACAAACGCCAATCGAATAAACATGCGGAGACTTAATATGAATAGTTTGTTTTGCTTTAGTTGTATTTTTTAATTTCTCAATGAAGTGTTTTTATTATTTTATTTCAAAAGTATTTATATTTCAATAATTTAATAATGAAAAATATTTGATTGAACATAAATATTTAATTATTTTTACACATAATCACTTGCAAGACCAATGAATAATGTTACATCGTAAGAAAACGTCCATCTAGTGACTTGATGTAGAACTTTCTATAAAACCTATGAGTGTGAAATAGACAAATACGTCTAAAAGAGACAAACACACAAACATTACTTTGTACGTAGCAGCATTATAGTTCTGTAATCAGTCTTTAGATGGCGAATTTTTCTGTGATGACACTTGTTGTTAGTGTAAATTAGTGTAAAATCAATTTTGCTCATAGTGCCTGTTCACTTGGTTTCACACATATATATTCATTTGTTTGATAATCAAAAAATAGATCGAAATAGTTAATTATTGCATCAAAATTTCTCGGAATAGGTGATTTAACTGCACTAATAGGTTCCAAAACACTTGTGAATGAAAATGATGATGACGTGGAATTGAACTCATCTTCGTCTCCGCCTATGAGCATACCATTTTGGTTATACATAGAAATGTCCTTTAAATCAATTTCCCCGATTCCACTACCATCTTTATTAATACGAATCATGTGTGCACCTGACGACGTAATTTTAATGTCAACCATATCATTTGACTTTACAACAGATGATTTCATTAGCTTCGATAAAATTGTGGCCAGAATTCGATTAAATATTTTTGCTGCGCCTCGTGTAGCTTTTTTAGCACGTGAAAATCCAAAACGATTTCTCTTCACTCTTTTTGCACATGTTTTTTCGGTGGAGCAGTCTTCCTCAAAATCATTTGAAGCTTCCATAAGTTCTGTTGGAAAAAAAATATTAATGATTTATCGGATGTGTACCAATCCAAGAAAAAATTAAATGGTACGATAAAGATATCAAATTATTGGAATGAATTGAACATTTGATGAAAGAATGAATTTCAAAACTTACCATTATCAGACATGCGACAAATTTCCATCAATGTATTGAGATACACCTCATAGTTGTTGAATTTAATTTGATCTTCAATAGCGACATAAAACTCATTCATCACTTGATTGTTAAACCACATCAAACTGAATACATTTGATTTTCCAGACAATTGGCTATTTCCATGGAAAAAGAAATCCATGTAGCTGATGTCAATCGTCTGTGGAATAATATTATTTTCATCTTTCGAATAGAAACTCAGTTTAATTTTTGTCGCACGCATTGATTTGATGTTTACATAACACCTGATCCATTCCTAAAAGGAGAAAAAGAAAGAAAAAAAAAATGGATTAATTCATTTTTCCAATCTATAGTTTTAAGTCTAAAAAAAATTAAAATTTTTTATATTTTATTGATTTAAACATTTATTGTAATCTTTAATACTTTAATACTTTAACTTACCTCACAAATTTGATGATCGTTTCCATTGCGATAGAAGTTGTATTTAATATCAACAGGAGTGTATGGTAAAAAGAATTCCATGGTTTTTAATTTCAACACAAAAATATACGACGGTAACAATGATATAAATGATCAATTTCACAAAAACGTTTAAAATCGTTTTGATTTACGAATATTGACTGATGATTGATTCACTCAGATTTTATTTTATTTTCTTGTTTATTTAACTTGAAAAACCATTTTAATTTTGTTCAATATTGATGCGATCTGCTTGAAAGCTGAACAAGAAGTACTTTGAAGATCATTTACGTATGCCTTAAATAGTAAATTTTCTTCAAGAAATTTTCCAGGAATTTAGTACTTGCTCACAGAATAATAACAGGTAAGAAATTTTTAATTAACATATTCAAGGTGTAACATTTGACTTCGTTTAATCATTTGCCGATTGATGAATCCATATTTATAACCCTCAAAGGATTAACATTTTCACCTTTGAAATAATTTTTTTTCAATTACACACCTGAGAGCTAATGAGATCTTAACGTGAGATGCAATTCTACTGGTTCGTCTACCTGTGTCTGTACGGTAATTTTACATGTATGTTTATCGGTACTTGGGAAATTCCCAGCAACAATAATTTGCCTTCTGTACATCGCATCGTACTTACCTTTGGGGACATTTTTGAAGTGAACGCAATAATACCTAACTATGTACTGTGAACGTTCTTAATGCGACTGTTAGGCGACTGAGTTGCTCAGGTTTCTTAGAATATTGCAAAACGGAATGTATTTCTGTTTAACTTTGCATTTACTACCTGTCGTCTTTTCACATAATATTTTGATTAAGATCGAATGAGATTAACATTGCTTTAATATTGCCAGCAATAGAAGTTAATTGTATTCGACAGGGATATGACTTAATAAATAAAATTCTGATTAACTTTAAATTTTTTTAATTAAAATCCCTGTTCATGTTCAATTCTGTGTTCATATTCATAGAAATTTGGATAATTACGAGTATATTATAAAATGATACCGAATTCCATTTCATCTCAAATATCAATCCATTGGCTCTGACTCTGTTTATTTTACTCATGATAAATTTGTACTCAAATTGTGAAAACAGAAATACAAACCAATTTACGGAAACAACAAACAATTCAAGCAAATTATTTAGAAAATCAAATTTTATATTGAAATTTTCTATTCTGTACTTCTTACGGTACAGTAAAAAAAATGGACATACTTTGAGCCCAAGCACTACTCATCGATACAAATTCATAATTCTCATGAATGATGCTATAAATCAAATCCTTTCTTGAAAGTTGCGAAACTTCCACCGAGCTCCAAACCCTTATCATTTATTAAATAAAACAACGTAAAACAATAAAATTGTGATCTATGTTGAGATCATGGCTAAGCCTAAAATGCAATCATTCATATTTTTTTTTTCTCTTTGAAAACTTTTCACACCAAAAAACATTTAAATTACTCGTTTTTATGGTCGTTCAATACAATGCAAACTGATGATTGCATTGAAAAGAAGATAAAGTCGAGAAAAAATATTTATTAAATAGATGAGGGTATGAAATATAGCTTATTCACAAGTTTCGTGATAAATGAGCATACAATCGTTTTAGTTGAAGCACTCTTGTGGCAAATTTAAATGTAATCAAAAGTTATTTGGTGTATCTATCCACAAAGTTGATATGAAATCGATAAGCTAAACTAATTAATGACCAAAACTAATGAAAACCGCCAATTAGTTAGATTCAATTTAATAAATGCTGATAGGGTGGTTGAAAGATGTTCACATAAATCAACAAAACGATTTATATTATTCAACATGATTTTAATTAAATTTTACCTTTCTTAAAGATAAACAAAACAAAATTTGTTGAGATGGAAGATGCGCCATTCATGGAATGCCATTCCTCCTATTTATTTTCTTTAAAAGTATTAAATTTCAATAAAAAGTCCTTCTATGTAAGAGCAATTATTCGTTCGTTGGTGGATCGATTGTTGAGATGCCACTCACTTAAAACCAATGTTCAGCGCTTAAAAGATATTTTACATGATGAAATTGAACCAATGGTCCTGAATAAACAAAGAAAAAATATACTCAACATGAGTTTTCTCGTCTTTGGTCTGTCTACCATTGTTTGCATGGTGAAATAAAATGCTACGCTGTTATTATTTAAATTCCTTTTGTTTGATGTATCGTTGGATGGAACAGCATCCGGTTACTTGTCGATAATTGACTTACAAAGATGTGAACTTTTGTGCGAACAGTTTTCAACTTTAGCCATACCTCATTGTTCAATTTATGCCGCGACCTGGCAAAGTCGATGAATATAATTACAAAAGAAAGTGGAGCAAATTCTTGCTGTGCACTGATAAGCATGACTGTGAATTTGCGATTTTAAATGTGACGTTACGGTGTCTTGTTTCCGATTAAGCAAAACTGCATTTAATGAAATTCACTATTTATATGCAAAAAGAAAATCATCCAATTATGAAACAATTTACATTCAATGGCATCGGAACGTGTACAACATGCAACAGATATATTAAATCAAATATTATGCAATTTCACTCTCTTTAACTCTCACTCTCACCTGGTGCAAATTTGCATAAAAATACAAGCAGCTCGGAAAAGTATCACATTTAACACAGCATCGTGTGTTCTAATGTGTGTTCTACATTCGTGATAAAATGCATTCTCATGATGAAATTTCGGTTTTACTTTCCATTTATAGTGATACCGGAGTTTATAATCCATGCACACACAATAATGTTAATAATTTGTTTTATATACAATTTAGACATAAATAAGGTTTTTATAAAGCAATGAAATACTAGCTTGAAATTCTTCAATGTGCAATTTTGCATAGCTCATGGCATAGCTGCAGTACGAAAATATTTCTGCAAATTTCCATCATATTACAATCAAGGCTTTACTTACACTGGAAAAGTCAGCTTGAAATAAATCCATGGATGGATTTATCCGATGGATTTGACGCTACGTTGGTTGCATTGAATTTTTTGCATTCATTTGCAACATTGGCTGACGTTTCCATCGTAAATAAAGCCTTGATTACAATTGAATACAACAGAAATTTACTTGCTCAAAATTGTTTCATCATTTCAAGTCACTTTGTATTTAAAATACGAGTATACGATAGCTTATTCATATCTTACCAAAGCCATTTGCTTTTTACTCTAGTAAGAAATGTTTAATCTCACCATTCTTTGCGGCACATATAGAAAAGATACGTTTCAAGATTTATAAAATCGATTTAAGATGCATAATGTTAGACGAGCAATATCCCTGTAAGTCTTTGTAAATAAATTTGTTCATTTCCAATGAACCCTTTTGATTTTTGCAATGCAACAAACGAACAAACATGCATAATATTAAACACACAAAATATCATGCAGTCTTCAGTCTCCATCATCAAAACTGATGCGATTGCAAAATTCGAAAGGAAGCGTATGCCAAAGAAACAAATACATTTGACTGTGCATAAAATAAATGAATTCCAAAGAAATAGAACAAAATTAAATCAAAATGCAAAATGCAAATGAAAAGCCGGTATCGGATGTTTCGTTTTTTTTTTTTTTTCTTTTTTTCGTATTCGCAATGAATGTAATATTTCAATAAATTGGTTGAAATGCAACCGAGAAGAAAACCTCATTTATACAACTTAACAAGAATTCCCACACAAAATTGAACAAATGAAATACCACGAATATCATTTGATTTCAACGTTGATTTCCCTTAATTGAGTTTACGACGCAATTCGCGCAAAACGTTGCATTATTGGACAGAAAATGATTTTTGTATTTATTGAAAAATTAATTCGCCATCTCATAATTGAATCGTAACTTCAATGCAATTCATTGCAAAGGAAATGAAACTCATTTCACCGGATCCGGTTCTATATATACAATTTCTCATTGACGCTTCATTTTCATTGAATTAATTAAAATAAAAATTTAATATCGATAAATTAATGAAATGCAATTTATTTGATAATAAATTTAATAATAAACCGATCGAAAAATTTTTGTCATCAAGCTATTGAGCAACAAGCATATCGATGGAAATTATTGTTGTTTTTTTTTCTCTCTTTATTTTGCGTAAAATTCTGGCCTTGGATAGTATGCTTTACCGAGCAGTTGCAAAGCGACACTGATAAAACTTCGTTGATTTGATATTCAAAACCGATTTCTTATCATTCCATGGAGCGTGCGAATAAATTGCCTGTGACTGGAATAAAAGCTTTTGAGGGGAAGACATCAATGTTTGTTTCACTACGCGCAGTAGATTTCCATCGTATGAGTGAAATAAATATATATGCAGTTTCTCCAACATTCCATGAATTTAAAGGAAAAATCTTGCTACAGGCTGCAACAAGTCTCTGGCCACCGCCATCACCACTATATCAGTTTATGAGACAAACTCTAACAGGTCTTCGTTGGCATATATGCAAACCTTAAAATCCATAACATAAAATATCTATTTGAAATTTCCTTTTGACAACATGAATGATATTCCAAGATTTTTTGATAGTTTAATTTAATCAGTTTATTTCTACTCTTTCTCTTCTCATTTTAACTTATTTCGACACGTTCGTTCCTCATTTTATACACTTATATTTATTATTTTAAATAATTTAACTCATACAAAATTCATCTTAGTTTCGCTTAGTACTTTTTTTTTCTTCTTAAAAATGATGGAAAAAGTTGGTTGATTTATATTGTTTTTCTATTTGTTTTAGTTTTAATTTGGTTTCGATTTTTAAATATTTCTTTTTAGTTGTTTTCATGAGAAAGAGTACAAGATCGCTGGAATGGATGGTGTCGATTATATCAAAATCATTTTCAATTCTCACACTTAAAATTGCAAAAGATACTGATGGAGAGTTGTTAGGGTTTTTTTTTCAGAAAATGCAAAACATTCACAATTAAGTCTTCTTTTTTTCAAGCAAAATTATACAAATGGGCGACATGCAAGTTTTACAAAAATAATAATATGAACATCAATGGGAAAACTGTTGCATGAAAGGTAACTTAAAAAACATTCAATTTGTATTTCATTCTAAATGATTCACTGGATTGCAAATAAATGAACAATTTACTAGGTTTAAACTGAAGAAAAGTGAATGCGCCAAAAGTGATTATTGAATTCTGAAAAAAGACGACTTTTTTCTATAAAACAAAATAATTGTGCATGATTTTACAATTCACTGTGTTTAGTTTCAGTGTCTTTTGAATCAGCTGATGGTGCTTCTTTGTCTTCTTTGTCTTCTTTCGTTGCATCCGGTGCATCGATAACTGTTTCATTTCCAGCTGTTGTATTTTCAGTTGTTTCACTTTCGTTAGCTGCTTTCTTCGACTTTTTCGGTGTGTCTTTTACTTTTGGCTTCCAGATTTTCAATTTATTAATTAAATATTTTACTTCACGATCCAATAACATCATACGGTCAGTGATTGATTTGACAGTCATTTGAACTGGTTCAAATTTCTTGAGCTTGTTTTGTGCTTTCTCTTCTTTAACAATCCATTCTTCAGCAGCTGTAATTGCCTTTTCAAGCGTTTCAATTTCAACCTGAGTGAAAATATCTTTGTCTGCATTCGTTTCCTTTGTCATATTTTTTGCATTTGTTAGGAAAGTTTTGGCATTTGTTATCATTTTGTTGAATGTTGCAATTGCTTCTGGCCGTTCTCTGTGCTCCCAGTGGCGAGCATAAATTGGATTTGATTTCTCTTGCAATTCAGCCAATTTCTTTTCATATGTATCAGCATCAGCACCTTCACCATCTTCATAAATCCAATCGGACACTTCAGCACATGCTTTGCGAAGAGCTTCTGATTCCTCTGGTGTTGCACAGCTTGCATATTCATCCTCATCAAGACGTTGATTTGCTTCAATAACGAAACTTTCTAGCGCATTTAAAGCACCTTCACGACGAGCAATTTGCCGTTCTAATTCATTTAATGCGTCGACCTTTTTACGTGCTTCTTCATATTTATCGCCTTTCAAATGGACTGCATATAATATGTCAACTTCATAAGGGATTGGCTCTTTAATGTTGACAATTTTTGATGTCGGTTTCTTTTCACTATTAGCTGTTGAGTCGGTTTCATTTGATGCGGTTGCATTTACTTTTGCCTCACCTTCAGCCGTTTTTTTATCATTTTCGGCTGTCTTATCACCATCTTCTGGTGTTTTTTCTTTAGCATCTTGTTCTGGGTCCTTCTTTTCATCATCACCACTGCTAAACAATTTTGTAATGGTATTGCCAAGTTTTGCGAATGAACTTTCCTCTTCTTGTTCGGTGACATTTTTATCGGCAACAAATTCAATACCAGACAAAGAAAACAAACCAGAATCATCTAAAACGAAATGTGCTTTGATTCCTTTTGGTTCGATATTTTCATTTGAATGCGTTGAAATAATTTTAGCCACATCACTCAGTTTAATTTTAAGCAAATTTAATGAGCCAATATTTTTGACTTCGCTACTTGGCAAATGATCCAAATCACTGTAGCTAACTTCAAATGCAAAGTCATCAGTATTTTTATTGAATGTAATGACTTTCTTTTGTGGATACGATCCAAAAGCATTAAACAGGCTGCGTTTAACCAATTTCGTATTGCCGGCATTGCCTTCACGTTCAAAGGTTACTTGAATTGGGAATAAAACTGCTTCTTTGACGATGAATTTTGATACTCGGAAACCAGTTGCAAGATCAGCTGCTTTGTATACACCACCCAAAGCGGCTGCTTCATCGCTGTTGATATTCTTTCCTAATTCAGATTTAACGAATGCTTTGAGCGCCTCTTGAACCTTTGGCACACCTATCAATCAAAGAAATTGCAAAGAAAAATTCAAATTAGAATTTAAAAATTGCAAATGTAAATCCAAAATGTAACTCACGTGAACTTCCTCCGAATAGTGTAACTTGATTTATAACACTCAGATTGAGACCCGAACTCTTCAAAGCTTGTTGCAATGGATCAACAGCACGGTCAAATAGATCTTTGCATAATTCTTCAAATTTTTCACGAGTCACTTGTAGTCTAAAATCTTGTTCATCCAATAAGCCTTCAATTTGAGCAAAATGATCGGTGTTTGCGGAAAGAACATTCTTCACACGACCGGCTTCTTTGAATAATTTGGCCAATGCCCGCGGACTCGTAAAAACGTCGGTCTTTGTCTTTTTCATTTTGTTAAATTCTTTGCCCAAATAGTCTCTTAACCGCAATTGCATTTCCAAACCACCCAATGTACGATCGTAACCGACACCAAGTACCTGCACAATTGGATTTGTTTCACGTGTCACTTTATCTTTAACTGTTTGATAGCTCACAACGCTGGCTGTTGTATGATATGCTCCCATATCGTAGAAAATGTAATATTTGGCATTTTCATTGATTTCTTTACGTGAGAAAATACCAAAGTTCAAGGCAACAGCGGTATAATCATTGATGAGCTGAAGTACTTTAATGTTTGCAAGATTTGCAGCGGTTAAAAGAGCAGTTCGTTCAGCTTGTCCGAAAAAACCGGGAATCGTTATAACGCATTCAGTTACTGGTTGACCTATTTAATGTAAAAATCAATGGGAATGTTATGACGTTATTTAAAGAATATTTGATTCAATTTGGAGGCGTTTTTCTTTGTTCTCTAATAAACATACCAGTTGATGCCTCAGCAAAATCGCGTGCTTTTTGTAAAATTTGAGCAACCAACTCTTCAACACTGAATTTAGTATTATCATCAATTTTGAAAACGACTGTATTTCGTTCTGGGTCTGCTTCGATGTTGTAATATGGAAAACGTTTTTGGTATGTTTTAACAATTGGATTATCCACAGTTTTGCCCAATAAATCCAACAAATAATGGAAACTGTTAGCTGGAAAACGAAGTCCAACCGTTGCAGCATCTTCACCAAACAGACGTTGGCCATCTCGAAAAGCAATAATCACCGGTGTTTTTCGCTTTGATTCTTTGTTCAATGCAATTTCCATAGGAACACCAGGCGAAACAATACCAACCTATTAAATTGCAATAATAATTCCATTAAAAAACGTATTTATTGACCATTTACGTCTCACTAATATCAATCTTACTTTCATCCATTCACTACCCAAATCGACAGACATCACAGCCGCTCCAAATGCATATTGTATGCTACCTATTAAAGCTAATGTGCTTAGTATGAACGCAATCACTAAACGCTGTTTCATTTTGTGAAATTTTTGTATATTTCTGAAATGATAGCAAAATAAAAAAAATCGATTCAACTTTAATTCACATTCCACGCACAATGTCTGGTAAAATTCAATGAATTGAGGTTATATGATATCAGTGGAAATGTATTTAATAGTGAAACAAAGTGAATGTTCGCGAATGATTCTCACCTGGTTGATTAAAATTAAAACTATTGAAATGATAACCCGAACTTCTTGAATTAAAAGTAATTCAAGTGACGGTAATAATGAAGTTTTGAAGCAAGCAAATGCTTAATTCACCGTTTGATTAAACAAAAAGAAAATTATTTATTTTTTCGTTTCTATTATATGGAATCAATATTTCGTCTGACGTGTACGGTTTACTAAAGCAAAGATGACTATTTATAAGACTGTCATGCCGCAGAACAATCCATAAGATTTTGTACTGTTTGTTGCTCTCTTTCTACGCCGATTTTGACAAGTATTAATGTTATTGGACCACGTATTAAACGTACACATACTATGTTAACAATTGTATTGCCCGATTCAAAATCGAATAAAAGCGTCGAAAATGCGCCTCTTTTAAAAATGAATTTTCAAACGAAGAAGTAAATTCTTAGAAGTTTCGATTTGATTGTTGGAAAATATGAAAATTAATCGGTTTTACCGGAGATTAGATAAATAACGATAAATATAGAGTCAATACAAGAGAAATTTGTTAACTCCAATTCCAATATGAATTCATTTACTAAAACAGATATGTTTCCGAACCAATCAAGCTTCATTTAATGGAGACGGCGAATCTTCCTTCCACTTTTTTGCATTAGAAAGTTTCATTTCAAATAATACTAGACTCCGAGTAAAGTTTTGAGTAGAAAAGATGAGTGAAATTGGTGTCAAACTAAACTTGATAAAATACATAGCAAATAACGCAGAGCGTGTGTCATTCGATAGGAATAACATACTGAATGATAAGATATGGATCTAAAAATAGTGTTAACAATAAGAAAACATGTTGACAATTGACGTTATTGTTATCCTGAATGGAGTGATATTACATCCTTCTGCGAAAGTAAAAAAAAAAAAAAAAAAAAAAATCATTATCACAGTAAACAGCGGGTCCCACAAACCTCAGATGGAAATAAACAATCATCACGATAATGTTGACGCATGCGGCGGCTAAACGGTTTAAAAATGTTAAATGGCCATAAAATGAAACAAACAAAATGTCTGATATTATTAGTTAATTTTATTTCAATATATTCTTTTCTTAATCCTTATTGAAATATCTACTCATGGAGTTTTACGTACAATATCACTATCCACTAAATAAACGTTAATGGTTTTTGGTTTTTGGTTTGCTGTTTTTTTTCTTCTCATTTTTGTTTTTGTTTTTCTTGTTTTGTATGTGTCCCGTGTCCGTGTGTTTGCAATTTATTTTCTTTTTCATTTTTTTTTTTGTTTTTTTGTTTTTTGTTTTTAATTTCTCTCTTATACATTTTGTCTGTATTTTTGGCTTTCATTCTCTGCCTGGAATAAATTACAATAATAAATATGTATGTTTGTAAATTTTATATAACGCACAATTGTGCAAAACCAACCAGTAGTATGCTCATTGCTCATGTGAGTGTTTGCGTCAAATATATATATATAAGTGTGATTGTGTTGGTGTATGTATATGTGTGTGTACCATATCAAACTTGCATTGTTGGCCGTATTATATTACAATTGGGATACAATTCACAATCGGCTCGCATTTCATATTGCTCACATATTGACCAGAATATTGGCTCATGAACATACTCGGTTTGGGTGACACTGAGCCATTGCATGTTTATGATGCACTACGACTCGGCTGCTGCTGCTGTCCATTAAAATGACACACATTTTGAAATTGATACGAATGAAAAATCGTAGTTGACCATTTGAAAGGTTTCCCCTTTCCTATTGCATTTTATATTCTGGCAAATATTGTATTTGCTTTGCACGACCAACCGACCGATCGATCGACCGATGTTGGTTTAGCTATCGCAGCGAATTGCTCTAGAGATAATCTATAAATACGAATTTGCATTACATTTCATTCTAATCGAATTGCGTGTTTAACATGCTCATGAATGGGTCGTTCAGCGCCACACAGTTAATTGTGGCAAAAGCGTCATTCTCAAAGCACATTAAAAAATATGTTGATCGTCATCTACATAAGATATTTTCAAAATTGGAGAAAAATATATGTTATTAGAATAAGATTATTTAGACATTTAGTGGAGAGGCGGGCATTGTCATTTCTACGTAATAATAATTTTTCTTCATCTTCTTCTTCTTCTTTGTTTCTTATAATTTTTTTCATAATTTTTAATACATTTTACAAATAATAAATTGTATTACTTCAAATGGATAAGACAATTTTATAAATTTAAATTATACTTTAATGCCAGATGAAGATGATATTCGAATATTATTCATACCATTCACATTCGCATGATCAAATTCATCGCTTAAATTCTATTTAGAGAAGACCTGCTTTTATTTGTATAGATAGACAATTACATTTTCATTGATACGTATAAGCATTGCAAATGAGAAAGACAAATCACTTCATCGAACTAAATATGATGACTGCACAAGCACTTTAGGTATTAATGCGACAAATAATTGAGATTATCTTGATTTTATGCAAATGCGTGCTGTCTATGTTGTGTATTTGTGTTTGTATTTGCTTCTCTTTTATGTATTCTGGCGAATAATTTATGTAAGTGGAATCCAAAGCAGCAATATTATTATTAAGTTTATTTATTTGGGCCGTTTGACAAACAGTTGGCGGTGACAACGTCAAATGGAATTTCATTTGTGCGTGTGCCGTCTATTATTACATCAGCATGCGAATGCATTTAGTTTAGCAGTATTCCAAAATTGTAAAATGAAAATGGGATTCTGTTGTTTAATGTGAAAAATGACTTTTTTCGTAAATGGTGCGCTAAAAGCAAACTGATCTCTAATCATCTAATTTAGAATCAATCCTACAGGTTTAGTTCAATAATTTTCATTTCAAAAATATAGATTATTCTGTTTTTCTCAATTTTTCCTTGTTCCTAACCTATCAATACCTTAAATTGTATTCAACTACGACAACCATGTTAACAAAGCTAAAATGTAAGCAAACAAAAAGAAAAAAAAAAAAATATTTTAGCTTTATATGGATGCATAAATTGTACATACATGTATATATAATACTTTGTTTTTTGTTTTTATTTATTTTCAACAAATTTTCAATGAAAATGCTAACACCAAAAGCAGTTTTAAAAATTGCGCAATTCTATTTGATAATAATTAATTATGCTTCCAAATTGAGAGTGTGAATATGGATTTTTAATATTTGCAAATACACACATAGACAAAAAGAAAATCATTTTGTGCCGATTGAGCGACCGACTGGCCGACCAAACGAATGGTTACTGTCGAATAAAGCGGATATCATTATCGACACATTGCACTGAGCTACTTTTTATTTGCGTACGTGTAATATTAAAATCTATTGGATAATATGCAATCAAGTGATCGTCTCATTTAACTAATAATAACCGGTTATTATCGAGTGGCTATTTGGTTTCAGTTTGCTCGTTTGCTTCATGTCATACATGGCTACTTTAATTTTTTTAAGTCACAGAGGTGAATTCGTTTCTCGTCATAATTTTATATTACTGTTTGTTTTTCACAGAGACCAAAAACAAAGAAAAAAAAAAAGAAGAAAATCTTCACCAAACGAAATGTTTTAACAACTAGATTAATTTTTATTCTTGGAAAAATGCTTCTATTGAAACCATTTAAAAACAAACTTTTGATGATTTAATTATAATCGCACAACATAGGTTAGAAACATTTTTTCTATGCGATTCATGTAAATAAATATGTTAATCGATTATTTATCCGACTATTGATAATTACAACTATTTTATGTTTCTTTCTTTATACAAAACTATTAGCTGAATTATTTACTATTAGCGGCTCAAACGTATGGTGTTTGTTTTTATTTTTCTTTGATTTATTTGATTAACAGATAGATCATTGTCCATTATTACAAAATGAAAAGCATAAATGTGTGTGGACTGATTGAAATTCTATAAAAATCGAACGAATGAAAGTTAAAAATCATTTGATTGATAGGTTCCGTTTTATCGATTTTTCCTTTCTATTCACTAATTATTTTATCAAGTTTCCATTGTGAATGCACGTTTTCCACTCTTTTATAGCATAAACCAGAATTATATAATGTTAATATCAATGACTTTCTTCCTTATCGACGCCTGCCTTTGTCTTTTTCATTCAAAATTGATTTATTCGTTCATTTGTTTCAGGCCGCGCCAGCAAAAACATCCAAATTAATTTAGTTCAATGCATTGTTTTTCATTTTGAATCACGTTCAATATTAGATCGTATCGTGATGATTTAGCTTTCGCTGTATTCGCACTCGGTTAAAGTGAAGGTGTTTGGATTGTTTACATGTGTCTTGGTCGCTGTGTGTGTGTATGTGTCTGTCTGTTTTATTTTTCATCTTCTCAATTGCTGTTACTATTTTATTTACAAATGAAATGATGGTTAATTGATTTTCAAGTTGAATTTCCATTTCAATATTTGTTGTTCGGTTCAGTGCGATCTTCTTCTTTCTCTCTCTCTCTCTCTCTCTCTTTCACTCTTTCGATTGCATCTGAACAATAATCTTTCTGGAGAGAAAAAACCGAAGTTCAATCATTTGAAAAGCTAATTTACGTATGGTATTGTTTCGCTTGAAGCAAGCGTTCAGAAGAGAGCATCGTTCAAGCACAGCTCGAATATAAATGCAAACGCGAGCGATGTACAAGCTACGGAGGTGAGTGAAAGTGTGCTCATAGTTTCGGACCAATTACACACTAATCCGTTTATTTGTGCTTAGGTCGTTGTGAATATATGCAATTGTTTTCAAATTGGATAATTTTGCACATAAAATTGATTGCGATTTCAAGACACACAATATGCACAACAATACAGCTCATATACAAAACATAAAATTGTCTTTCCGGTCCATTTCATTGAATGAAATCGATTAAAAATTCGCTTCTTTTTTTGGCTTTCTTCAATACAATTTATAATCACTTTCGCGTATCGTGCCTATTCGTTTGTATATTTTGAAGAAAAAAAAGTGATAGAAAAATGGGAACTTTATGCAATTGTACATATTGATTTCTCAACAAAGATCACATGCAAACAATCAACAAGATTTGTTGAGTTTCATTGTTTTTTGAAAGTTCACTGAGATTTCATGGTGTAAATTGTGCACGCAATCATGAGATGGTATAACAAGTTTAAATGTTTCATCGAAAAGTTTTTTTTTTGTTGTTTGCATATACATATCTTGGATGTATAAGTACGCATTTGGGTGTTGAGATTATATGAAATCGAATGTTTTTCCTTGATTTTATGAAATGTCTGTGGTTTTCCTTGATGAAAGGAAAAATGAAGAAGAAGAAGTAGAAGAAGAGAGAAGCGAAATGCCATTGTGAAGCTGTAGAACGTGTAGTTATCGTTACCTTTCAATGAGGCTAATGGAAAATAGCATGCTGCTTATGCGGTGATGATGATGGAACGCACACGACACTGACTACGAATCACAAGTCCGGATATGTCATTGCACCAACATTATGAAAATCGTTGCAAGTCTATCTATTGTATTGCATGCATGCATACATAGTGCATACGCTTGGCGTGATTTTATCACGGTGAATCCATCAAAACTAGCAAGAAACACCAAAGAATCAGAGTTAAATGAACATTGACTGTAGCTCGTTGTGAATGAATGCACATGGCAACAGAAATTAGTTATACCAAAACCTTAAAAAAATAGAAAGTTTTTTTTTCTTCTTGCTGTGTATACTTCGTGCTACCACAATGTTTTTCTTATTTTGACGTCTTTATTAGACGTATGCTCACTTTTCACTGCTCACTCACGCCTTTATTATACATACTTGTTTATATATTTTTGTTTTATTTTACTTCAATTCACTCGTTTAGTAGTGGCACATTCAATTAGGTTCACATGTTGATGGTCTCTTTTTGTGAGTGTAACTGTGAATGTGCTTGTGTGTGTGTGTTCATATATGAACGTTTATTATTGTGATTGTGAATGTGTAATTTAGAAAAGTTTTCTGTTGCTGTGTATAAAATACCAAATGGGAAAAGTGACATTTCTTCATGCATTTAAAGAAGAAAAAATGAGAATTAGCAAATAAAACATCGTTTAAATGCGTTTGCAATTTTTTTTCGTGCGTCTTTGTCTTATTTTGCATTTGGCCTCAACACACATGAAGATGTGAAAAGCGTCTTATCCATTTGGATTTCTCAATGGCTGTGTATAGAACACAGTTGAGTTGTGCACACGACAAGTAATCAGGTGCTGTAAGTACGTTGAGAAGTATAGTGCACGCGTTTAGAGCAAATGGAACACGGGCCCCAAGCGTACTCGAGCCAGAGACAGATGTTTGAAATTGCAAGCGTGCAATTGTTCGCTCCAGATCTAAAAACAAAACAAAAAAAAAAAAAAAAAAAAAATCAAAAATAAAAGATACAAACGAGAAGCTTCACAACAGTAGTAGCAACTAAGCAGCACCAACTTGGAATGCCAACCAATTTTGGCGTTTCTCTTTTTCTCTCTGTCTCTCTTTCTTGATTCATAATCTATAAATAAACAGTTGTTCAGAAATTGGTTTACAATTTCCATCTGCGAAAAGAGTGGAAAAATGTTTCGCACAATGGCGCCTTGAATGTCAAGCCAATTGGGTTCTTTTTCTCTTCCATTCAATACTATATAAATCATCCCATATGTTCGTTTGAGTGTGTCTGTATTTGTGATTGTGTGTAGAAGTCGATCCATTTTCTGGTTTTGTTTTAATAATTAAATCTTTGATTTATTATGCATTTTTGTGTTTATTTGATTTTTTCATATTTCACATAAGGTAATTTCCAAGATAATAGAATAATTAATAGTAATAGTATATCGAATAGAAGTAATATAATACAGTTTTGTTGTTGTTGAATTATATTTTTGCATTTCATCCATATTTCTTGCACATTATTTACATGACAACGAATGTTTGCGTTATTTTTTGTTTTGTTCCTGCTTGTATTCCGTGTGTGATGATAACGTGGTTATTGAAGGTGATTTTGTTCTCTCTTGGATATTGTTTGTTTGGTTTGGTTTGGTTTGTTTCTATTTCATTTTGTTTGTTTGTGTTCTTATTTAATTCAACCTTCGTACACAACCGTTGTCTCATTCATTTGTCTCTTTATTCTATGTAGCATTGTATCTTAACTGTTAAATGTACATTAGAAATGTAACATTACACACATGATCATATTTTCTAGTTCTTCTTCTTCTTATTCTTCTTGATCGTTTTGTATGCAATAATATACAGATTTGAATAGAGTTATAAGTTTTTTTTTTTTTTTCAAAATGGAAACATTTATTAAATAATAGATCGCCATAATGAATTATAGTTTACATATTAGTGTATATTTTGTGTATAGTATAAGTTTATTTTCATTTTCATTTTCATTCATATTGAGACAGAAATGGCTTTCCATTAAAATGTTGTGTATTTATTTGTCTTCCTTCCATGAAATATGGTTTTGATAAATTATTAAATTAGGAGAGTGTTCTAAAAAAATGTTCAAAGAATTTGACTAACAGACTTTAATTTAAAAACAACAAAAAAAAATCGATGATTGAACAATCAAGAATAGCGAAAAAAAAAATAATAATAATTTACATAAAAAGCATGATCTTTTGACAAAAGATTAACATTCACAAATAATAAAAAAAATATGGAAAATAAAATCAGTTTGGAAGTATGGATTCGATATGCTTTGCATATGTTTAAGAAGAGCTACAGTTCAGTTTGGAGGAAATTATTTTTGTTTCTACTTCGATAAATTGAGAAACCGTAGTTGCGGAAAATTTGGTTCAATTTTTGTATTATGTAACGACGGAATTGAATGGCTAACTAAAAATCTATAAATTTCGATGGTCATGGAAATGATTTTGTTTGACGATTTATGTTAACATATAAATAAATTTTGATTCAGTAATTAGAAAATGCAAAGCATTTTTGAGCACAAATTATAACAGTGTTTCGATTCAATTTGACAATGAGAAAAGATATTAGATTTATGAATGAATCGGTAAGCGGCTTTTCGAATTAATATTGGATACTTCGTATTAATCAAGTTAATCATTTTGCCATTTTTAGTTTTACTTTCATCATGTTTAAGCACTTTGGATAATTGCCGTTTGTATTGCGATACATATTCTTCTTGCTAGTTTAAACCTATCGATTTATTGAAATGATTTTTTTTTTTTAGTTTTGTTTCGTTTGAGTTTTTTCTTCGTGTTTTGGGGTAAATATATATTAATATCTCTAATAATAACACCTCGTTTTGCTTCTTATTCTTCATTGTTTTTCATAATTTTTTTTCTTCATCATTTTCTCTTTCTTTTTCTTCGATTTTAACATAATAATTGCCTATAAATTTAGTAAAAACTCTCTATTAACTATGCTTTGAGTAACTTGGTTCATGATCTTCCATTTTCTTTCTCTCGTTATTTGTGTGTATGTGTGTGAATATTTCGTTTTAATTCACCTATGAATACCGTTTTGTTTTGTTTTGTTTTTTTTTTTTACAAATTGTGGATTTTTTCGTTCTTATTTCTTTCCAATCAACATTATTTTAATATTTATCATACCAAATTGCATTTCACTGTACAAAAAAGTTAAATTCCAATGCATCAACCATTTTAGGCATAAAAACTTTAAAAATTTCCATTTAAAAATGAATTTTGCCACATTTTCATTTCTTCAATTTGATAAATGTATAAATTTTAAGCTGAACGTTAACTGTTTCTCTGTCTTACATTTACGTATAGCATATATATATGCATATTTTACATTTTAATGTGTCTCTATGTGTGTTTTGTGTATATGTATATAAATTAGGTAAATATGATTTGTTTTTTTTTTTTTTTTTAATTTTTCTATTCTCTTTTGACATACACGAATTTCAGATTTTTCCATCTGTATGGAATTATGAAAATGTTGTTAATGTTGTTTTCTTTTCATTTCATTTCTAATTCGTAATTAAGCATAAGAAAGGGGTGAAAAATTTTTGCCAGCTTGATTCCTTTGTGAACTGTGATCAAAATCCGAATTTCATGTTTCTAGCGATGCAACTAAATTATGAAAAACACCACCACTTTCACTTAGCATTGCTGCTTGGCCGCATGAATCGTTGCATGAGTTGTTGCTTGATGGTGATGAACCGCCCAATCGTAATGCATCCATAATCACTTCAAATTCTTTTTGGCTTTGATTGTGATTATGATCAAATTCAAAGTCAAGTAAATGATCGGTACTGGAGAGACTGAGACCGGATGATGAGCATGATGACGATGAATCAGTTTTGTAGCGTTTTGAATCCGATTGCATTAACAACGGACAATCATCGATACCAGAGAGCAAACGGGGACTTGGCAGGTAATGTGAAAATGTGGAAAGAGCTTCGCGTACCAATCGATCATTATCCTCTTCAGATCGTGATCGTTTACGTGAGATAGCCTTTTCTAATTGCTCAGCACCTTGTGTAATTTCTGGGTCAACCAATGGCATTGAAGCATCCAATGCATTCAATTCACGATCCAATGTTTCGAGATCTGTGTCCACGCATCGTGATGAACGCGAACATGAGCTGGTCGTTGTGTGCGATGAGAAACTGGACAATGGGTCTGACATTGAATTGGACTGTTGATTATTATGTGCCATCGGATGCAACATATCGTGATTATGTGAAAACGATTGATTCGACAGCATGTCATTTGATTGGTTGTCCAGGAGAGATTCATCGTGTGTACTGAATGAACTGAAGAAGTCGTCATTTTGGTTATTTGTAATTTCAGATCTGCAAAAAAAAAGAAACGAAAAAAGAAATGAAATTAGCGAAAGAAAACTAATGAATTTGTTGGTAATTATTGGCTTATATTCTATACAAATGGACTTAGTATGCTCTATTCGATATCGCATTTTGCCGATAAGATACGATTTATTTATTTTTTTTCTCTGTTTGAAAAAGTCGACGAGATAATCAATCAAAATGGTTAAGTGACTGAATCAGCGTTTTCTAAAGAATAAAAACTAAATAAAATTGCCGCACTCGACAAAATGTAATTTGTTTGGGAAACAAAATGATCTTTTCTTTTTCATTCGCTTCTCTCTCGCTCTCTCCTCTCTCTCTCTCTCTCTCTCTCTCTTTCTCTATATTTATTTGTTATAAATCCAAGTATGCGGACAGTGTTCTTCATTGCTCACTCTATATGCCGATGTAAGCGCGGCACAAAATGAAATGAAATAAAAGGCAAACTTCCACAAACAATTTCCATTTTGATTCGTATCTGCGTTGTGTGAGCGATTGATGCTTTGCGGCACACCGGTAATTATACGATATAACAATAAAAACTAAAATAATAAACTGTTTGTTTTTTTTTTGTTTTGTTTTCACCGAAACGAAATCAAGACCAGCGCTGAATTTAAACGAAATGAAGAGAGAAGATAACAAAAAAATGGAAAGAAATCCGCACGAAAGAAAAAAAAGAAGTGCACAAAGAAGCAACACATTAGTACAATTTAACACAACGAAAAAGAATTGTAGAAAAATCAGAGCCAAAAAGCCAGAGAGAAACGGAATAGAAGAAGACGTTCACAGCAGACACTCGATACGATTAAACGTTAAGTGAGCAGAGACCACCTTGATGGCGAGATGCACCGTTTTTCTTTGTTTGGAATTGTTTTGTTGTTATTTTATTCGGCTTCTTCGCCCGTACCCATATTGTTTCTTTTCATTCTCTTTCTTGCATTGTTCTTTCGTTTGTTCGTTGGTTCGTCATTAGTGACAGGCATATCGAAATGTACACAAATGAACAAATGAGTGAGCGAGAGAAAAATTTAGCGTTGAGACTGAAATAAACACGAAAATTTCACGGGACGGAACAAGTTCGAAGCCGAAATAAAAAAAAATATGACGAGATGTGATAATATGTAGTGAAGAGACAGCAAATCAATATAAATTAAATTGATGGCACAAAGGAGAATGTAAAATGGGGGAAAAGAGAAAAAAATCAGCAAAGGACATAAAACGTATGAAAAATGTAATAAGAACCGAGCAAGCTTAGCGTCTTGAATCACAGATTTCTTAACCATATAAAAAAAACGAATGTCTTTTCATTCCTCGTTTCACATCAAAATTTTTAAATTGCTTGAGTTCAAATTGAAAACTGATGCAGCAGAAAGATAACGAAATTGAAGAGAAGCGGATAAACTCAACAAACAGAACCCTTGGATGGGTGGAGAGAAAAAAAAAATGTGTGCATCGAAGATGAAACGATTGAACGACGGGAGATGAATGCGGTAAAAGACGAAACAAAATGCATCGATTTGATGTTGTTTATCTACTTGCAGCCTATTTAACTGCGTGATGAAGTTATAACACATGTTTATTATCGCCTGGTGATAGTGAACATTTCTTATTTGTACAGCCTTATTATCATTTTGAAAAGTTTAAATTTCCCAAAAATGACCAAAATTAAAATCGTGTGTCATGTTAGGCCGCAAGCTATATGACATTCATGTTCTTCGAAAAACAAATGATTCGCTATGAGTCACTGATTTTCCCATAGAATGGGTCTCTTTATTTGATATAGAATTTCGTTATGGCTCTTAATTTATATACAAATCGTGTCGCATTGAATAAAAACCACAGAATGAAATGCATTAAATTCACAATTCGAATGAAATTTTATGAGATAACAAAGCATACATCTAACAGTTAACGAAGGAATGGAGAAAAAATATTGCTTAAGTTCATTGTGCGGCTAATTAAACGAGCACCACGTGCAAGAGAACGAAGGCAAGATAATGGAATGAAAGTAAGTAATTGAATTTATTTTTAGTGTAAAAATAATTGTAATATGGCGATAGTGCAAGGGGCAACAAAGAAATTGTCAAGCTGAAACTAAAAACCAAAAGTATTCAATGTACAAAAAAAACGCATGTTGCTGTTCTTACTCGACAAAATAATCGCTTGATATGTTTTTTGCTCATAAATACATTGCACACCGTAAAATGCGTATTCACGTACGCACAATTGCTGACCAGATTGTGAACGCGCACAAACAACGAGAAAAAAACACCAACATTCAAACTGGTTTAAATTGAAATAATCATTTTTAACATTAAATAATTGCGGCACGGTTTGGAGTTTGCCTTTCATTTGCTTCATTTCTATTGTTTACTTGCTTATTTTTATTATTGTATGCGACTAGTAGTGATGCGGTTCGAAAGCATATATTTTTTGCCTTCGTGACAACCGCAAACAGCGATATCGAAAACTCAAGCGATATTAAACTAAAAGCAAGTGATTTCTTTTTTTTGTGTGGCTCTCTCATTTATCCATTGCTTTAAAATCGACTTGAAAAATGTGAATATTTCTTTTTTTTAAATTTTTGTATCCGCTATGAGTGCCGCCGCTTCGTGGCATTTTTTTTTTCTTCTCTTTATAATTTTCACTGTTCATCCTCTCTATCTTCATCGTTTCGGCGTTGTTTTATTTATTCATTACGAGCATTTTTGGTTGATATTGAATTGATGTGTGCCTACAGTTTATACGGTGGCGTAATCAAAAACAGCTCGCTCAAATGTAACTTTTGTCAACCGCGAGCGAACTGTGAAGTGACATAAACGGCTACAAGTCAATTAATTTAAATCGAAATATTCTGTAGAGAGAATGAATACGTTCAACGAACAATAAAAAAAAAATAACAACAACAACAACCAGAACATCATAGAATGGGGGAAAGAGAGCAGGAGAGAAGCATACACAAGCTATTAGCTTGTGACGTTACGTTGTAACACCAACACATTTCACATTAAATTACTAGGCAATTATGCTGTGAAAGGAACTGAGGAAAAATGGACGGTAAGAATATAACTTATTTGATTGAATTATTATTTGCTTCGCTTGACTTTTTCCAACTAAATTTTTTCCCCCCTGTAATTGTATGCCCTCGATAAAATATAGTAGAATTGATTTAAAACACATACACATTTGAAATGTTATCGGTTTGAAAGAAAGAAAACCGTCGAAATCATTACGAACGCAGTTAATTGTTAGTTGATATCGGAAATTAGAACATGTTCAATTAAACCAGAAAAATTTGAAAAAAAAAAACTTGTTTTACGTTTTATCAAATTCTGAGTGCAAGTTATACGAAAAAAGGTGTGACAAAAGAATGAGAAACTAAAATGAATGCAAAAACAAGCAGAGAACTTTTGTGATTCAGCTGCCAATTTTATGTTGATAAATTCAAACAAATGAAAAGCAAAGCCACCACTTATCTCTTTTGTTCGTTCTGTTTCTATACAGAATACTGTTGATAAGATAAGATAATAAATTCATTACGTTTGCTTGTTAAGAGCGTATTAAATTCAAAGCGATACACAAAATCTTATAAATGTTTCGTCATGAAAGAAACGAATAACAATAAAAAAAAGAATTGTTGGATTTTTCCTTGTTAAATCATGCCAAAAATCGAATGAAACAGTCAAATCATAAATTAGCGATTACAAATCGATTACAATTTTGTAATTTTGCACGTTCTTATCGCAGTCATCAATCAATTGAAAATGCTACTATATTTGCCTGGCGACAAAGAAAATCGAAACAAATGTCTTGTGAGACAGTAACAAATTGATAAATGAAACAAAATGTCAAACATTCACTTTCTATTAAATCTGTAGTGAGATTCGAAGAACAAAATTTGTTCAACGACACGGCCAAATGGAAATAAAGTGGGTCTGTAGTTAAACAATTAGTCGGAATTTTATTTTTGCCATTTTTTACTAATCGAATTGAAAATAAAAGCGATGATTCAAATTTCAAAACGGGACGGAACGGAATTGACAAGAGTTACGCATATCCAAAACATCGTTTCATATGAAAACTGTGTGTTGTTTTTCAACACCTACTCTCATCATTATTGCCGTTCGTTTGTTTTGTGTTCATTCATAGCTCAGCGAGTGTAGTTCGTGCGTTCCGATGAATGCAAATACTCAGATGCCTAATGTTTGTAGCCTAATATAATTATGACAGATGTGAGTCATATCATGATGTCGTGTTCAGACGTCATTGTGCGTTCACAATTTTATTTTTTTTACTTCACATCTACTCAATAAATATGCACACTGCCAATATTTTACAAAAACTAAAACCGTACCCAGATGCCCACACACAAGCATTCGAAAAGATGCTCGATTAGAATATGTGAAGTGTAAACTTTATTGACCCTTCGCTTTAGTTAAGCGCAGACTACAGGAAATTGTATTAGGCTATATTGAATAGGCGAGCGTTAACTGTACATCTATTTGATTTGGCTCGGTTCAGTTCGGTTCGGTTCGGTTCGTTTATTTATGTGTATAAGTACTTGTGTGACCGAGACAACGGGCCAAAGGGAGTGATTGCCATGTATACGAGAAAATGCTCAAAGGATATATTGAATCGGAGGAAAAAAAAGACGAAAAAAAAAGCAAAGAAAACATTTTTATCCACTTGAAAATCGTAAGTGGTTCGCATGACTGGAATGATGGAGGGAGAGAATGAAAAAGATTCCGATGCGCTGAAATATGATATGATGGCATGCGAAACAACAAGGGGTTATTGAATTGGTCAGTAATGACACATTGAATTACGAGTGATCGATAGATTTTCGATGGATTCAGGTTTGGATTTCTGATAAAAAAATTTCCACTCTATTCATCTATACGATGAAATGGTAGATATTGATTCTGAAAAATTGTGTGATTTCATATTGATGCGATGCGAACAGAAGCGTTCACATTGAGCTTTGTTGTGCGTCAAGTTGCAATGAAATCTGTCTTGAAAACGTGAATAAAGCGAATGAAAAATGGCCTCGACACTGAGCTACAAATATAAAAAGCAACAAAGTTGTTGCAACGTATACCTGAGCACTTGAATTACCTCATTTTTATGAAGAGATAAAATGAAATTCTATTCACAAATACTCATCTAGAAAAGTATTTTTGTCCATTTTATGACAAAACTAGAAAAAAAAAACTTTTTCATTCTGATAAATTCAATAATTTACCCAGATAAAATGACAAGTATGATGTGTTACGTAAATAAAAAAAAAGTCAAATTTTTTTGACTCGAGTGTTCAATAGTAAAATATTGAATAAACAATCGCAAACGACGCGTTTTTTCCATTTATTATTGTCACTTAGAAAATGAAGAAGAAGAAGAAAACAATTTATCGGGCGATGTAAATTGATCCACTGAAATTCGAGAATAAAAAGTCTGTTTTCTCTTTCGATTGACATTAATCATCATCATCTCGAAATGGAGTAGAAACTATTGCTACTGATTGCGAAAATGAAATATATGATGAGATTCGGTTATTGTACATCTTTTGATTCGCAACATACAATTTTTTCATCGCTACTTTTCTCCATTGCCATCAATTCCTCGTTCATTCGTTCAGTTGAGTAAGTGCGTACAAATAAAAAAAAACATCTCATTGAGTTTATTTAGCTGGGCGACTTTGTTTGACGCTGGCATTGAACAATATTCGATATATTTTTTTTTTCATTCGACTTATTTCGTACCAAAAATTTTTACGTAATTCTCAACTCTTTTTTCTTATCATATAATTATGTTATGTGTTGAAATTGAGAAAAATCATATTATAAAAAGAAAATCAAATTTGTGACGAATTTGTAATGGAAAAACGTTAAGCTGTTCTTCGTTCAATTGTAATATAAACAAATTTCACAACATTATGATTGCTCACAGGAAAGTTGGTGACGTTGCTTGCACGCTTCGTTCGTTTGACTTGTATTTTGCATAAGCCACAAGGCTAAAGTAGGCAAAAATTGGCACACGCTAAAGAAATAAACAGCAAAAAGCACATACAATAACATTTACAACAACAATTAGCTCTGCTGATCGCAACTCAAGCAAAAGTCAAACGTTTAATTCAGTGTGGTGGAGCTGTATTGTGTGCTTTGATGTTCACCCATACTACTCTCTGTGTATGTGTGTGTGCATATTTTTTTTTTAATTTTGTATTCGCCCGACACTGTGTGTACTCGAAACGTCGACCAAATGCATTCATACCCATTATTATTCGTATTATAAGCTGATATCAAATTCGATTATTTCTGTTGTGTTTTGTTTTCGGTTTTTATTTTAAGTCATGAAATTGTGAGCATTTAATTCACCCGAGCAATGATAACACACTGGCACCATTTAACCGCAAAACCCACATATAGACCTCTCTTTCTCTCTCTTTCTCTCTTTCTCTCTCTCTCTCTCTCTCTCTCTCTCTCTCTCTCTCTCTCTCTCTCTTTCTCTCTCTCTCAAATATTATATGGATGTATGTGTAATTGCATAATGCACTTTGTTTTGTTGCACAAAATTTTTTTTGATAGCAGCAAGATGAAACGAACAAATAAATATATAGTATGCGACAGACCGGCCTCTATCTATCCCAAATGCGCAAAATAATGAAAAAAAAAAAAACGCGCAAGTGATCATGAAACATAATAGATGTACAACCAAAAACCGTTTACATACAAATTAAATGCTACCAACTAATAATAAAAGTGCGCTTTTAATTGTACGACGCAGAAAAAGAGATACAAAAAACACACGCCGAAAATATTATAAACATGAAAACAAATTAAATCTGTATGGTGAATTTTTGCTTTTAAGAGTGCACATGAAAACCAAGAATAGAAGCAAACCAAATGGCAAAAATTGAATAAATACAACAATCGAATGAATCAACCACTAATTATAGACGCAAAATGCATTTAAACAGCCACACAAAATGTGGCACACTCTGCACTGCACTCCGCATTATTGTAATGTAATGCAATCCAAATACGTACACAAACGGTGCATTTTCACATTGCAAAATATAACAAAATAACAAACTCTGGCACAAAAATGGCACTTTTTCCAACTTGTTGTTACGATAAAACAATCCAAGTGAACAGATTTTCCATTGCAGACTTTTTCTATTGTTCTTCTACTCTATTTGATTTGATTTTCTTTAAACGAAGGTCTGTGATATTTTTAACAAAAAAAAATAAAAAAAAAAAAAGAAATGGGGTGCTTACAATTATTGTAATGGTTAGCAAATATTATTTAGATCAAATAGTGGAATTTTTCTTTTAAAAAGAAAGATTCTCAATCAAATATGCGTAATTTTATAAAGTGTTTGTAGGTCGATTAATAGCTTAGCCAAACAATGTTATGAAAGTAGAAAATCATTTTAGTTGTTATTATGTAAATGGTTTCACCTTGAAGAAATAAATTCAATTGTAATATTAGATCATAATCAATTCACCAGCAATTCGATGCAGCGTCGCAATATATTTCTGCCATTGTCATACTCTTTCTATGGAATTTACATAATAAAATGATTTGTTAGATGCGTTGCATTCCCGTTAACGAAGAAATGGAACAAAGTGACGGTTTCGATTGCAATATAATCACAATAAATGCCTTATTCGTTCTAATTTAATTTGTGTCGTAAACAAATGAATTAGCATATTATAAAATCAATTGAGAATTGGAAATAAAATAATCCGCATAAGTACGCAATTGACGCAAGACGTGTGATTATACACTTTTTTATAAATGTATTTGTGTGAATTCCCAATGATGATTTGATAAATTAAAATGACAATTTTTATGTTCAACCATCGAATCGAAATGTGTCTATTGATGATTTCAAACTACATAGGCATATGACTTTGTGTCTTTAGCATGAGGTACTTTTTTCTATGTAGCTATTTATAAGTTGCTGAATATTTGCTGTTTGGTGGTATTTTTGTTTATATGTTTTATGAACGCTTTTATTTATTTATGTATTTTTTTTCGTTTCAATGTCACTTGTTGTTTGTGTCACATCACAAACACTTGCGCACACTTATTTGTTTTTGTTTTTGTTTTTGATGTTAACATTCAAAATAAAATGGCCAATTTTAACAAGGTGGCGATAAGTGTGGAATTTATCTGAATTCAGTTTTGAATCGAAGCATTTGAAAATAACTAATTCAATACAATGAAATAAGCAATAAGAAACACGAGAGAGTCGCATGATAGAAGCAAATACATCGATATAAATGACAATTAAGTGGCCACACTCGAATAAATCAGTGAAAATGGTCATATTATTAATGCGTACTGAAATTCCAATACAGCCAAATTAAACGCCAAATCTGATACAAAATCAAACTAAGATCAACAGTTTATGCACAACGAATAAGACACATATCGTGATATCTATTATTACATCAGCGAAGCTATTTTGAACATTCGTGAATCACAGACAAACCAAATACTGAATACCGAATACCGAACAACGAAGAAGAGAAGCGATCATCATCTGTCTCATTACGTATGCTCAGTGGGCCAAATGCTTATAAACATTTCGATAGTATCGTAAATGTGGCTGAAATGAATCGATGACCATCAGTGTTCATCGTTTCATATGTGTCGATAAATGGCGCTCGTGTATGTCACAGGTTGCGATGGAATGGTAATACATATGTATGCATGTACTTTGTACATATGTGTTGGAAGAATTATTACCACTGAAATGCCGTTAAACGGAGCGAATACGGGGCAACCTTTATACAATTTCAGATAATTTTCCGTTGCCCATTTTCCATCATTTTTCACTTTATTCACCCAGTTAAATACATTCAAAGTCATTCGAACAAAAGCAGAGAATACATTTGCTGGGGTATTTGTTTTGGGTGACATTTAATATTCGATTTTATGTTTTTAACCCTCGAACAAATACTTAATTACACCATTTCTATCATTTGGTTGTCCCTCTCGCAAGTGGATTGCGTGAATTGTCACCATATGTCTATTCAACAGCAATACTATTAAATGAAACATATTTTACGACTTAGAAATATGACGATGAAATTCAAATCAACTGGCTCTTTTATGTTGATAGTTTTTTTGTTTTTCGTTCTCTTTTTCGTTCACTGTATTCTTGTTTATTTAAAAAATTCATGTCATCGCTTTGAAAGTTAGCTAGTTGTTGATGATTTTAAAAACTTAATAGTTAATAGGTAACAGTTTATTTGTTTATTGTGATCAGTTTTGACCAATTTTGTAATGATATCGGATTGATGCGCATATATCTGTGCCACATTCAGAACCGTAAACACGTTTCAAGTGTCGCAGTTAATCAGTGAACCAACCAGTGGAATTTGAAAAAAAAGACATTTCTTACACGCGCCGATACAAAAAAATTTCTCATTCTCGTTTCCTTGACTTTAATGTATGTGGTCGAATGTTTAGTTCGTGTTAATTGAGTGGCATCCATTACACATAATGTACATGCGATGAAATGCTTTTGCGATAATTTATTAGCCTGCATTGGTCACATTACTCAACACAATGTCAATTGACATGATGATAAATTTTTTTCGGGAATTTCTTCACAACAAAATGTACGGCAACCATTATTCAATTGAGTAATATCAATAACTTGTGTTGCTTCGGTTAATTTATAAACAAAAAACGCGCATCATAAACACACAAAAAAAGAGAAACTCAACAACAAAAAGGAATAAATTCAGCAAATAATCGTCATTTGATTCGTTTATGGAAAATCAACACAAGCATACAATGTCTGTCGTGTAGCGTGTGCTTCGCTGTCGATTTATGTTATTTTTGTTGTTGTTTCATTTTTGTTTTGTGCTTTTTGTTAACAAAGGTTGTTTGTGTGCCCTGTTAACGCTTGACGATTCATATCTACGTCATTTAATCGCATCACATTGAAACGTGAACGATTCAAATTTGTATTTTGCGCCGTTCAGCAACAACAACAACATCGACGACGACGACGACAACGACGACGACGACGACGGTAAAAACGAAAACAACGACTTGTCATCTTGCGTTCTCTCAGTACATTTTTGTGTGATGGCGATCAAATGTATGTGGCATGTTGCTTGCTTTTGCGTGCAAATATAATTAAAAGTAATATGTCGGATACGAAATTTTCCTCATCACTTCATGTTGAACAAACAAGAAATAAGAGGGAAAAGAAAACGACCATATAATTGGAAACGAGTTAAAGATAAATTGTAAAGAGTGAAAAAAATAATCAAAATTTCTACGAAACGTTGTTCCATTTGTTGGCCTTTGTGTATTTTGCTATAGCAAGCTATAGCTTCTAATTTACTTTTATGTATGTGTGTTTACATGTATCGCAAGTAAATGAAAGAGACAAAAATGAAATTAATATTTATAAAAGTCGAACTAATAAAACAAAATCACTTATAGCTATAAGTACTATTACTGTAATCAAGCAATCTTTTCTCTTGTGTATTACCATTTGTTTTTAACATTTTTCGCTGCTGTCATGATAAGCCTGAAACTTTGAGAATTTATGAATACAATGAATGATTGTGACGATAATTGGTAATTGAATCAAAATGTTTGCCGTGTTGTTGCTGTAATTGCCTTTTGTTTGTTCATTTTTGTTCCTTTCGCAATTGATCGTTCAACAATTACAATTTCATCTCAATACAAAGTAGCTTCTTAATTTACTTATTTAATGCAATAATATCCCAGTAGATTTTCAATAAATTAATTTTTTTATAAACATTTTTGCAGAGCATGTTTTTTGTTTTGGCTTGCTGTCAAGTATTGTGCTGATTCTTTTCCGAATATCATCATTTATTAATCCCAATGCATTATTGAAGATATTTCACGGAATTTGTTGCTTAAATTAACATTATTCGAATGAGTTGACACTGTGAAACGATTTTTTGTTCTGTACAAGTGACAATAACAATTACAAAATAAAGGGTAAATGGCGAGAGAGAAAAAAAACCCATTCAAATTTTGTGTATGTTCAATGTAATTTGTTTTAGAGCAACTCACACGTAATTTAATTCAAACAGAATGAAAAATGGCGTTCATAAAAATGGAAATAATTTGCATATTTTTGATGCTTCTGTTTACCATTTTCGTGAAAATAACAAAAAGGTTTTGAATGTGTTGGAATTGAAAGAACAAAAAAATGGTTAAAATTCCAAGCGACCTTGATGTCGATTCGAACGTATTACACATCATTTTTATTGGTTTCATACGGGCCATACAAATGGTAGATACGGATATAATCTTCCTCGAAAAAAAAAAAAAAAAAAAAAACAAACTGCTCATAGAACAAGTATTGAGTAGTACAGCAAAACAACATCAATATCTCGTTCCGTAAATTTTGCCTGTCATTGCAACCGGAACTCATTTTTATATACTTCATTGAGGAAATTAACGGTAAATTTTAAAGTATCGCGCAAAATACACCTCACCATAATGATTTGGTGTTAAGCAATCAACACAATATTTACGGAAGGTGTTCAAAGGATGTGCTCCGATGACAAATTACACATTTGACCCGATTTTCTGCATTTCATGACATTTTCACATACTGAGATCGAAGTGTGAGAGATAGAGAGAAAGCGAGAGAGAATAAAGTTAGTCGCATGGGCGCATCGTTTCCATTTCAATCGCACCGCACGTTTAAGTTTAACGAAACCGATCATTATCGTTTTATGTGACATTTAATTAAAATGTTTGCGATTGGACGTACGTTATATTTCTTGTTGGACCGAACGGTGACCAAAAAACTAGTAATTTGTAAAGAATTCAACTCCATGAGTTTTTAATATCGGACGATGAAAACCTAGGGGGAAATGACTCTTGCATATCTTTTCAAAATTTTATCTGATGCATCTATGCGCATCTTTTTAACATATAATCAAATGCGAATCCTTGCGAATCTTTTATTCATTTTCAAGTATAATACGCGAATCTTTAAATTTTTGATCATATTTTTGCAAATAAATTGGGATTCGCTGCGAGTCATTGCCCCCTAGATGAAAACTTGGATGGATCAGATTTTTCATGGGGCAAATATGTGTTGTCAGAAAAAAATGAGGTTTATCATCACTCATTCAGCGGCTTTGTAACTCAGACGAAATTCGTTTCAGCAAAATTAAAGATTGTCAGAGCCATGCATTTTTTTTTTTGTTAGCGAAGATGTGAAGCAGAAATCGCCTCAGTATGAATACAGTACCAAAAGCGACACACACAAAGAGAGACACCACTAAAAAAAACAATAGCTCAAAACCACTTGAAGAGACGAGCGTTCGGTGGGATTGTTGGGCGCATCGAATATAAATGGCAATATACATGAAGCAAAAAAAAGAGTTGAATAGTAGTGTCGGTGACGCTGTTGCTACCTCCGCCGCAGCTATTGAATAACTCGAATGCTTTGTCTTTTCTTGTGTAAGTTTCACATTTTTCGTTCGTCAACTTGATTATCTTCCTTGTTCATGTGAATTCGATGCAGATTTACGGCGTGAATGCATTTTGCAATGGTGCAATTATGTGCATGTGTTTGGTTCACTTATTTCTTTCTCTCTTCGGGCGCTCATCTACTTAGCGCAAAACCAGTGAATGTGTTCATTTCCAACAACAACTAAAAAAACTGCATCACAACGAATACAAGAAAAGAAGAAAAAAAAGTTTTGAATGCTTCAAGAATAGCAAGAGGATTCATTGTGTGATAGAGGATCGAATATTTAGAACCACAAGTCATCCGGATAGCAGATTTTTTTGTTTTGTTTTGCAAAAAACATATTCATGATTCGAGTATTGAAACAGCGTTGCTCTAAAGATAGTATTGTCAATAGACAATTGTGGAAAAAAACGACGGCAACGACAACGAATGAAATCGCACAAAACAAAATGTAAATGCAAGGCACACGTGTACAGCAGCAGCAGAAAACAACATCAATTGCAGAGCAATGATGAACTGAATGGCCACAGCAAACTATTTAATGCATTGCCATCCATTTTTTGTATAAATAATTTATAAAATTTAAATTTTTTCTTTTTCTTCCGCTCGTGCAATTTGGTCATTCGTTTTGTAGCTTTCATTTTCGGTTGGGCGGCAAGTTTTTATTGTCACCATGACTATTACTATTGTGATCGATTCATTTACTTATTTAGCGGTCAGATAACTTTCATTGTGATTTGATGTGTGCATTTTTCTTTTTTGTTTTTTTCGTGTGCACTCTGGTGTTTTTGAAAACGATTGCTTCTCATGCTGAGCACATTTCTGGCATCCATGTCTGTGCACTCAGCCATCAGTGCAATAATCTAATCATACAATCTAAATTGTGTATACTATTTCAGTTTTTATTCGCATTGCAAATGAAACTTTCAATGAACTCGCCATGTCTTTTTGTTCGGCTACACATCATCATCATCATCATCATCATTGTAATCGTTCTTGATATGGGCAGCAAATAGAAATTGTGTAAAAGAGAAAGAAGAACAAAAAAAAAGAAAAAAAAATGCGGCAGAATCAAATGCAATTATAGAAAAATTGTCCGAATTCCTGGGCATTATTTGATATTCGCAATGACCTCTGTAGTCGTATGCACTAGTCAAAAATTGAATAATAAAATAAAAGGCAAATCCAAACAAAATGAAATAAAACGAAACTAAATACGAGTGTAGCAGATATTTAGCGTACATTCATTTGCATGCGAAATGCACACGACGATAAAGTTGGGAATTATTCCTTATTTATATTTCATTTCTGTTTGAATTCTGGCAATGTAAATATTTGAATAAGTGTCATGGGGAAAATGCAAGGAATAGTCACAGTAAAAATTCAAACTGTAAATTACTATTTGAATCAATTTCAATTTGTCGAAAAGTCCAAGCCAATTTGAAATTATATAAATCGAAACAAGAAGAATACCAGATGCGAAAACATTTGAACGCGAATTATTTCTCGTTTGTGCTGTTTAATTGGCGCATATTGTTGATTGAAACATTCAAGCGAACACATTAACGCAATAACAAGAAATTCATATTTTGTCACGTCAACACACAGTGAACCAGAAAACAAGCTAACAAGCAAATGAGCTGGAGAAACACACACACACACACACACAAAAGAGAGAGAGAGAGAGACGCACCGAGAGAGAGAGAGAGAGAGAGATAGGGGGAGAGAGCAGGGGAACGATAACACGCTTAGCGTTAATACACTGTCTCTTTTGTAATACATTACCGCAATAAATTTTGGAATGTGTAACTTATAATAAACGAGGTATCGAGTAAAGTGATCCAATGTGCTTGACTAAATTATAAATGATAAACAAGATTCATTCTATGCGTACGAATGGATAGCACATTACGATACATTTGGTAGCCCAAAATACGATATTAGTTGATTGTTCTTATTGTCGTCTTGTTGTGTTTTGTTTTGTTTTGTTTTGTGACGTCATAGCAAAACCGAACAAAAATAAGCAGTTACATGGATGAGCAAGTGCTTGCGGCGAATGTATATAGCGCCTTGACTTCGTATCTGTTCATGATTAATATTTTGATTATCATCATTATTCATTCTTCTTTGTTTTCATTCGTCAAAATGGAATTTGCTCATAGAATTGAGAAAAGAAGAACCGATCAGGATGTGGGAAAAAACCACATACGAAATGAACTAACCGAATGAATATACATATTTGGTTGGAATCAAATCTAAATCTAAATGCTGTTTGCTTTTCATATTTCACTCAAAAGTGTAGAAATACACATTTTGAATATCACGTTAAGTATGCCGGAAATAAAGATTCATAATATAAATATATGAATTCCGTCTTGTTGTTTCATTTTAAATTGTTGATTTTATGCCGAAACAAATGCACAATTGGACAATGAATAAAAACAAAGGCAAACAGCTGTAGATAGAATGGAAATGAGATTTATTGAATTTTATTTCGATTTTCGAAGTGTAACGTTTCAAGTTTTTTCTGTTTTTTTCTTTTTGTTTGAGTCAATATTATGAATAAATTTTTTTTGGTTGGTTAAAAACCTGGAGTGAGGCCTTATAAAAGTAAATGCCTATATATATTGATTTAGTAAGAAGTTTCAAAGACACGACTTTCGAGGCCAGTCAGAAGGCGGCGATGATGATAATGAAGAAGAAAGGCAGAAATTTATTACGGCATAATAATAGAAAACGACGCAAGACATCAACATCGCCTGTGACGCGTTAATTCGCATATAGTGTGTGCATCGATGGCACTGAGCAAGTGAACAGTTTATGAACACACACACACACACACACACACACACACACACACACACACACACACACACACACACATACACACATTTATATATATATATATATACCGGAATGACTGGCTGTGAAAAACTGGAAAGTGCGATTGTGTATGATATGAATGCACACAGATACTTGGAAAAGTGGGCGAACAAATGAGTGAGCGAACGAAACAAGTAAGCGGGAGAGAAAATATGTGAAGCTTCGTCTGCTCTGCTCTTTGGATAATGTATGAAAAAGTGCGATACTTTATTATTGTTGCGATTTCAGCATGAAAGCACAAAGCATTCGGTCGGAGCTGTGATGGTTTCGCGGATATTCTGGCACATTTAGAAGTTCTTTATTTTATTAAGTGTAATGTATGTCTGTGTGCTGGATATTTACGCTGTGGGTGAAAGCAAAAAGCGTGTGTCGATTGTATTATCATCATTTATCACCCACCAAAGATATTTGTTTCGTATACAGTAACGTACGGCAAGGTTGCATGTTATATTTTTTCCTCTTTTTTTTTCATTCACCCATTTTTGTTGATAGAGTATTGATGTTGGAATGCATAAGCCAAAACTTATACGACCTATCAATTATCATTTTATCTCGACTAGCAATCGAAACATTAGCACCAATGCTTGATTCGCTCCAACTTGCTCAAAAACTCATGTCCACAGTTCTCGTTATGTCATAACTCAATTTCGGCACCAAACAAAAGGCAAATGAGACAAAGAAGATGAAAAGGAAAGAAAAGAAAAAAACATTCTAAGCTAGAATGAAAAGGAATAAAATAAATAAAATCTCGACATTAACAGCCACGCTAACGAAAGATAATAAACAGTAGTAAGATGGACTCATCTGTTTGGCAATGAGCACGCTGCACTAAATATATGACTTAATATTTCTCTTGGCTTCGATTGGCGACGTATTTTCGCATTCGCTATTTTTCATTTTACGTGTTTAATTCGTTTCATTCTTCTTTCAATCTTGCTCTTTCTCGCTCTTTCTCGCTCTTTCTCGCTCTTTCTTCTCTCTCTCTCCCTCCGTTTTTTTTCATTCTTTCTACCTTTTATGTCGTGTGTTTTGTCGTAAATTTGAAATCTTCATCGAAAATTTAAGAGGAAAAATGGCAAAGCCATCGCAAATAATTGCAGAAATGTTGAATGCCAGCACCATTGGCATGACTCGAATGAGAGAAGCTGACGGTTATTTTATAGTGGCCATAATAATCGTAAATAAAGTGTGTACTTACTTTGGTAAATTGGCTAAATATCGACTTTGTTTTTCCCGGCGCACCTCGTCCGTTAGACGTGAATAGGTGTTATTAATGCACACGCTTCGTCGTAAATTCGTTTCAGAGTCCTTAATACGTTCCAATTTGTGGGCGCATAGCTGCAGTATTCTCTTGCGTTCTTCGCGTAAACGTAATTTAGCCGATATCATGGGTACGCGCGGCCGTGTATACCGTAATGGTGATGTGCGAGGTGGTCCAAACATATCGGAATCGTCGTCAGTGGCATTCAAGCTTGTTGTCGGAAGTGTCATATTGTTTGGCTTTCTGTTCCCTTTTTCGTTCTCTTTCTATCCCGCTAGCTTCGTTCACTTTACGCGCTTATCAAATAATTATTCGGTTGGATCCTTGATACCGTTCTTTAGCTACGGTTAAGTGTATGTAATGAAATTTTTCCCTTTGCCTTTCGATGAAGGTGCTTCTTTATTTATGACTTTTTATCGCTTTACAGCCGTTGCACGGAAATTCCCACAGTGCATATAATTCAAAGGAAGCGCCACTTTTTCTCTTACTCTCCTCTTCGTATTACGTTCGAAATTTATTTTTATTTCGGTGAATAAAACAAACTTAACTCTTTATTTCTTACTTAAAAATTTGTTCGTTTCTCAATGTTTTCGTTTCGATTTCTTTCTTCTCTGATTTCATAGAAAATTTGGAAATATTAACTCAGTTAAGCATTCATTGTTTTTCTCTCTTCTGGTTTTACGAAAATTTCGTGCACAGTTACGGTTGATTAACTCTCACTGAACAATATGCTATGAATTGACTGATTTGAATGGATTTCAAATGAACGTTCTTAAGTTGTTACTGTAACCGAAATTGTTTTTTTTTTCTTCTTTTTGTTAAACTTGTCGCGCGATTGAACTGTTTTTATTGGTTTTTTGTACGTTTGTTGAAATTGTTTTTCATTGCACGAAATAGCACCTAATTACAGGCTTGACCATTTGTACTTTTATGTCTATTCTAGTTGTGTTTGTTGTTTTTGTTTTTCTGTATTGTTTCCTCAATCGGTTGATTTTGGCGTTTTGGTTGAGTTATTTTCGCGCACGAACACACTAACATCAGCACTTGTAAATTAAAAATGCATTAAAATGATACGTCCATTGAAATGGATTCGCTTATACTTTGCGATTTTTCTACTCAATTGTATTATTTATTGTGCGCACATGAAAATGTTTAACTTCGGCAAATTGGCTCTCGTTCTGATATTTGATCATTTGTTTCGAAATGAAAAGCACTGTGCACTCGATCGATGTAAAATAAAATAGCGTTATATTTTATTAACTATATATCGGAACTTTTGTGCGTTAATCGGGGTTTTTTGTCTTCTACTGTTGCTTTTTCTTCTTTGGCACAACAACACACATTTAAAATATTCTTCTGTAAAAATTTATTTTTCGTTAACTGTTTTCCCCTTATGATTGAAAGCTAACATGAATTATGGTCGTCGATTGTGCGAACTCTTTGTAGATTTTCTTTTCTGTACGTTTCTTTGTCTTTTCGGTTAGTTTATTCGAATTCAGTGTTTGGCGAGAGCAAATTCATTCACACAATTCACGCAATTCGTTACTTATTTCTTTCTTTTTTTTTTCTTCTCTGGGCTTATTCACACTGTGGCAGCCGCGAAAAGAAAATAAATGAAATGAAAATAATAATAGCAGATACGAGAAGAAAGAAAAAAACAGCACATACAACGGTTAAGCACAACTATAAGAAAAAATATGTTAACCGTTTCACTTTTTTTTTTTTTTGCTTTTCGCTCGCTTCTTTGCTCTTTGTTGTTAGATCCGTTGAGTTCGAGTCGAGTTGAGTTGAGCTGTGCGAGAGTTGCTACTTGGTTACTGTATGTAGTATCTATTTGCTACTTGTGTTTCAAGTGTAAGCGCGTTGTTTGTATATTGTTATGTAGCTGATTGCTTGTTAACGTGAACACGTACCACAATTGTAGCCACTTGCACGATTTTTTATTTTATATTTTCTTCTTTCTCTTTCTTTTTACAGTACTTATTTCTGCTTCCAATTGTCACACATGAGATACGCACTTACACAAATTATTCGATTTGTTTGTTATATATTTTTACCAGTGTCTTTAGTTTTCTTTTCGGTTAATCGTAATGCAATCAATATTAATCAAATCACAATTTCAATGCAAAGAGATTTTTTTTTTTTGCCTAAAGGTTCAATGAAAGCTATTTTTATATGTACTTATCAGAATCACTTTCAACATTCAACGATAAACACACACATTTTTTGCCGCTGTTCAAATGCTCCACCAGAAACTAGGTGACCACAATTCAATGACAGTTGTTTGATGTGTTTTATTTTATTTTATTTTTCCTCCTTTCTATCTACGTATGTATGGCGCATTTACTGTTCTTCACCTAAGTACGATTTACGTTTAGTTGAAGTTGTTGATGCTGCTCTGCTTCTGCTATTACTTTTTATTTTTTTTTCTCTCTCTTTTTAAAGCAATTTGTCACTTTGTATGCGTGCACCTATCTATTGTTCACGTCTGACTTTTTTTCACCAGATGATTTCACCGTTTTTCTTTTGTCGTGACAAATGCCAATTGTTTCTTTGTAATCCTAAGATTTGCAAATTACGATAAAATTTCACTAAAGAATTTCGACTCTCTCATTTATTTTTACCTCAAGTGAATAATTTCTTTACTTTTTCACTTATTCATTTAAAATAGCAATCAATTAAACATATCAATTGACCGGTAATATTTGAAATAATTGGTAATCAATTTTGACCGTTATATCTTCACTTTTTCCATGCAAAAAATCAAATCGTGCAAATGTTTGTTTGTATTAATTTTAATAGGACAATAATCACAAAAAAAAAATTAATTTTTATTTTTTTTTTTCCACTCGTTTCACCCACTTTCAATTCTATATAGTGTATGGTAACTGATTTCTGTTTGCTTTTCAAATGTATATATAAATATATAAAAAATTGTAATTCACGTACAAAAAAAAAAGGAAATTCCTCTTGAAGGGCAAATATATAAATAAACACTTAGAATTTTGTTAAAAGGAAAACAAAATTGAATTAATCAATTCAGCAGTTTGTTGATAGAAATCAGTCCTTTGGTTGAAATAATGATTTTCAAATCAATTGAAAATTTTGCGTATAAAACTGAGTAATTGAGAAGGTTTTTGTGATTCAAATAGATTTTCTAGTGAAAAATCTCGGATAGCGAGAGCGAACAACAAAATAGGTGTTCAGTGACGATACGCTAGCTTTAAACTGTTTGCATGAACGAATCGTGCGATGCATGCCACCAATTTTGTATAGAGAAACGAATTCGGTTTGTCGTCCGACACAGACACCGACACCGTCGCTTCGTAAACAATTCTCCGTTTGGCGCAACACACAAATACATGAAAACTATTTTAACATTTAAATAACCAGCGGCTGACTGCCAACACGCATATCGCATGAACTTCAAACCGTATTGTTTACGTTTAGTCGTCAGCTGGGGAAACAATCATCGGATGTATCCTAGTTGCTTCGGTGAAGTGATTCGATGTGAAGAGAAAGAGCAGAAAATGAGAATCGGAAAACAAATTTATATTTATGAGTCAAACGCTGTAAAACAAATGTTATTGTTAATTCCCCAGCTTTGTATGGCTTGTATTGCAACAAATAGAAGCGTATGCAGTCGTTTCTCCTCGTTTTGAATTGATACTCTGTTAAAAGGGGCTATGTATGTATGTATTTCGTTATTTTTCGGATGTGGAAAAAAAAGTAAATGAATTGTTGAAGGAGAAACGACATGATTCTCCGTTGGCAATGATATAACCAGTAGATTTACGTTTAAATGGTAACAAATGGGCAGAAAAAGGCATGACATCGAAATTGAAATCTCCAAATCTTGTTGAACACATCAATCGATTTGTGTGATTCTCCTGCCGTTACATTTGCCGTTCATGCGATACGTTTAAGTGAAATTTCAGCAACAGCAGCAACAGCAGCAGTAGAATATTCATAAACAACCTGATGACGGTGGCTCTCCGCCAAACACATTCAAAAATCTTCTTGGCGACGCACAGCAACAATGTAAAGAAAGAGAGAAAGAGAGAAAGAGAAGGAAGGAGATTGAATATGTGAGCGAGAAAGAATGTGTGTGCAACAGAGTGAGCAAGATGTGGAATAAACATGGGAAATAAATCGACGTCGAAATGTTCCATTTGAATGCGGGAAATGGTTTTGGTTGTATCGCATGGATATGGGGCGCACAACCAGTGTATTGTATTTACGTATGAAATGAACCAAGATGTATGTGGATAAAGTGTATAATATATAACACAAAGCAACACAACAAACGACTGCTGTTGCTCTACTGTGAGCACGAATCACTTTAATCGCATTGTATGCGTACTACATCTATCGGCGTTGGTATTACAAACGCCGTTTTATTTTGCTGTATATTTGGGTACACATATTGCTACACATATTTGGCGCGGTGAATAAACATATACAATCAATAGGAACGAGAGTGAGAGATTTTATGGTGCGGTTTTACCGTTTGAAGTTGCTGCTTCCACTGTGTATACGCGATGATATGTTGTTGTTATTCTACATGTTGGTTGCTCTGTTGCTCTGTGTACTCGGTATGCTTGCCATTATCGCATGAAAATAGAATCAATCTCTTTAATATATTGTTCATGCTCATGTTCATGTATGCACAGTTTTTATATTCGCTATTTCTTATTCTTAAAGTTCTCCTCTCTTCTTTTTCAACAGCTTTTTTTCCACTGTCGATTTGTATTTATTTGCGTTTTCTATATAAATTCAGTTTGAATTTTTTTCCAACTGACTTCACGTTGCGATAGAAAGAAAAAAAAAATCAAGAATTGGAATATAAAAAATGTTTTCAATATTCGGAAAATCTGATTGAACGAATCAATTCGTCATTTTCTTCCATTTACTTGGGAGAAAAAAAAAAACTTTATTGCGCGTACATTTTCTCGTTCGGTTGTTTCGATTACAATTGTACAATTGACAAGTGAAGCGTGTGTTTTAGAATGAGATGGAGAGCAAGAGAGAGAGAGAGGATGAAGAAAGAGTGAAAAGAAGAGGAAAATAATACGAATCCCACAAATATTTGCGAATCAGTTTATTTGCTTAATTTAATCAATGATTTAATGCGAATGTCGTTCATGGTCGAAACGTAGAACTCGGAATTGCCTTGAGTGGGAGCTTGTCGATAATTTTAAAATTGCATGAATTAGCGCAATATTCAAGTCGTAAAACAACGACCAATCACCTAATATCATCAGTAAATAATTAATTTTTAGCAAGCGGAACAAACGGACGTATTCAGTTTCTTAGAAAAATTACTTCAATAAGGCTAATAAGTAAACAAAAACAGAAAAATGAAACAAAAATTTATAAAATATGTGTATGAAATTAAATGCTTCTCTCTCTGTATTGCCGTGTTTTCTTTTCTGTTTTTTGTTCGTTAATTTTCGTATTCAGTTGAATTGTTTGCATGTATTCAAAGTCGACCACTATTCATGGCTGTGTCGTAAACACGTGTACACACTGTGTATAGTGAGTACGCTTTACAAACGAATCCATGCGCTAGATTGTATTATAGTGAAGCTTAACAGTAAAGTGTAGCCGAGCGCTAAATCAGACGTTTATATCTTTATGCAGAACATTATAGTTGTATTACAAATCGAAGGAGCGCGCGCGTTTCAATTCAAATACATACAGCAAAGACGTTTCGGTTTGCTATCATCACTGTATCACTTCGATCTTTACGTGTACATGCGAACTATGGTATATCACTTGCACTCCAATTCAATCCATACTATTCCGAGCAAGCAAACACTTTGTTCGTCAAATTGTGATTCGGTAGACGCATTCCGTATGCTTTGGTCCGTGCGCTGAAACGTATTGGATGTGTGTGCGTGTCTCTTTGTTTCTTTTTTATATTGGTTCCGCTTCTCTATTAAAACATATTTAAAGAGCAAATGTACGAAGACGAAGAAAGCAACCGAAACGACACAAAAGCGATGTGAAGACAACAAGAAAAAAAGCGAAACAGAAGAGAAGAAAAAAATAAATACACACACGATATCATATAAACAAAGTAAAAAAGAAGAATGGGCAACAAAAAAACAGCTGTCAATGATTTTTTTTCCCTTTATATTATGTGTAGTATACACAGAACATCACGGTATGTTCGATGCGTAGTTGCTGTGAATTTCAGCCCGTATGCTCACAAGCAAATTCTTCAGGCTTACACCTTTTTCTCTCATTCATTCATTTGCTCTTTGCTTTGAACTACATTTAATGTATTGGCCTCTTCCTAGCGTTATGGTCACTGTTGTTGTTTTTGTTGTTTTTTTGGGTCGACGGTAATGATGCTCTGTCGTCTCGATTGCTATTATAATATGCATTTACTTTAAACGACATTCATCATGTAAACTCAATACTTCATGATTATCACTTCGTTCTTTTTTTTTTTTTATTTTTGTCTTCCGATTTGTTTGATAATTGTAATTATTGTGTGTTGAAAAACTATAGTAATTACGTATGCAAATAAAATATTACCGCCTTCTTGATCGTATTTAAACATTCATTTGACATGTTAAAATATGTTGATGTTCTTTTTGATTTAAATTAAATATTGTAAAAACCGCAAAGCATTGCTAACATCAAAACCGAATATCAAAGTAAATTTTGTTCCCATTTTGAGTGTTCAATATATTCGGTCAGTATGTAAATCACAACGACGCACATCATGAACATAACAAAAATTTGTCTCTATCGCTGTTTTAAACTTTAATTTATCTCTATTACGAATCGCTTACTGTTTAGAACCCGTTGCTGACATATGTGAGTGAGGCCAAAATAAAATATCTCTCTATGGCCCTTAATAAAATACATGTGTTTTTACTCCGATATATTTATTTATTCCCTGCTTCACATTTTTTTTTTTTTTTTTTTTTTTGTTTGCCTTTTTACTAGTAGCTTTATATTTCTCATTCTCCGTGATACGATTACGAGAAATGTTCAGTTTTGTATTATCTGCCGTTTTTGTTGCTGTTTCTGCTGTTGCTGTTGATGTGATTTTCTCTTTCCCTCCTCACTTACCGATCATATGCTTAACAACAGTTAGGTATAAGCTGATTGAAATAACAAAGACATAAGAAACGACGCTCTTATAATAGGATGCGCATGTGTGTGTATGTGGTTGTGATAGAGTAAGAGACTAAAAGAGATTGTGTGTGTGAAAAAATGTGTGTACTATTTATTATATTTTGCTATTATTACTCAAATCACAGAAATTATACGCATTCATGCATCGTACAACATAAGTGAACAGAGTTTTGGTTTGGAATGGTTAAAAATGACGACGGCGACGGCAACGACACCCAAGACAAATGTATAGAGTGAAAATATTTTCCACCTTCTATTTCACTGATGCCATTCTTCATTTAATCTCTTTCTCTCTTACCAAATAATCATCGTCATACGAACAAAATTGTATTTTGGAAGTGTCCTTTGCTCCCGCACTTAATGCATGGTACAGAATAACAAACAGAAGAGGGGCCCGACGTTTCAAATAAAATGGAGAACAAACGAAAGAAAAAAAGCAAAAAAAAAACGCTCACAGAAAACTCAGTAAGTCACTTCGTGTTCGTACATAATAATTTTTTTTCCATATCGTCGAATTTTATAGCATAGCTCTGCTTAAGCGCAGCTAAATTTCTGCCCCATTCGATGTATGTACGAGCAACAAACATGGTCGTACGATATTTTATGTGTATCCACAGTACACACGAATTGATTGATATGTTTTATTATGTGACTATTCTACGCTTACTGTTGATTTATACTTTTTTTTCTTCTTTCGTTCGCTCTCATTTCAACTTTTTCTATCGCACTGTCATTTGGTTGATTCTCGATGCCGTCATTTTCCTTTATAATAGATTTGACGGTATGTTTTATTTCATTTTGTTTTTTTCTTTCTCTCCCCTCTCCCTCTCCCTATCTCTTTCTCTACTATGTTCTTCATGCGGTGCGACGTTGCCTCTATGCCCGCTTGTTGTTATTGTTGTTGTTTTGTTACTGTTGATGTGTGTGTGTTTTTTTTTGCCTCCGTGACGTACATTGATTTTCATGTCAGCCAATAGTATGCCATAGTGAAATTGCTTTCGATACAATGGCTAGTGAAACTTCAGTGGCAAAAGAAATTCATGTATGAATTGATTTTTTTTTTTTTTCGTTTTTGCTTCTTCGCATATTTTCTATTTTATTGATGGGCATATAACCGTCTTTGGGCTTTAGACGGTTGTACTCTGTCAAGGCTACTGTGAACAGTACATAATTTTGTCATTCGAATTTGTTATATTTTTGTTGTTCAGTCAACGACAAATATTTATACATATTGCTGTCAATCGTGGGAGCCGTCTTTTGATTGAACTTGAAATTGACTTTACGTTTGAACAAATGCCTTAGATATGTGATTTCTTTATGTGATATTTTTTCGACAGTTGTCGATTGAATTTTTTTATTTTTTATTTTTAAACACATGATATTACTTTGTTTGACCAAACAACATTGAACAATATGATGATGCAAAGCCAATTTCTATCATTTCAATCGCTTCATCATATTTCAAAATCAAAAACTTTCAATACAAATCGAAATCAATATATTCATATTGATATCCGGTATATAGACATTAAGTGAGTAATCCAATTGATAATTGAATTTAATCAAAGCCAATTAACAAAATTCAATTGATCAATTTTGAATCCACACATTGAGCGAGATGTCAGCTTTATAGATTCAAATCGGCATGAGAAAAATTCGGTATCCGAATTGTATGAGGAAGAGAAAAAAAAACATTTTGCAATCGATATGAATGCTTGTTGATAATACGAACAAATTTGTCGACTAATAATAGGCCAAAGATAAAGAGAGAGAGAGAGAGAGAGAGAGAGAGAGAGAGAGAGAGAGAAAGAGAGGGAGCAGAGAGAGAGAGATAGGGAGAGAGAAAAAAAGAGAGAGAGAGAAAGAGAGAGAAAGAGAAGGAGAATACGAATGAGTATTGTAAAAAATAATAAATTAAATGACTGTTAGAGCACTTGAATTCATGCATTGAAAGCATTGAATACTTATGGTTGTGGAGAATCGCGATATTCCTATAAGCTATTAAATCAGCAAAAATGACAATCAGAAAAAAAAAATTCGTGAAAAATTCCGATGTGAAGTTAAACGGTTTTTACGTTTCTGTGTTTCATTCGCTCGTGTGACATTTCATTTGGCATTGTTTTATTTAAAATGATATTTTTTTTTCGTTCGATGTCATTACTTCGAACAATTTTGCTGTCATCAGTGTGCGCCTATCGTTCTTTACTCACATTCGTAAAGTATAAGCATTGAATTTATATTCAACGGCTCTTATGAGAATCTTTCGTGCGAAAATATATACACATACACAGCGACGAAATGATATCGTTGTTGTCACACATCGCGCGCTGTCACTTGTTTTGTTTCTTTGTGCCTTGTGTGCGCATTTTTTTTTCGCTCTATGTTGCGATGCACAATATTACATTTCACTCTTATTCGAATTGTTAAATACTTGTATTCGGCGTCTATATACAAATTGTTGTTGCCGTTGTTTACTCTTTTTTTTTCTCTCTTCTCTATTTCGCTCTCTTTCAATCACTCTATGTAAGAGCAATCGCGTTTTCATATAACTGTACATCGTGTACTATCTGACGGAGTATATTGTGACAGATAGAAATGATTGCCAGCCGAGTCAAGCAAACAAGCAGCACTTTGCGATATATGTGAAGTATTTTGTTTTTTGCTCTGACTAAGTTGTCTGTTGTGCATACTCTCTTTCTTTTTTTTTTTACTTTTCGTTAGCCGTGTGTTATTTGCTTGCGTATTGAAACGAATAGATTTGTTCGTTTGTGCACAGACACACACAGATAAACATGTTATCATGTGTTATAATAAATAAATACCCATAATGCCGCATTATATGGATGAATTCATATTCATGAACCAGTTTAATTAAAAGTTGTGAAATACTATATACGTGTATGCGTGTGTGTATTTGTGTATGTTCAAGACCGCCTGAACAACATAGAGAATGAGTGAAAAAAAATGTTGTTGAATGCACAAATTAAAATGTACTTTGGAAATAGATAGATTTACGCACAAGCTCTTTTGATTTTTGTTAGTTTTTAGACAGCGCTTGTGAGAAAAAAATCGGGAGGGTGAGATCGATATAAAAAGAAAAAGAGAAAAATAATGTTGTTGAAATCAGAGAGGATAGTTGTTCCGAAGTAGAACCTAAAAATATAATACTTTTGACTCAAACTGTCAGCACCAGTTGAATGCTTATTCACATTTACTTGGAAATGACGCATAATGACGATGAATTCCATTAAAAACTTGCGTTCAATTGCAATGCCTAGGCACATGTTTGCAGTGTATGCAAATGGAGCGCATACACCGAATACAGAAAAAAATACACATTACATCGGAAAGAACTGTTGAATTTAGAATAAATTCGATGAATGAACAAAAAACAAAACAAAAAATTATCGATAAATTCGAAAATCAAAGTGGCATTTGTTCTCGCTTGGGAAAATAGTTTATTCAGAATAAATTCAATCTCTCACTGCATTTTCGAAATGGGGAAAAAAGCAACGCGTCTGAAACGAATTGCCTATGTGAAAGATGCAGAAAATAGATGAATCGATTCTATTGCAAATGCCAACACGCACCACAGCCAATTCGATAAATGAAATGAGAAGAAAAAAATCAACTCAGCGAGTAAATTTTCATTTCGAATAATTTTCGTTTCGATTTGAAATTAAATTCAGTTATTTGTAGTGCGAGTTGCTGGCACAACAACAACAATTATGTGATTACATGCATTATATACGTATCGGCCGCATCGATTCTCTTTTGCCCATTCGTTCAAATAGCATTTATATAAATAGCATTGGAAAAAAAATACACGAAACGAGTATAAAACCAAGAAGACAAACGACGAATATAAAGCACAAAAGCATTGAAATAAATGTGCTGAATAGTTGAAGTTAACAATACCAAAGTGAATAAAATGTTATTCGTTCGATGAAGTGTTTTCTTTTTTGTGTTCGTTGTTTGTGTTTGTTTCATTGATTGAAATTAGAATATTAAAAAATGCCAGCATAAACACCTTCGATATGAATGAGATACGGTTGAATTTGAATCGAGAAAAAAAAACATTTGTATTTTTATCTGTTGCTCCGTTAAATTCGAATATTTGAGATGAAATACTCATAAACCAATCGATACAAAAATTCCCATTGAACAATGAACAAAATGCTAATTATAATTATTTTCTTGGTTTAAAGTTTAATGGCTTTCATTGGAAATCTCACCAGGATTGTTGTTGTTTTTTTTTTCTAATTTTTTGGGATGAAGAGCGTATGGTGATAATATCGGTTCTGTTGTTTCGATATAACACGGTACTGTACTGTTTCCTTGTACAAAAAAAGTTTTTGCTCTTTAGTTGATGTTCTCTCGTAATCTCAAACACATACAATTCTTTCGAACATTTGTTTGTTCGTTCGTTCATTTATTCGCTCGGCATATATGTTAACCTCACGTATACGTGTATGAAACAAAGTCGTTTAGTGTGAATACTTTCTTTATTTTTATTCACATAGTCCGAATGTTTCTGTCTCTGTTTCTTCTTTGTGGTGACGCGACTCAAAATGTGCGTTGTTGTTGTTGTTGTTTTTATATTTGCCTTTATCGACTAAGATTTTACTCTGTACCATAATATGGTTGTGACTGTGGGACACATTTGAAGGGAAAAAAGGTATCGTTATTTGCATGAAATTTTTATACAAAAAACTATGGGGAGTTTTCAGTATTTTTTTTTTCTTTCTTCGCCTTTGTCTCATTCCCTCATTTTCATTCAATGGGAATGTCTTTCTCCCGTTTTTATTCAATGGGTCTTTGCGTGTATTTTTTTTCCCTTCAAACCTTTTACATATATAGTTTTCACTTGTTTGAGAGTATAATATATAAAAACAGTCAGCAATCGCGCTATTTAATGCATATCTCAAATGTTTTATTTTTCGCTGGATGTTTTGCGTTTAGCGTTCCGATTATCAGTATTTTTGCCGGTATGTGCTTTTTATTTTCAAATGAATTTCTGCCTTTAATTTTTATATAATGTGACTGGCAAATAAAGAAGGCAACAAAGAAGAGAAAAAAGTACACAAAACACACACACACACAGAGAGAGAGAGAGAGAGAGAGAGAGACTCACTAACTCACTCACTCACTCACATACAAAACTGTGGCGAGAAATTCTCGTTATTTGCAATGTGAATGCTCCGTTTGAGCAGCGTATGCATTCGGTTTGTGTTGAAATGGAACAATCGGATCCGCTTATAGATGGAGAATGCATACAAATAATGCACTCCGTACGTTTGCTACCTTCTTCTCTGTTGTTTGTTGTTACCACTTTTTTGCGTTTTGTTTTGTTGTTACTTAAATTTCAAACATTTTGTTTTGCTTTACGTTTAATAAATATATCGACCCGTTCGTGTACTGCTTGATTGTGAAAAAAACTTTTTCATTTGTTGATTTTTTTTCTTTTTTCTCTCTGTCTCTTTTCAATCTCTGCTAGCTGCGTGTACTTTTTTTCATAACGTATTTCCTTCGTATTATGTTCTTAATATATTCCGCATTTAATTTTCTTTTCTTTTCGTCATTTATTATTGTTGGTACGATTGCTGCTGTTGCCGTATCGCTACTCTGCCTTTGTCGTTTGGCATTATGTATATGAGTTCACTTTATCGGTGCTTTGTGCGATTCCGATTCAATTTCGCTCTTGATTGATATGTGCATGATTTTAAGGTTTTTTTTTAAGAAGTTCACTCCGGATGAGCAATGCGATGAATAACCCAAACCTGGTCGAATGATTTTCAACGTTCGGCTTTTTTCTTTCACTTCTTGTACATGTATGTGCATTGTGCATGTATGTATTTTGCACTTCAGCATAAAAACTAATAACAATAAAATATTATGAGCGAATGGATAAGATGTGAAATGGGATTTTTGCGCACTGTGCACGTACAGATTAAAATGCGAAAATGGTGATTTAAATGAAAGATGTGCACCGAACAGACAATCAAATGGCAAACGATGCATGCCATATTCTTCCTCTTATTTCTTTCATTCAAATAATTCCTTGCGATTAAATAAAAAAGAATTCTTGTTTGTGATAGAAATAGAAAACCGTAAGGAGAACCCATCAAATGTATTTAGAATAGCGAATAAAGTGAGCTTGATGATGACGATGATGATGACGGCACAATGCTGTCAAGTTTTTTTATGCGCTCCCGTTCAAGTAGTCAATTAGCGTAGAACGGTTTATTTTTATTCACCGATTACCCCCCCCCCCCCCCTCTCTCTCTCTCTCTCTGTGTGTGTGTGTGTGTGTGTTTGAATTGGATTTTATGTAATTATTATTAGAACAAATCAATCATTTTAGCAGTGCTCTCAATGCAATTTTCCTATCCAACATGCTTAAAGTAATACACGCCGAGAAAAAATCAAAACCACACTGTAATTACAATTGAAATGATTCAAATGAACATAATTTTTTACGCTGTCAATTCAATGAAATAACGAAAACATTCTCTATTACCAATGGGTTTTAAATAATTAGCAAATATTTTTAGCCAAACAAATCACTTCCCCATTCGATTCAACCAACACTCTTCCTCATTTACACAAAATATGACAATTTTTTTTATTTCGTTGGCAAACATTCGGTGTGTAATTTGTACAAAATCGTATAGATTTTCAAGTGTCAATATTTGTATTGATATTCATACGGAAAATCACTTCATTTCACATTGTAACAGAGAAAAAAAGATGAACACGACTGAAATTAGCGCGTAAATTATCGCCTAACGAACGAATAAAAATTTAAAATGTGTGGTCGTCATTCGCATCTATGCAATTAGTCCATTTCTTTGTGACAAAAACTATTTCGGTTGGTGCTCGTCATGTCAAAGTGTTTTTGATGCTAAAATTACATCATCTGAAAAATAACAACTGTAACAAAAACACAGAATGTGTGCACAAAATTCGACAAACAAAATGGAATTATGTATGAAACAGACGAAAAAACAAAATCATCATGTTCAGGTGTAGTCTTCTCTCGTCGAAATCAACTACTTTATTTCACACCAAATACGACGAACTTAAAAATACATGAAGCGAAATAAAATTCACACGTAACAGTTTTAGCCTAGAAACCGTTTTCGTTGCTCGTTACGTTTTTTTTATTCCTCCTTCTTCTTTTTCATCTCATTTTGTGCTTTATTTTCAGGTACCGATGTGAAGCGATTTGCTAAGTCAAAATTATTGGATTGGCGTGCAACGGAAGATAGAAGAGATTGTGATTTATTTTCCGTTTCTTTGCTTCATTGCTAAATGAAGAAGGTATTTTAATTAAATATTGTTATATAAATTCGAACACATTAACTTCTAATTAAAATATAATCCAGGTGAAAGTGACAGAGGTAGAAATTGGGGCTTCACATGATTTTTCACATTAAATCGGGAAATAAAAACAAAACAGTTGGATATGAAAAATTGTCGGTTTGTGTGCAAATGAATCAAGAGATTTTGCATAGAATGTGCACAATTGAAATTGATCTATGAATATATCATTCCCATTGATCTAAGCAGCCTAATCAAAAACTTTATTTTCAGAATGAACGGCAACGGATATAAAAATTGCCCATCTAATAACAGGAATTTACAAGGGCAACGAAAGAAGAAGAAAACAGTTCGTAATTAGTTCCATTATCCATTTCAATGATGTTGGAAGAATGTGTGCGCGTTCAACGTCTTCAAAATTCATCATCGCAAAATGAATGTATAAACAAGAGAATGTTGAATTTGAAAAACGTACAAATACACATGGAATGAAGAAAGAGAGAGAGAGAGAGAGAGAGAAGATAGAGAGAGAGAGAAAGATAGAGAGAGAAAACACACAAAAGAAATATAATTCCACGTTGTATTCATCTTTTATTGCATGAATATCCGAACATAAATGCTGGCAATATGACTTTGTGACTTCAGAGCCATGCACAGGGAGTTAAGTGCACTCGTGTTTGTCTAATGCCAGCTCTCAGCAATAAAATTGATACAGATAGATTCATATGTTGGTATCATGTGCACGGCAGCGGTTGGAGGAGTACATACAACAAACTTTACATTTCAACACGAATGAACGAATTTTTGTGTGTACCATTCACTGTTTCACTTGTGGGCTCTCTTCCATCGCTTCGCGTATGTGTTTACACATAATTTTTTTTTTTTTATTTTTGTTTTCTTCACTTTGTTCTCCATTTGGCGTATACATGTATTTGCGTAGCCGTCGAGTGTGACGCTTTCTTTTGCTCTTTGCTGTAGTGCTCATTGCTCACTATGACGTAACATTTATGAACGAATAAATTGCTATCGGTCGACTTTTCTACAATCTCTTTCTCTCTCATACATACTCACTCACAAATATATAAAGACTCTCATTTAAATCAGCACGCATTTATTCAGTGGCAACAGCAACGCCGATAACTACGGCGACGAAATGAAACGCAAAATGAAATTATAACAACCGTTGTAAAATAGTGCACACATAATTCCAAATCCAACAACGAAAACAACATCAACAAAAACAACAACAATTACTATCACGGAATTTCGACTGGCTATAAATGAAAATGGAAACAGTGGAATTTATGAAGCTGGCAGCGCACAACAGTGCATAATATATTTAGTGGTAATTAATAAGCATGAGCGTTGTGCGAGCAACTTTGTCTGCTCGAACAACGATAAGCAACAATTTTATTGTGGTAAGAGTTGACTATTCACCAGATGAAGTCAGATTAGATCAAAAATTATTGTATTTTTTTTTTACTAGATCATCATAATAATAATTTTTCGTTTGTTGTCTTCTCTCTCGTTTTCATCAATGAGGTGCTCTTTTTGTTTTCTCTTTTCTTCTCTAAAACTTGCATTTCTTGTTTCTCTCAATATTTGGTCTCTTTGCTTTCTACAGTTTTGTATTAATCAAATTGTTTTGCTCTGCCATTCACCGATTCATTCTGCCATTTTAACGCCAACGCATTATCATTATTGTCATGCATAGCAAATAACGAATGTACTCATTGTCAACGATACACGCTCATGAAACGATTTGAAACGAAACCGAAATGAATACTTCGATTGACAAAGAATAGATTCTTTGTCGAATCATCAAATACATTCTGCCAACATTTCAATTAGTCTTTGTGTTCTGTTCTGTTCCATTCCATCCCCATTTCAATTTGAATCCGATATATTTGAATCGACACTATGCTTTCGTTGTTGCCCTTCGTTTAATAAAATTATCGAATGCGTTCTGTGAGTGCATTTATTCCAAAGGTCTGTATATTCTCACTCCTTCTTGGTGATAAATATATTGCATTGTTGCTGCAGGTTGACATGATTTTCGTATTGGATATTGGATATTGCATATTGGACAAATGATCAATGCGACAATATTGGCGTTCTGGGTGTCCGAGGTCATCTTATTTGTCGTCTTTTTCATTCTCTTGTTATTTTTCATTTGAAATGAAATCTACCAATCGTGAGTACGTTTGTTCTTTCGTTCTTTCTTTCATTCTTTTTATTCTTTTTCTTTGATATGTATTACAAATTAACGTGAAAATCACTCGACAGAAATACATCAGAGCAGTCAATGATATAAATAAGACATAATTTCAAGTTAGCACATTTTATTTGTGCTGCAAATCGAGACTAATACGTGAAATGAGTACAGGGCATAGAAATGTTCGAGATTAACAGTTTTTGTGTCGGTCAATCTACATTCGAACACACATCAATCGCGCGCCAGCTATGTGTTCAGTGATTCGAGTGAACTGGACAACACGGCAACAGTAGCAATAGCAACAGCAATACCAGAGACGAACCAGCCCAAACGAATTTACGATAATACGAGTCTCATCCAAATAGATTTGTGAGTGTCGTGCAAATGGGCAAAATGCTAACGCATACCAGACTTATTGAGAGTAGTGAAAAAAAAAGGCAACAAGAAAACCATGAAATCGAAATGGCTAAAGTACCGTTTCAATTCTCTTTTTCTCTCTTTTTTCGAACTTTTTTTCTCCACTCGTTGTTTTTGTCGCTTGTCTTTGTCTTTTTTCGGTGGCAGTTCGAGACTGAATGGAAAAAAGCTAACAGCAAAAGAAAAGAATTGCTGTGTCGTCTTTTACTGTACTTGAATGTGAAATACCAATCAATTGAGCAGACGAATCGGTTTGTATCGGATTTTTATTCTTCTCGCTCCTCGTTTTAGTTTCTTTCTTTCATTTTCATTCTGCTCTCAATTTATATCTTCAGCTTGCTCTTGCATACACACACAAGCACAGTCGACGGTCATCGGGTTCAGTTGCCTGCTTGTTTGTATAGTCATTTTCCACATCGAATCATGGACAATGGTTGGTTGGGCATTTGATGCAGACGTTGTACCACTGAAACTAAACACTTAAAACATTCATTCGGTTAGCATTATTATAGAGTCGAAACGCATAGAATAATGGAGAGCATAAAGAAAATCGTGTTAGCTTGGAAGTTCGTGCGGTGTTAACAATATGGGTCGTAGATCTATATATTGTTAAATTATATGTATATATGTTTTCAGCTATCGGTTATTGCTGTCCATGTTGCTGCTGCTGCTGCTGCTGAGATCTGTTTCGCCACAAATGTCGACTATGTATGTGATTCGAATGATTTCGCCAAAACGATTCGCCGTTTATATTGTACATTACACATTCTTTTTCGGAACAATACAATTATTACGAAGCATCGACTTACACGTGCATACATATATTAGGTTGATCTTCGTGCGTCGAAACAGCTGAACGAGAATAATGTGGCTGCTTTTTATGTGGCAACGTAATGTATGCTGTTTGCTGTTGGCTTTTTTGTCATCGGATGTTGTTGATTCATTTTGCAAAGTATGTACTATGTACTTGTTCGTTCTCTTACTCTTGCTCTTGCTCTTGCTTTCTCTCTCTCTCTCTCTCTCTCTCTCTCTCTCTCTCTCTCTCTCATACACACACACATTGCGGTAGATGGGCGAGAATTGTTGTTTCGAATAATTTTCGTAGCAAAACTTTTATCTTACAAGTGCTAAACGGGCGACGCGTACCATAATCATCAATTCAATGTATGCTATGACGAAAATTGTGAGCACACGCTTAACCAACAATTGAAAAGAAATCATTTTAAGTTTTACTTGGAAATGAACCATGAACCGAGCGATGCATGAATATTCTCAAGTAAAGCAGACAATCCGAGAAGAAAAGAGATTGAATTTAGTATTTGCTAAGTTCAACGAACCAAGACATCCGGATTCCTTGATTCCGTACGAATAATTTTGCCTGCACACCGTACCCGAGGAACTGAACAGCGATCTAAACTCATTCTCAATGTGTCTTTTTGTTTTCTTCTATTCTGTTCTGTTCGGATTGTTTATGTTATTTTTGGGGTGAAAATACTTCCGAATTTATCTGATATACGTCAGTAATTCACACGCGCGTCACATAGTCTCTTCGTCTTCCATTTCTATTATTTTTCTTCATCTTATTCTCAAATCAAATTTCTCTCTCTCTCTCTCTCTCTCTCTCTCTCTCTCTCTCTCTCTTATATATATATATATATATATATATATTATATAGTGTGTCTGTGAATGACTGGAAATTAAATTTTTGGTAAATGTTAATGCGTTATTAAATAAAATCATTTTAAGAAGTCGTTTGGTTTTGAACAAATCGAATTGGTTGGAAAAAATGATCTAAACAAATCAAACAAACAAACAAACAAACATATAGTTCGAAGTGGCTGTATATTTAGACAAAATCAAATTGATCATTAATTCGATGTGCTGATTTATTTCATGCCACATAACACATTTTCTTTCGCTCGCATTCAACACTTTTTTTCAGGTCAATCATGTTTTGTCGGTGAACTGCTACAGTGCAATATATATAAAACACGGATTGTGATTCGGAACGTACATGTGTATCTGTTTTACACATTTCAGCTGTAAATGTGAAACAGCTAAATTCCATGTCGACTGAAATGAAAAAGAAAAATAAAAACGAAAAAAAAATTACTTGGCTTGATTCGAACCACAGACACACATAGTAACAAGAGTGCTACATACAAACGAAATACAGAAGAGAACGAAGTACGAATGTTGAAAACGAGAAACAGATAAAAATGAAGAAAAAATCAAGAAAATACAACGATGTTTCGTTAGCAATTAGCCCATTTAGTATTCTTTTTTTCTTTCAAATTCACTATGTTTTCTCTCTTGTCAATTTAGTTCAATTGCTTCATTCGCATTTGATTTTGGATAAGCTTGACATCAGCTCATTTTTCTAACACCAATCGCATACTCAAACGCTCAATAGACGTGCTTTCGTCAGGTTTGATGTTTCTTTTTTTTCTCATTTGTTTGTTTGTGCGCAGTAAATTTTGAATGGAAGTTTATGAAACGATCGATATAAATATAGTATACTTTGGAATAATGAATGACAGTGACGGGTCAATATTTTCATCACAACCGGCAGAAATGTGCTGTTATTCGCTTTGCCTTGGGTAGTGTTCACTTTTTTTACCATTCTGTTTTGCCATATGTGCAGTACATACCTTTGCTTAGTCGCTCTCATTCTACTGAATTGCAATTGTACACTATTGTTTGGAACAAGAAGAAGAAGAAGAAGAAGAAGAAGAAGAAAAAAACGAAACATGCATTTGACTTTCACATGGTGTTGACGACTTCATAACACTCATTTGTCCCTAAGTTACAGCTGTGCACATTGTATTCGGCATCGGATTAGCATGACATACAACGGTACACGATAGACAATTTGCCGTTTCAATTGTTCCATTCTGTTTCGGTCATCGTTTGTAGTGTTTTAATCACTTTATTTATAAATAAATCAAAGCGTGATTTATTTTTAAAAAGGTGAACTCGTGCTTATACACTGCTGTCTCGTCGAGCAAACGCCAACAAAGCGAAAAAAAAAAAATTGCGATTTTAACATTAAATATTGTATCTGATTGAGATGGTGTCTATTGGAATTGACTTGTTGAGGTTTTTGGGGTGATTCCGTTTGTTTTTTTTTTTCGTTGTTTGGTCCTTGGCAATGGCATGAATGATGAGCAAAACGGATTCATAGAAATGTTGCTCAGATTGAAATCGATAAACGGTGAAACTATCGGCAGCAATTTATTAATATTAATTGGATCAACCCGACGGAACTTGTGTAATATTTTCCCTAGGAAACAATGAATGGTCTCTTTTTTCTATTTCGCTTGCTAATTCGTATTGAGAGCAAAAAAAAAAATACATTCCCCGTTAAAATATGGGTTCGAATCATGCACTGCAGGCGATATGTATCGAACCCTCGCATAGATATTTTTTTCTGTTTTGCCTAACAAACGAGTAAGTCGACAAATCCTACTGTAAAAATAGAAATTCTCTTGCATTTCATTTTTTTCTTCTTCTTTTTTAATAAATATTTTGTTGTCCAAAAGGGAAATGTCTAAAAGAAAGAGTAAAAATACATAGATAGACCCTCGAAAGTCCAAGAAAAATTGAATTCAGACACAAACTGAATTGGAATCACATAATAAAAATAAGTAAGTAGAAGAACAATGTAAAATGAAAATGCCCAAAAACAAAATGAACGAAATGAGTTTTTTTTTTTTTTTTTTTTTAAGTAACCGCACGGAATTAATTGTTTCCGAAAGCAATACATGACTGTTTTTTACTAAGTAGTGCGACTCTATTTATCGCTTTCGATTTTAATATTTAAACAGCGGAGAGTTAAGAAGAGAAAAAGAAGAAAAAAAACTATGGCCAAAGCGGAAAAAAATTACACGAACAAACAATAAACACAAAATAAAACTAAATAACCAAATGTTAACTGCCTTAAAAAGTCGCTGTAAATAACCGTAAATATGTGCATGAATGTATTTAGTATGCTCTTGTTGTCTCACTCTTCGACGCTTTTTGTTTCTTTTTCTTCTTCTTTTTTTTTTGTTATTTTTAGACTTCTTTAGTTGTCAAACATTACAGTTTCTACGTGCATTCCACTGTGTATGTGTGTGAGTGTGCCCGTGCATGCTTCGAAATGATATAGAATATTCAACACGATATTATGCATAGGCAATGAGAAATTGAATTTATTGGAGGTTATGCTTTCATTTCATTTCAATTCATTTCATATCACATTGCTTAAATTCTTTCGCAAAGTCATCGCGTTCCGCTTTCTGTTCGATTTTCGATTTCAACAACTTTAATTTGTCAATATAAAGTCCAGCCAAACTTTGCTCTATTCTCATTCGGAAAAGTTTTATAATAAAATTATTTTCATAGATTTCATGCACGCACAGGCATTTGCAAAATAATTACATTCGGTTCGGTTGTCATTCGATACTTTTTTTTAAGTGAACGCAAAGAGTCAACAGCACAATCCAAGCAACACTCGTAATATTGTACGTACTTAACCCGACAATATATGTTACTTGCAACCGACAAACGAATGCCAAGAAAAATTGAGTCAAGTCTCTCCCGTCGTCGAATCGATCGCTGGCATTTCAACTTTTTTTTGTTCGCCTTTATCTCTCTCTCTCTTTTTTTTTTCTTTCTTTCTTTCGTTCATTCGCTGGTATAGCGTACATGCATCGAAAATGATGACAAGTTTGTATGGTTTTTCTTCTCTCTGTTGTCGTTGTTGTTGTTGTTTTTATACATATTTTGTGTTTCTTTTTCGTTTGTTTGCTGTTGGGTTTGGCGTGTAAATGCGTTTTTATCGCTTATGGTGTATGGAATAAAAATTAAATGAAATTCATATTAGGGGGAATTACTCTAGTTGAAGGTTTTCGCGTTCTTGCTGTGTCTGTCATTTTGCGTTTGTTCAATTCGAAATGTTTCGAAGGCTACTTGTCTTCGAATAAAAATTTTTGTATAAACTTTTCATGGTTCCATCTCATTTAGATGAACTTTATTCAACGTCCAAAAACGATTTTGTGTTGGGACAAAAATAACAATAATAAAAACACCAACAGCCAAAAATAAATGTTTTTCTATGAACAAAGTAAATGGATTGCAGATCTGACCCAATCGTCGCATTTGCATCGCAAACACGAATTAAACAAACAATGATGAATTACTTGTGTCAGATTTTGCTAATGAATTCATTTTTTATATCTCCAGCGGGCAATAAATTAAATAGCTTTTATTGTGTTACATAATGTGCGCAGTGTGTTTGTGATAAATTTCAATAGACTACAGCCTTTTCAACGCTTTTCACCCAAATAATAATTATACAAATCATATCAATTACATTGAATATGAATTTGTTTTTCTGTTCAATTGCAAATCATGTCATTAACAGGCAGAGATTCCAATTTCTCTGTTTAATCGTTGAATATTTGCGGTTCATTCAATTTCAATTGACGATAGAAAATAGAAATTCATTTTGACAGTTGCCGAATTGTTTTCAGTTTTCATAAAAAATTTTTTTTTTTTTTTTGTGTGAAATAGAATGTGTATTCAATATATTTGTATCTCATTCGCTTGAACTTGTGCATGGCCATGTATTAAGTGTGAGCAACAAACAGTGAATGCTCACGTTTGTGTTACCAAAGTTGGTTGTGGTGATTTAAGCTGAAGTTCGCAATATTTCTCCGATTCGTCGTGTTTCTGTTTCATTGTTTAAGAAACAACGGCTCAGTTTTTGCCCTCAATCACAAATCGTTCCTTTGTCGAATGTTTTTATTTCATTTTCTTCATTTCATTCTTCAGTTGGTTGTTCATTTGTTGATTTTGAAGTAACGCAGCATTTTGTTATATGAATACGATTAATCGTCATCATTTGGCAGATTATGTGTTTGATTTTGATTTCAATTAAAATTTGTCAATATCATGGAAAATATTTCCATTTTATTGAATTTCTCTCTCTCGTGCATTTTAACAACTCTTCTTCAATAAGACCTGAATTTATGCAATCGTGCATGTTGAAATACAAAAACAAAAAAACAAACACACAATTTAATTTTCAGTGTCGAGTGTCCGAATAAAATGCGGATACATATCAAAATCTCCTCTGTCATATAGAAAAAAAAATATGGTCGGTTGTGAAATGCGGCTCATTTAACACAAAACCTGCAAATAACTTAATCATATAGTTTTAACAATGTGATGACTTTAATATTTTTCAGTTAAATGCCGAAATGCGAAGAGAGATTCATACTAGGAAAAATGCATGTTCATTGTTTTACGAGCCGAGTTTTTTTTCGGTTGAACAATTTATTTGTTTATTTAACTTTTCTTTTTTTCAACTCGTACAGCTTACAGCTCATTTGACATTTAATAGTTTTCTGGCTGTTGAACGTCTCAATTTTCTGATAATCAAAGTTGCTGTTGTTCAATACATATGATACAAATTGTGTTACCAAATGCGATTGTTTTGTTTTCCAAACACTTTAACAATTGGCAATCGATCGCTTGAATAAACAGAGCAAAATAACGTGAGAAAGAGAGAAAAGGGGGTAAAAAAATAAATAAATAAACACAAACAAACAATCGGAATTTTGCTAAATAAACGATTGAGCTAATGTAGAATTTTGATTTATTTATCGAAAGAATCAATGTATGGGGATTTGATGCTGTTCAAATGACTGCATACGACACAATCATTTTGCATTTCAAACAATTCAAACACATAATTTTCCGTCTATTTCGATCTGTATTTGAGAATTCCAAACAGAATTTGAACACAAATAAATAGTGAAGTTTGGTGTGGAAAATCACTTGGCATGACAAAAAAGGGCTCAAACAAAAAAACAACAACAACAACAGATGCAGCAGAAACAATGATGTTTATACTTTATGAGAGAGAGTGGAAAAAAAATGTTACAAAAAAGTGAACAATTTTTAAAAACGAGTGTTGCCACTAAACACAACCAGAAAATGCAATAATATAATTTTATATTCAGGCAAACGATTTCTCTTCGTAATGGAATGAGAAGAGCGCATTTATAACGATATAGTTATGTGCATATGTATAAGTGGAAAATGGCAGAGCGACATGGAATAAGCTTGAGATGTGGAGGAAAAAATATATTTTCGACATGCACATTGCACATGCAGCATCGACAGCAGCACCACCGAAAACAATATGCCAGTGAACATATCAAAATTGCTCTTCGAAAAATCGCATCATCAATTCTCCATTTAGCTTTACCACAATAAAATAAACACTGATGTACAGTTCACTCTTACAATTTTGGATGCGCGTCCCGACACACAAAACGCGGATAAACAACAACAACAATAGCGAGAGAGAAAAAACAAAAATATATGCCGACAAAGGCTTTTATGTATGTAAATGCATTTGTGAGATCGTTTATGCGTATGCCAATAAAAAACCAAACTGAACGAGAGTCATTGGCAAAAAGGAAAACGAAACAAAGCTAAAACAGCGAGATAACAACTGCACATTGAACAGAGTTATGAAAGCCAACTGAAATGATGATATTTTTTTTCGCCCTTATTCGGTTTGAAATTCATGAGTGAAAAGCTTGCGAACACATACACATAGACGCAGACATATGAAGAAAAAAAAAATTTTTGGCATTCAGTTGATTTTTTGAGAACAAAATTATCTGTGCGCTGCATAAATTGTTTATTACTGCGATTATTGTTGGCTTTTGCTCGCTTTTTCGGGTGGCAAACTCAACAAACTTTTACCATATCGAACAAAATGCATTTTGTTTTACATTGCATAGTAAAGACGATACATCCAATTTTCAATTATGTTGTGAATTGTTAGTGTTTTTGCGTTTATCTCTCTCTCTCTCACTCTCGCTCTCGTATGTGTGTATGTATATGTGGTGGTTGTGTCTGCGGCAACCAGTCGAGGCATCAACAACGACACGCAATGAAATGAGGGTGGAAATGGATGCTATGTTATATTCAGCGTTTGTTTTGTTCAAATGCATTGTCGTTTTAATAGCTAAAATGCTATATTTTTATAACAAAAGTATAAATCGTGTTGATATTTATGTTTTAAAAATAAAAACGATGTTTGGTTAAAGTAGATTTGGTATGTTGTGTCACGTGCGAATAAATCTCACTTTTCGATGAGGAAAAGTGCGTTCGCACCGATGCGCATACATGTATTTTGTGTGTAATATGCACAATGTGAATAGATTTTGTTTATTATCTGCACTAACCAACCACATTTAGCTATCAACCATTATACAATAATATGTAACTTTGGGTATACGTTAGTTCGCTTAGATTCTCTGCTGACCACTCAATGAATGCGAAATTTTGATGCAGTTCTATGACCTATGTGCACCATATTCAAAACTTTTATGTCGATAAAATATTTTCATTGTTTTTGTGTTTTGTGTTTGGTATTTGCATGTTATTGTTCGTTGCTTGTTAGCAATTTTTTTCTTCTTCTTCTTCTCCTCCTCAACCTCCTCTACTCTGGTGCAATTAATAAACAACGATCAACAATATAACAGCTTTTGTTTATTAATAGAGTTTGGAAGAATTCTCGAAAGCAGTAAAGAACCCTCTTAATCTAAAAGCATTCAGTTGTTCATATTGTAGCCATTACAATGATGTAGTGTCGCCAATTTATTCAACAAAACATATAGTTTTCAATTCATGCGCAATTACATCGCAAGCACATATTTATTAGCAAAAATTTTTATTTGCAAATTCGACGCGACTGCATGGAAAATATTTCTCGCACTATGTGTTTTTGACTGAAAATGAAACGAGAATCATTGCACATTCAGATGAATATGCACATATTCGCACACATATTGCGAATACAAATACTGCATAGGCACGGGTACGAGCACGAGCACGAGCACAAGCACGAACAAGACCACGTTTAACGTCAACATACGGTACAGGGGTACACACACAAATGCAAAGAAATATAAATAAAACAATAAACGATGACAATAATAACCGAGCGTACTCGAATCTTTTTCTCTCTCGCGGAAGCAAATGCACTAAGTAAACAAACAAAAGATATTTGAAAATATTTCAATTGCAATTTCTTGTTTGATATGGATGTGAATGTGTGTAGTCAGTGGAAATAATGTAATCGCAACGATAAAGGAATGAACATTGAGAATCGGCAAAACGAAAATATGAAACTTTGTTGAATAAAAAGGAATATTTCGAATAAAAATGACAATGATGACGATGTTGGCGACAACAAAACACATAACATTCTTCATAGACATTTTCTCTCGGTTGGCATTGTGCCATTATTATTATCAAGTCGAATGCATTTGCATACATTAAGTTGGATTCACCCGCTCAGTTCCGGAGCCTCAAAATGACGAGGACGAGAACGACGACGACAAATAAATAAGTGAATGCATTTCGCTTGCAATACTGCATTGAATACAATATGCATCTAAATACTGGCCAGACCACCATCAACACCACCAAATAGTCAGTATTAATTTACGAAACAGCTTTTCATGACAATACATCTTCGAACAGCATCAATCGAATTAATCTGGTTGCAATCGCACTTGAGATCGAACAAACAACTGATAATAGCTTTTGTTGGCAAAACTTTTTGTGCAATGCATGAGAAAAAAAATCGACTTGAATTTAACTGAAGTGAGACAAAGCGAAATGCAATACGACAAAAAAAAACGGAATACTTTTATGGAGTTTACGTGGAATTTCATGTGGAGGTCATGCAATACACACACATATATACACACATACATAGACATTCCATATATAAATGTAGACGCGCGAGCGATTTGAATCTCGCATTTATTGATTCAGGCAAATGTGGCATTCGTTCTGCGCGATTGAATTGTGTGTCGTAAATTTATTGTTTGTATTATTTTAACACAACTCAACACAACACAACACAACAAGTGGCTTAAAAAGTAAACGAACGTGTTTTTCAACCAAGCATTAAATACACGTAATCATACACAGTTTGCGTGCACAACACTGATATATTCAATTAATCGACGTAATCGACCATCAGATATGAATTTATCTGAATTGAATGCGGTACAATAAAGCAGCTGCTATTTTCTCGTTCTTATCTTCCTAGAGCAAATTTTCAAGCTCGTTCATCGAACGTCAATTAAATCATTTTTTTTCCTTTCTATCTTGCTTTCTTTGTTTTCAGAGAGCCGACGATTATACCAATCAATATGAGATTCCAATGTTGGCAATGTCTATAATTTGGCAAATATCATTCGAATTAAAACGAAAAACTTTACATTTTTCTCTCTTTCTCTTTCTCTTTCTCTTTCTCTCCATTTCTTTTTCTCATCACTTTACAAACTTTGATTTTCGCTATGCATTTTTCAGTGTCCGATAAAAGTAAAGTAGAACAAAAAATGCTGCGATTGAAATTATGGAACTTGCTGTTTCAAACAAAATATAATGAATTTTTCAATGATTTTTAATTTTCAAATGATCCCCAGTGAATTTTCCTATTCATTTCGATATTTCAATTTGTCTGACTGCGAGTGATGATTTCCATTTTATATCAAATATTCCAACGAAAGTATGAACGAAACGTAAACCACATTTAATCGCAATGGAAATCAATTCGAAAACCAAAGTCAAGAGAATGAGCAGAAAAAAATGGAAATAAAAGCAAAGCCCAGTGAAAGAAAGATAGCAAAAGCAAGCGAAATAACACGAAAAAAAAAAACTCGTCATATTAAAATAGAAATAATAAAGTGCTCAGTGCTCACTACACAATGCCAAACAAGAAATGCTATGTGTTATGAAAACTGGCTGCTATCTCTTTCTCCTCGTCGACGTCTCTCTACGTCTCGTTCATTCACTGTATCTGTGCATGCAAGTTGCGCCGCAAGCATATGAAACCTATTACATATTATACTACATCACGTTATATCGTGGCACAAAATCGTTGCTTGCATACACAGTGTGCTAAACACGTAGCAAAACCAAACTATTTCCGTATGGGAACTATAAAACGAACTGTGTTCGAAACACTGAATTGTGAACATGAGCAGTGAGACCGGCTCTCCTACTCTCTTGTTCTCGCTCGCCCTTTCCCTTTCTCACTCTCCTCTCTCTCTCTCTCTCTCTCTCTCTCTCTCTCTCTCATGTACACATGCCGACCTTACCGTCTATCTACGTTAGATTGTGTGAACAAATACTGGATAATAACATCATAGCCATATGCATAGCAAATAGCGGTAAATATGTATATTGAATTCTTTGCGTTGGTTTTAGTGCCATATTTTCAGTGGCAATAGTTCACAACTGAACGATGATTCGAGTCTGAAATGAAATGAAACAAAACCGAAAATCGAACGACCAGAGTGACAACTATAGTTGAACAAATTCCCTTTTTTCCATTTTGTGTGTGTATTTTTTGAAGCATTCCCCAATCAATTTTTTTGCCGATTCTGAAAATTAAATGAATTCATTTCTTTTTTTTTGCCTTTTCATTTCTATCGCGTTTGATGTCGATGTATTCAGAGAATCCTATTGCGTTCTGTTATTTTCATCCGCCGTTGATCACTTCCCAGAAAGCAATTTCCGAGCAACTTCTCGAATAGTCGAACTCAATAATATTATATTAGAGATTCGAGTCGTTTGCTTTGGTCGCTAAAAAGAAGAAAAAATTATTCAACATTCTGCTAGTCACATTCAAGTAAATACTGAATACATTAACAACAAGACTCGGCGCATGTTGAACAACTAAAAAACAACAAAACAAAACAAAACACAACACAGTAAAAAGCGTGAATGCATTCCAATTTCATATTCGTTGTTGTTTTATTCTTCTTCTTCTTCTTCCTTTTTTTTTCAACATTGGTCAGAGCGTTTTTATTGCTGTCATTTATTTACACCTCTTTAAGTGTATAGTCCGCATACCCGCTGCTTCACTGCTTCGCTTCATTGTTTCAATTGGCACGCATTGTGTCTCTGCTTGTTGGAATACCACTTTTCGCATAGAAGGCCCGTCAATTTGGCGGTGCAAACAAATCATCAGACAGATCAATTAGATAATAATTTCTTATGTTTTCAGCACAAATCATTCGAATACATTTATCTTTTCACGTTCAATACGTAACGAAGCAAATTTACCATTTTGCATTTAAATACATACCGAATTCCAATTCTAAGCAACTTGCTAATTGCTTCGTTTATCTGTTAGCTATCGCATAGAATTCGATCTACTGAAATATTGCGTGAAAAATTTCACAACAAATCTGGTGAAAGTAATCAAATTATTACATAAAATCATCTTCTTTTTTTTCATGCTGATCACGAATGAATATCCATTTCATAACTTTTCATGATATTGCGAATTTTGGAGATTTTTTTCACTGAAATACTGAAAAAAAATTCAAATCGACTATCGATATATTCCAATGCATTCGTTTTGCTTTTCTTCAATTACGGCCAATCATTTTCGATAAGGTGGTCGGATTTCTAAAGTGAGAAAAATCCCAAGAAAATAACCCTTAAGCAGAATCGAAAGCAAAATGGATTTTGAAGTTGTTATGATTCTCGCCCTCTTTCCACTTCTACCAATTTCTCTTTGTCTCTTGCACACAAGCACACACATACATACATGCACATACATGCACATACACTTTTCCAGATTAAAGGAAATATAATCTATTTATATATATTTTGCTTACTGTATAACATTTCCAAGTATTTTACCAAGTGAAGTACAGCAAATGCAACAACATATCCAAGTCTAAACATAATGTTCCATATTGTCGAGGACAGTGCATGTGAAATGTTTGTAAGTGTATTGAGTTTACACTGGATATTTGTTTCTCTAATCTTTCATATTTATTTTTTACAATTCGTTAAGCACGAGCATTGAACACGAGCTCAAGCTTGACCTCATCGTTGTTAATCATATACTTTTGCAAAGCGGATGTGAAACATAAAAATTGCTCAAGAGAACACAAACACACATCCAGAGAGGGAGAAAGAAAGAAAAATAAAAAAACGACTGTGATGACAACGACGTAAGAGTGAAAATTTATTACGAATCGGCTTTTTAACATTGGGCAGATGCCCATACATTTATTTGAATCGTAAATATTACGAGATGGATTCAGTAATGAAAATCATTAGATACGAATGAACAGGCGAAAGCATTTGCACACAAAATCACATAAACACACACACTTTCAAAGTAATGTAAACTTGTGCACTTGATAATTGAATGAGACACATGCAAACAGATGCAAGTGTAAAATAAAAAATAAAAAATAAAAACTATAAATGACATTAAAGAAGGCGATATATTGTTGTAACAAACAAGTGACCCAAATATAGCTTGCGGTTCATTTCTTCAATCTGTTTCTCTTTTTCTTGTTATGTATGTGCGCGAGTGCGCTTCCAAGCCAGTCATTTCATTTCAGCCAGCCAGCCAACCAACCAACCTCTTTCTCCTCTTCTCTGCTCCTCTTTTCTTAATCATAGTTTGCATTTATTTTTTTTAGCGGAAAATCAAAAGCACAATCTCTGTGTTGCTCTTTTTCACAAAGTGTTGTTATTGTTGAAGCAACTCTCTCACTCGATTACTGTTTTGACATGAAGCGTCGTCGCACATCTTATGGCGTCAATATCATGTGTTATGTATATAGCTACCGCTAGCATCTACAGAGAGTTTCGATGAGTTTGTATAGTAACAATAAATAGCGAAAACATACGAAGAATGAAATAACAACGAAAAAAATACAGGCGAGAGAAAATGTTATGTGGAAACATGAAAATAAAGCGAAAAAAAAACCTATCGTCGAGCTGGATCGTGTCGAGTGGCTAAAGCAAATTGACAGAAATGAGAAAACTTCGAGAGAAGTACACCAGCAACCATAACAAAAATAGCACATGGATGTGGCATCCAATGGAAACAGTACGTGTATGCTCGTTTCAAATTGAATTAATATGCGAGCCAAAAATGTAATGACCAGTGACCACAAGCGCTCAACTTTCTTTTTATTCAAAAATGAATTGAGAGAGTGTGAAAAAATCCCCAGCCAAATTACACATTTAGAAAAGAATGCGAATAAAGCGACAAAAATGTCGCAACAATAAAACGACCACTTCAGCTACTTCAGCTGCCAGTGGTTTCATCGCTTAATTATGAAAACTTTTTCATTGCATGTATTTCTGGTCGAAGAAATGAAGGGGATCGAAATAAAGGGAAAGAGAGAGTATGAATTCATTCTATTGAACATCATCATCATCATCATTTGCAAATTGCAAGCAATTTAATTGCATATTCGAGGCAAATAGTAGTTTGAAGCCATACGCTAACGGTAGCGTCATTCCATATTTTATCAATCTATGACAATGTGTTTTAGATCTAAACACGCATCCAGCCAGACAATATAGACAGTTATTGTGCTAATAATATAGCGCGAATGCCATATCATATTCAATAATTTATAAGACAGTTGGAGCAGATAAAACGTGCAACGCACGCCAGACAACCGTACCGACACATCTATTTAAAATGGGCCGCATACTAAACCATTTGCAAACGGCAAAATTTCGTATTCAGTGTGTTTTGTAGATTTGCTATTCAATGCACTACCGTATCCATTTAAATGGAATATGTTTGCGATGCGATGTGGAATATACTTCAAATTTCACATTCTATGAAAGAAAAAAAAAAAAAAATATTTTCATATGTGTTGGTTGACGCTGTTTAACGCAACAACACAACACATCATAACATATTACACACATGATATGACCAATCGATGCGAGTGAAACACGCATTGCCCATTCGAAGTTATCCATGTTCGGCTTTGTGTGTGCTTCACTTGCTTACGCTTACGCTCTAACATCTATGTATAAATATATTTTTAAATATATGTAGATTCGCATACAATCCAAACACTGTCGGAATGAGAGAGAAAGCGAAACAAACAAAAAGCCCATAATAATATAATTTCTTTGATGATTTATGTAATACCATTAGAGAGACAAGCCAAAACGATTGTTTCCTCTCACTCTGCCAAACTTGAGCCCGAGTGATTATGTGTTGTTTTCGGATTTTCTCTGTGGTCCTTTTGTGAATTTGCCCTAGCTGAAGACCGACAATGTTCTCACACATGCAAAATTTTTATTTGAATTTGCAGTATATCGGCTCGGTATGCGTCGTCACTGGAGTTTTAGACTTTGTATGCAGCTCAACATTTTACAGCCCACAGACTGTTCTGCTACGATGAAAACAACAACAACAACAAAAACAACAACAACAGCATCAGCAGCAGAAACAGAAATAATAACAACAGCAACAACCGAATGTGCATGTATTTTATGAAAAGAGCGAAAACAAGCACCTTAGTGTATTGGTTAACTGTTTCCATTCTGTATATTGCACTCGAAATACAACATAAGCTAGAGAAACAAGTATGTAGAACAAATATCGCCTCGTCTTCGCTTAATCCAAATGGCAAAAAAGTAAACATATATTTCCACACACATTTTGATGTGCTTTTGGGTCGACTGCGGTTTTATGTATTACTGGAAAAACCGATAGCTCCCTCGGTCGCAAAATGCCAACGCAAAACAACAGCAAAATACAAAATAGAAAGAAAAAAAATAACTAATAGTAGGACCAATACCAAAATCACCATTTTCGTTGCTACAACACAACAATTCAAAATGAAAAACACAAGATAGACAAACGAAAAAAAGAGATAAAAAAACAACAACCAGAAAAATAGAACCTAGGCGATTGTATTCTATTCTGCTTAATCGCGCTATTTCGAGCAGATAGATTCGCACATACAGGATGAGAATCATGAAATCCATGCCCATGGAAATAGATGAAGTGCTGAGATCATACCACACACGATTTTCAACGTGAAACAGTCGGAGACCGACCGTCTATTTCGTATTGAACAATAACCGAACATTTTTCGTTCGGTGGGTCTGTTGCTTTCGAGTTTTCAGTTTGAATCCGACTCTTTGGTTCAAAGTACAGCGTATGGTTTGCACGGTATCAAATATGTAATATGATGTTGTTGTTATGCGATCACAAACGCAAAATGTACACACATTGATCTGAAAAATGTTTGTTATTGTTGTTGTGTTGTTTTGTTGTAGCTGGCATTTTGTCGTCATTGTTGCCGTCTTTCTTTTTGCTCATACTGGCATTGACTATGGTCTGTATAGTCTGCTTACCAAGTTAGCTGTTTTATTGTTTTTACTTTAGCTGCTTTGCCGCACCTCCTCACCTCGCGCGTTTCGTATGCTCTTTGTCTTTATTCACCATCATACATTTGTGAAAATGCTTACAATTTCTGTTCGTTGAACACACAAATCGCAATTCATGTCTCTTACTGTTTCGCTTCCAATACTCTACAAGCGAATCGATTTATGTGTGTGTCTATGTTTGTTTTTTTTCAATGTGCATTTTCTTCATATATTTCATATCGTATCGCGTATTTTACTCTTTTTGTACCTTGTTTTTGAATATTTCATTATTATTACTACTTTTTTTCACTTTTTTATGCTTAGTTTTTTGTGGCTTTTTTGCACAGTGCATATTCGACACTGTGTTGCATGTGTACCATTTGAAATTATTTAGGTTTTTTTCCTACTTCTTCTCACTCCTCTTTTCCGAATGAATTTCTTCTAGTGCGGCAACTTATGTGCGCACGTGAGATACGGAACAACCATGCATACATTTTCGCACAAATGTGTATGTGAATATGGATAAATGTAATCGGAATAGATTCAGATACGCTCAACTCATAATGCATAATATAAATACGAACAAAGAGAGAGAAAAAAATCTTTTCAAACACAAATACAAATACCATCATTGGTGTTCGTATCGCCTGTAAATTCGATTGTTTTGTAGTTTACGAGTTGTTGGTTTTTTTTTCTAAAGGGGATTTTGTTGTACTTGAATTGACTGTTTCTCTGTCGTACAACAGTATAAATTTAAATTATTTATTTTTAGCGATATTGTTATTTTTGCCTTAACATTCATGTTAGGGTTTGGGTTTGGTTTTCTCTTTCTGGTTTTACTGTTGGACCAATTTTTTTTTTTTTTTTTTTTTTTTGGTTGTGTGTGCCAAAGTCTTTTTCGGTGGTTCATAAATTATGATCGTAAATTTTATTAAGTTGCAAGATTGTGAACATTTTTAGGGTTCGAGCATTATTACAACATGACAAACCACTCAAATATTCCGTATAAATTGTTGCAATTATCAACGCTGTACACGACATATCGCTGCTCAGATGTTCATACAAAGTTTCTTCGTTCGTTGATATATTTTTTCTTCTATTTTTTCATTCGTATATTCGATGAAATTCTATTTAAAACGTTGTAATGCTTCTGAAACTATTCCAAACGAATAAAAACTGACTCAATAACGGTCAATTGCTGGGTATTTTCCTCTCTCTCTCTCTTCTTTCCATTTTCAAGCAAAATTAGACAGTTTATAAAAACCATATGAATGCTACTAACAGAAGCGATAGATTGTAATGAGCGAGAGCGAAAAAAACTTTAAGATCATATTATACTTCCAAACGGAAAATTTAACAATTGAGTAAATTATGTAAATTATGCGAGAGAAATGCAAACAAAATCAATTACATTTGTTCACGCATATGATAATGAATGACAGTAGGTTTTTATTCAGTTGTTTTGTTTGGAACTCGATTTGTGTATCAGTTGAAATGCCAAACGAAACGAGTGAATCGAATGTTTCAGTGTGGGTTTTCTTTTGTCTATTAAAAAGATATCGGCAACATACATATTCAATTCATTTACGACACCTCACAAGAGTTGTAAAATGAATCAAAAAAAAAAAGAAAATAAAAATATAACATGCGAATAGCGAATGAAACGATGAAAACGATACGGACACATCTCTGATTTTGTGATCTGATTCGCAATCTGATTTAATCGTGGCCCTGTATATTGGCACACTCACGAACAACAACTCTAAATAGACGAAGAGGCGTACAGTGCGCACACCATTTACGTAGAAAACAACATTACAAGAAACGGATCGATTTGGCGATACGCAGTTGTATCGCAATGTGTGATTGTGTGCAAAAGCCGTATGTTTTGAATGTGAATAAAAACAGCTGAGTGCAAGTGGAATACAGTCGATATGACACAACGAATTGCAATTACAAACAAAGCTCTCGAACATTTTTTTTTTATTGAAAATACAAAATAAACGACTCACGAAACATTCTTAATTTTAAAAGTTAGCACGTGAACAACGACTGTGCTACACAATTGCTTTATGAAATAAGTACACATTTTAAATTATTACAATCATTTCTGATACAATTGTATTCGAAGTGAATTTGGTTTCACTTCTACTGAAAAAGAAAGAAAAAATCAATTTACAAAATGAGATTAACTATTGTTCTACAGCTCATTTCATTTTATTTACTTTACCATAGAAAGTTTGATTGTAGCGTTTTGATAACTTGTTTCTCTCTTTCTTTAAATGTTTGTACACACATTTAATTTCCATAAAAATTCTGCGAATTTAAAACATTTGAAATTAAATTTGAAACTGAAACAAAAAATCAAAAATCAAAAATACTTATCATTTTTATTTGAATGAAAAATATGTACTCTCTTGGCATTTTACGTTTATTTTGTTCACTTTGTTACATACGGCCAAGTCAAATTAGTTTGTATCGTGTTAACATCTTTTCAGAAACAAATTGCCGAGATTTCTTTTTTTTTCAATAACATATTTCACATTGAAATTCAACGATTTTGGTTTTTTCTTTCAACAAATTAACTGAATACAATTAGCACGATGGGTTAACGTTTTTCTCTGTGTCTGTCTGTAAACAATAAATAAAATCAAACAATATCGGTTCAAAAGAAAGAGAGCAGCCAAATTAAACAGACATATTAACACAAAATTAGCCAAACGCATAAGATGCGATAGCTGAATAAGCGAAGAAGAATATAAAACACACTGAAAGTCAGCAGAATCGACTGATAAAAGGAGCAAAAATTAAACAAAAATATTTGTTATTCTTGTTGTCTGATATTCGACACGAAACATCAAAGTAACACATTTAAACTTAATTCGTGTGTATGTTCGCTCTGTACTGTTCAATATTTAAGTGTCCATGGATTTTTGTGCGTTCGTTGGCTTTTTCTTTTGTTTGTGACTTTTTTTTCGTTTGCTAAATGTGAATATCTTTGCTTCTTCCACCTTGCATTAAAGCAATCAACCAGACTTTAAATAAAAGAGAGTAAACTGGATAGAAGACGGAAAAAAAATGTTTTTGAGCCGTCTATCGAATCGAAATAAACAACTTTTCCTTTTCGACCTAGCACTCAGTAGCGGTCATGAATCGGTCGTTCAAATGTCTTTACGTAGTAGTATTGTATAGACTACTCATAAGCGTGTAGTGCAATTTTATCTGTGTTTTTGTTTCTCTTTTCATATTTGTATTCGTGTAAATGTTCCCCTTCATTGTTTGAATTGTTTTTCTTTTTTTTTTTTTTTGTTCATGTATGAAACACTACATTTGATCGGATTATCTCCAACTATGAATGATGGGAATTATTTAGAAAAGAAAATCATTACGAAGAGAAGAAAAAATGGGGTATCATTTGGTGTTTAACATCAAATCAACAGTAGAAAACATTGAACAATTTTCAAAGTAACTTAAATTACATGAAACGAATGTGAAATGCTTAGTTCCGAAATGCTAATTTATCACTGTTCCAAGCGACTTTTTTATGCGGTCTACTTCACGTTTAAATGCCCAAACTACTTCGAGTTGTTTTTTTTTGCTGCAATTTGGCATGTGGTTCATTCTTTGCCATGCAATTATGAAGACTTACCTTCTTTTCTCTCTCTCTCTCTCTCTCTCTCTCTCTCTCTCTCTCTCTCTCTCTCTCTCTCTCTCTTTCTCTTTTGAGATTTGAATTTCTCATCAAAATTTGTGGAAATTTTGAAGAAAGAAGCACCATCAACAACATAGGAAATAAATTGTGTGAAACGGTAAAATCAGTCAGTAACATATTCTATTGACGAGTAGATTCTTGACTTTTAATTCATGCGTAAATCGACAATTTGGTGAATCTGAGCATGTTGTCGATGTTTTTGAAAATGTTTGATTTCGTGATTTTTGCAGTTCGTGAGTACAGTTTATTTTAATTATGCGATTGATTATCTCGTCTCGTTGTGGCATATTGCGTATTTTTGGAATCGAATGCGGTATAAATAGAAAAACCATGAAAGCCACTAAGCCAAGAGTAATTTGTTCGTCTTCTGTACAATCTTGAGTTGAATAAATCGACCGAAACGACAGTCTAAATCGTATAGTCTAAATGAATAGAAGAGACACGAAGTAAACGCAACAAACAATTTTGAGGTGCGTCATCTCATCAAATAGATGTTTCTATTGTTGAACATTTGTTTGTTTGAAGCATCGAAGAGAAAATAAGATAGAAGTCAAAGGAAATTGTATTTGAGACATGCAAAAACTACAATTTCACTATGGCAATTTTAAATTTGCATGTTTTTTTGCGAAAAAAAAATGTTAGCGGTTTTCATCATATAATCACTTTCTCCATCTCATAAAAACGACAGCACATCAATCTACCGACTCCGGTTTTTTTTTCTGTGCGTGTTTACTGTAAATGTACAAAAAAGCAAGAGAAAAGAAGAGAGAGAGAGAGAGAGAGAGAGAGAGAGAGAGAGAGAGAGAGAGAGAGAGAGAAGAGAGAGAAACGAGTCAAAGCAATTGAATTAGCCGTCAAAAAAAAGTTGAACTATTTAAAAAGAATTAACTTCAAAATATTTGCACAAATCACTTAGTATTATTGTGCGAATTATGATTTCGAATCAAAATGAATGATGAGTGATGATTTTAATGCTAATTTGTGTTAATGTTTGTTGGTTTGTTGTTTCGTTTTCGATCGTTTATCAGCAATTTCACGAAGCGTAATCGTCATATGCTTTGAATTGAAGAAATCAACTTCAAACAAGTTTCATTTTGACGATCTAATTTTAGACGATGAGTACAGAAATCTACATTGCGCTGATTTCACAGTATTTATTTTGGAATTTTGTTTACAGCATATTTCAATTTTTTGATGCCAGCGTTGAATATTGTCGAAGAGATTGAATATGATTCTTGGCTTTGTGTATGCCGATGCGTTGGATCAAACTTGGCATCAGCACAAGCAAATACAAATACAAAGCAATGTAATAGAATTGATGACATCTTTAGCATTCAAGTGTAATTTACATGTAAATTGTAATAATTATTTGCAGTTATTTTGGTATCCACGGAAAATGGTTGGCTCTTTGTTGTTGCGCGTGCAACGCAGTATTGAGTGTGCCGGCAACGAGTTTCTTTTGTATGATTCTATTTTTGCATCAAACAAAGTTTATTTTTGAATTTATTAAGCGATATTCATCGTGCAAATTAGATTTGCAATGCGATGGGCTGATGAAAAGAGTTGTTAAATCGAAATCGACTTGAAAAGACGATTCAGTGATGTGTTTTGTGTGGCGGGTATTGCAAATAACACCGTAATTTATTTCATATTAATTTATGTCATATTTAATTTTGGGATGCAAACGTTCATTACCGCGTTAGATTTGACTTTTTTTTTCATCGTTTCATTGCCGGGATAAAATGTTTTGGCTGCACAAAGTATGCGGGGCTTGCGTTGATTGTGAACATATTTTGATTTGCATGGGAGAAACGATTGCATAAATAACAACGACGGGTGCCGCAATGCATTGTGTAATTTTAAACTCCACACAATCATTCACTTACCTACTAACTATCTCTCTGTCTTTCTCTCTCTTTCTCTCTCTCTCACTCTCTTTCTCTCGCTCGCTCGGCTGGCCGCACAATCATTTCGTCAAAACAACATGCACATTGCATATTGCTGAATGCATCTTTATCTCTTGTTGGATGCAATTTTCGGTGTGTGTTGTTAATCAAAAACAAGTTTCAGTTATTCATGAGATGGAAAACAAAGTGCGCTCAATGCATTGCCATACTAAAATTGCACAGTGAATAAGCGAGTTTTAACATTATCATCACACAAGCACAAAATTTCAAATGCGGAAGCACTGATACGATTACGTAGTCAGGAATTGGCGTGCATGCTTTTTATGATTTAATCGCATTGCAAAGACTTTCAGAATCGGCACCAATAATGAATCGATCCATTGGATTTTCATCGTTTTGTGTATTTTCAAAAGCGATTTCATCGAAAATAAAGTAAATTAACTAATTAGAGAGTGAAAATCATGCTTGAACTGTTTGCTCTACACACAAATCGGATCTGCTTGTGAAATCTTGAAATTATGTTCATATTTCAGTGAATTGGCAATTTAGAAAATTCCTTAAAAAATGATTGATGGAACGGTTGGTATTTTTAATCGTGAGCGTTTTTGCTAGCGGCGGATCTTTTTGTTTTGTTTTTTTTTTTTTTGTTCCTCTTTTTCCAATACACTCCGCCAGCACTCGTACCGCTGACAAATTCATTGAGGTCAATGTCAATCGATGAAGTGACATCGAATGAAACAACATACCATTGATAAAATGTACAAAACAATAAAATAATGAGCAGAACCAACAATGACAACGCCATGCCTAATTACTGACGAGTGTTACGTAAACTTGTTCAATGTAATTGTAAACATGACTATCGAGAGTACATTTCGGAATAACGATTAAAATCCGACATAAAAAATCAACTTGGGAAAGAACTTTCCCTGCAATTTTGACATAATAGTTTTATATTTTTTGCTTACATGCTCTCAATCTGATGAATTTTGTATTGTAAGCGTAATTGACTTAGCTAAATGTTTTTCAAATGAGCTCTTAGTGCGTCATTGTTTCATAAAATAAATAAACTCTGTGCGAATATTCAATTCGGTTAAATTGATAGCAAGCGGTAAAGCTTGCGGCAGACGTTGTGAGATCCAACATGACAACAACAAAAAGATACGTTAAAGTGAGTAAATTCAGATAGATTTTACAATCGATTGCTCTTATATGAAAAAACACTTAAATCAGTCAGTCAGCCAATGTTTCGGACGTATGAAACAATCAATTTGGAAGCTAAATATGTGTAGGTAAGGCGCGAATGCGTTTTTTTTCTCACTCAGAACCATCGAGTTTGCCAATCACATGCGATGGGGCTTGGTAACGAAAGTATAGCGAAAAAGACCTTGAGCAATGACGCAAATTTATCGATAAAATGTCAAATAAAATCGGTTAAAAACTTTACTTGTAACGAAACAATTTTTTTTCTTTCTTCTTTTTCTATATAATACTCTAGCAGAATGTTCGATAATTTGTAATCGTGTTTGTGCTCAGCCGCTGTATCATATGAAAAATGTTCTTTTTTCTCTGTCTCACTCTGTCTTTCACTTCGGAGGCGTATTTAAGATTAAGTCAAACTATTAATCATTCGGATCAAATACCTTTTGCTCTTTTATACACACAAAGCTCAAAAGATCATTAGCCTCTTAAGTCTGTGAAACAACAACGCGCATTATATCGTGTCTCTCTTTATTTTTTGCTTGATGATTCGTCCTCTGTTTCATGAGATGCAGATAAATTTTGAAATGAATCGATTGGAGTTGAGCAAAGAAAAATTAAGAAGGCGAATGAAGGAGCAAGAGCAAACAGTCGACTATATAATGGTTTCATGTTGTCTGCATCGAGCCTATTGTCGCTAACCAGCATATGTGTGGTTACCGTTTCGTATTATGTAAAATCATGCGTCGCACAATGATCCTTTAAAAGAGCAGCCAAATGAATTGATGCGATACGAAATAATACGATGAGTGTGTTATCGAGAGACTCGCAAATAGGCAATTAACTTGGCTAATACACACAAACACACGCACACACTCATATTACCACTCGCTGGTTTGCATAGACTTTAACTTCTCCACCGGACGCATTTTACAACTTGAATTGCGGTTTAAACATAGCTACGAAAATATACAAAAAAATAAAAAAAAAATGTCTGAATAACAATATTTTCAGTATCGTAATGAATAAGTGTGTAACAATTAAATATTTTTTGCATTCATTGAAACCCCTTTTTGGATGGTGTCATTTTTCAAGATTTAATTGTTTGCATTTCATTCCAAACTACATGGATTAGAACAAGTATCAATTAACACTTGCATAAGCAGTATGGAATAGAATCGATGGAAAAATTTGTTTTGATGCCTTTGTTGCAGTGCATTCATGTTCGAGGACTGGATTTTTTTCCCGATGTACATATGAGCGCGTTGTTTTGAATGATATACACGAAAAGATAAGACCAGAAGACGAAACTGATGCCAAATGAAGAGTGAAGAGAGAGAGAGAGAGAGAGAGAGAGAGAGAGAGAGAGAGAGAGAGAAAGTGAGTGAGATGGAGAATGAAAAAAGACAAGACATTAATCGCGACAAGCAACAAACAAATATATACGTTTTACACGATTCGATGTATAAATTTGAACCATAAAATTTAGCCCAAGTAGTAGCAGAGTGAATAACCGCGCGCAAGGTTTTTAGTATTAATACAATGAAATAGCGTGAACGAGGAAAAAAAACAACAGGCGGCGGCGGCGCGTACAAGAATCGCGCTCCTGCTCACGCTTGCTACAATGATGATATTTCATATCGGTGGCAATGGTGTGATAGTCTTTGTCATTGCGGCTGATAAATACATTCCAACAAGCGATTACGAGTCGTGCACCTCAACACGAAAATAAACGAGACAACGCATCGTTATATATATGTTTATTGAGGTTTTTCTCTCTTTTTCCCGCTCGCTTCTCTTCATTTTTCCTTTCTCTCTTGGTCGTCTGAAATACAAATATTCATGTTCATGTCGACTGGAATAAGCCCTAAATAGTCATTCGCTTTTATTTTTCACTTTTGATAATTTTGTGGCAAATTTAGTGCGAACTACTTAAATAAACATTTTGTTTTTATGCGTTTCTTATTTCAATTCGTTTCACTTTACATGTGTTTGTTGCTCCTTCGGTGGGGTGGGGTTATCATTTTCACGTTATCGCCAAAATAAATTGGCGTAAATATACATGTTCAATTCAGTAATCAAATCAAAATTCAATTATTGTCATTGTTTTGATTTGATTATTTTCATTTGATTCAATGTGTATTTTCGGCGAGTTCATAATGGTTTTTTTTATACCAATGGCAGATAAATTGTTTTCAAAAGCATTGATTTTGATCGATGTCATTTTTACATGGTAATTAAACACATTTCAATCTATTAGTTTGAATCAAAAAAAAAAGAAAAAAAGAAAAAGAGAAAAAAGAAATTTTCGTTTAATTAATTTGAAACAATCCAGTTATCTGTGATATTTAATTAGCTTGATTCTTTTGCCAAGGTGTTGGCTATAATTAGATTGACATTTGGTTTATCGCCTCGATTTATAAGCGTCGCTTGAAATTCAAAATACGAAAAGTTTGAGTTCGCAACTGATTGTATTGCTGCCACATTTCACATTTCAAATAATAAATGTAAATTGAAAATCAAACAGCTGTCGGTATGATATCGCATATGAAGTGTGCTGCTATTGAATTATTGCAAATTAAAAAAAAAAAAAGATTAAATAAAAAGTGACAAAATATACTTCAATTCAAATTCCATTTAAATACACTCGAACACACAGAATATTTTGAGTAAACATTATTTGAGTGGTGATGTCATAAGAAGTCTGTAATTCGTAATATTTATATTTTTCATTTCATCAAAGTCGCTTGCATGTTTGCTAAAATGTACTACATTATTGAATTGTTGGTCTCGCCATCGGTGAGTTTTTTTTTTGTCGCGTAATGACTGTACGTTTCATATAACAGTCCTGGGCTATGTTTCAGTTTTCATATATTATCGGCAAACTCTTATTTTGAAAGTTGTAATGTGATCAGACTATTGCGTGCAATTTTTAGTCGTACTACATATTAATTCTTATTTAAAATGTATACAGTCTCAGATCAATCTTAAGCTATTAGAAGCGGAACTACTGCATTAGAACATTCACGCACATACACACCCATACATTCAATCACTTGAAATAGAAACGAGAATGAGAATAAGTAGGCAACCGATTGTTTCGAAAGGTCGAATACTAGTATATATTATTCCGTAGCATTTCTTTACGCTTGAAAAGGAAAACAACGAAAGAAATATTATAGAACCTAAGCAAAAGTAGAAACTGGAACATGTTATTGTCGACTTTCCAACACGTTATCGTATGCTATGTTGAAGATGTAACCCGTAGAACATGACTCCTATTTTCTTACCACCATAGTAATAACAATAAAAAAAATAGACATGCGTAAGAACGTGGAAAAAGAGAGGACTGCAAGACAGGAATATTTAAAATGAATAATTTAAAAGTTTACGCGATCGATAAACACATGCCAATTTATATAATAGAAAATGAAGTAGAAAACATTTTTTGAAATGAAAACTTATCGCTCATTTATTCATTTTGAACACACGATGCTTAACATTAGAACAATAAACATTTGATTGGTTGGATTAATTATGAAATCACTAAAGATTCAAAAAGTCAAACATACAACGTCTACTAATCAAGGACATTTGTGAAAGGTACATTTCAAGCAAATCTATGCAACTAAACTTGTTGAAATTTTGCAATCAGTTTCATTTTTTATTAAACGTAAATCCAACCGAATAAAAACAAACCATCTTTTTGATGTTGATCCTATGAAAACGATTAGAGATACAAGGTACAATGTTCATTTATGTTCATTTGATAGAATCTATAGAATGCACGTGTTTGCACATATTTAAGCTCAACTTTAAATGAAATGTTTATGTTTTTCTCTCCAAAAACTCATTTTATGCTATCACATTTATACGCGCATTCAATCTCATTTGGTGTAAAAATCTATATGCGGTTCAGTATCGTTTCCGTGCAAATAGCTCAATGAATTTACATATTCATTTTATGGTGTTATGTGCATGAGCATCGAAAGCAAGTGGTAAAATGTGTACGTCATTTGATGAAATTTTTCGTTGAATAACAATCAAAATGTATTTCATTATATCAAATTTATCTTAATTGATGTCAATGAAGAGCATACAATACTCTTGAACAAACCACACACACATATATATATATATAAGAGAGAGAGAGAGAGAAGAGAGAGAGAGAGAGAGAGAGAGAATGAGAGTATGAGAGAAAGATCCAAAAGGTATTATGTGAAATAGGCCCACGTCAAATATTTTGCATAGAATATAAATTGAAATGATAACCAAATGTGTGTGTGATTCAGCGAAAGCCAGAACAATGCAACCGATATTCATATTCAAATCTTCTTCGAATGGAAATGTAGCATGTCGGTGAGAAAAAAGGCGGTATACAAGACGAAGGGTTGCTCTGGCTCAAGTAAAATAAATAGAAAATCAACATTGGAATATGTATGTTATATACATTTTGTGAAGGAGTAAAAGGCATTTCGAAAAATATTGCCAGTAGAATTTTAACTCGCATTTCTTCGAATGCTGATACGATTGTTGTTTTTAGATACGGATGTCAGAGTAGCTGGTAAAATCTTGATTTTGGATGCAAACGCAATGAATAGAAGAAATGACAACATATTATACGTAAACGTGCACATGTATGATATGCCGAAACAAAAGGACCAAAGTGCGAATGTTGTATGTGAGTAGATGAATGAGCAACCGAAGAGAAACGAAACGAAATGAAATGAATGGCAAAATGCTGAAATGGTGGAATGAGGGCAAATTCAAACAAGAACAAAAGAGCATTACTTTTTGAATATACTATACAGTAATATCAGCTTTCTTTGGGTTTTGGGTTTTCTTGCATCACAACGAAATTTCTCGCATCTGCATGTGTATGTTTGACATCACACATCCGAATTGAGTTTTTGGTAAAGATTGTATCGTTCTATCTCATCGTTGGTGCGTCTTTACCATCCGTTTCAATAGATGAAGTGTGCCGAGATCCTGTTTCTACCTGTTCATATTACGATTCTCTGCTTAACATTCCATATACGCTACTTATGTGGATTATTGTGCATACTGAAGTTCTCACCATGTAAGCAAGCTGAAAGCAAGCAAGCACACTATATATGTATTTAATAATAAATGTATATTTTTTGTCGTATTTTTTTTCTTTTTTCGTTTCATTATCGGTTTTTGCAAATTGCACTGAGTACACATTGCGACTTGCATACCAAAAGCATTACTATTGAATGTGTTGCTTTTGACATTTTGTCCGTAGATTTTCAATATTAGAATATACAATATATTGTATATAGAAATGCATATAACAAATACTTAGCGAACAATGTGATGATGCGATGACCTGCAAATTCATGCTATATAGGCGGAATATGAAATTAGTCAACTTATTGAAAATTCGAAAATGTCAATGCTCGCGCAAAATAAAATGAACAAAATCCTACGCATATCAACTAGCCTGGAAAATGTAAAACAGAAACATTGTAAGTCATTAAAATAACGTTTATTATATGATGTTCTGTGAGAAATAATCATAAATTTCATTTTCAAGCATATTTGGTACGCGAGGAAAATTCACGGTATTTACGCATACGATGGAAATGTTTCATTCTGTCACTGTTGCTTTCCATATCAACACACACGCGTATCGAATTAATGTATGAAATCACATAAATGTTGAAAATAACATTTGTATTTATGTGAGATAATGCGATTATCGTATTTACAACATTTTTTTTTCGCATTTTGTCAGTTTTGTTGCTAAGTGAAAATTCTATTTTCGTTTCCATCGTGAAAATAGCTATGAAAATCATTTTTGGCTGAAAGAAAAAACGATGTAAATCTATGAATCCTGCGAATTTGACCAACAAATTTATTGACTCTTTGCAATGAAACGAAAAATATTCGTTGCGATTATGTTTTCAACAGAATGTTGAAAGGAATCTATGTTACTAAATTTGATGGATTCGTGGCATTTTATTGAAACTTGAATATTGTCGGTTGGTTGGTTGGTTAGTAAATAAGTAGTGCTATTATCTTTGCGCTAATTCCGTGTATATTTACTCTTTAATTTAATCTTGAAAGTTCGAGCTGTACATTGTATAATGTGCATGGTTTCCGTTGTTTACTCAAGTTTATGCATGAATTCATAATTTTTAATTCACATATTCTTACTATTATTTTGCTCGTATTTTGTATACGTATTGCCGCTTAATATGCCATTTTGTTTCGTGTTGAGGGTTTTTTCGTTGTTCTGCGTTGCACGCTTTATACGCATAAAGAATTTTCGGCTGTAAATATTTGTATGAAATTATAAAAAGGAAAGGACGGATTTTGTGTCTTGTTTAGAGCTGTTTTGAATTGCACCCCAAGCGTGAGCGCATATTCAAAAATTTTAGCGCGATGAAATGAGTGATTGAATGTGCTATGATGGTATAGATGCCTAACTGAAACACATGTAAATTGTACATGTACATCTACATGTACATGCCAACACATATTAGATTATTACGAGTAAATTTAGTGGAAATTGAAATGGGGCAAAATTCACCGAGCAAAACCAACATTTGTTCACCACACATCAGTGCAAACATTTCAAATAAAGGCTATTCAATTCAGGCTAATTAATATTGCGTTCATTTTGAGAAAAACTCGATATTGAAGTGATTATCTGCTATAATGATTTCAATTTTAATAAATCCTTTCCTTTTTTTTATAACACTTTGAGACGATGTGAAAAGAAAAACATGTAAATTCAATGTGTTGGCATTTTGTCGCCCATGGTTTATTCAGTTGCAAAAACAACTCCTTGATTGTAAAATATATATCAATTGTATAACATATTTAATAATGAAATGGATGATATGCACCAAAATTGTCGTATTGCGGTTTCGGATGGTGTCATGGTTTGCTAATTTCAGCAGCTTATGGGCGTTTAGCGGTGCTTTTTTCTTTGCTCGTTGTAGTATGGTTTCTCCTTTTTTCACATAGACCCGTTCGAATCCAGACGACACGTTAAAACATTTTCATTCCCATTTTCATTTTGTCTGGCCGTGTCTTAATCTACAATCGCAAATTTTTAACGTTTCCCAAATATTTTCCAACGAAACACGCGTACTTGCAATCTTATAAAAACAACATAATTTAAATAAACGATATGAATTCTTTTTTTAAATGGAAAAGGGCAAAAAAGAGAGTTGAAGATTCAACTACCATAACAATCACGTCTGTTTCGGAACATTTTTTTGGCACATTTTTTCCGTTCACTTCAATGTTAAGGAATCGAGACAAACATTTAGTGAGAAAAAAAATATGGCATTATCCAATAGAACCTACAAAAATGTACGGATGATATGCATTGACAGTACCATTATGGTGAATACCTATTTTCAAATCATTTCATTTATATGAACATGCGTCGCATAAACAACAACAACAATGGTTTTGACGATAAAACGGGAGCTCAGCTCATACAACATCCCTATAAAATAGATGAATAAAATGTTCGTTTCTATAAATGCTGTTCCACCATACTCGAATGGATGGGAAGTGTACATAATAAGGAGAAGAAGGCGAAGAAGAGAAGCAACAAAAAAAAAATGAACTGAACGAACAACAGCCGACAAAGCATAAAATTCATCTAATATAAATTTGGGAAGTCTTTGACGTGAAAGTTAGTACGGTGTGCCAAACTATATGTATGTGTGTGTGAGATAGGGAAAGAGAAAAAAAAGAGATTGAGTTTGGAAGAACGAAAGAGGGGGGAGAGAGAGAGAGAGAGAGGGGGAGGGGGGGGGAGAGAGAGAGAGAGAGAGAGAGAGAGAGAGAGAGAGAGTAAGAATACTTTTTGTTAGTATATCTGTGCAAGTACTGGTGAAGGGAATGGCTGAATGAATGAATAAAAAATGCGAGAAAGAGAGAAAGAAAAATGGCAACATTGGCAGTAGCAGCACGAGCTGTTAGTATCTGTGCACAAGGGCGATGAACAAGACAACATAAATTTCTATTAAATTACGAACATTTTATTTGTTCTTTGTTGCTTGTGTTCTCACAAAGAGGCTATCTTTTCGGGTGTATAACAACCAGCATTGCAAGGAGTTTTGCTTCATGGAATTATATTTTGTCATGAAGTCTATCTGTGAGCGAAATATTTTCCCGTTGATCGTTGTGTGCGGTGAAGCCATAGAAAAGGAGAATGGTTGTCAATCGATATGAGAGTTGAGATTTGTGTGAGTGTCAAGTACGAAAAAGAAAAGAGAAAATGATACAAGTTTTCAGCCAGTCCTTTTAATTTCTGTTGAAGCGAGGCGATTTTATTTTCTTTCTTTTTTTCTTCTCGCACCGTATCACATTTTTAACTCATCACTCTTTTCCAATTTTTATTTAAGAATGACAAACATGAAGATTTGTTAATGTTGTATGGGAGTGAGTGTTTGTGTGCATTGCGTACAAATCTTTATGCGAATTTTGTGGCTGCTGGAGCTTTCATGGCATGAAAACAATCGCACCGAATGTCAATAGAAAATGCAAAGAAAACAACAGAAGGCAAAACAAGAATTACAGATGAACACACAGTTGTAATCCTTTATATGTGACTCGTATACAAAATTTAGCGCCATCAATGCATATGAAATGAAGAGTCAAAATACTTTTGGATCGAGAGATGTGAGAAAGATAGATAGATAGATAGAGAGAGAAAGAAAGAGAGAGAGAGAGAGAGAGAGAGAGAGAGAGAGCGAGCGAGCGAGCGAGAGAGAGAAAGAATTAGAATTAGAAATAGAAAGAGGAAAAGGAATAGTAGAATGAATAACCACCATAAAACAAGAGCATGTTAAAATATAAATGAATTCTTGGAATATCCGTCGTCGACGGTTTTGTTGTACTGTAATATAGTAAGAGCGCCAGCACTTGAGCCTTTTCATATCGGCCACATTTGTCATGTATTTCAATAGCAAAGTAAAAACTCACCGTTTGCATTTCACAAATTGGTAGTCGTCTCTGGATAGAAAGAGCATTTTATGTGAATATTCACATCGTTTTTTTTCTACTTTTGGTATGCTTACGGTTAGATATGAACACAATCTATGCTTTACTCCACTCTTCTCTTGTCTTTCTTTCCATTTATTTTCGCTATACGATGCAAGATAAATATTAACAGAGTTCTATGGTTGAAGATAGTCGATGGCATGGTGCTGCCGCACAGCAGGAAAAATATCATTTCTTTGCTGTTGTTGTTTAATTTTCAATACTGTATAATAATTGGAATTTTGTATTTGGTGAATGATAACGTCACAGGTCAATGAAAACGAAACGAAACGAAAGTTTACAAATTGCGTTCAGTTACTCCATCGACATGGTACATCAATCGTAATCATAATTAAATTAATTAACCGTTTCGACGATAAAAACAAAATCTTTATTCTGACAACGATAATCGGAGTAAATATTGGAACATCTAGTGAATTTTTTCTCATTTGCCTGCGAATATTGAGATTTGTAATATTGTCGATATTTTTCATTGCTTTCACACTTTTCCCCGTTTCCCAGAAATTATACTCCCGCCCTAATTCAAATAGATCGATAAAAAGACGAACTCATTATGATATTCAAAACACTGCGCATTTCTCCTACAATAGGGTCCAAGTTTTGCCGTACATTGTACAATATGAACATAAAATACATTTTTACGCTTCGTTTTCACAGCACAAAATTATCATCAACAATTTAAAGTAAATGTATTCATATAAAATGGTTGTTGCTTTGCTGCTTTTAGTCAAAGTAATCGTTTCGAATCTACGACACTAAATCTGTAAGTTGAAACGTTGTGTACATTTATTTTCCATACATGTCGCCAAATGGAATGAACAAAGTCGTCTTCTTTTGCTACGCAAATACATTAATGTACTCGACTAATAAAACAAACGCCGTCGACATAAAATTAAGCATGTGTTTGTGTATTCAATAGCAATTTGTGTGCCTTGGCTCATCAATAATTTCCGAAAATGCTCATAAATCGTATTAAAAAATGTGTGTAAGTACGCGTCGGAAACACATGGATGGAATGTGTTGAAAGTAAAAGGTCGAACACAGCACGAGCTTTTGTGCACTTTTAGGCGCTACAATTGACATTGCGTTGAATGTTGAATGTTGAACATTAAGCATTATCAAACCGCCAACGATTATTTTTCAACCAGTTTGAATGAGAGGGAATGTGCACACAAATTGGAGCGCGTTCTGCTTATCCACACTGGTTCACCCGCATTTATGATTGTCTACTTAATTCAATTTTTCGCAATGTCATTTGTTAGGTCGTTGCACATCAATCTTATTTGCTTTCCTTTTAACATTGGTTTCGGTCGATTCGTTGCCCAATGTGTATGAGAAGAACACAGTAGCTGCGCATTTATTTTATATATATATATTTTTTTTTTTCTCTGATATCACTCTTTTTCGCTCTTTTGCCCCTCTTTTTGGCAAAGCCAACAGACGAACATCGCAAGCATTAGATGAACAAGATGAAATATAAAATTGCCAGTAACAGTAAAGGTCTCATTTCATCGTAACCGCCATCATCATCACCATCAGCTCATTCTCGATAGCAATATTTATTGTTCGATCTTCAAGGCGACAGTGATATCCATCCACAAAACGAAATCACCCTCCCGTTAGAAACAAAAGCCAACCATGAAAATCATTTTGGGAAAAGCAAGTAAACCAACAACGCATCAGATAAAATAGATGACCGACAATAAAGTCGCAATATACAAAGTGTATCGTATTGCTGTTAGTCGAGAGTGGCTTATGGTCAACGACATTACTTTAAATACCCGAAAAAAAAAGATAGAAAGAAGGAAAGAAAGAAATGTCGTAAATAAGTGAGAAAAAGAAACAATGAGAACGCATCGCGAGCATTCTCTGCGACCATCTAACATATACAGATTGGCTGAGGCGTCATATCTCTTGAAAGTCTTAGCATTCTTTCATGTATTCGATCATATTACCAACGTGCTCGATGAAAAATATTACTCACATAAATTAGATTGGCGAAAGCATCGCAAGCTGGTCCTGGTCGTGGTCGTGGTCATGGTCGTGGTCATGGTTGAGAGAATAGACAGAAGAAAATATTGAAAGTGGCAAGCAATGTAGACGCATTTTCTTGATCAATTTACACATTTCACTTGTCTCATCGTGTCTCATTGTCTAAAGCAAACACTAATAAAAATTTCCACATGAATTTAATTTTTCATCGAGCATTGCTCGGCTCTCAGACAAATTTTATTTTTGAGACAATTTTCACATTGAAAGTCAAACAAATATTCATGCAGAACAGTTGAAAAAAAAAATCATTAGTCAGAGCAATGTAACAGAGATGATTTTCACTCATGAACAAAAAACAAGACATTTTTGCGTAATCATTTTATTGGTAAAATGCCTCAAAATGACGTGATTCATAAAGTGTTGGAGCATAATTAAGTATTTCACTCTAATGTTATAAGAATCTGAAATTCTAATCACAAATCAATGTTGGATTGATTGAGCTCGCTTCATTTCATTTCATTACATTACATAATGCGCCTTTCCAAATCTAAAATGAAAGGCAACTTGTATTTTCATAATTGTGTTTGTTACTCTAAAATACCAGAAATATGCAGATTTTTTTCATGCGCATGAAATTCAACACAGCTAAAATGAACAACGGCTACGAAACATACAAAGATACCGATGTTTCATAGTTGAAAACAGTTCGGTGAAGATAAAGAAGCAAAATAGCGAAATACGATAAAAAGAGTTGTATTTCTTCCGCTAAGTACGGCAACCACATCAAACAAAATATCACCTTGTTAATGTGTTGCATATTTACACATTCAGAAGATTTCTGTGTGACTTTTAGTTTCGAAAACAAAACGAGTCGATTTGGAAACAGGTTTTTCTTTCTTACTACAAACGAACACCACTTTTATGCTATATAGTATACAACACACTCTGAAATGAAAAAAGAGACGTAACGTAATAGCTGCTAAAATGTGGAAAGCTCAAACAGCGCTCTCCGTTTCAATGTGAATTACTTCTTTTTCTTTTTTTTTTCTTTCTTTTTTTCTTTCTTTTGCTCGCTTCGCTGCTCTTTTCACTTCTTTCGATGTGGCTTCTGACCTTAAATTCCGATTATGGAACACATTGGTGAACATGTTCAGCTACAACTACGTTCGGTAGTACAACGGTACACGCATTTTGTAGGAATATATACACGCATCAAAACTACGTTTGATTATCGAATTGAAGCACCCACAGTGTTGCTGTTTCTGTCTCCGTTGCCATCACTGACGCTATCGCTGCTTATGAAGGTAATGAAGAGTCATCAAATGCAATAAAAAAAGTAAACAAATTGAGGCTAAACCCACAACAAACTCACTGACCGCATGTTCAATTCATGATCTATATAATTATTGTATTATTTCATTTCCAATTGACTTGTGACGATTTATATTCCAATTTAACATTCATAAATGTGTACTGTTCATTGAAGAAAACTCCCCAAGTCGACTACGTGCTATTGTTTGCAAATGGAATGAAAATTGAGCCGAAAAGTGAAACACGAACACGAACAGTGTCGACTGATTATATGCATGAACAAATTGAATCGGCATTTTTGACAAATGTTACACGAGCGTAAATTTTGCATCGTTTGGCAAGCTCTTGGACCTGGTCAATGGTTTCTATCCTTCCAAATGGTAAACATTTGTAAGCGTTCGAGCAAAAAGGGTTGCATTTTTATTAAACTGGAATCATTTTCATGCCAAAAATCATTTTTATACACAGACACACCATAAAATTGGTCGGTACCAAGCTGCATGCAGCAATTAATATTCCACTCAATTAAATCAATTAAACTGGTATGAATCTTAATCTAAGTTGGAAAATTCCAACATCGAACCTTTCAACTGAACTTCATTAAAAGTATTTCGAAAACTTCTGACATTCATTCAATTTTATTTACTTGACGGGTTTTGTTTTCAAGCACTTTTTTCCACATTGGATGTATTATGGTTTATCGATATCAGTTTGGCGTGTTGATGTAATCATGCGCCATCCATCAAAACTTTCATCTATTGTGAACAGTATACTCAAGCAAAAGACGAATTACTTGTTGAAAAACAAAAAGCGGCAGCAATGGCATTTGATGTGTGTTTGGCGTGTCAAATGCTATAGCAAAAAAAAGAACGAATTGAATATCTAACGAAATAACGAAAAAATATATATAGTTGTTTGTCAAACAAAGCGCGCAACATCGAAAACAAGCTGAGAACAATGAATCTAGAGCAAATGCCGATTAAGCGTTGAATAAAAGAAGCTAACCAGAAAATGTGTACACATTTAGGTACAATCGACGGGAATTAATGATGAAATAAAAACTAAGCAAAGCAAGCAATGTAAAACAAATTGGAAACCAGTCCAAATTGTCGTTGAGATAGTATCAAAAGATCTTTGTTATGTGTAAATTATTTAGCTTCATTCTGACTTTGCTCTTTTTTTCATAATTTCAAATGTTGTATGTTTGGCTTCCGGAATCACAGTCAATTTTAGTTATTGTACCTCGTTTTTGGCCGAAATATTTTGATCGTTTTCTGATTGCGTTTGATTTTCACTTGGAAGTGGTTTACATAATGTAAAACCATTGTGAAAAAAAACTTCTCCGCACATACGAAGAATAATGATGTTCAAAAGTACAACCGTTAGCTTGAAATGAAGAAAAATGACATACATTTTATAAAACTGAAACGACGATAAACTGAAAAAAGAAGACAAAAAGTGGCGCATACACAAAGTGAAAATATATGTCGAGCCGTAACATTCGCCAACAATAATACCACAACAACAACAACAACAACAACAACATAAACAACAGCAACCAATGCGCAGCACAAGATAAAATATATTTGAGGCAATAACAGGGCCAACTGCATATTTCAATAGTCCGAAAAAAGGGAACTTTGTATTATGGATTTTTTCGGTATTTTGTGAATGAACTTTGCACGCAATGCTTCGCTTCTTGGCAACGAATGTGTTCAATGTTTCGCAAGTTCGCATGTAATTTTTGTGTATTCACGGAAATTCAATGCTAACGTCACAGCGCCTGCCCACATATAAAGACTCTCTCTGCAAATCGAAAATCTTCCTTCGTATTATTTGCTTGATTCTCTCATTTTTTTTATCCTGTGACAAGCAGCACCACAAATATCAGTCGAAGGAAAAACAGATTCATTATAATTCCATGAAATACGAATACACATCCAGACGCCATACGTTTTATGCGCGCTCATGGTTTTTTTTCGTGCGATTATTGGTTTTCATACATTTTGTGAATATATGATTAATGCTGTACAATTAAACGCGTTTACTAATGGGATATTTTTTTCCCCAGAAACCACTCATGCGATACAAATACACATCCATGTCCATGTCCATATCCATATCCATATCCACATCCACATCCACAAACACATTCTCGATTATCTATACATGTAATTTGGCAACGCATCGTGCCACAAAAATTTCAGCAAATTATTTTTGGTTTCGTGGTTTCATTTGTTCTTCTTCTCGAGGTTTTTTTCTCTCTTTCACTTCTCTTATGTTAATATATGAAATACCAAAATCTTTGAGTATATTTAATTGATCCAAAATTGAAACACATTTCAAAACATTCATGGGAAATGAACGAAATATTGATTGTTCAGCAAATAATGAACTCTTTGGCCGTCGATGTGTTTTTGTTAATTATTTGGTTTCTCGATTGTGGTAATTGCAATTATTCTCCCGTTAATCAAGCGTATTATATGTAAAACCGCAGGCGAACACATTGATTCGCATCTTGCACAGGCATGAATTATTCAAAAAAGTTTTCATCTTCGATAGCATGGGTATGAATTTCCATTGGAAGAAAATGAAAAGTTTGCATATAATCTTATCATAAATGAAGATAATTTTGGATAATTTCTAATATTCCTGTTAAAATTAAGCTATTTATCCGTAAAGAAAGAGAAGTAAAATTGATATAAGTGATGAAAACAATTCTGGCACAAAATTGTTCCAAATAAAACATTAATTGATGACCTACATATATTTACTTTAAAATATTACCGACGCAAAATGAATAGACGAATTGATAAGGCATACACGCAACCTCGAAACCAATTTGTGTTGCTATGACGAAACAAAGTACTTCTATCTATAAAATTCATGCGTTTGCATTAATAACGATTAGAAATCCCTACGGTTTTGATCACTTTTTCGAGCAGTCGCTATAAGTTCATGGTAAAAGAATGGGAAACGTAAGTTTCAAGCATGGTAACTTACCGTCGGTAAGGAATTAAAAATGTTTTTTCTTTGTTGTAAAAAAATCTTTAGATATGCTGTTATAATTGAAACTCTACGCTTGACTTCACATAAGAAACTGTTTTTTTTTTTCAAATTCTTTTCAGAGAACATAATTGGACAGAAAATTTGACTTTTTTTTAAAAAAATTAAATTGGACTTTGGAAAAAAAAACTAGACGAAACGATTTACATCTATTTATAAATTATTTAGTTCCAGCACATTTTGCGTAACAGAATAAATCATAATTTCCTGTTATATTTTTCATTATTTGGCTCTTTTATTTCACCATTTTTGGTGGTTCAAACACTTTATAATCAACCGTCAAGGGACTTCTTTCGTTGCTTCGCCTATTACCTTTTTCTTGTTAACCGAAAAAAATTGCGAACTGCATTTCGTAGCGACCGTTTCACTTATTTATTGTAATTCATTTTGAGAGAACCACAAATTCATTGAATGAACTTAAGCAAATTAAAAATCAAGCAATGTGCTAAATTTTTTTCTCCGAATATTATTGAATACATTTTAATCCGTTCAATTTGAACGTATATACAATGAACTTCAGCTCATTTTACCTGGTTCGATATAATAACGATATTAAAATAACGATTCAAAAATATTTTTTGAGCGAACGCTATGGACGAAATATATAAGAAAAACAATATTAATGGGTTAATGATGAGAAATAACGTATTTTGCACCTATGTGCCCAGACTAATTCGTTCGGGTAGAAATGAATAAGAGTCAGATGTCACATTGTCACGAATAATTAATAAATTTCAACGGAGAAAAGAGGGCCTTAAAAAATATTTCAGATAGAGATTATAGCATGTGAGCGAAACAATTTTTTATTTTAGTTTCGATGTGACCATATTCTTCAGGCCAGCTGCGAAACATTTCGCATGTGATTGTCAACAAAATAAAATGAGAATAAATGGAACACAATGGACACAAAGAGCTTCGGATGTCACTTGATGGCGTTGAGTAACTTCAATTTAATGCGAAATGTTGCCATTAAAATGAACGATGCGCATCGTTTGTCTCTGTGTGTTAATCTTTGATTCACCTTTTTTAGAGCTCATAAAACAGCATTTCAGCCCACCCATTAAGATTTCAATATTTTCATTCTAAATCGGTAAATACATTCATTTCTCGCCTGAGAATCTCTACATTTTTGTTTTATTACCAAATGCAGTTTCACTCAAGTTGGTTTTTATCTTGTGCTATGTTGTGCTGTTCAAAGTGCAATGTCCTTGTTTATATGAAATTTCAAGTATTTTTTAGTATGGTTTCTTGTTATTCTTTCATGTTTCTTCTTTTTTTTCGGTAGATTCTAAGAATTATATCTGAAAGGATAACCAACATAAGAATCGATTGTGTGATATTCATTTTCAGGATAAATTTCTAAATTTGTTTTCATGGCTTAAAATATTTCAAAAACCTGAATCAACATGTACATTTTTGAAAGCAAAACGTCAACCCTAATTAGGTGTTGTAAAAGTCGACAAACATTTAAAAACCAATAAATTTTTCTATTCATTGTGAAATAATGAAGTGATGAAATTTATTTTTCTAATAAATCTGTTCAAAAAAGCATTATAAAATCAAATGAATTGGAAACAATTATGGATTATAGATTTTAGAGTTGAAAAATGTTGAAAGTTGTCACACTTCCGTGTGGTTTGGTAATGTGCGATGAGAATTTCGGCATCCCCTTAAATCAATTATAATCAAATAATCAATGAAAGCAGTTCCAAATTGATGAATACAGAACACATGAAGTCAATTATCAGATTAATGGCAATTCTCCTTGCCTAGTCGTTTGTTAATCAAAATTGAAAATCGCATGCGCTACATTGGGCGGCATGTGTGGTGTATACATACAATAGCATTTAGCAGTTGATTAATAAAATGAATTACTGAAGGTAAAAATGGCACACGCATCAGAATCAGAATGAAAAATACAAAAGTACGGTACACTTGATTACTACATTGAAAACATGCGATGTGCTAAATTCACATTGTGACGGGTGTGTTGTACTAGCGTCAAATGAGTTTATTTGACAAATTAACACATAAATTCCGCAGTGAGCTCGCCACCGATTGTTCAAACAATGTCATATCATCAAGTACAAAGTGTGCGCTCAAGCGAAACAAGTGCTTTAAAGTTTACCTTTTTAGAAAAGAATTATTATTGAAAATGAACAGCAGCAGCAGCAACAAAAGCAACAACAAAACATCAACAATAACAAAAACAAAAACAAAAAGTAATTTTTTCTTCATTGAATTGTAAATGGAAATATGCAAAGATTCGATTAAATTGCACGATTTCATTCGACGATTATTGTCGTCGCTAGTCAAGTGGAACATGTATGTTTTGATTGATTTTGTGGCCGCCACCGTTGATGGAGTGCTCGCACATAAGGTAATCGTGACATTCCATCTTTTTCTTTGGTCAATTTGATTCATGTAATAGAACCAAAAGGTAGTCTCGTGCGCGCAAACTAAAAACATCAGCACCAGCACAAACAACAACAACAGCAATAGCAATAGCAACAGCAGCAGCAGCTCCAGTAGAAATACAAGTCAACAGATAAATGGAAAAAGAAGTAGAAACAACAGTTTCGAAGAGAAGAAAAGAAAACGAAAAAGAAGAAGTAGAAAAAAAAGAAATCCAAATTAATAACACCGTTGCTTCATCCTTGGAAAACAGGTCAACGGCTAGGTCGTTCTTCCATTCGTACGTATTCGCGTACGGTTTGAATGCCGTGAAACAATGGCAAACGAAACGCTGAGAGCGCTATAGTGCGCGTGATAAAACAAGACAGAAAAACTGAACGAAATAGCTGCAAATGAAACCATCGAAACGAATTAAGTCGTGAATCGAACAAAGAATTCGAAGACAAAGAGCAAATCAAATGCAAAAAGTGTTGCTTGCCAGACCAAACCAACCAACCAATCGTTGCGAGTTTGGTCCGTGAAGAATCGCATCAAATAAGAAACAGAAGACGGAAAAAAACCTCACATAACATGGAGTACATTAAAAAAGATGTATTAAAACATTTTCTTGTGCTCTGATAAAAGCTAATGTCTTTTGAAACAAGAAAAAAAGCAAAACTTCCCGAAAGCAATGGAATGAGAACCGTATTCATGAACAAATTGATCACTCACATTTATAATTAGCAAAAAAAGAAGGTTTTGCATTAATCTTTGAGATAATCGTTTACCTGATCATTTTCCATTGTCTTTGTGGAATGCTCATACCTTTGAACCTCAACGATTACCTAATGAATTCCATTTGTATTTTCACTTTTGGGTCATCGATATTTTCCCTCCTGTTAATTTCCATTGCACACTTGAACTTGTTAAGGGCAAACAATTTCAGTTGAAATACTAGAATTACAATTGTTTATGTCGTTGAATTAATAGGTAACAAAAATAAAACAAACAAAAATTTCAAACATTCCATTTTCAAAACATAATTCGATTTTCGTGTAGCGATAAATAAAAAAAGAAGAACAAGACGAAGACCAAAAAATACGTCGCATATCAAAAACATCATCCGTATTAGATATGCTAGGAAAGTTGATTGTTTCGAATGTGTGCGAAGCGATCTGAGTATAGCACAACAAATGCCGTGCCAAAATCGCAAACCATAATAGATAATAGTAGCAACAACAAAACCGTTTCTATATAATCGACGTACATTTTGACGCGCATCAATGCTTATGACTGTTTATAACCGACTGACTGCTGGTCGCTTGTTGCCATCGCTGTTGCTGCTGCTGCTGCTGCTTGTTTGCTAGCAGTATGTGTACATTTAATGATTTAAATGAATGCTTTACATGAACTATTGCGAGAGAAAGAATAGACAGAGAACGTAAACATGGCGCGACTCATTTCATTTCAACTTCATGGGCAAAAGTAGCTTCATATCGCTTGGATTTTGTATCTACTTGTATTTATTGTGTGACGCTTGATGGCGCCGATTTTCTATAAATTTCGTACACATAAAAGTGTCGATGCCGTTGGGCGCTTTTATTTATTGAATATTTACGTTTAGTGTCGCATTTATGATGTAGAAAACCGTTTTCAAAGGAGAAATAGACGTGAAGATAGAGATAAAGAGTGATAGAGAGGCAGAACAAAAAGAGATGAAAGAAAAAAAATGAACAAATTCAACTGTTTAATGCAAATGATAATGAGATGAAGATGATGATTCGGCTGTCGTGGTCAGAGCAATATAAAATGCAAGACTGGAAAATCACAAATAACCTACGCACATTTCATAAACGACAAAATTCTAACATTTACATCCAATCACACTTAGTTGAAAGCTGGATGACAGCGGCGGATGAGAGGAATGTTTCTTTTCTTTTCTTCTTCTTTTTCTTTCAAAATTGAATCGAATGAATCCATTAAAGTTCCCTCTATTCATATAATAAATGTAATAAAGATACAAATTCTTTCCGTAATTCATCGAATAATGAGTTTTCAGTTGCGAAAGATTTTTCATGAATTGCACAGCATTTGGTTCTCTGGGTCTTGAAAATGTACCTCAAATACCCGACTAGAATTCATAGAATAAAATAAAAGCTACAAAGCAAATAAAATTCAAATAAATGTGATCGTAAAAAAGGGGAAAAATTTCCGAACCGGATATTTACTCTGTACGTATTCAATTGGTGATTTTGGTTTGTACGAACGCAAATGGTCGTTGTATATAAAAAAAATTGTGCATAAAATTTTGTTGAAGGGCCACAACTGTGGACAACATTCGAACCCATGTTCAACACAACTCACACACAGAGAGAGGGATAGAGAGCGAGAGAGATATACACACATATAAAATAAATGCAATTTTTGCGTGTATGCTCTCATAAATGGGAACTAAAATGATGATGGCTTCAGAGTTTTGCCTTCAATTTACTTTGTATTTCTCCCAATATTTTATGGCAAGTCATAATGGCTTGCTTTCGCTTCGATTTGCGTTATCAACATTTTCTTCTTCTTTTCTCTTTTCTAGCCATCTCTCTTACTCTCTCTCCTCTCTCTCTCTCTCTCTCTCTCTCTCTCTCTCTCTTCCTTTTTAATATATATTTGCTTTCATTACTTGACATTGTGTAAGTGAACGAACTAGATAAACTGTAAATTGAGGCGCCAAAGCAGAAATATTTGCATTGATTGTTTATTTTGGCATATATTTTAGCTTACCAGTTTTTGTGTCAAACATGCTTTTGACCATGAAAATTAAGAATTAATTTCTTGAGAAATGAGAATCTTTCTCCATTTGTATATCGAAAGTGAAGAAAGAATAAGAATGGAAAAAGCATATTCAACACACAAACAGATTAAGCGAATTTACGCAAGAAAAAACCGTTTAGATTTATACCATATTCGTCGCAGTGTAAATGTCAAAATGTTGTGACAGTTTTTGCTGGGAAATTTGTCTGACGATTACGACCGTGCTAAAATTGTGCCTTTATTTCAATGCAATCGATCAAATTTGGTGAGCACGGCGTTACGATAAATCACATTGGACGCACATCACTATTAGCGCGCACATATAATGGAAGACTCACACTACGAAAACGAGAACAAAAAGTTTGTCGGCGATTCAAGTGTCTACTACAAATACTCTGATCACAAGTATTTGAACCTTTGAATAATAAATGTAGCGAATTCAGACGACGAGGCAAACCAATACTATTTGTTTTATGCATAACTAAGTAGCAACAATTCTTTCCAGCATAACCAACGCCAAGCCAACGCCAAAGTATTTATCAGCATTCAAACACAACGCAATGCCACTGACAGTGTTCAACGTGAGGATATCAAATAATACAATTAGATGCTATTGCGATTAACCAAGTGAGCCAGATCTGAAGCGGTGCCACTGATTTGGCGAGACGTCTCAAAATGAACATTTGTTAAAAGAAAAGAGCGACAAGCAGTTAATGTTTGTGATACAATGAAGATATTTAGAATGAACCTAAGACTCAGACGTTGAAAGAAGGAAAAACAAGAGAAAAAAAATATTTATGCAAGAATAGAAAAAAAAAACGAACGAAGTCGTGCAAAAGAAAAACCGTGTTGAAAAAATGCAGAAAGAATAAAGTGAGAAGCACAAAACGTTAAACTAACGACACAAATCGGCAACAGCAACATCAACAACAGAAACACCATAATATTACCTTTAGAAAAAGATAGAAAATGCCGCATGAAGAGATCACATATACAATAATATATATTTGAAAGAAAAAAAAGAAAACCAGTTATTTGTATTCGCATACACTCACATTAGAGCTGTGCGACTGCAATATCACGACATCGATTTATCTTTGTAGCTTGTTTTTTGTACTTTGCAAATTATGTCACTTGAGTGTTTCAATTCGCCTGCAATCAAAGAGCCCCAAAGACCAATAGTAAATGTTGCACATTTCTTACTTTTTTTCGTTGCATCAATTATTTCTAACTTCGAATCAAAGTTTTATGTCAATCCGTTTGTTGCATGAGCAAGGTAAACTTCTTAAATTCAACTAGGCTTTCCGATTCCAACGAAGCATTTTTTTCGCAATATATTACAAAAAAGAAAAAAAAAAAAAAAAAAAAAAATGAAAGACAACAACTTCAACTCACTGACAATATTGAATGACGTTCATTGGTGCAATCGATGTCGTTTCATTGAATGTCAAATGACGCTGTTCATTGAACGGAATATTCTTTTATTTGCGCATCAGAATAAAATATCGCATGGCCGCCAACATAAATCAAATTACTTATGCAATTCTTATGAAAAAATAATCATTTTTAACAAATAAATATTATTACCTCCTTATATAAGCCACACACTCATAACAGCGTAACTAAATATGATACCAATTTATTTGAAATTTTACACAAATCAATGAATAAATCCAATCGATACAGTTGCCAAAACATATCTTTTTACGCTTTTAGAATTCGCACAAAAGACATTTCAAATACGAATTTAGCGTAAATTGTAGAATATAAAAATAATGTGCAAAAAAAAATAGCACAATCAATCCGGTGGTTTTGCAATGTGAATAAATTTGACCTTGACATCGTTGACGCGAAATGAAGCAACGTTAAATGTTTAATGCGAACAAACGATGTTAAGGTAGCGTACAAACGAAAAGTGAGCACAAGAAATGGCATATTCAAAACTACGTACACGTACACATAACACATAGAGACGAACAAAACAGCCACACAACCACACTATGGCGCACCGCTTAAACGCATAGACGAAATGAATGCTCTTTTTCACACATGTAAATCATCATCACAAGTCGATTTAATCGACGCAGATAAACTATGAAGCGGCAAACATAAATGACACAATCAAAATTTGCAGTGCACATTTAAGGAGAGTGAGGAAAAAACTGAAAATCGAATAATCAACTTTAAAAGCATATTTACTTCTTTTTCTCTTGAAATTTAGCGATGAAAATTCCAATTTTTTTTTTTTTATAAATTTTAATGGAATTGTGAAAAGTTTCCATCGCGTGAAAGTGAAAAATCAATTTTATGTCATCGTGTAATAGCATTAGAGTCTTGGCAAATTTCCAAATGAAAATTGTATTTGAATGACGTTGGCCTAAAAAAATTCGGCCAATGATTAAATTACATGAAACTTTGGCGAATAATATGTAAAATGACAGAATATTCTATGGTTTGCAATGAACGTTGGCACTGACGACGACAACAGTGATGATGATGATGATGATGATGAAGACGAAAGAAGGAAGAAACAAAATCACATAGCCCATAAGAAACTACATGGTATTCGCGCAAGCGAACGTTGGCCCACTTTTATCTGCGACCGTACGATGTTTGTATAGAAATATACATATTCACAAATTCCACCAATCACTTTCATTTTTCTCTCTACAATCTACATCGTCTTCGCTCTAAAGCATCGGACTGTTACTTGCCCATAGCTATAAAACCATAATCGACTCTAAACAAATAGATTGATGCATACTTTTTTTGCTTTCGCCTGTTTTGATGATGTTCATCATGTTTTCAATGCCGGAATGTGTTCCCATATAAACTATATATGTTTGGATTTTTTTTTTATTCACGTATGTCGTGCCATAAGTAGCTTTTTGTTTTATTATGTTTGTTGTTGCCGCACTTTTTTTCCTCTAATAATTCTATTCTTTTAGCCTTTTTCGATCAATGATAACCAATTCCAATTTCAATTTTCTCTTCTAAACTATACGAACGAACCAACCGATTATTATTGCTTTGTTTATTTATTTATTCATTGCGGTTTATTGTATCGCATATATCGATTTAATAGGCGTTTGTATATATACCAATCTACGTTCCGATAGAATTGAAATTTTTATTTTCTTTATATTTATTCTCTCTTTCTCATGCTCATACTCTGTCTCTCTCTCATCGATACAATACATTGTAGTCTGTGCGCACAATTTAATAGCAAAAATTGATTTTGTTATTTATGGATTGAGAAAATAAATGCTCAGCAATTCTTTAGTGTGCATAATAATCGATATGTTGTTGCCTCAATTTATTCCAACAATTAATTACATGAAATTGTTGCGAGAAAATACAATTTGGCGTTTTATGATAGTGAATTTCACTAAATGAAACGAAACCTCTGGCCGAACCCATTTGCGATTTGGCAAATATTTGAAGAAATGTGACTTTGGACAAAAAAAAAAAGAATAAAAAAATATATTACAAAACAACATTCAAAATTGTTGTGGATATTTAATAGCATTAAAAATGGTTCCGCATCGACTATTCATTGAATACATGAAAAATTGATGTTGAACACACAAAACCAAAACGATGGAAAGCATTATTTGTGGCAATCTCGAAAGTAACGAATGGAAGTAAAAAGAAAAAATGTTTGGCATGACTATGGCGTGTTAACGAGAAATGGACATGTTATGCCAACAGTTTGAAATTTATTTATCGACCGACTGAATATTCATTACACATTTTTACAATTTTGGAATTTTTATTATTTCTACCGTGATCTCTGGCACTTCCATAAATTCAATCACTTATTAGAAATATCCAAATTGACATCAGTCATTTCATTTTGTTTCTTCCTTTCTTTCTTTCTTTTATTTTGGCATTTGTACTGAAAAATCGAAAGTGAACAATTTTTATTGGAATTTAGGAAGTGTTTTCTTTAATATTGTAGTTGAGGCTATCATCATGAATATTTTATAGCAAATACATGAATAAAATGCATTCTGGAAGAAAATTGTCTACTTTTTTCTTCCTCTTGTTGGTTTTGGCATCGGCATGCAATGTATATTTTCAGCAAACCGAAAGCCATTGTGTTGAATCCAATTGAAATAAATAAAACACTTGAAATATACATACGTTTGGTGTCTGTGGCGCTTGCCACCATGTATAATGTATATATAGGTAAACTACGAAGGTAAGCGGCTTATAACTGTCACGCGACCACTTGTTCTATACGAAACATCACATACTCGCATCGATTTCGCGTTTGTATTTCGAATCCATATCTGTTGTTGTGTTTAAATGTTTTGAGTTCATATGACCTCGCGCGATGCGATGTCTTTGTCCGATTTTTGTTGTTTCTTTCCACTTTATTCGCTACTTCGTTCTCTTTTCGCAATCATCTACTTCGGTGCGATTTTGTTACGCGCACGATTCTTCATCATTGTAAATTTTTCTTCTTCTTGTTTTTAATCTTTTCTTCGTACAACTTGTTTTATTTGCGGCACTTTTCACCTCAAGCTACTTTGGTCTGATGACTGTCGTCATCAATAACAGTATGCTGGTCATTACGTTTTATTATTACGACAATCAAATTAATGTTTTTATTGATAATTGATTTATTTATACGGAAGTTTTTTTTATAAGAATTTCAAATGAAGTAGCCTACATGAGAAGTGCAATTTCACCAAGAATTAATAGCCTCTTACTGGAGTAAAAGAAAATAAAAGTTCTTTCTCATTTTGAAGTGTTTTGATTTTTTTTGCTTAATCGAAGAACGTGAATCATCTCAATTAGAATGAATGATGACAGTAAGATGCCACTTATTCGAATACCTTTGAATGAGTATTTATTTAAATCGGTGCCTGACCGTAATACATATCAAAGCAAAAAAAATAAAAAAAATAAAAATAAAAAGGAAAACAACTGCCAATTAAATCAATATCAATTCTTATCGAAATTTACGCATATTCTAAACAGTGTGAATTCTCCTCCATTTTCTCTCAATATTTTGTTATGATGGAAATAATAAGCATAGATTATGAAATGTAATAATTGAAGCTTTCTACAAATGATTCACTCAATCGGTTTGAGGGCCTTGTTGAAAATCGATAAAAAAAATCGTATCTATCAAATTCAATGGTCGATAAAAGAAGTGTGTATTACGAGATTCCTGTTTAAAGATTATTTGCGCTTGGCTGTCATTAAGTACCCAAATCGAAAAGTTAATAAAATCGATTGGGCTGACGACGTGTTCCATTATGTGATTTAATACGGAAAATGATTAAAATCGAATGAATGGAAAAGCGAAAGAAATGTTCATCGTGTGCGATTGTCTTGCGTTCACGATCTTCGTTTCTCGTTCATTGTATACATATAAGTAGCGAAATGTATGCATTCGATGAAAAGGCAGTAGCAAACAGACGACGACAACGAAGAAAACAACGAATGACGACAACAACTGCGATCACAGTTGCTACTTGAACCGCACTGGACGACAGATGTTTTCGGTTTTCAAGAGTTTTTCTTCGCGTTTTTCATCATCATCTTCTCATTGCACCGGCTCGAATTTATGCCAGAAGTGCATCCAATGATTTTACCTTTTACATTTCTGATACAGCATTTGTTCTGTTCTTTTTTCTCATTTATTGCTCTTTCATCTTTCTTATCGTTTTTATTCTGTACCAACGATATATTCTGTACACATTCAGATCAACGAAGTCTAAACAATAAGCAAATTGAATAAAACTCGTGGAAAAAGGAACTTGCCGACAATCACGCTTACTCGCGCCTTCTCAAAGCAACAGAAGCAATAGCAGTAGCAACACCAGCAGCAGCAGCAGCAGCAACAACAACAACAAAAATTTCACAATGGAAACTAATAGGGGGAAACGGCCGTTAAAACTATTTGTGTACGCTGTACGGTAACGGAATTGGTCGTGTCAAGATTGGCTTTTGAACGTTGCACCTGTCAGATAGAATCAGGTGGCGGGCACAGCTCAAATGCATATTAAATGAACGAAATGAAGGCAAACAAACATTAAAATTGAATGAGTGCTCAAATGTGATCAAATTACAAGTGTGACATTTGTGCGGTTTTGCTTGCGGTCGCTTGAAGTTATTGGCCATAATACCGAAAAATTTATAATTCTGATTATCATTTTAAATGTTCTGGATTCTAAAGAGTTTCGGATTTGGTGGTATTTATTTTCACAGAGAATATTGGGGGAATTTTCAATGTCATTAATGCCATCAAAAAAGAATTGAACAAACGGAATGGTTTTTTATAACATTTTTAGGGGAAACACTTAAACAATCTAACAATGCGATTAGTTTATTTTCATTAAAATCTCGGTTATTAATTAAGATATTTTCTTCTCTCGTCCAAATTAGATTTGCATTTTTCTGTTGAAAACATAATTTGTTTATGGCACACTTGCATTTTAATAAATTCTCACCTCTTAAAAATTGTCCAATTTCCGAACGCGTGAATTCCATCAACAACATAATTTGAAATTAATTTCAACAAAATACAAGTCAAAATGGCTTCTGCATAAAATAATGAAATATAGAGCCATATAATTTGTTGTGCATTTTGCCACTTTCATCTTCTTGATGTGGAAAAATGGAATAACAAATTACCAAAAATCATCAGTCAACTGTAATGAGATGAAGTAAAATTCTCAAAGCAATAATACCGATTTGTTTTCTCTTCAATTTGTCGGCTTTCAGTAGATTTGCCCGAAGGAAACAATGACAGATTGGATTTTTGCAGAAATGACCTGACATATAACGACAAACTCGAATTGCAGCAATTTTATTTATTCGGATGAGGGGGTTTTTTGTGTTGCGTTTTAAGTTCAAAATGAGGCGGAATATTTAAGCACATAGCAACCGAAGGCAGAATTTGTTGATATAAGAAGAGAGCAAAGCAATAGCAAAAACAAAAACAATAAATGACAATCATTCGACCCGAAGCCGAACAAATCCGTAGTTTCTGCATGTGCTAGTTTCGTCTCAGTGAAGTGTCGGATTATTCGGTGAATGTGTTGCTTTTGTTTGCATTAGCCAGTGGAAAATATAAAGTAAAGATAGACATGAGCATAGAGATAGAGTGATGGAAAAAGACGAATAGAGAGAAAGAGAAAACAGGAGAAAAATTGTCATAAAATTCATGCATAAAAGCAAACTTCGTCACACAAAAGTGTCGTTTCGATCTTCGAGCTTGTTCGTTCACTCCTCACTCACTCACTCACTCACTCACTCACTCACTCACTCACTCACTCACTCACTTACTAGCTCATTCATTCGGTTGTTATATTTGAAAAGACGTCAGACTTTGTATATGTGTATATGAGTGCTTCCCTTTTGGGCTTGTTACTACATCGCATTTGATATTGCCATCATCGGTGTCAGACGTCTCATCATAATATTTAAACATTTCCATTAAGAATAGTACATTTAAGCCTCAAAGGAACCAAATAATAAGAAAGCCACAACAGTTTTATGTTGACTGAATCTCTCTTCTTCGTTCGTTTTTCGGTGCAATGGATTCATCGTTTTAGGTAAAGAGTTGGGTAATGCGATTCAATAATTATTATGAGTGACTATGAAACGACACGAAAGAAAAAGCCATTTGAAATCGACGTTAAGAAGTAAACAAATTTAATATTTATAGTAAACTGTGTATACAACAGGCAGAAAGCAACAACGAATACAAAGAGAAAAATGAGCCGTAAAAGAGCTGACACCTCAGCACTTATTCATGTTGTTTATTACATTTCGGTTTGTTCTTTTCATCTTCCTTTCTTTTTGCTATTGAAACTGTATGCATGCCATAGGTTTATTTTATTGGTTGCTACAAACTTCATTTGAATTGTATGCATTTTTAAACAACATTTTATATCTTGCCAATACTTTTATTTTCAATTTCCATTCGAATTTATTTGCCGAAGAAATCATTTATAAGAGTGTTTTTATTGTTTTGCTTATTTATTATTTGTACGTAACATATGCTGTCGCATTTAACGTATGTGAAGTCTGGGTCATGAACTTCATTCGTGGAAAAATCGTCAAAATGAAATAAAAAAATTCTACTAATGCCATGACGAATGAAATGAAGAAAGAAATATAACAATCAGTTTGATCGCAACAGACGTAAACAATTGAAAGATTGACGATTGTTTATCGGCAAACGATTACGTCAATGCTATTTGGCCAAACTACAAATCAGCATGAAGAATTCACTCATTTTGTTCACTACGAAAGACGTTTAGGTTAGTACAGACCTGTTATCTCTCTACCATTACCATTCATTATTGGATACGAATTTAAATCCAATCGGCGCCACTATGGTTCAATGTAATTTCTGATTCAGTTACGTTACATCGTTGCAAAGTCTCTATTTTTGTGCCATTGAATTTTCGTATTCAACTAACAGTTTCAAACAGACAAAATATTCTGTCAACAAAACGAGGCACAAACCACAAGCATTTCCTTTATAATCGATGATAAACACAAATCCAAACACAACAGACGAATGCAAATGTACAAATTTTCCATAATAATCAATATGTTTCTGTGCTATTTACTGTTTCTGAAATAAATATCATCAACAAAATGTCGTTTACATTCACACTCGTAAATGTTTCTTTTATTTTTCCATCGTTTAATGGCATTTGCTATTTCTCTTTGCTGTGACAAGACAAAAAAAAAGTATAAGTTATTCAAACTTGATAGACTTGTTCTCCATTTTCGATCTCTTCCTCCACGCACAGCACGCTTGTGTTGTAGTCGCTTCATGTCACATTTTTTTAGGTAATGATTTTCTTCTCACAATTATTATTTCGTCTGTTTCATTTCATGAAATCATGGTCAAAAATTTGCATTGCAATATTATTGTAATGTGACTTGTTTCAGTTTTTTTTTTTTTGGCGTATGGTTGGAAATAAAAGAGAAACGATTGTTGTTTTGTTTTTGCTTCGTCCGCATGAGTGCAACAAACGAATTCATTGAAACCAAAGAGAAAAAACAGCAAAATGTTATTCTGTGGTCGCTTCGCTTCACTGGGCAATAATCGCTGTTTCAATTTTAAAGGACAGCGTTACAGATTCATTTTGTTTTGATTTTTTATTTTTTATTTTTGGTTTTTGTGTTCGGTGAAAAAATATGAAACATCTTTACGTTTATCGAAACCAAGCAACTGAACAGAACTTTATCTTTCCATCCTATCAACAACAAAATTTTTATCTTGTAAGCAAATGTTTTTTTCCATGTGTTTATATTTGAGAGAGGAAAAAAAAAAATTGTTTTACTTCAAACACAACAAATTCGTCAGATTGAATCGAATATCTCAACATAATCGAATGCCGTGTACAAAGCATAAAATAAAACCTCAAACAAGAATCATAAATGAACACTATATCGACTTCATTGAATAGGCAACAACGTAGCACCCAAATAGTATTACAGGCCATTGTTTGAGCATTGGTTTCTCTTCATCTTTTTTGCTTCTTAATTTATATTTTCATCGCTATTGTCGGTGGTTGTTGTTGTTGTTCTTCTGTGTTGTCATATCCGTCGCTTTTTTGAAACTCATTCATCTCTTCTCTCGATTCATAATAGAAGTACAATATTCAATCTCTTTCTCGGTGTGTCTTTCCTATCGAGCCGGATTTTTAGTTCATTTTTTCTCGTTTAATTCTTATGGATCAGAAAAGAAAAATACCGCACATTTCGTCTCTTTCCCTCTTTGTTTGAATATTTTTGTTGTTGCACATCCACTGAACGAGCTTAAGAATGTTGCCGGAGGCCCAAAACAAAATGCACAACATTTTAGCCGCATGCAGGTTCACATCGGATGATGTCTGTTGCATTGAAATTGCTTTGTGCGTTATTTCATTCGTCTAGCTTGTGAATTCATTTTTATTTCGTTGCTTTATTTCATGTAGAGAAAATTAACGTTTGCAGTAGCAAAATACATGAAAATGGTTTAAAATTGACGGAGATTCCTGAGAGTACCTTGTGGTTGATGGAGAATTGAATCACATGGAATGGGCTAGATCGAGAGAGAGAGAGAGATAAGAGAGAGAGAGAGAGAGAGAGAGAGAGAGAGAGAAAGATGGAAAATGCATCGTTTTGTAAAGTTTTATAGAATTTACAACATTGCATTTTGCACATTTAATCAGAAAACAACTACAAAACATTCATTTAACCATTTTGTAGACGAAAAAGAAGAATAAGAAGAAGAAAAAGAAAAAGCAGAGGAAGAAAAACGAATCAGATGCATTCACAAGCGGTACAGCAACACAGCAACCGAAATCATCACGTCTCGATGACTATTCAAATGCGCATGAATTGCACTCAATGGAGATTGTGATTGAAAGGTTACGACTTTCGGATGGGTTTTGCCTTGATGAACAATCAATTTTCTACCTGGACTGAATTAAAATCGAGAATTTTGTGATTTCTCAAAATAATTTCAATGTTGACTCGAGAATTGATTTCAATTCGTCTGGGTATTCATCATTCTTTTAGTATTTAAAGGCATAACAAATAAAAACTGCGTTTTTAGTTATATTGGAAATTTTATACATTGTTTTTTTTTTTTCGACGGAATATTCCTATCTTTTTATTTATTTTCCACATTCGTTTGAAATTATATGTTAAATTCTGTTGAATCTTGTTTTCCAAGAATCATTATGGCTGACAAATTACCTCATTGAAAATAGTTTTAGTTGAAAATGAAAATACACAAAACACAATACAATGTACTTTGCAATGTCAATGTTCAAAATATATGAATAATGTTTTTTTTCTTCTTTTTTTTTGTTTCGTTTCAGTTTAAAAAGAAGGACCATGAATTTAAAAAGATGCAAAAAAACCCATTGCAAAAATGATTTCAGTGACGACATTGTATGTGTGAACGTCGTCACGTAATCTAACTAACGTTATCGGCTTACAAGTATTCCGTACAGCTGTCTACTGTAGGTTTGCGAATGTGTGTTCGTGTTCGTGTTCACTTTTTTTTTTCATTTACCTACCGTACGTGAAATCTGTGTGCGGTGTAATACGTCATTTATTTTTATTATATGTGATGAATATTAATGCTGAGCATTAAATTATTGCAGAAAAAAAGGCAACAAAATAGCTGAGTGACCGGCAATTTATACAGGTGTAAAATGTGGCATGAAAACTAGCAAATGTTATAAATTCCCAGTGCTTCTCTTCTCAATTGGTTTTGACATTGGAAATCGCACGTTAATATTAATTAAAATTGATGCGATGGGCGGTTCAAAATTTGCTGTGCACATTTTGTCGAAACCATTGAAGTTTTTAATAATTTTTTTGAAATGAAATGAAAGCAAAGCAAACAAAGTATTGAAAATGAAGCTGTCGATTGAATAGCCAACGGAATGCTTGCGCCAGGTAGATATGGTTCCGTGTCTAGCATGTTTCATGCTAGAAAAAAAAACAACAATGTTGTATACACAGTTTAAGGTCATATCAATAAAAAAAAAAATCGTTGGAATTAAAAGATTTAATCAGCAAATGCTCCAATAATCTCTAGCGTTCAACAATCCGTGACAAAGTGCTTTATTGGTATTTTTTTTCCTTCATCTCCGTAATTCCCATACGCTCAAAAATTAAGCGAAAATATAGGGATATTCGAGTTGATTTTGCTTAAAAATCTAATGCATTAACCAGTGAATGACATGAATAAAATCATTACAATTATGCAAACACCATATAAATACACGAAAACTAGTCGCCGAACATCCAATGTGCGCATTCACACCAATAGCAACAACAATAATAGCGCGGAAAAGAGATCATTACAAATTTTCAAATGAATAATTAATAACGGCAACAGCAGCAGCAACAGCAACGTTGAAAGTCAGTGAGCCAGTTGTAGTTTTTTTTGTACCTTTTTTTTCAGTTCCTAATTCGTGGCTATATCTTTGCATTGCTGCACTCTGTTCTGCCATGTAGATTATGTTATTTGTTGTAATGCTTTCATGTGTTCCGTCTCTCCATGTTTGCGCTCGCAATGGGGATTTTTTTTTATTCAATGTTCATTTTGATTTGTATTATTCGCTACTTTTTTGCATTCGCCATCGCTCTTTGCTTCTCTTTCTCTTACGCTTTCATGCAAATTTTGTGAATAAATTTCAATAAATACAAGCAAAAATTTATTGTAAGAGTATTCAGTATTGAATTTCACAAGCAACAACCTCTGTTATGTACTTTTGCGCACTGGCGCACAATTTATAAGTTAATGATATTTCATACGTTGTCGCTTTCCGCTGTTCACGCTATTGTTGTACACTCAAACGTACGTACAATTATAATTGAACTTGATTCCATCTCGTCGAAATCTGCTGCCGTTGCGTCGTCATTCTATTTGCCATTTGTATTTTGTATTTTGTATATTGTGTATTGTTTATGCATGCGACGCTCATAAATTTATTCGCCAAATGTGTGTTGTTCACATCATATCACATCATATTGTTGGTTGTCTTTTCTTTCTGCTGACATTCATTTATATTCAATAATATTTGTTTTGGATATATCCATAAATGTTTAAAAATATCGATTTGGAATTTTGATTTCCCTGTCACTGCATTAACTTTTATTTCTGAATAATTTTCAATAATTTTCTCATCAAATTATGATTCATACATTCAGTTTTAATTGACCTCTAATATTTTCAGAAAATGTAAAAATCAGTTTTTGCACGTTCAAATCAGTTTTTGTTGCACGATGACAGTTACTTGCATCGAATTTAAAATGATTATAAGAACTGACGCTGGTAGATTCATTTTACACTAACTAAGTATGGCTTCGAAATACATTTATGAGCGTTGACATGTTGCACAAACAGTTATATTTTTGCTTGTAGTATTTAAAAACTTATAATCATCATCGGAAAGTCGCTGAAACGAACGTTGTAAATTTATATTATTTTATTGCGATATGTTGTGTATACTTGCTTCGTTGCATAATTTTTTATAAACAATTCATATGTACAGTACATGAACAATTAGATTTATATAATCGTCTCCCTGGATATGTTTTGCAAAAGTTGAATTGCCTTATTCTCGTTTATTTGATCGTTTTTTGATTCGATTATGCACATTGGTGTCTTTTTTCTCTGCTTTGTTCTGCGATGCATATTGTTTTTTTCCTGTTTAAAATGTAAATGTAAATTGTCACTGTTTCCAAATAATAATTGAAGGTGATCTTCATGCATATTTATTTACATAATTTGATTTTCAACAATATTATTATTATTAATCACTATTCGGTTGCTTATGATCTATGTTACAAATACGACTTTTATGCGAAAATGCAAAAAATAAAACGAATAAATATTTATGAAAAAAAAAACCTAGAAGTTCGTTAACACATTTTAATGCAAATGCTTGAATATTGCACGCACTGTAAGTCTAATTCAAAATGAAAATGATAAACATGAAGAAAAATGCACTAAGTGGATATGCAAGAATCCAGATTCCGGATACAGATTCAACAACCATTTACAAAATATTCCGATTCAAAGTGTATTCAAGGATAGAAATCAACATGCATTTTGAATTTAGATACAGTTGATTCTTCGGTTTTGGGTCGCGTTGCAAAAATTCAATGAATGTCTGTTTTTGGTAATAGTTAAAAGGCCCAATCAAAAATGCTATGACGTAATGAACGTACAGAATGCAGAAGTATTTTTGTAAATATTTGGCAACGATTTTCATTAATTTACATTTTTCGCCAAAGAATATCACACGCGATTTAAATAAATCCTCTTTTGTTTTCGACCAAAAAATAAAATCGAAAGTATAAAAATCTATTTTTGGGTCTCTTTTTACAAATTTATACGTAGCGACAAAGAAAAATAAAACATCCGGCCAATTGAAATTTATAGACATATTTGGGGAAAAAACCTGGAAATTGTGTCATACAGTTAGTCAATATGTAATCTGAGCAATTGTATACTTATTGATTGTAAACATATCATTACGCGTAGTCAAAGATTTTTAAGTACTCGCCGTAAATTCAGACAATAATTATCTCATCGATAGTTAATTCTCACTAATCTCTAAGTAAAGATGCATTTTGAAAGGGGACGATTTTTTTTATAAATCGTTTTTCAAGTATTCCATAGTTTGCTAGCATGAAGTGCCGTAGAAAGTTGGCAGAAAAAAACGATATTGTAAATGTGACTCATTAATTACGGCCATTATGGTTTTCGTATCGTTTTTCCCATAATTTTGATTTTTTTCTCCTTCTCTTTTCCAATTGAAATTTGTTTTTTGACTTCATAATTTTTTGTGTGTCAAAAAGACTTTACTCGATTATCCATTATCTGCTTAATAGTCAAACAAAACCATATAGCATGCAATGCACATTTTTGGTCAAGCAAAAAGCCATTACTTTTTAAATGGTTAAAAAAAAGGGACACAAAGATAAATACAACGATCAACGAAGAAAACATCTACTTCAAATGAAGTAAAACATACAAACAAATTCGTGTTATGTTTCGGTTAGATTGTATCGCGTTGGACCGTATGTACACTATACAGTGATTATACACATTAGCACCATTAAAACCAGTGTTGGAGAATGAAGAAAAAAAAAATATGCCATCAAACCAAAAGCGAAGAAGTGGTAAAAGGAATGAAATAAAATGGAAGGAAAACGAAATGGAAGAAAAAAATTGAACCGAAATATAACGAATATTATATCGTATTCACATTGAACAAGAGCGAAGAATAGAGAGATTGAAAGAGGTAGAGAGAAAATGAGAGAGAGAGAGATGGGAAAAGAGGCAAAGACTGCATGTGAATAATACATTGTGAAGACTTTGCGCTGTCGTCGCTTGTGCCTTTACACCAACAGCACTTAACATTGTCTGCACTGAAAAAATCTTATATAACTCAAGTGAGTATTCAAATAATGTTTTGTTGTTGTACACACGTTTATGTCCATATTTTACGGATATTTTACTCTTCTTCTCGGTAATGTGATTTCATTTATGTTAGCAATTATTTGTATTGTCGATTCCTGCTGCCCACACACACGCAAACACATAGACCGACTTAAGTTTGATATTTCTGCGTGTTTTGTCGCATCTTGGAATGACACATCATCAAGTTTCCATTACAAATTATGAAAATGCTGTTGCGTCAATAGAATTGTAATTGTAAATGAAAACACAACGAATGACCGAATATTAGACCGAAAATATTTTGTCGAACAATTCGAGAAAATTCCAGAAACAAAACCGTACCGTAGCCAATAAAATGTGTATACTGTACGTCTATATGGCCTTTGTATTTGCTATGTGTATTTTATTATGTTCCATTTGCTTTTATCACTCCATTCGTTGGTTGTTCATTGTTCGCATTCAAGTCAATAAAACACTCCTAAGCGATAAACTAAACACGAATGCCAATTGCTTATCGCCCGAGTCATAGTGCAGCAACTGAGGCGACGACAATTTCAACTCAACTACAATATTGAAACAATGAGTATATTTCTAATTTATTTCGATTTATGAAATTTTGAAATGTATGAATTGAATGTGAATTACTTGATTGTTGATTTTACACAAAACATGAATCGATTTGCATTTTATCGGAGTTTATTGTTAGATTTAAATCATTTTGATTGTGTTTTGGACAGCAAATAAAAGGAAAAGTCTCATTTCAACAAAATTTTGTAATTTTGATATTGCAAACCGCAATAAGCTTTTTGACTTTTTTGACCTGATAATTTGGATGCGGAAAAAAGTGAAACAAACACTATTATCATATTGAAACGATGTCACTTACTACATTTGTGTTGTATTTGGGAAAATGTCATTTGCAAATAAGGAAAAAGGGATTTGGCTGCCCTAGCTAAATGACATGACGAAAAATGCAAAAAAAGGGTGTCTACAGTAATGTGTTTATTTATTTGTTTCAGCACTTTGTTTTCTTTTTGGCTGGCATTTATCATGATACACATGTCGATATATTTTCACTCTGCTGCCGATCACAGTACAAAAAGTCAACAGTTTTGTCTGACTGCACTGTCAAATACAGAACATTCGTCCAAACAACAATCGCAGGCCTTTTCCTTCTTCTTCTTCTTCTTCATCAACAGTGACGGCGGCGGCATCATCTACACAAAATGAAAACATATCACTGTTGGTTGACCGATTCGTATGTGTCGTAAATAGTTTAAATGTGTATAAATCCATTTCAAGTCATGGTTTTTGTTTATGCGCGTGTGTGTGTTCTGTGTACATGTATGTACAAATATTGGAAGATGAACATTCCAAAATTTGAACAAAATGAAACAAGACAACGGCATACTCAAACACACACTTTCCGAATGTACAGCCGCTCACAAACCAATATAAATGTCATAAAAATATCTCTCTTTTTTTCCTGTAAATATTTTTCCGTTCTGGTTTCAATATTTGTTCTACGTTCTCCTTCGACTTTCTATCTCTTCATACACATGTGAATTGTTTCTGTTGCTTAAATATTATCAATGTTTCTTTTTGCTTTGCTTTGCTTTCTCTGTACATGTTTGGCTTCGATTCGGTTAATTGGTTCTCTCTTTCATATTCATCTCTTTTATACTGTTTTTTTTCGGCTATTTGTCAAATGCATTTAGTGTTTAGTTCTTAGAGCCAACAGAAAACATTTGAAAAGGTACTGATTTGTTTCGGCTTTTTTGGGTATTTTTTTTCCTTTTTTTCTTTTTTTTTGGGAGAAATGTCTGCTCTGAATGTGATGTTTTACTAGGAATGAATAACATATTTTTGTGGGTTTCATTTTATTTGAATGAAGTCAAATGAATACCTGCTGCTTCCAAGCTAATTCACCATCGTAATTGTGTATCCATATTTTGTTTTGTTGTTTTTGTTGTTCTTGATATTATGTCGACAGAGAAAAAAAAATCAATTTATGCACAAGCCGAGCATAAACATTTATTGACTGAAATTGTGTGCTCAAGCTGCGTTGTTATAGCAATAATTTAGTCATAAATATCATTTTTGTTGGTTCATTCATTGAGAATGAATGTTTTTAATGGAATGTGTGAATTTTTTTTTTGGGGCAAAGTTTTGTCAGTAAAATAACATAATAATCATTAGGAGCATAAAAAATTTCATCGACACTTCCCGCCGAAAACCATACAATTCCCCATTTAATTAACTGTCTTTTTCGCCTCTATCATTCCATTTGTCAAACATCAATAAATGACAACACCAATGCAAAAACCCATCAACAAAATTCCGAACACCTGCCGAAATATTTCCGTTCTAATATTCGATATTACATATAATTACCACAAATTAACGAGACCAAATTTTTAAATGCTTAGCATTTTATCCATTCAATCTGATCATAATCAATTGAATGATGAACATTTTGTAATGCTATGAAATGATTTTGTAAATTTTTTTCGGATTAAATTATGTCGTTTGATAGGACAAACACAATTTGATGTGTAGAAGAGTCGAAAAAATGCATGTATTAAGATTGAGCAAAGTGTTGGCACGTGTTCGACAGTTTCATGGGATGTGCCAGAGACTGAAGAAACTTTGGTTTCGATGAAAAACTATCAGTCACGTACACAAATAACGCCCCAATGCATTTGCATCATTATTTATGTGGTTGGCAAATATAATTTAAAAACAAATTCATGTATTAACATTTAGTTTATTTTGCCAAGTGTTTTTTCCTCTTTTGCTGTTGTTTTCCTTAGTTGCGAATAAAAGCCATGAGCGAGAGCAAAAGAAACGATTTAAGAATTGACTTTGTTAGTGTTGCCAAAACCTTAGAATGTTTCTTCTCACATTTTGCCAAAACAAAAACATCAAAATATCTCAATACATTCGACAATTTGTTGTAATGGAAGTAAATAGAAGGACTTGTACGAGCCAAGAAATATTCTAGCAAAAGCAAAAAAATCAACTAATTCCGTTCCAATTGGTTTCTTGTGTGCTCCCAATGTTCGTTCATGTTTGTGATAATTGCTATATTTGCAAAGCCATTTCGTGAAAATACAAAACAACTGCAATTCAGATAAATTTCCAAAGATAAATGTTGCAATGCACTGAAAGCCAAACAAAATGAAAAAATAAGCCAAAAAATATCCGCATCATTTTGTAAAATGCCAGACAAATCACGCAAAACTAATCCTTAAATTGTTTGTTTTTTCCTCGCAAAAAGAATGATAAAAAATATAAAAAAAAAGAATCAGAAAGAAGATTACAGCTAATGCTGAGCATTTGTGAATTTACTCTTAATTCTAAGGCATGTTGACTGGTCCTTATGCAATTTAAATGAACATAACTACACTATGAGCTGTGTGCATTTGTATATTTGTATGAATTCGCAATGGGAAACTGTTCATTGCACGGATGAAAACCATCAAAAGTCAAGAGTTTTTGATGTGCGTTTTAATTAACTCGTTTGTTAATATCGTTGATTTTTCCCGACAAAACAATCTACTTTCGCCGAAAACAGAACTTCATCAAGCAGAGAGAAATCATTTAAAGCATTCACACAGCATGAAAATATTGCTTAGCGAAAAATATCACAAATTACATGGTATTTTACACGCAGAGATCTGGTTGATATCGTTTATGGGGTAAAAACGACATCGAATTATATCAGAGACGAAAGACGAAATGAAATGCAAGTTTTTAAATTGTAAGAATTCTGAGCTCATTTTCAACTTACTTATTACATTGCCATTAAACATTACGGAATAATGTGAGATATGTGTGTGACGGCAAATGCAATCACCAACGATGTAACTCCATTACATATGTGGAATTGACGACAAGAACTATTCGACAAAAACGACGATGAAATGAATTCATTGGCAATATGAAGGAGAGCGAGAAAGAGAATGTGAGCGCAGAAAAAAAAAAATGAATTCACCAATCTCTTGTAGCGATTGAGAGTGGAAACATTCATTTCGAATATACATTTACATGTTGTGCTGTATTTGAACTTGTAGCAATTCAAAGAGTGAGCTAAGTAGAGAGACAGTGCAGTTTGTGCCTGTGCCTGTGCCTGTGCTTATGCATTTACAAAAGCAACCATTTATCCCCCTTGCTATTTTGAATTCCGATAGCTTCACGATGCTACCGATGCCGTTGTAGAAACTACTGTAGAAAATTCACTAGTTTCGAACTGAAACCATTGAGAGGGTTTCTTTTACACATACACACTCTTTCGCCATTTCTCTCTTTCTGTTTCTCTTGCTGCCTCACGCTTTGTGAATTTTTTTTTTTCGGATGGTTTTCCATTTATTTTGCTATTTGGTCGTTATGTGTTCTCCAACAACACCAACAGACATTCAGAACAAAATAGTTGTCGCTCTTTTATACTTAACATGTATGCTGCTTCATTGCCATGAGTTCGTGTGTGAACCGTATGCATGGAACTCAAGCCGAGGCTACAGAGCAGTAACAGTCAGTTAGTTTAGTAGAAAGAAAAAAAATACTACAGCATAAAACCGAACGCGATAGAAAGCAATGAGAGGGAGAATGAACGAGTGAAATAATAAAAAAAAGAACACGAAATCAAGAAATGTATTTTATATCCTGTTCGTTGGTGCTCATAGGGTTGTTGAAATAAATAAACCAAATGAAAATGAAATGGAACAAAAAACAAACAGCCAAGAAATACCAGCAAAAAATTGCGCACACAAATTCACATTTCTATCTCGTTGCAATAATACACGAACCGTTCGTTTCATTTCGTTTCGTTTCTATTTTTTTTGCGTCATTTGCCAAAAAGTATACGAGCTCTTCTTCGTTCACTTTTGAATTTCAACAAACTCAACGATTGCAATCCTGAAAAGTGTATTAACCCCAAAATGCTATATTTTCACTGTTGAAATTTTGGTCTGTAAATGCTCGCGACATCCACCCGATATTACAGCTGACGTTCAACCAAAATAAGACTCCATATCTGTCGTTATGGCAAAAATCAATGCTCAACACTCTCTCATTCTCTTTCATTCAAAGTCACTCTCAGTACTCTTCAATTGTGTATTGTATTTGAATGAAAGTTCTTCGGTTGATTTTTGGTACATTTTATGTTGACAATTTGTTCGATGTTGTTATTCGGTACCAAACCAAATATCCGAAAACTCAGTGAACATTGCCGCCGCTACTACCACCAATACCTCCACCAAACAATTGTTATACAATGCGAAAGCATTGACTAACTTTTCGGTTCCTGTCTCTTCCTGTACACTTCCTCGATTCCACCTATGCTGAGACATCAAATGAACAAACCAAACAAATATCACGAGCAACAATGAACGGCTTTTCATTTTTACGGCTACTTTATTAACAGGCCAGCCACCTTATACATGAAGCAAATGCAACAGAATAGATAAAATAAATTAACTATAAAAATATGCGCTTGAACGAAATGCAGCAGAGTATCAAATGGCACAATGTGAATGTGATGTAATTGTATGCGTGTTCGCAATTGCACCACACTATTCTCAATTGCGTTGCTGCACCATAGTTCAACATTAACAATATGAGTTATTTTCTTTGAGTTTAATTTTTTTCATTCTCACTTTCTCTCTCTCATTCTCTCTCTATCTCTCTTTTTCATCTGTAATTTGCTCTTTAACGAAAAATTATTGTTTGTCTTCGCAAAGTTCATAGTTACAAGATATGAAATGTAGTCACACCGAAGAAAGAAAGAAAAAAAAAATATGCACCTGGTTTGTTCTGCTGAGGCCCCTTCTGTACTCAATATATTCTCCGTTTTATTGGTTTTAAACCAAGAAGAGTCCAAAAAAAGAAAACAGAAGGATATCTGTGAAATGAAAAAGAGATGAGAGCAACTGAACCACATGTACTGCAAACACAATGGTTTTTTTTCTTACTCTCTTTTGTCAGCTTTTCATTCTTTGCTTCCAGGTAAGTCACGCACACATGGTGCAAGGAAGACTCATTTGTGTATGTGAATGGACAGTTCGATTACCACTTTATTAATATTTATTATTTAACTGCTGCACGTAGGCCATTGCACGTTATTACACCACGCAATGTCGTTACACCATGTATGCTCTAGCCGATTTGAAGTTTAAAACTCTTTGTTCTATTCCACACTATAACTATCTTTCCATATTTTCCTCTCTTCGGTCTCATTTTTTCTCACTTCCACGCATATTTGCCGTCTATTCGAGTTGGCATTGTGAAAAATATATCCAAACTTATGGTCCAGCAATTAAACGTAAGCCGAAGAGAATGAAGCATTTCGACAGGAAAACAAAAACAGACGCGTTAACGCTATACACATACATACACACATTATTGTCATGACATATGGCCAATATTTTATAGATGGATCAATGCTGTGTATTCATTTTCATTCTGGTTTCATATGTTGTGTTTGCAGTTTAATTGCGTCCATTTAGGGGAGTCGTGAATTGTTTTCACAAAAACTTATACACATACGAACACGCGCACACATTCAACGCACTTGGTAGCATAGTACACGCATCGAATACATAGCACAGTGATGATATAGCGTACGTGACAAATGAATAGGCTGAAAGAATCGTGGTTGATGGAATAAGAACAATTGAATATGCTATGAGATCGAGCAGATTCAATGGGTCGTTGATATATGTATACATAAATATATATATATATAGAGAGAGAGAGAGAGAGAGAGAGAGAGAAAGAGAGAGAGAGAGAGAAAGAGAAAGAGAGAGAGTGTATGTATTTGATATCTTCCGTTTGTGATTTAAAAACAAAATCCGTAATCAAATTATGAAGAGAGGAAAGTTGTTGTTTTTTTCTTTTATTTTCTATTTCGACCCGTGTCGAATTACTTTTATAGACGATATTGTAGAATTTGAACAAGTAACAACGTACCATGAATTGAGTGTGACAAACAAAAGGAAAAAATAATACAAAATAGTTGCGACTGCGTCAATGTTTATCGGAAATGGAACGGAAAGGAAAGCAAATAAATGACTTTTTAAAAGGAATGTAACATTGGGAAGAAAAAAAAAATAGAAGAAATGAGAATGCTCATGAAAGCACACAGGATATAAATGACGTACATTTTTGGTTGCACCGATCGAAAATCAACAGCCACGACTATCTGACGGTTGGTTGATGTTCTTTTTTCACATCGTATATACTAACACAACTGCTGCCACCTCGCAAACAAATACACAGAGAAGAAATAAAATGTCGTGTTGAGTTTTCAACATGGTTTTGAGACACAATGGCAGGAAAATTAACCGAAAAAAAAAAAAAATGAAGAAACGAAGAAACGAAAAGAGAAAAAGAAAAGAAGATAAGAGAGGCGAGCAATGCAAGTCAAAGTAATCATAATAAAGAACAAAAATTATAATCTAGAATAATGACTGTCGATTTAGCGAATAGAAAGACGAAAAACGATGAGGGAAAAATGCTTTTGTTTGCATTTCATAAAAAATAATAATAATAACAATAATCATAATAATAAATCAGTTTGTAAGTGAGTTTTAACATGATTTTCATATCGTTTTAATGCATTGGCATGTGAAGTATACAACAGCTACTACTACCATTTGATATATTTGCTTTCAATCTACCTCCATCGATGCCATTTCAAAAGATTCAAGCCAAACGTAAGCATTTGATGCCATTTTGATAAATTCGACTGACTGAAAGGCACAATATTTGGCATAAATTGGAACGAACATTGAAATCGAAACGATGTGTGATGGAAATGATTATTAGCTTAAAACATAATTATGACGTTGGTTGTGTAACAGCGCAAATAATAAACACATAGAAGAAATATGAACGTAGAAAATGAACAAAAACCGATAAAACAGCAGTAGAAACAATAAAGTGAACGACTTATTTCCAGTTGAGTGAAGCTATTTGCCGCTAGTTTCATGCACAAACCCAAACGATTCATGCACAAATTTAAACACACACATAAATGACGCACTCTGCCTTTGCGCTCCTCCAAATCGGCTGGCAAAGTAATAAAACCGGAAGAAAATTGTGTTGATGTTTTACAACAGTTTAAGTGGCAGAGAAAAACTTGAAAGATTGTTGAACCTTTTCAAACATAAAAAAATCATTCGTGTTTCTATTAAATACTCAACGCGACTTTCGATCGAATGTTTTGCGCGCACTCTCTCTCTCTCTCACTCGCAGTACATGCGTAAATATTATCCCTTTTATATATTTTCTGTTTATTGAAAAGCCAGTAAATGGTATGCATTATTGTGTTTGAAAGAGCAGCGACAATATAGAATATACTTCTTCGCGACTCACAATTTTTGGGATTTATGGTGTCTTTTTGGTGTCAAATTGAGTCAAGATTGCCCTACTATTTATTTAGATTTCATGTACATTTTCCCTCATTCTTTCTTTCGCCGTTTCTTTCATTTACTCGAACAAGAAAGAAAGCGGATAGTAATTTGATGTGATGTAAATGGGAATCACAAGCATTAAAATCATTTTTATGCGGGCATGAAATAAAAATCTTAAGCTGACAATTCATTTGTCATGATTGCCGTGTCACAATCAACTGCATCACACACTGTATGACAATATGTGTATTCAAATGGACACCCTTTTGAGAGAAAAAAAAGGGGTTGCAAATGTACAATTGTGCATGTCCATTGTTACTTGTGCAATTATTTTAGCTCAATTTGATTTAATAATTCATTAGCATGGCATTTTCAGATTGTAAATACAACATCGCAAAGCCACCATTCAGCTCAATTTGATTTCATTCGCATTTCAAATGTACCAATTTATTTGTTTTATTGGTGATGATTAAAAATTTAAACACAAAACAGTGATTGATTATTTGCCATGCTGGCCACGAATGGGCTCATTTGAATCGACTATATCATGAAAATTAAATGTGATGTGATTTCAATTGATGAGTTTTCCTTTAGTTTTCAATCCCTGATGGTTTATTAATTAAATGCGGACAGCAAATAAAAATTCAACTGCATGTATTCAAATGAAAGAAAAAAAAAAAAACAAAACAAAAACAATATTTACTTTTGCAACTATTTGTATCGTTATCAGCGGAAAGAGAGAAAGGAATGGAGAAAAAGCAAAATGCTGACAGCGAAATGAGAACAAGCATCAGAATGTTAATTGATATTTCAATTTAATTACAGTCTCAGGTAATGTAGCGAAGAAACAGGCATCCAAAAAGGAACAATTTAATCTTGTCTAATCATAATCTCGACACTTGCCCTTTGTTTAACAAACAACATCTTGCATATATTGTACCCAGTGCTCTGTATTCTGTACATTTAACATCGTGTATACTTTTGCATGACCGTCTTGTGGTGCTCGTGTTATAGCATTTCATATTCGACGATTTTTTTGGATTATCAAGTACCGTCGTATAGCTGTGCATCTAGCACAGAACGTTGCTAAACCATATAACTAAAGTAAAGTAAAGCAAAGCAAAGCAAAATGAAACGAACGACAGTTATTCCTTTTTTCGTTCATCTAGTGTTGGATGTTGAATTCATGCAATGTTTTGTGTTTCATTCTTCTTCACTTTCGGTCGTTACATCTGCTGCTGTGAATGCAATCAATATGATGGTTAAAGCGTAAAGCAGTCGTTTTCCACATTTTAAGCGAATTACGTTTACGACGCTATATCGTTCGCATTTCTCTCTCCCTCTTGCCATGCTCGTGCCCATGCTCATTTTTCCAACAATTCTTCCTCCTCTTCTTCCTCTTCTTCCTGTTTTTGTATTTTCTGCCGCTTTCGTCTCCTATTCCTGAAGAGTTCGCCCCTAATACATTCATCGATACCACTGCATAATGAGAATGTTTGTTGTGTTGTTATACAACAATATCTATATATGCTGGTTCAAGTTCGGTTCAGTTCGCTTCGACTTTGGTTACGTTTGTATTTGTGCGTTTCGAATAAGTGGCTACGCGCACATAAAATGAAAATCAAGTGAGAATTATACATTTTAATATTGTATTCAAACATAAATTTGTATTCATAGCAGTCCTGAAGCAAATAAAATATCCGTATTTTCATTTTGGCTGATGGCACTTTTTTTTCTCATTTTCATGCTCGCATCTCAGCGCATATCGAAGCATATTGTACAGTGTGCCGTTTCTGTTGTTGTTATTGTTGTTGTTTCTGTTGATATTTCCATAGTCGTTGTCGTTTTCATTATACTCGCATGAAGTAAATATTCACCAATTCACAATGACAAAGTCAACGTGCGTTTGAGCGTGGTAAACATGCAAAATTCTGAAATAAAAAAAAATTCTGGATGAAGATCGATGCCATTTCATCTCCTTCGTTCATAGTTAATATGACATTTAATTTTATTAATAGATTGTTTTGGAAAGATCTTTCAACATTTTTCAGCTATTTATCTATAGCTATTGACTGGAAATGGCTTGAAATCAGGTTTTATGAGCACAAACAATTGAGTGTTTTACTGACTTTGTCAGTAGGTGAACTACAATTACTAAATTATCCTAATTGGTTCATTTTGGGCTATCTACGAATCATATCGACACACTGTAGGCGCATTGATTTTACATATTACAATACTATACCATTCATATGAAGGGGAAACATTGGATAGATGACAATGCTCATAAAAATTACCTCTTCTTTTTACTCCTTCATTTTCTAAGCTCAATTCAATAAATGAAAAGAAGCATTCATCCATAAATAAAGAAGTAATACGAATACAAATGGTATGCCTGACTACAGTACAATGGAAAAATAACAGCGGACAATTCTCGAAACCGGAGGAAGTTTTTGCACGAACAACAGTAAAGACAACAAGAGAGAATATCAAAGCAAGAGGGAAAAAAAGAAACTGAAGAAGGAAACTGAAAACTCCCCCATAATTTCATGTGTTTTTCCATAAACGATGACAATAATGGCAATGGCAACTCTATTCTAACGCACGTATCGCATACAGAGAATTCAAATTACATATAAAAGTCCATTTGGTGGAAAAGAGACGCAAATAAACTGAGCATACATCTCTATATATGTGTGTATGTATATTGTAACAAATTGCAAGCAAAACAAAATTGACAACAAGCGTATCGTGGCCCAAGTGCAAACGATAGTAATGTTTTGTTCGAGCATAGGCGGCTGTTCGCAATATTAAATGTGCGAATTTTGTTGTGTCTTTTTTGTTTTGTTTTTATTCTCTCTTTCAGTTTCTTCAGTTGTAATTGCGTAAAACGAGCAAACATTGTCGATGAGGTTCAAGAGTACAAAAATGCGGATTACATTCTTCCCGTGTTAATGGTATTGTTTTGTGGATGCTGGATGCGCATACAAGTCCAAGTATTCTATATCTTTCTATATTGCCTTTTTTTATCTCTAGGAAACTTTCTCTGTTCAAAATTTTCCAAAATATCTGTGTGCAAGCGTATTGTGTATGCAAGTTTCACAGAAAAAACTACGATAATTCTCTGTGAAAATTTAAAATACCAACATTGAGCGAGAGCTAGATGAATGAAAAAGATGGCAGTATAAAATAAATTAAAACTTGAACGAAATATCAGGGAACAAAATAGAAATTAAAATGAGAGGGAACGAACGAAACGAATGAGAGAGAGAAAGAAAGAACGAAATAAAGAAGGAATGAGTGAACGCACAAACGGCGGTCACAACTGCAACCAAAATGATGTTCAGCTACACATCGTCAAAAAGGTAACTAAACTCTACAAACCAGCCAACCAACCAACCAACCAACCAGCCAGTCATCGACGAACATTTCTTTTCCATTCTTTAAACTACAAAGAGGAATATTGTGCACAGCACAGCACAGCACACTCAAACTATATGATATACAAAGTACATCGTACAATGTACATGGATAAATGAACTGAATTTGCCGTTGTCGTTGTTAGTGTTCATGGTACGATGGAGGAAAATGTATGGAGCGGGCGTGAGGGGAGATATGCTATAAATTCATATAAATTAACGTATAGAACGACAAACGATACTCATGATAGTCACACTCGCAGAACGATGTGAGCCGCATTCAAAACACACAACATATTTTATAAGAATTTGTGTATTATAAATATCTTGAACATCACATAACCCAAGCATTAGCCTGCCAATGCCAGTACGAATGCCAGTGCCAGTGCCAGTAGCATGATAGCCTACCTGCAATCTATACACGTTATAGCATATTTTCGTATAAATGCGAAAATCTAAATAGGATATTCTCGCATCTCAGTTTTTTCAGTTTTTCTTCAGTTGTTGTTGCCGATGCTGATGCTTTTACTGCTGTGCCATATTAATTGTATGGATGGATGGATGGATGGATGGATAGATGGATGGAAGAAGTCTGTGAACGCAAATGCGTTTGTTTGCTGTTTTTTTCTCATTTTCACTGAGTTCCAGTCGCTTCATTGCCAAGTTGCCGAAGTTGTTGGTTTGATTTTGTTGTTGCCAATGACGGCACTGTACGAAACTTTTTTCTTCACATTTTTGTTTCAATTTGGATTGCTTTTTGTTCACCTCTTTTTACTCACTCCAATACTCTGACTCGCTCTCTCTCTCTCTCATTCTCTGTATTCCTCTCTCCTCCATCTTTTATATCATTCGTCTACGTTATTTCTGTATTCACCATTGAGATGGAAAATTTATCGTTCGCTCCTTCTTCCATCGTTTCCATCTGTTTCGATATGAATTTCAGTGTATTGCATACATTTTGGTTTGATTTTGCGATAGCATTGAGTCAAGTAAAGTGACTCAGTAAAGCCTCTTGTTTCAACATATATTTTGCCTTTCATAAACATCTCATTGATATGATGTGCGCACTTACGGACAATATGATGATAACAACAATAACAAGACAAGGGCAACGACTGTGCAAGATTTGATGCGTGTTCTGTATACTCGTATGTGCTCTGTACAGTGTGCTTGGTTGTGTGTTCTCTGTTCACTCTGTGTTCTCTATACTACATTGAATAGAAGTAACACATTATTGTATTATTGTATTATTATGTGTATGTATACGCATATTTAACCATTTTATAAGGACTTTAAGGTTTGCTTACGCATGAGTTAAAATGTGATGCGATGTGGTTGGTAGTCATGCGGTAAATTTTAGTGAGTGAAAATTCCATCATTCTTATGCACACTTTATCGATTTATGGGCCAAAAAAATTTGCACATTTTTACTCATTTTCCGTGCAAAATTGTATTTGAAAATTAAATACCAAATCTAATCAATGCTGACGATTTTATTGATGGGCCATTTCTAAATTCCGTCTTTTTGGTAGATCAGACCAAATTCTTCGCGTTTGGATTTTTGTGACTATGTTATTTATTGTTCAAAATTGCACTCATAATGTTAGATTTTCCGTATTTTCATTTCCAGTCAATAAGAATTGCTCTTCATTTTATGTGAAATATTTTGCGAAAATGAACTGAAAGTTGAATATGATTTTGTATCAATTGGACTCGGAAATCTCTTTTTTTTTCAATGAAAAGATACATATGATTCTATTCATAGTAGTGACAGACCATAAAATGTACAATTCGATTTGTATAATCGATTTGGAAAATTCAAAACCAATTCTGAAATCATTTGAATTGCTAATATATATTCATGAAATATTTAACTTTATCCATAATGCTTTCTCCAAAATTTTGATGTTCAAATTACATGTTGTCCGTTTCACTTTTTTATTCGTTTTCTCCTTTTTTTCTCTTTCTTTCTCTCTCTATCTCCGTTATTATTCTCGTTGATCAATGTTCGTTCAGTGTGAGCTGTCAGCATTGTTGTTAAACAGCAACAGTATTTTGCATGTAAAAATGAACAGAATCTGTTGATGTTATCCAATTAAGCTAATTAAATGAATAAACTAGTTTCATTAAAATGCATAAATGAAAAAATCGTTCACACAAATTCGACAATCATGTAAAAATGAACTCGAACTGCGAACTCAAACTTGAACTCGTAATCGGATTACTTTGATCGATACATGAAAATGAACATGTATTAAAAACATGGACAATAATTTTGATGATTTGGTTTCATGTAGTTATCTCTGAAAGGTTTTCTTCGAATCATTTATGTACAAGAGTAACGATTCTGTTGCTTCGGAATAAAACTCTAATGCAAAAATCAAGACAATTACAGTGCTCAGCAGGTAGAAATACAACAAATGTAAGAACGTGTGTATTTAGCGATGTCAAGACGATAAAACACCGAAGTCCCGCGAACGAAGTGGAGCAGAAAATGGAAATGTGAAGAGGCGAAAAACGAATGAAAACGAAAAATAAAATAAAATTAAATATAACATGATTCGTTTTAATTACTATTTGGACAATGATACATCTTATAATAAATGTACAGTAGCACAGTATCATCACATAGCAAATGAGCGCGCAAGCAATTTACAACACCTCTCGTCAACACGTTTTGGTTGCCGTGTGTAAAGAACTCATGCTCATTTATATCCGTGTAACTGTCTCTCGCTTTCTTGCTCTCTCCCTCTATTTCTCTTTCTCGTTCTCTCACTCTATCTCTGTTTCTCTTGCCAAAGTCGCCGTTTCTTTATCCGACAAACAGCACTATTTTGCGCAAAGTCAAACGATGCAGTGTCAAAAAGGCCACATAATTTCATCATGTGATTGTGGTAGGTGCTAAAAGTACTCTTCGTTCTTGTTTTTTCATCAAAATGTATCGAAGTGTGTGGGTCTGTAGGCACTCGAGCGACTTTTTATTGTGGTCCTTTGCGTACAAGAGATTTTGCAAATACTTTATGTTCATTCGTTGTCTGAAATTTATTCTTTTCTGTTTGAAATTTGTTGGCATTACCTGAGCGATGTCAAAGTTACATGATATCGTAAGTTTGATATTCGCATATGCTATTCGCTGCGCAAACGTCTGTTTAATATCAGTGCGTCTTTAATTTGTGTGCATTTTGCTGCAATGCACTAGAATGCATAAAACTGTTGGAATGGCAACAGATATTCAGCTTTCACTCGTTTTTATTTCTTTTTTGGTTTTTTTTCCTCTTTTTTCTCTTTTTATTCACGTAAACCGCAAGTACCGAAGATTAAATAATTAAATCGACATGTAAATCTCATAGTTTCAATTATTGGTACAATGCCTTTGGCTCAACAATGGTTGTACTTTAATTTGTCTTCGAGAAATTAATGTTCGTCGCTCTGTGTCCATATTGTCTGTAAAAAAAGCCATCGACCGTACTTGTTACACAGAAAACATAATTAAAAACTCCCATTAAAATGATGGTAAATTTGCTTCCCTTCTTCATTTGAACGCGACCATAGTCACCGACCTGATGAATCGTGCACAAATGCTCAAAATACCACCGAAACAAGAAAGAGGGAGAGGGAGAGAGAGAAAGAGACAAAAAAACACATTTTTTCAGCAATTTTTTACTTACGTCTACATGCGAACTTTGATAAATGGATTTTTGCCAATAGCGTGAAACCTTTCGGAAACTTTTTTTTTCACTTCTGCAGTTGCATAAATACTGTTAATCAAATGTTGCCGTGCGCACTGTTTATCTTCTTGAAAAATTGCTCACAAAAATGCCTCATTAAAAATGTTTGACGGCGCGCGCGACCAAAGAAAAAGAAAAAGGGAAAGGGAATACGAAAGAGACAGAGAGAGAGAGAGAGAGATAGAAAGATGGGCGACAAAGCTGCTGAGTGTTTTTTTACAAAGTCATCGAGGTCTTATTAAACTCATTAGAGGTATTTTGGTGAAGAGTCAACCGATTACGAGAAATCAATGAAGTCGATAAGACGATTAGAGTGAGAATGGAGCAGAGAATGAAGCGGAACAAGAGATATTGCAAACAACGGCGAATACACGATTGAAATGAATTGAAATAAAAGATCACGCTGAAATCCAAACGATGGATGAATTTCATCGAAATAACACACAATAAGAGACCAAGATGTATGCAGAAAATTAACTTTTTACTCCATGTTTTTTACAATAATGAGAACGAAGCCAAAACACGGCCACCAGTGGATTTTGTGCGCTCTTTTTGTGTTGTTGTTTCGAATTTTTTTGTATTTCATTTAATTTTCCGAAAATTGCTGAATATCGTTCGTTTGTTTCAGTATTTAACAAGAAAAATAAGTCGGTACGGTCACTGAATATAAGAAGACTTTGTTAAGAGCAGTTGGAGTGAATTCTTTGGCTTTCAACTCGATGTTCGTAAAACTTTATTTACCAACTTCTATGCGAAGTTTGTGGATTTGTAAGTCCATTTCATACCAAAATTCCAAGTTATTTCACACAAAACAAAGAGCACGTTGATTTCTTCTCTTCATTGAGGACGAGATCAAAAAGATTGCACGAATTTCGAAAAAAACAACTCTTGTACGAAATGAAAAAAATGAACCGAGTTAAATATAATGAAAACAAAATCATGTACAAATCTTTTTTTGTGATGGACATTATTACATTTTTAACTTCTGTTTTGTTAATTTGCGTTTGTGGCGTACAATTTTGGATTATTCGATGGGAAGATTTTTGCGTTTTGCATTTATTGTCACAAATTCAGATTCAACAATGAAAATGATCGTGTTTATTTGTTAAAATATCGTTTTTAGCAAAAAGGCGAAAACGAAACAAGAGCGTGTTTGAAATGGACTTTTGTATGCAAAATGTGACGCATTCTAAAGGGCAATGACATTGATTATAGTGCATACTCTTCATCGTATGAATGGGTTAATTCAAATGAATAGGCAAATGCTCGAAGCTGCTGTTGCTGTTGCTGGTGCACGAGTGCTATTACCACGCATTCGTATAGTCTTGCGCTGAAAGAGGCAAGAGACTTGCAACAGCACACACGAAATATAAAAAAAGACTAAACAAATGGATAGATGGCTGTTGTAAAATCGTTGTGCGCATATAAATGATTCAACTCGGCTATACGACGTAGTTTAGTGTAAAGTAGTGTAATATGCATGCTTTTCTGGCAACAGATTGTTTTCTCACCACATTTTTATCGCCGACCGAACCGAAAATATCAGGCACATCACCCGTTTCACTGACCATGGTGTTATAGGAAGCATAAAACATTTTATGGTGTTGCAAATGCAACAAAATTCACATTAACCACTAATTTAATGAGGCTCGTTTTAAGTGCTTACGATGGGTTTTTGGTCTTTTTGTATCGTGCCTTATCGATTTTTTTTTTTCTTCTTACAGAACATATGTAAAATGCTGCTCTTTCCGACGTCCATAATATAACAATCTCTCTCTTTCTCTTTTTCTCTCTTTCTCTCTTTCTCTCTCTATCTCTCTCTCTCTCTCTCTCTCTCTCTCTCTCTCTCTCTCTCTTTTACACAATATACGCTGAGCACGCAACCATTGCTTGTTTAGAAACGAAAAATTGCTTTTAATTGAAAAGTGCTTTTTTGCTCGTTCAGATTATCTACAATTAAGCAAATACATTGTAAATGTTGCCCATTTGATGAATCTTTGGCGAAACCAAAAAAAAATATTTGCAAAATGAACAACAAAGTTGATTAAAAAAAAAAAAAACAAAATGAAATGAAAGTAAATTCGTTTCTTTTAATGTTTTGAAAAATGTTTCGCCAGAATTTTTCACTTGATTACATTAATATGACATCAAATATGTGTTTTGTTTTTGGCAGTTAAGAGATATATCATCATATTCAAGACCACATAAAATGGAATGATGCTAGAGCTACTGAGACTTTCAACCGTAAATTTAAATTACATTTTTGCACGCCGAAATAGCATCGTTACGTATGCTGTCAAGCCTTCAAAATTTACCACGTACATAAAATATTTGTTGATATCGAGCGAACGTCAACTTGGTTATGCGCTAGCGCTTATATTAAAACTATATTGACTAAAGAGAAATTTTATTTGGCCATTTCTCTTGAGGCCAAACATGATATACAGTTTTTTTCTTTCAAGAATATTTCTATTGTAAATTCATTTATTTGTTGCGTCGTACTTTGATTCCATTTTTCCTTGGTATGTAATTCGATACCAAAGAAAGAAAGAAGAGCAAAAATAGAGAGAGAGAGAGAGAGAGAGAGAGAGAGAGAAAGAGAGAAAGAGAGAGAAAGAGAAATTGCATATTAACCGCTTCACATAAATTGATTGAACTGTATATATATAAATATGAAGAGTACAATGTCAATGATAGCGGAAAAAATGTAAATTTGCTATTATTCACGCATCAATGTAGACGCATTCGTAGCTGCTTCGTTTGCTGAACCACAAATTTTTCCTCGTTTCTTCATTCGTCTTTGGTAGAAAAGCGAGCAAATTTTTAATCTCAAACTCCAAGCTGACGGAATGGAAAGGAATATATATATATATGTATAAATGTGATGTGAACATGCGTGCAAATTTCCTACTGAATAATAGATCTGGAATACATATGCATAGACGCGTATAAAAAGTGAGCGACGATCGTAAACGAATAATTTAAGGTTGGCCGTAATCATCAACGTGGCGTCACACAATATCAATTCGGCAACGATGTCGGCAGCAACAACACAGCCACCGCTGGAGTGAATCGTCACATAATACGACTGATAAAATCATCAACATTATCATCATCATCATCGTAATCATCGTCAGCAACATCAGCAGCAGCAACAGCAACAGTAACTCAGTCACACAGTGTGAATATGAATGCTGCCCGAGAACCCAATCACAATAATCATCCATTTGTTTGGGAATAATGTTGACATATTCGAGAGTATTATATTTTACTTAGAACATGTTAGACACATTTATGCCTCGCTAAAATGTTATTCTCCCGTTTTATTCACTCACATTTGTGCTTGCATGAGATTCGCTTCGTACATCTTCATGGTTTTGGTTTTTTTTTTTTATTCTTGACGCCTAGCTTGCTGTTCCATCGTTGATAAGACATCACAATTCGCACGAAATATACTAGTATTCATATAACGCTTTTCATATATGTTGTATGCTACGTCCGCACATATCAAAAATGCTCTGCATTTTGTGAATACCGGATTTGCAAAAACGTTGGCCTGATTGGATTTTATAGAGGATGCTTTTTTTCATTTATTTACGTTTTACATTTATTTTTACAACGTCGCATTTATGAAAATTCCGTTCACAAAAAAGGGATTTAACTGTTCCGAACAAGTTTGAGTTTTACGACGCTATTCCACTGAGCTGAAATCTAAATCGCCTTTTTTCCCACAGAATTTTCTAAAAAGAAATCAACATTAACATTAAATGAAATATATTTATCAATGTTTTTGCATTTGTCTTTGTTTTTCCTCTTTTTTTCACTAAACATTTCAAAGAAATTTACTTAAATTCTAATTAAAAAGAACAGATTTGATCTGAAGTCACGTCAAATTTGGATACGAATTGCCATTTAATGTGAATAAAATTCCCAACCGGGCATCTAAATGAAAGAACATGAAAACTTTTTTTTATTAGTAAAACATTTCATGAGTTCTTGTTGTTGTTATTTTTTTCTTCTTCTCAAACGCGATTTGGACCAGATTCATTCCTCAACATGAAAATGTGTTCACGTTGGCCATCAAATGTAATCTGAGCGTATCAGTTTTGATGTGACATTTGATGACATGAAGTCATTTGTGGATCAAAGATACAAAACACGGCCAAACAATAAGGGGCGCACAAAATACCACATCAAATCATTAAAACCATAGGCATTGAATGTGTAGGAGGGTGGTTTTTACTGCTTACCGACTAACTTAATGAATTGTCGTTTGTATTTTTTGTGATTGGACGTATTTCTTCGTTTTGTTGTTGTTGGTTTTTTTTTTTTTTTGACCGGCCATATGGTAGTTTTTAAGAATTGTGTTATTGTGGTTTCAAATTTCAAAGAAATAAAAACATCCACTTTCATGAAACTCTTCTAGATCAATAATGGCGTCTTTATTATATTTAAAACTAATTTTTCAAAAAGTTTTGTTGGCTTCTTTTGGCGAAAACAATGCGCAATTTGTGTTTATTGCGTTCAATTCAAATAAATTATAAAAGAAAATCCACCCGTACGGTAGTGATCATCATCGTTTTTCAGCCAAATGTTCATTTCCATAACAACATTCGCATTCAATACACTCATCGGTTCTTTCTATTGTGCTGGCAAATCGATAAATGGAGAGAGGGAGAAAGCAACAACAGTAAAGGAAAAGAAATATTGAGAGGGTGATTGTGACATTTCATACATAAAATCAGCTTCAAAGGCGAACGCACAGAGAAGTGAAATGTAACATCGAAACAATATAGGCGCGTTCACATAAACAATAAAAGATGGAATTATGATGAAGAGCCAAATAGAAAATTGAACCAACTGAATGTACTCAACGCGTTATACTAAATGGAAAATAAAGTCTGAGTGGAGTGGAGCGGTTCACAGTTTTGACATTAAAATACTCACCCTCGTTTCAGCGAAATGAACTAAACACACAAAAAAAACCATCGGATTAATTTTTTTTTCGTCGCCACTCCAGTTGCGTTACATTAGATTTCTATTTGCATTATTTGAAAAAAAAAAAAAAATGACTTTTTTTTAACTTGTTTGTATCAAATTATCATGTATAGAGTTTTTCCTTTAGGTGTAGGGCTGCCTTTTATGTTATTTGGCCCAATGAAATGCGATTTCTTTTCATTGTTTTCATTTCAAAGACTTAAAAATCAATAACATGATCGTCAGTTTGAATTTTCCATTTTTTCATTGGTGCTACTCGTGAAATTATCATTTTCGTTCAAGTAAACGCTTGTGCGACACAAAAACTATTCCCCCTTTTACAGACAATTCAGTGGAAAGCGATTATTTTGTTATTCACAGCAGTTTGTCTCTCCAATAATTTTGTTTATCACAAAGTTATATTTACTCTGCTTCATGCATCGAATGCTTAGTGCTTCAGCAAATTGGCAGTGGTTTCTTGTTAAGAATTTTGCCTCACTGGATTCTCATTTTATCCAAATATTTGCACAATTATATTTATACACTAAAGCATTGATGCATTTACAACACATTCCCATCAAAGTAAACAAAATATTGTGTGCGTCTTTTCATGTGTTATTTTCACGATTCAGTCACATCACGTTCAATTTCAAAAGGCACTTGCACACTCCATCACATATTGCGAAGACAAATTCATCAAACGATATGAAATTCTATTGACTTCTACACGTGCATCCAGATGAAATCTCTTTTTTTTCTCCAAGACATCAATACTCTTTTATATTCAATGCTGAATGATTGAAATTCGGGATTTATTTAGAGAGAGATTTGTTGAATAGTTCATTTGCAATTCATTCAAGACGGTATATTTAGCGAAATAATCTGAATTAGCTTGTATTGAATAACATACACATTTGGAATAAGATACGGCTTATTAGCAACACTTTTTATTCATTAGTATTCAACTGTATTTATTAAAATAATTGTGTTTTCTCTAAAAGAATAAGGTTAGATCTAATTAAAAATACAAACGATTCGCCTATAAAATTTTATCTTTATTTACAAACAAATAGTGAAATAAAAATTATTTTTTTCAAATTTTTTTTTTCGGTCATGGTTTTCTCAAACGCATATTAATCTGGCATGCGCAGACGTCAGTTTCTTTTGAATCTTTTAGTTCATTCTTGATGCATTCAAAAACTTTCACGTCATTTTCGGCCCCATAAACTTTACCTTCAACTGTTCTTTCGTCAGTTGATTTAAATGTGTGCGTCTGTGACATTGATGCAGTTTTCGGTTTTTCTTCGAATTTATGAAATGTAACGTCGACATCGTTACCTGGTTTAATATCTTCATCCTTTGCCTTTGCCTTTGCCTTTGCCTTTGTCATACTTCTGGTTGTAACTTTTTTCATTGTATTCAATCAATTGTAATACAGTCTAAAAAAAATGTCGAATATTTTTGTCGAAATAGTTCAATAGGAAAATTTCAAAGTGATATTTATTTATATATTTATTTAATTTTGTTGAAATTTCATGTATAAATTCAATAATTTGAAACAAATACTGTTTGAATTTCAAGTTCAAAGTGAAAATTGGTAAATTAAGATTATTCGTAATGACAACTCACTTAAGGCACTAATATTCAAAAAATTTCTTAAGACAATACAAACAGGAGGTTGATCTGAACTGTACCATCAAAAAAAACCGAATGAACGCTTGTACTCGAACTGCATTCGTCTATCTTCATTTAAAAGTGGTGCATATCAGACATAATAATGCTTCCAATGAATGCATTTGTCAAGTGGGATAAGAGAGAGAAAGAGAGTTTGCTTTTAATATCAAAATATTTATGAAAGATTGTATTCCAACACAGTTTATCTGTTTTGAATTTATTTTATATCCATAATGCTGATTTATTGTTTTTCGCTTACATTGCATAAAATTCGAAAAGGAATGAAAACACAAATGCACAAAGGCTTATCTTTTACTAAATATTGAAAATAAATAAGTTGAACTACTTTTCTATAGAATTTACTAAATATTGAAAATGAGTAATCCAAGAAGATCAAGCAAACTGTTACAATGTGCATGTGTTGAATCATTGTTTTTGTTTCACACAATTTCCTGATGTTTAATCAATATTAATCAAGCTGTCAGCATAAATTTTAATGGACAAAACTGTATAAATCACTTGTTCACTTGTTTATGATGTCACATTTCAATTTGAATTAAGAAACTTGATAAACATTATCCGGAATATTTGGACATTTTACATTTTGATTCCATGACTGTTTAGATTAGATTGTTAATTGAACATGACTATTATGCGAAAATTGCAACTAATGAACATGTATATATCGGACCAGCTATTTGAACGTTTATTGCTAAGCAGTAAAACAAATGGTGAGAATTTGTGAATGATTTAACGAAACATTTCATTATATCGAAATCATATTAATGTAAATGTTAGGAATAGACAAACTTTCTTGACATCTTTTGTAAATTCATTTGTTCGAAATAGATTTCTAGGCTTTAGGACAAACTGGTGATTTTTAATCCAAAAGATATAGTCCTGTGAATGACACATTTGTTGTTCTTGTTAAAGTTTACCTTGAATCCAAACAGTTGAGCACATTCTTTGCGTTCGATTTGGTAAACTGAATTAAGTATATGTATATATTCTTGGTATGTTTTTATTTGGTTTACCATGGATAAAGCGTTGAGAAATGAAGAAAGATAATATATGTAATTGTCGTGTTTCAAGTAATTCAACTTACAGTCGGATATGTATTACAATAAAGAGTCGTAATTGAGTACGTATATACGTATATATCAACAAATATCAACAAATATCTTACATTCTCTCCATTTATTAACAAAGCCCAAGAGCCAAATGAGGAAAAAGAATAACACAGACTCATACAACTTTTATAAATCGGAGTATATATGTGTGTGTTTATGTGAGTTGGATTTTTTTTTATCTTTCTTATGTTGCTTGTCTCTCTTACTGCTTGAAAATCGTTCCGTCGTTTTGTGGTACTCATCGTGTTCGCTGTTTATGGCACATGAAACTTGTGCTCTTCTATTTTCTTTTCATTTTTCGTGATTTAATTTAATTAAATTTCTCTTGGCTTTTATGCCAGATCTGCAATTTTGTTCGACTTTTTCATTCAACATTTCTGATGTCTGAATGCATGCATGCATGTGTTTGTGTGTGTGTGTGTGTGTGTGTGTGATGCAACCATTTTAGCTGAATCGATTCTATTTGGAATGCACTCTATGTAACGAAATTATATTAAACGAAGAGCTAACTTGAGTTGGCTGATATTTTCAAATGGTAAATTTTCATGTAAATATTTAATTAACGCATTTCAACGTACTCACTCGTCTTCCGGTAATTAACAGTGAATCGAATATAATTCGGTAAATAAATCATCACTTCGTAGCAATTTTGTGAACGAAAAAACAAAAACGAAAAACACAAAAAAAAGAAGACTACGGTGTGGCGAACAACAATCGGCAATGACGAAAAATTCACATCGACAACAAACATATCGAGCCAATTGCTTTGAAATTGAATCTCGATTGGAGTAACCGAGCCATTATTTTCCAATTTATTGACACAAATAACGGTAGAATCAATAGCAGCGCATAAATAATAAATGAACCCTGCAGCCGGACTGAATGTATTATTGTTTGCTAGTCGATTGGCGTTGTACATTTCGCAAACACATTACCCATTTAAACGTTGAACGCTTACCGCTCGCATTCGTTTGCCATTCAGCCAGTGCCCGTGTGTATTCCTAACATCAATGAAATTATCAATTTTCTAATGCATATTTAATTTTTGGTTTCCATTTTATTATATGCTATTACCTATTTCATGGGGCGGAACAGAAACACACACAATTTTCTAACAAAATAATAGAATGCAAACATATGACATGTTGAATTGAAATCGACACAAAGATGTGGAGAATATATTAAAACTTAAACGCTAGCGCTAGCGCTAGCACTAGCAGCACCATCATCCATTGGGTTCTATTCTTTTGTTCTATTTGAATGAACTTTATTATATTCAAATCGGTTTTAGTTTGGATTCGTCTTGCCAATATGCACACTTCCACGCGAAGCTGTGTAATTTATAATCGTATCATCCACATGCTCTCTCTCTCTCTCTCTCTCTCTCTCTCTCTCTCTCTCTCTCTCTCTCTCTCTTCTGTATTTATTCAGTTTTTTCTATTTTCTTTTTATTACGACATTTTTAAACTTACAATATTCAGAACGTGCAGCTAAGCTCTTTGCGGTTCTCATTTGTATACACATTTTGTTGAATTTAACATACAAGCAAATATATAATTTATCGCGATGGAACTATAAATATATGCAACTTTTGCATTAAATTGTTTACAAAACATCACAGCAACGCAACGAATAAAAACCTAATAAGAATAACGAAATGATAATTGTATATTTCCATATCATATAAATAAATAAAATACATGTTCACTGATTCAACTGATCGCACAATATAAATATGTTTCTTTTTTGTATTTACAGCCTATAATTAATTAAAAAAGTACCGTCAATTAAAAAACTGAAATCATGGTCACAAACTGAATATGAATGTTTTTATGAATAACAGATAAATCATTTCACCGAGCGCCTTTCTAATTATCTGTCGATGACAAAAAGGCAATGCCAATAAAAATCTTTACAATCAAAAAGTTCAAGGACATTGATAATAGTTCCAAAGTTTTAGAAATGTGTCTCGTCAATATAATTACAGTTCATTAGACTGAAGTAACTTTCATTAGCATGAAATACAAAAGACCACATAGTAATCGATGTGGAGCTTTACGTATACAAAAACTGACCAATTGTATTGATCTGAAGTATCGAAATTCCATTCAGAGTTAACCGAAAGATGTTCATGTCAAATACAAAACAGTTGCATAATCAACCAATTTCCAATTTTCCCATGAGTTGTCACAATACACACGCACAACTCACATATATACACACATACACACGAGCGTCCCTTTATTGTAACACGTGCAAATGAAGTTTAGATTTGCGTGTTTTCATTTTGCGATTGTCTGGTCACCTGTACATTGTGCATTGCAGTGAACAACAGTGTATAGTAAATTTAAATGTAGCAAAACGCTTTGTCTAGTCTTTAAAATTTAATCAACTAAATACGTGCTCGCTCTCACATAAATACAAAGAAACGAAACGAGAAAAAATAACTATCCAAGAATTAAATAATAAATGAGAAGTTTGTGGATTTTCGGATAGAAAGTTTCTGAAATGAAGTTTCTCTCTTTTTCACATTTTACCAACGTTTTTTTTTTCTTCTCGCTCATGGTTGCTGCTAAGATTAAATCTGAATGCGACGAATGTTACAACAATACATAAAATAGACGCACGATTTTCGCAGTCGCCAGGGAATAGAGATTATATCCGTCTCGTATATTTTGTATATTTTCGTTCGTTTTCAAAGCGTACAGAGTAACATCGATGGGCCAAAACCAAAGCACATCGCATGCTTCATCCCATTTACAGTTTCAATTGGTTTCAGTCTACCACATAACAATAGCCGTAAAATAGTTGAACTTCCAGTGCCTTGTTGTCATTTCGGTTTGGCAGATAACGATAGATATAACAAATAATATTGCAAAAAGAAGTGTACAAAACAACAGCAACAGAACACAACGTACAGCACACAAATTCCACTTGGCAAAACCAAGCAATGTCGAGAATAAATAAAATGCATTATGAATATAAATTGTATTCATGTATTCATCCACATGCACACACACACAGAGAGAGAGAGAGAGAGAGAGAAAGAGAGAGAGCGAAAGAGATATAAAGAGATCCACCTAACGTCTCGCAACTAACATCAAGCATATGAACTCTGCCTCAACGATTACTTTCAACTTTATTACTTCACCACACTTTACACTCATGTACAAATTCATTGATTTTTCTGAATTACAACAGTTTTAGAGTGGCATAATGAAACCGTTTAAAACATTATTGTAATTTTCAATTTTAATTTAAATATTTTGAATTGTTAGATTATCTTTTATGTTTCATAAACTTCACAGACTAGAAAATATCTGAATTCCGATGTGTTTTGATGTTTCTCTTCACTCTGGTATTGTTATTGGTTTTGGAAAAATCACAATTTATGTGAGGCCAAACAATATAATATAGCAAACAAACTCATTTAATTTAAATGAATTTTATGTTGGCGTTCAACGTTTGTATCAACTTTAATGTACTTGTTCGCTTGCGTCAAAAATTCTAAACAAACCGTTGGATATCATATCATATTATGAATTGAATGCAAGTGATGGCAATACATTTTCATGTCAAAGAAATTTCTCTCCATTTACAATTTCTACGTATTTTTAATCGAAGATTCATTGCCTTACAACCAAAACTGAAATACATGGAATTCACGGCCTTTTCAAGAGGTTCAAACACTTAAAACATCAAGGATGTTTTTTTTTGTTGGTAAAATGCGTGGTTGGTTGGTTGGTTTTGAAAAAAAAAACCCAATTACACACAATCAACCTGCAATTCGAGCCAAATATCATCGACCGATGAATAGTCTGATCATTGAGTGTAAGTGACGTCAATGAGCGGCAATAGCATCGTCGTCAATTTCGATTTGCATGGTCAATTAATTGACTATTATTCGTCTGTGCGCTGAATCGGGGCTGAAATTCACGACATCATCGTAATCTATTTGTTGCGCTCATTTTAAAATACGTATTTGTCCAGTTTTCCCACGTGCTGCACCATTGTCACTTTACATTCACCTCATCTCATTTCTCTTAAAATACGAATTTTTTCGGTCAATGCTCTGGAAAATTTACAGTTTCATTTTTAAGTTGAATAAAAAATTGAGTGCAAATAGACACCTTCCATTCATCGATTTTTTCCATTCATCTTGAACAAATTCCGTGATTTATGGCAAAATATTTATTAGTTTTTTTTTCGGGTTACAAAAAAATTCAGTGTTGATGGAATGACTTGTTCAGCTCATTGAAATTCACTGATAAGCACCTAAATTCAATGGGAACATTAAATATCAAAGTTTGACAAAAAAATACTACTTACTTACAAACATTATTTCTAGAAAACATTCTGATTCATTGTTTTGACTACGATCGGTAATTTGTTATGAAATATGTTTTCCTTAGCAATGCCAAAAAAAACGCGTGTCAAAAATAGTCACGAACAACTGCAGCAGTCAAGAATTTTATACAAAGTCATCAACTTAGAAATGTTATTCATGCACAGAAAAACGACACACAGACAACAATAGTAGCAAATGTAATGGAAAAAACCCATCCGCTACTGCACGTACTGAACGTGAGCGATGCGGTGTGAAAGAGAGAAAAAAAAATAGAAATTATCTATGGGTGAAAATTTAAGTGATCAACATGCGCCAAATGAGCTAACTATATTCAATGCATTTGCGTTTTACTTTCCATTGTTTTTCTTTTTATTCATTCAAGTCAAGTTGTGTATTAATTTATTATCTTAGCAGCGCGTCGACATCGTATATTGTTATTCGATTACTATTGAATTTATCGCAAGCAAAATGAAGCGATGAAACGATGGAGAAGCAGAAGCGTAATATGTTCGCTTGTTGTTGTTGTATTTTTTTTTCGTTTTCTTTTACTGTGTGAACCTGAGAAATAAATGCTTTATTGCATGCGAAAAAAAAAAACATCCATGAGACTGTAGCACAGACGTTAAATGTGAAATGAAATGTAGTGGCTTATGTAGACCTCTCAATATGGTGTGTTTATGTGCATGTGTTCATATGTTGCGTCGTCTTTGCCGTACGAATAAAAAATTTAAAACATATACATATAGCAAATTATTAATATTTGAAAATTTGATACGTATCAACGGTGTCACGTACGTTAACACTGCTGACAAAGTAATGAACGCAACTGTTTCATTCAAAATTCCCCATTTGTGACACAAAGGTCTTGTTGTTAACTAAAAATCAATCTCATTTTGTCATTCAAACGATTTGATCTCTTAAAGCTTCAGTTTTTATTGCGGTTCAGTTATGGAACGGGAAAACGATAATAATGAACCAAAAAAAAAGAAAAGAAAAAAACATCAACGAAAGATGAGAACGCATAGTCGAATACAACAGCCATTGAGTACTTCAGCACGAGCTCACATTCACACTTACACTTACACTCACACTAAAATACTCCGAGCGATACCGAATGCCTGGAGAATTGTTCCGTGTTACGTGCGGCAACTGGTGTGGAGGAGAAAAATAACATATAAATTCATCAGTAAATGGAAAAGACCTTGACAATTTCATAAATACGCAAGGGGAAATGGCCGCTCACTGAACTTTTTTAAAACGGAGACTGATAATTGTGTATTCAGGGGAAAAATCATTGCAATCACGTCAGTTGATTGCGGAGAATGCCCCTGCGATCCACCGCAACGTAAGCAGTTAACACACTTTCAATATAATCGAATGTTTTGCATCAATGTTAACACCAAACAGAAAAAAAAATGTAAGAAACAAATTAAAAAAAAATTAAGCGGGCGAGACTCAGCCGTACGTGCGGTGTTTGGTCATGAGCAATAACGATTTGTCTCTTGTTGGATAATTTTTTCATGCGTTTTCAATTTAATTTGTAATCCCATTTATTAACGATTTAATTTGTTATGCTTAACAAGCATCAATGCAGCGAGTGCCATTTACCTATTTGTTTCTGTATTTCATTTTATTACTTTTTTATTTATCAAATTTTTGATAGCATATCGACATTTTTGAAACCGATCTGTTGATATAACATTTATGTATACAATACATACCAATGTGTCCAAATGTCTGTTGAGTGCGCACGTACATAACAATAAGCGATGTAGAATGTAGATATATCTGTTTATATGTGAAAAGTATGAAAGACACTGTGTGATGAAGACAACAATATTGAATGGAGATGGAGAGTGATAGCTAAAATGCGGTCAACTTGAACTGAGCAGCAGCTCATTTTCGCCAATTAACTAATCACTTTGCGATGCAATAGCCGATTTGAAATTAAAAAAAAAAAAAAAAATCAACAAACAACATTTATCTCGACAAATAAATCGCACTCATCCACAATGACGAATGCACATATTTCAGATCGTTTACACTCAAAATATTTAATGTAGTGTTTATAATCATAATTATAATTATAATTTGAATGTAGCGTTTGGGCTTTGCAAAATATCGATTTAATTGTCTGCAAATGCATCAAATTACGAATTACATACAGATCGCGTGCTGATTATTTTCAGTTCGTTTTCTCCTTCTCTCCGTCTCTCTGTTTTTTGTGTTGATGTTGTTGTTGTCTGGCGATGTTTCATTTAATAATGATTCATTTTATTTTATTTTATTTCATCTCGTTGCGAAGTTAAGCGCTTGATTCATGTTCTTTGATAATTTATTTTGTAAAATGAGTACATTTTATTGGTTGAGCTACTCAGTTCACCGAATCGTTTATTGAAAAATTGGAATGATATGGCATAAAAAAATTGGCAAATGAATTTTACAAAGGTTAAATTGTTTCTGTTGGCGTAAATATGAAGACCGAAAATCATTTAGAAAATTAAATGAGGTGCGGAAGAGATTTCAAACTTCGGGTGGCAATTTGATTAAAAAGCAAAGGTTTGAATTGCATATTTATCGAAAATAATCGAGTATCGAATGTAAAATGAAACAGCATGAAACTTGCTTGCGTTGAATGGATATTTGTCTGTTGAAAAGGGGACACACACCAATTCGTAAATAATCCGATGTCATTTACTAGTTATCACTGTCAAGCCCATTTTCAATTTGGTTTAATTAGCATCGTAAACACAGTTTGAATTTAATATCTTGCAAATATTGCATTTCATTTGAAATGGACCACCTGCGTATACGTTGACGCATTTCAATCGAATTGATATGATATGATGATTTCGACAATGAGCCAAATGAACCAATTACAAAACTATTTAATCGCTTAATTAGAATTTTATATTGTTCTGAATATTCCATACATATATCCAATTTATACCATTTAACTCGCTAAATGAAACTTCCCAGGTTCAATTTTCCGAATGCTCTTTATTTAAATGAATCTGAATGGGGATGCCCATTTTTTTAACAACGAATTTTCACAAGCAAATATGCTTTGCATTTCATATTTGGTATTTTGATGTTTCCAACCAAACCAATGCCCGGTTGGTTGCAAAAGAGCCAAACATGAAATTGCATTTTCATAAATATTAAAATTGTTGAAATAATTTCGTTGCAAACGTGTTGTTGAGGTATATGAGAATGTTTTTTTTTTTTTTTTTTTTTTTTTGTTTCATTAAACTAATAAATTAATAAATAAAATGCCGGATTGTCATGCATTATTTTTTTCCAACAGATGCTTTTCCAAGCGTTTATCGTTTCATGCAGTTTTGTGTTGCTGTAATGGCTAATTCATTTTTTGATGGCAAAGAAGAAGTTATATGCATTAATTAAAACGAAATAATATATAAAACTCATCAAAAGTTGCAATAGTTGGGAAAAATGCTTTATTCGACTTTTCGATGTTATTTGTTTTCATTACGATTCGAATTGTTTGACATTTTTTTGTTTAACCATTGATAGATCAGTAGTATTTCAAATTACAGGTACGTGCTTACATTCTCACATATACTTGATTTCCATATCAATAGAGTGTTCCACTACGTTGATCATCGGTTACAGTTTCTTTCCGAGTAAGTATGTAATGATTTCTCGTTTTCAATTTGATTTTTTTTCTGTTTGTAAACTATTAGTTAAACTTTTTCAATAAATATAAATGACAATGTTCAATTCAGATAAGGGGTTTTACTTCAGATTTGTCCGTTAGATATATAGTGTGAGTAAATAAATTGCCAAGTAAACATTGTGTGTTTCACGATAATCTTTTTTGCCATTGAAATTCAAAATGAACAGATAATGCAATAAACTCGCACTTTATGACGTACAGAAAGGCACACAAACAAATAACTTGAAACCATTACATATATTTATATATGTATGTACGTATAAAAGATCTAATAACATTTGTGAGTACTCCGTCGTTGTGTGTTGGACTAAAAAAAAAGAGTCGACCTTAGCGCAAATCCCGAACGAGAGTATACATTTATTCTGCATTCGTAACATGGAAAATTGTATCGACTGACATCTGAAATACTAAAGACAACGATGGAACTGCCGCAAACGAAGAAAATTCGATGTTTAGAGTGAATAAATGATAATCAACAATAATAATAGCAATAAAAGATGACGAAAAACAGAAATGAAGAACTGGGTAATAAACTGTAGAAGGAAGAACAGAGAAAAGAGAGCAAAAAGAAACAAGACACATAGATGACGGGCACCTTTTTGCATACCTTAAGAACGAATGAGCCGAAGGAAAGAACAACTGTTTTCATCAATTTCAATTTCATGGTTTTAGATTTAGCGGTGGAAATAACAACAATAGATTTGATGCCGCTTCGCATTTTTTTCTTTCATTTATTTTTGTGTTCTCGTTTTGGTCGTTTGGATTTTTTTCTACCGTCTGGTTGCGAATGATGCACATGAGACTAGCACAATACATTATCTAGCGACAGAACAAAAACAAAATCTACTGAAATCAAATTATTATGAAAAAGACGAATGGATGTTTGCGTGCCCGTCAGACATTCGTATTGCTACAAACACCCTTTTGTCACGAATACCAAACGATCAGAATCGGAAAGTGCCGTGCGGCAAGTGTGTTAGCACATATTACTAAATAATCACGGGAACACTAGCGTGGTTTCCAAGTTATGCCTAAATCTCTGTTGACCGTGCCGATCCTACGCCATAACTGTGAGCTTCATGCGATTTGAAATCAATATATTAGACAGAAACTAGTACATTGCTATGAAAAACCAATCAAATTAAAATGAATACATAAAAATATATCGGTCATATTCAAACTCCTACCATTCATTCGCAGCAAATTGACTCATTTTAGATTTCTGACAAAATTCAATCATTAGTTTTGATTTACAAATATTTGAAATTTCTGACTCTTTCAATTGTCAAATTAAAAAAAAATGGTAATTTACATTTATGTTAAAAGTTTTTTCGTATAAAGTTAAAGTACATTAATAATATGTTCATAAGGATTTTTTTCATTTTTGGTGTTTTTATTTCGATAGTTAAACAATCTCATTAAAATTGCATGAAATGAAAAACGAATGTGTGCTTGAAAATAAATATAAAAAAAAAATGCTCTTCATTGCATCTATTGAAGAAAAAATCTGCTCTGTTACGCTGTGATAACCACTCTTTGCTCTTCTTGAATTCCCTGAATGTTTGCGTGTACAAAATCATATAACGACCAACCGGTGAAGCGACCACTTTACGCGCTCTTTGTTCCCATTCATTATGGCAATACATTCAACAAATATAAATCGATACATTCGAATACGTATCAAAATCTATCTATTTTTTATTTTTTGACCGATGTAACATGCATGCTCACAAACCACATAAAATATTGAGATGAAACGACGGTCTGCAAAGAAAGCCACTGACTGAAGAAAAGTAGAAAATGTAATCTAACCCAAATGTACGAATGGTATGGAGAGAATCGTGAACGAGATTACGGGAAATTATGATCCAAAAGACAATGGCACTGAACGATACACACGAAGGTAACAAAGAGAAGAATAAAACATAATCGAAAAAGAAAGAATGTGTAGTATAGCAATGGTTATTCGGTTATGTGTGTATGCCATTGGAGCGCGTACAGAGATGGAAATATCGAATGAATTCCATGTTCATTCGCTTGGCATAAATGGATAATTTTTTTTCTTCTTTTCTTCTGGTACTTTGTATCATGTTATTTCTTGCGCGCCGGAATTTTTGACACATACACATCTATATCATTCATTGCCATTGTGCTACGGTAGGAGCGCATCCATTGAATTTAAGTTTACCTGCCAATGTCTGTTCAATGTGCGCTTTCTGTTATTTCTCTCTATCACTTTCTCACTCCCTCCTTTCCATTTTGTACTTCGTTGGACGGACATATTTTATTGCATGTATTTTATTTCGAGTGGCCGTGTGTTGACTCAGCAATTGTATATTTTTCTTTCGGGTTGCTGCCAGGTTCAGGCCGTTTATTAGCATTATTTGTCGCGTTACAAATGTTTGACTTTATTTGACAGGTCACGCACCTCTGCCATTTTTCTTTTGTTGAGATTAAAATATATCACTGAAATTCGTCTATTCGTTTGATTGGTACAAACTATAATGACAATAAAATAGAAAAATTTCTCATTTCGAAATCATCGAATCTTTGTATAAAAATTGTAAAGCAACGAACGCATGAACGAATTAATAGGTTTTGTGTTGTTATTTTTTTTTTTCTTCTTTTTCTGAAAGACTTTTAGTTTCGCATGAACATATAAATTGGTTGACCAATTCAGTTTGCATTCAAATTGAAACAATGTGGTCGCACATTCTTGAAAGCAAATATCAAGTGGTGGAAGCCATCAACAAAGCAAACCGCGCACAAAAGTTATTGATAAGCCTGTGTAAACTTTATTTGGCCTGAGTGCATTTCAGCTGCATGAAAATACCATTCTCAATGGACAAAAAAGCTACTGTTTGCTGTTCATTGTAAGCACCGTATATGTGAATGAGTCGAGAAAAACCATCAAAAATGTGAATAGGACTGCATGCGAACAGTACACACACATGCAGACGAATAAAAAAAAGATATTATTTTACCACAATAACTTTGTTGTGTCCTACTGTTTATGTTGACTTTTTTCAGCTTATATTTAACCCACTTTTTCCACATCAATTTATTCGTTACTAAACTTTAATCTATACGGGATTGTGCTTGTGTTTGTTCATTCCACTCTCTCTGATGATATATATATATATGCGCGCGTTACGTAGAAAGTGGATTGAATCAAAAAGAATACCGCATATGGAAAATACCGTTATACAAATACATTTTATGGAAAAAGAAAAACTCTGACAGAATGAAATCCGGAAACTTATCCATTCCCCTCTCAAAAGTGCCACGGAAAAAGGCATTGAAATGAAGCGATACGTTTTTTTTTTCATTTTGTTTTATGCCCACACCACTTTGGAAAACCAAACGGGTTTTATATTTTTGCTTGTGAGCTTGGACCACAAGAGAATTTCACGATAATAGAAAAATGGTATTTCCTTGTTTCTATTTGAATATGTTATCTTGCTGTGTGCGCACTTCTTTTGTCAGCTTTTGTTACGTTTTTGATAATATTTTCTATTTGGTCTGACATTTACACTTTCAAACATATTCCTGCTGTTAGAAAACCACTCAGGAATCGTACCGAAATGTATATATACAGAATTGGAGTTCACTGAATTCTTGTTTACATTTTATTTGAAATCGATGATATTTAGCACTTATTAATGGCTTCTAATTCAAAATAATATACACACACATACCGCTTTTTATCTAATTTTCGAGTTTTTTTTTTCTCATATGATCTCCCCTTTGGCATTCACGTCACATTATTTAATTACATTGTATTATGGGTTAATAGTATGTAATTAATTCGATTACTTGCTAATCTATAATAATAATTTATAATCGATAACATTTGTGCTGTTGTTTTTATTTCTCGTTCTCGTTCTCGTTCTCTCTCTCTCTCTCTCTCTCTCTCTCTATTTCAATATATTGACATTGTGGCAATCAACGCAAACAAACAATTTAGACACGCGTGCATATATTTCATGTTGTAAACGACTCACGAAAACATGCAAACTTTTCAAATTGAATTTCTGCCTCGTGGAATATATATTATTGATTTTTGATTCCTGAATTATTGTTAAACGGTAATAATAACAACGTTGTTGGTTATTTTGCCCGCCGTGTGATCTGTTTCAGTTTCATTGATGTCAATCAATAGGTTGATGATTCATATTGTCGTATGTCAAAAACATATTTACATTTGAAAATTCCCTTCCACACAATCAATCAATCTATTCGCCCATATAGGAATTGATTTTCATGATAAAACCGACTTTTTAAATGACAATTTATTCTGAATAGTCTTGATATTTGTAGAATTTTGTAATTCATCCCATACATCTTATGTAATTGTTATATTATTGCTCAAACCAAAATGTTTGGAATGTTCGATGATTTTTGACATTCAAAAACGATTTGTTTGTGCTTTGTTTTAATTTTTACACAAATTAAATGAGATCATAAAATACAAAGTGAATATTGTTGAAAAAAAAAATAAAATTTTCCGCACAGAACCATCATTTGCCCTAAGAAAAAGTTTTCATTGCAAAGTTATGTAAATGTGCAATCTGAGAATGACATTTTTGAATATATATTTTATTTGAATATTAACATTAAAAAGAAAGAAGAAAATGTAACAAACGATTTCATGATATGTAAATATTACGATTTGAAATTCCAACATCATTTACATTTCAGTAACATCGCTTCATTGCTATTGTACTTCACTGCTTTCGAGTGTTCACGTTTCATAAATTGTCGGATGGATAATTTTTTTCTTTTTTTGCTCGGTCGTTGGTGTTGAACTCGATGTTTTGCTGTGTGCTTGCTTATGGATGGCTTTTTATTTTGTCTAGACGAGCATGCTTACGAAATTTTTCGTTTGTTTAATACCCTCGCAACACACAGACTGTAACACACATAAACAACCGAATATATAATCAAAATCCACTGCAAAAATATCCACAAGTGAAAGCTCCTTTTCACCATTACATCTCACCAATTTGTCTGAACTGGGGGGTTTTTTTGCGTTCCAACTCCAATACTGAAGAAAACGACGCTTCAATTTCTTTTCGATTGTATGTTGTGCGATTAGCACAATTCATAAATATTTTCATCAATATACTTTATAGATCTATAGAGAAATTTGATTATGAAGTTATGGAATATAGAGAATTTCATTCTTTTTTCATGTTATTCCAACGAAAAAGATGGAAATAAAATCGAAACCATTCTATAGCGACAATCCGAAAATTTAGTGTATAACGAATTGAGCATTGATTTTTGCTCAACCATTTGCAATAACATGAAGCATTTATTTCGAATGAAAATCAATAAGGTGTTTGGGGGAATTTATTCTTTGAAATTCAAAAAAGATACAAAATCAAATGCGGTGCAGATGCTTTCAATGATTTGCCATTGAGGTGAATACTTGATGGGCACTTTTCGCCCACCGCATTCATATTGTAAATACATTTGAAACACACTGATGCAATCCTTGGGACCAATTACATGTGAAAATTTGATTTCAATATGAACATGAAATTAGTTAAAATCAATAAATACTTTGATATTCGTCGGATTCGTCAGCAAATTTAATTCGGTTGAAAATTGTCGAATATCAAATATGCAAAGGCAATTTTTTTCTCATTTCTTACTTTTTGCATGGATTCGAGAAACGAAGAAGTGTAAAATTGATGGATTTTAGTGTTATAGCGTTGTTTCATCGAAACTCAAGCCATACCAGATCATAATGAATTAATATAATTGAAAGAAGAATATTTTGTTGTGTTTAATGATTTCGCAGAAGCGTCATTGCTTTTTGCTCGAACTCATCGTAACGAACAAAGATATAGAACTTTTAATGCGATATCATGCGAATATCAAATACAATATTTTATTCAGAGCGATTTTATTCTTGCAACCATATCATTCGCTGTGTTACCAATTTTGTATATGATAGTATGTATATCTTCACAAAGTCCACATACATATTTAATTTTGGATAAATGTTGTTTGCACTTCTCTTACAAATCGCTCAGTCTACTGTGTTTGCGTCTCTGTGCGAATGACTCGTTTACAGAAAATTTTCCAAAGCGCCGAGACATTGGTATCGTGCTATTCAGCATATTCTAATGTTCATTCATTCATACGCTCACTCTCTCATTCTATCACTCAGTTGCCTTCTAGATCAATGTTTGCGTCGCTCTATATCCATAAAACGCACATAGCTCATGACCATAAAACCGTAGAATTTTTCGTGCTTAGAACAAAATTACCCTTCGCTCAATCAGAATCATCGTTGTTGTGTCGGCATTTATTGCACGAAACCGTATTTTCTTTCGTTGGTCCCATTGTGGCAAAATGCTTGGATTTCTCTTTACAGATACATATAATTAGATGTAGTCGACATAGTATGCTAGTGTTACCATTCATTGCCATTTGCTATCGGTCGTAAAACGAAAGCGACGCGAAACCAAGTAGATATACCTATATGCATGTGTCTGTATCTGTATGGTGTATGGTGTATGGTGTATGCTTGTATATTCGGTACATAAATTTCCGGCGATGTTCGTTCGACGGAAATAAAATATTGTCATCTTTTGCTCTTGGTGCTTTTGCGTCAATTTACTTTTCGCTGTAATAAATTGTTAATGTTTAAGTTAAACAAAATTGTCGTCCCCACACTTACCAATAAGCTGTGATATATATCGCATATGCGCTAGTGGTGCAATGATGTACGGTTTTTTCCCTTGTTTGATGTGATTTGATGTACATTGCATATTGTGTCTATAAACATCGAATACAATAACAAGTCTATGTTACACCTCATCGATTTAAATTATTGCAGTGATCCCGTTCGCAAACCACATCGAATGTCACCGTTTCTAACTCATCTATTGGATTCAATATTTTATTCATACAAAAATATTTTCAAAACTTTTTCCCGTTCATTTTTATTGATTAAACAAAGTTTTTGCGTTATTTTTTTCATAAATTGTGGCATGCACTATCCGATTTCTTTTGAATTATTTCCAAAAACTACTATTTATTTATTCATTATGCGAACAAATCAGTTGAAAAAGACTTATAATTGCGCAATAAATTATTTACAAAATATTAATGACAGTAAAAGAAGTATTTTCAAAATACAACATATACGAAGGTCAAATTTCAAACATAAATCAATATTCACATATTAAATTAACACCTTGTTGATGCAACAGCATCAGTTTCAATTGTTAAAAGGAAAAACATTAAATTGGATGCATTTTTTACTGTCATAGCAATAGTTAACAAATGAGAATTACTAAATAACTGAAACATTACTTCCCCCATCAGGTTTTTTCAAGCACCTTCTGTTTTGCCGCATAATTTGTTCGGACCAGAATGGGAAAAATAGATGAGATGTGGGGTCCACATTAAAACATTCAGTTTTTCATTTTGCATATTCGAAGCAAATACGTGTTAGTTCACAGCATATTCGCCATGGTGCTAACTTCACAGTCAAAACGAATGTAATTACGCTAATAGAAGTACAAATGATGAAGTCTCTCCCTATCTGCCGTTATCCATCCATTCGTTTAGTCTCCTGTGCGGCGGCTCAAATGCGGTGTATAAAGAGAAGAATGGAAAAAAGTGTGTGCGGTCGGAGGACAGCAACAGTGTGTCATGCAGTGCATATAGATAACTGTTTCATGAAAAGTAAGTAACAAACGATGGAAACTTCTACTGTATAAAGTTAAATTGTCTCCGTTTCATTCCTATAACCTTTGTTGCGAGGCTGGCAAAATTCAAAGCTATAATTTTCACTGTCTCGTTCCATTCTCGGCGCGACGTGTTTGTTTGCGATTTTTCTTTACGGGTACTACTGTTGTCGCTGCTTCTTCTCTTTTTTCTTCGCTGAATTCATGAGTTTCTCTAATTATTTTTCATCTTTTGTCGAAGGTTTGAGCTTTGTATAATGTTTTTCTGTTTGTGTATTTGTCGGGAAATAATAATTTCCATTATGTTGCACAAAATACGGCTTGGATGGTGTGCATGTGACAGTTGTCATCGTTCTTTGTACATTCCGTGCACTGAATAAGAACAACCGAAAAATCCCCACCGAACAGCGACTTATACAACACTGTGTTATATTTTTTTTCTCTTTTTCCATTCTCTGCCAGTAATTCACATCGCCTATGATTATGACTATGACTATGACTATGACGATGATGATATGACTATGACTGTGAGTGAAAAGCTTGTGTTGTTTGGCTCCAATGATGGCACGTTGATATTTTTGCAAGCACATTCACTTCCACAACCAAATACATAAAAGTATTTCTAGTGGTGTATCGAAAAGGACATTTTATATGTTGAGAATGAAGGACTTGGTGTAAAAAAGCGACAAGCGTGAGAGAAAAAAAAACAACAGCAGCAGCAGTAGCAACAATGGCGTACCATCGCTTTTCAGCTTGCATGGATTTTTGTATGAACGCTATCATCGAGTTAACTTCAGTGATAGCGACCGTATTTTTCGGCTCGTATTTTGCTTTTTTTTGCCTTTCTTTTCCCCCCATTTCAAACGTTTTGACATCAGCACTAAGTAAAAGTCAAATGAGATGGGTTTAGTACACAACGATTCAGCTATAAACAACCTTCGCCGACGGAATTCAAATTTTCTATGTCTTGAACAGAACAGTTTTTAAACTTTTAAATGGATTTTTCACGAGACAGATGCTAATTCACCATTTTCAGCCAATGTTACAGTATGAAAATCTGGGAAAACATGTTCTCATTCTTCATTTTTATCCATATCAGTTTAACAATAAATGAAAAGAAAAAAAAGTGAAAATAATAATCTTTTTTTCATTTTTATTCAACACTGATTCGACAGAAAAGAAATAATTTATTGTGAGGATTTCAAAGTTTTACTTACGTATTACAATCATTTCGAATATAATTTCAAAATGGATTTCAGCATTTTATTCAAACTATTTTATGGACGAACAATGAAAAAATATCATCTATTTTGATGGAATTGTGCCTTTCTTCTCTCTCTCTCTCTCTCTCTCTCTCTCTCTCTCGATTGCATAGAAACGAGTTTCCATCATCTATTTATTTTTCATTGAGAAGTGTATTCAAAGCTATTGTGTTTATCTCATTTCAAGAAATTAAAATGAAAATCCATTATTTGCATTGATATTTACATTAATATTGTTCAATCAAAACATCTATGGATATCGAAATTCAAAATCAATGCTCGTTCTATCACTCTTTTGTGTAACAAATCTGATCAATAGATTCATTTTTATGCATTGCAAAAATCGCAATAATCATATGGTTTATTGTAAAGTTGCATGAACATAAGAATAGTAATCGATTTGGTTGCTGTGCACTCAGCAACAACACCAACAATAACAACAACAACAATAAAGAAAAATACAGTGAATATTAAACACATTGAGAATGGTAAAGCAAAAAAGAATTCAATTTGTATGCAGTTCTTCATGTGATCTTTTATTTTCTCCCTTCCGTTTGGTTCCCTCTCTCTCTCTCTCTCTCTCGCTCTCTTTCGCTCTACTTCTCAATCTCTCTAAAATATAAATTTTTATGGCTTGATGTGCAATAAACTTTCATGCTTAAGGGGAAAAATATAGAATCCAAAGCATATTACAGTTTCTTTTTTTTTGCTCTCTGTTACATGCTAAACATATGAAACTTAATCATAAGTGCACAATACAAACCATTCCCATACGTATAAATACGTAATCATGTTGATATGTACCAGAAGCTAAAGCTATTTTTCTCGATTTTTTCAGTAGTTTGCTTCAAATAAGCAATGAGAAAACATGGAATGGATGTGCGTGTATGAGAGAAAGAGAGAAAACATCGTACACAAACACATTTTAACTATGACGATATGACCGATAATAAAGAATGTGTGTTTTCGGCTGCCGGTTTTGTTGGTGCATCATGATTATGAGTGCATGTGCAAACACTGAATTTCAAATTGGATGCAAATGCAATGTATGCACCATGACTGTTATATAACGATTTCTAGATTTTCAATTCTTTTTTCCACTGAAAATTGTTATCATACTTCGTTCACCAGCTAAAAGAAGGATACCGTTCCAATGCTATTAATCGCTTTGCATATAATTCATTCATATAATAGATTTTCTTAGTAAACGGAAACCATACAAATTATTCCTTCTTATATACCATTAGTGTTATTGCTATTGTAGCGGCAGTATTACCATTCTAATGACAAAATACATTCACGTATAACTTTGTTCTCTTTTCTATTTTGATCCAAATTTCTTATTGGCGTTATTACTTGCATCATTCCATCTACCTATATCTCGAGACAATTATGGTGGGCATCATGTGCCCTCCTTTGCTGTCGTTAAACATTTAATTTTTCAGTAATTTGTTATTTTTGCGTTTTGCTATTATATTCTTATATTTCTTAATTACTCGCAGAAGAGCACAATCTGCTGTCAAGATAATCCAAAGTGAAAGGGAAGAATGAAGATGGAAAAATGTCAGAAAAGAAAAAAAAAAAATTATTCGTAAAAATGATATTTCATGCAAAATGTGAGCAGGCGAAAGGAGATAATGCTTTTGCCATGCACACAGAATTAAAGGGATGGCACAATATTGATTGGATGCGATATATAAGCAAGCTAAAAAGTGCTTTCTAACGAATAATTTAAGTGAAGTGATTTTGCAATGGCTTTTATTATAGATAGAGCAACATAAGGATAGGCTGTGTATGTGTGAGTGTATAATGGTGTAGAATGCAGTTGATAGTTAGTCAGTCAGTTGTATGCTAGACTAAAATTCGTTGTTGAGTAACTGTGTTGTGTCAACTGTACAGTGTACAGTACATTATTTTAATAACGCTGCAATATCAACTTTGCTACTGTAGTTTGTAGGTGTATTTAATAGCTCAGGCGGTAGTTCATGAGAAATGCAAATGCTCGCTTTGGAACAGGATGAACAAACAATTAATATATAAATGGATTGTGTGTGCAGTGCATTTTGCGAAAATGCATAATAGATACAAATTTTCCCTTATCAACGATAAAACGAACATGTGGTCCATACGCGTGAATGTTATTCAGTGTTCGCTTTTAATGACAAGACTTATCCCACAACACATTGTAAATGAATGTACAGGTAAACACATTGCAAACATGTTGGAATGGAATTTGCACTTCTCAGTAAGTTGGAATCGAAGTAGGCTTTAATTTTTCTCTTTCGGTAATTCCATTTTGAATTTCTCATTCTCATTCTCATTCTCATTCTCAATCGAAAAACATATTTCAAGCGATGTTTTTCCATTTGGTGCACCACAAAATCGTATTCATGCAACAATGTCACCACTTTTACCTACAATTTGAAGGAAAAATGAAAGAAATGTCATAATATGTATACAATATCAACGAATCCTAAGAGTACATACTTGTTGTGTACTTTTCATAACCTATCCGTATTCCTATATGTTTTACGTATTCCACTGTTGAAGGGATAAGCTCCGTTGTTTATAAACTTTTTACGGCTGCATCATCGTCAAAATGAACATAAGATACGTGAGTAAGTAGGAAGAGAATAAAAAGGAATTAAAAAGAAGTTAGACTTTATAATCCATAGAAAAATACTATGAAAAATAATCGATATTCTGTTGTCGTTCACAATTTTAAATTATATTAACAACTTCAATTAAATCAAATTTAAAATAATCAAGAATTGGAGGAGTTGTGAAATCAGAATTTGTCATTGTCTTGATAAAAGTTGATGACTCGGAGAGACTGCGTGTATTGCATTTCGAATAGTCTAATATGGCCGATTAGTGCCAAAACAAGTTTCAGCAAAGTTGTTATTTCCCACTTATTGTGTCAGTTCATGTATGTGTGTTTGTTCGAGTGTGAGTGTGAGTATGCACGTCAAGACAAAAAGTTGAAAAAGACCTTTACATCATCCAACCGTTCGAAATATAACACGAAAGTGAGTAAATCGAAGCAGACACAATCTTTGAATGAATCCATTTTAGGATATTTCAAGCTAATATATTGGTTGTGTGGTAAATCGAATTAGAGATTGAATGATGCAAGCAACCGAACTAACAAAATATGGAAAAAGCAATCTTTTTGTAAGCATTTTGACTCAAAACAAGTCCAAGTTTCGAGTGGATTATCATAGAGAATGATTTTCTACGTTGGAACAACGTACGTATATGCTTGTCTCATTCTCTTTTCTTATTCACTAACTATACTCTGTATGTGCTCACATCTTGTATATACCTAAACATGAGAAGAAAAAGAAGACAAAAAAATCTTTGGGTTAACGTGAGCACGATGAAATGAACGCTTCAAAAGCAAAAGCAAAAGCAAAAGCAAAAGTTGTGCTGGCAAACATCGCAAAAGAAAACAAAGAGTCAGACGATGAAATGCGGAAAAAGCGAAAAGTTGTGTGTGCGCGCGTGTTGTACCGAAATGAAAATCGAGGTGGAGATACACAATGAAGTATGACGGTTTGAAAATGTTTGCTTGAGCAAATATCATAAATTATTTTCTAAACCGACCCGTTAGTATTCTGTTGCATGTTTTGACGGTGCTATGTCGTATACGGATACGTTTCTCTATTGCTTCCCTGCTTGACTATAGTCAACGTAATAACACTTCGATTTTATTTTCATTTTCATTCCGTTGTTTTGTTTTTGTTTTTGTTATAATTTTTTTTTTCTCTTCATATTTTGCTTTCATTTCGTCGTAGCTGCAATTTCATCTGATTCAAAATAAAATTCTTCCCTTCTTTTGTCCTCATGAGCTTTTCGCTGTGCTTTGTCTTTATAATAGCGCCGGGCGCTTTTACATTCACTTCAATTATCGTTTTTTGTTCTGCATTTGCGAGAGCGCTTGTTTATATGATTCTCGTATTTCTTCAGATTTCCTCTCTTGCGCGCTAACTCACGATGAAATAAAAGAATAAAAAAAAAAAAAAATACCCAGTTGAGTTCTGAGCACTGGTTGCGACTGTGCAAAACTACGTAAATACAGACATACACACACTCACGTATACTCACATACAGCATCGTATATTTCTCTCGAATCTAGAAGATATTTCAGGCCACACACTCAGTGTGTTTGGCGCGTTTTCATCATTTGTCATTTTCATTGTATAGCATTATCGTCTTAAACATCATCATCATCATTGGCGCCCGTCATCGTTCGTATGCTCCCTTTTTCTCTGCCACTTTCTCTCGCTGGCTCACTGATTCATATAAATAATTTTCTATTCAACTCTGCAAACGAGCGACATTTTTCTCAGCACGTTTCATTTTTTCATTCTTTCTCCCTTTAACCACTTTTGCCGTTGAAGCCATGGGTAAGAGAAAAATGCGCATGAAAATAGAACATGTAAGACTCAACTTATTTATGTCGTCTCATTTTGAATGTAAAAATATGACGAATTGTTAATTTAATTGAAAATGGAGAACAAAAAATTACATTGAAAAATGTTCACATCAAAATATTTAGTTGGAATCCATAAAAAAAAACATGAGGATTGTTTTGGAAGGTTCTCAATTGCAATTAGTTAATAATTTGGAAAGTTCAGTGCATTTAATTTCTACATTTCACAGCAATCAAACTAACAAACTGTCAAATGTTTACGATGCTGTTTCCATGCATGTGGCAGCTCAAACAACTATTCTCAATTTCAATAAACTCATTCATAAGTTCGTTAGCATGTCGATATGGCACATCGGCTTCTTCATTCACATAAAAAATGGTTGGGCAACAGACAAATCTCATGGATATGTAAATCATTGATATATGCAAACAACGTTTCAGTCGGTAGAATCGATTTTCTAAATGGACAGCACTGTAGGATGAGCTGAATTGGGATCGTCAAACAATGAATGCGAAACGTTCAAGTTTTCACAAAATTCAATGTGTTAAATTTATTGTACAAGATATTCCATTTATGTTGGTTGCCATTCGTTTCCCCATATTTATTTTGCGCGTTTAGTTTGTGTGTTTTTTTCTTTCTCCATTTCTTTATTTCTTTCATTCGTTTGGCTTTTATCTCGTGTTACTGTTTATACTTTTACCTCTTTTAGTTTTCATCGCTTTGCGAACATGGCATATGGCCTTTTGCTTTGTTCTCTCCAGTTCTGCATTCAATTTTTGGATGGAAAATGTACGCCAATGGAAAAATCAAGTGAAACCATTACGAGCGCAACAACAATAACAACAACAACAGCAACGAAGTTGAAATAAGACCACTTCAGCATTAGTCTTTTGCAAAGCATGGCTCGCTAGTTTCTCCTTTTCCACAATTTTCTATTTCATTTTTTTTTTTCGCTCTCTCATGTACTCAGTGTCAATGCTGATGATCATCTGTACACATTCTCGGGCATAAAGAGGAATTTTCCTTGCATTTTGCTGTGCCAAAGTGCTATTTACACTTCTCTGGTGTTGCGAATCTGTTCTCCGGTTGTTTACTCGTCGCTAGTTAGAATTTTTTGTAACGTCTGGAAATGTGCGCGTCAAGCAAATGCTCGCGCTCTCGAAAAACTTGATGCTTTTCACAGTTTTCTTTTTCTTTTTTGTATTTTTTTTTTCTTCTTCTTTTCTTCTGTTGTTGCGCTCGGCTTCCTGATTTGTTTGCTCGCCTTCTACTTATTTTGTCATTTTATATTTCAAGTTTGTTTCGTCTTTTAACCATACTGTATCACGAATTGCGAGTTGAAAATTACCGTCTGAGTCGATGCGGTTGCCCTTACCGTTTACGTTTTGCTTAAAATGGTCTTTATTTAAAGGTATAAATGTGGGGCCTAAGAAGATGAAATTGGTTCCTTAAAAAGGAACAATTGAGAAACCGAAACATTGAATTACAAACAGACAAGCAAATCGCTGCTTGCCACTATTCAGATAAAATGTTATTCAATGTAAATGCTCGGCACCAAAAATCACACAATAGGTTTGGGGGTTATTTCAGCTAGAAGTCGAAGTTTCAAAATGATAGGGAAACACCACTAAAGCTTTTTGCACATTTGGGCCTCAATCACATTAAAAAATAGACAACAAGTTTTTTTGTCCAATATTTTTCCACTTCTTTTGACCATAATGCCAAGGTGCTTTCCCAAGCTTAATGGACAAGTATATAAAAGTTTGCGTACAGAGATGTCGATTCATCGATGGAATATGATGTTGATGTAAGGCTCTTTTCTAATGTGAATCGTCATCATTTATTACTCGGGTAAGCGAGAAATAACTTGGCTTATATTCGATGTATCGTCATATATCTTTCACATTTTAACGTTTCCATCTTATGCTGTTTGTGACCATCAACACGATTTCCTTCAAACGCGCATCAAACTCCAACATATATTGACACTAATACATTTCGTACGCCACTTAACGAATCAGGTTCTCATATTCTTTGCTCCTTTCTATCCGTCTCTGTCGTCTCCCCTTACATATTCTCTATACTCATCGACTTGTAAATAAATGTGAACATGAGCTCTTATATGTAGCAAAACATACAGCATAGTATGATATAGCATAGCATAGCACAGCATAGCATAGCATAGCATGATATAAGAAAATAAAAACACAAGCTATGGTGGAGAAAGGGAAAGAAATGAGAAAGAGAGGGAGAGAGAGAGAGAGAGAGAGAGAGAGAGAGAGAGAGAGAGAGAGAGTGAAAAATGAAGAGAATTCGTTCGATAGAAAACGAAGTGGAGCATCATAAATGGTTAACGACAGGAAGGAAATATATTTTTCGTTGTGAAAAAATTTCTTTTTATTTTCGATTTTTACTTTTGGATTGTGGCGAAATAAAGAACTATTCATAAATTTTTAGAAAAACGTATGAGAATATCAATTGAACGAATCAAATGAAGAGAAACAACGCGTTAAAATGAAAATGGTCAAATGGAAATTAAATGCCAGTTGAAGTACTAGTAATCTCGACCAAACAGCAATAAGGCCAAAACCATTTTGAATGCAATTCCATTTTAATTACAAAATTATACAGTTTACTACTGTTTGTATACAATCAATGAGTAATGTTGATAAACTTTTTCCCTATTAACAATGAATTAAAATCACAGAGATTTTCCAGACATTTTACTTTGGTTTGATTATAATGACGTAAGTAATTTGGATAAAATAAATGCATTGAATCTACGAGAAAAATGAACATGTGAAATGCGAGATGTGGATATCAGTGAATTTTTCCATTATAATCCCATCTCATGCGAATAAAATTGACCCAAAATGAATGAGATTCAACAAGGTTCATCGATAAAATCGACGAAAGGCACAAGACCAATTTCCATGAGCATAAGTTTCATAACCTAACTTAGCAAATGGATACGAAGCTTAAAATTGATATATACCATGAGTATAAGTGTGAACAAATTGCCTGAAGGGGCTCGTTGCGAGTGTGTCTGTGTGTATGCCAAACCGTTCACATTACATTACATGATATCATATAGGATGAACAATATCATATATGAAGTATGTTTATGGAGCGTTCACCAATTGAACATCTGATACAGAATATAAAAATGCGGTAAACTATAATGGATTCATTTATTGCTCTTATTCTCCATCTTCTTACATTTTCTACCAAGTAGTGGGTATTTTTCTGAACAATGCGAATAATAATACAAACCGGTTTGAGGGCATGAGAATGAGAGACAAAAGCGATTCGTTTCGTCTAATACAAATAATTTTGAAACAAAACGAGAAGACAGGAAACGCGCTTTTGTGTCGTGGTGCGATCCACCGCTGTGTGTTACGTTATAACATTCGCAAATGTCTCTTCCGTGTAATCGAAGTATTGTGTCACACTTATTATTACTTGCTTATTTTGCCACACATTTTTTTTTTTTTTTTTTTTTGTTCATTGCCTATGTGGATTGGCAAGTTAGTTGAAATCCAGCGCACAGCATAGTTTTTCGTCTCTGTTATGACACAATAGCCCAGCTTCAGATGAATAGCTATTATATCATTATAATCCTTTTTGTTTGAATATGCACCCAACAAGACGAACTAATATTGTGCTGAGGCGTCTTTCTCTTTTTCCTTCGAATACATCGCCATGACAATGCACTCTGGAAAAGCAAATATTTGCCAATGCAAAAATAAAATACAATAAATTGAATTCACTGGATTTAATAAAGAAATTTGGAACAACCCTCGAAAACAATCAATTCTATACACATTCAGAGATGGAATATTAAAAAATTTAATTAAATAGATTAACGATAAAAAAAATGCTATATGCCAAATTCAACCGAATTGAAATTCAATTCAATTACTGATAAATTAGTTATGTGTCCCATCTCTGTTTCAATATAAAAGGCATAATTTGGCTATTATGTTGAGTACATGATAAAACAATTTCATAATTGGCAGCAACAAAATGACTGCTGCTCTGGTTCATTTGATTTCATCGAAAATATGGTTTCATTTTTCAGATTGTTTTTGTGCGGGAATGAAAAATTATTGACCTAGTTCTTGGAAAATAGGAAATACCATCGTGGCTCTCACGCCGAAGTGTTAGTTTTCATTCTGTTGTGCTCAACACATACTTCAAATTAAGAGCTTATGGCGCCATAAAGTTGTGTTACAAAACAGCACTGAATATGTTCTAACTTAGCTGTCGATAAAATGCCGTCCAGTGCAGGCGCATATTTGAAAAGTGCAAAAAGAAAGCGATAGTCAGAGCATTATTTTTCAAGAATAATTTTATATTATGAGATAAATGATGAGGGTTTGCAAAAAAAAAACTTTCTAAAATATCAACTTCTTTCAAAGGATTTTGGTGAAAAAAAACCATTGAAATAATAGTTACATGACAGAATGAAATTTAAAAAAATCTTCAACTAAAAATCAATGGTTTTCGACATAACACTTCAATCACGTTTCCGGTTTAGATGAAACAAATACATCCATGTCTTCTTTATTCTTGAAACGAAACTGACATATATGCGAAAATTAACGATAGTGATGTGTCACATTACAATGCATAAACCTCTATTGTCATATCGAAATGATGACAATAATGTATTCAATTCAGAAAAAGAAGTTTGTCTACACTTGGAAGAAGCAGTGGCAAATCATTCATTATGAATTAATTAATTCATCATGTCAAACATAATGAATTACTTCGTTTGTCTTTTTTACACTACTTTCAACACTTCACTGATTCGTATAATAAACAAGTTCACAATAAGTCACTCTAATTGACTCGTGTCAGTGTCTTCAAGTGAATCTTTCAAATAATGTTGTTGAAATATATTTCAAACGATTGTTTCATTGAATTTAACCAATTTCATTTTGAATTGTGAAAATAAAAGTTGTTTACTTTGAATAAACATAAAAATTGGAAAAAAACATATTAATTTCGAGTTAAGTTTATAAACAATAGAGTCCTATTGAATAGACAGATTAATTGTCCCCAGTTGCTAAACTTTATCGCACAGAATGAAATTAGAAGATTTCTTGTCACATTACACGGACAAATTGGAAGTAAAAGTATTTTATTCCAGGAGAAAATAGTCTTGAAAGACTGGGATGTGGAATGAAATGATGGCATAAAAATCCATTTTGATTGGATACTGGAGAATAGAAAGATGTAAGAATGTCATTTAATCACAAAAGACTTGTGTACATTTGCTGTATAGTGTGAGTAAATTGTTTCCTGAATCAACATTAATTGCATTTAATCCGAGACTGTTCGGATCACGATGTTCTCTCATCGAAACTATATATAAGTGTTTATTGATTTTGTAGCAGTCGATGGAGGAAAAGTAGAGAAATGTTTTGTGGGCATATGTTCAGACGTCGCATCAACGCGGTATTTTGTCGATATTTACTTTCAAGGTGATGCTGCTGTGATAATTAAACGAACATCTTACTACGTCCATCAATCAATGATTATCACCATAAAACCTGATGCTGTTCGTTGAAATGCAAAATGAATATTACAGAAATGAACAGTACAATGTTTTAAAGCCAAAATTGATGCAGCACGATTGCAAAATAGTGTACGAACGAAAGTGAACGAAAATGGCGTGCAAACGAGACAACGAAAATTTGATTTAATTTGATTAGAATGTTGATGAAAGTTCATTATTTCATTGTCATTATATTGGGCGCGTCTCTTGAGTGAATTTGAAACTTTCGACCTTTTTTTTATTATTTCGATTTCGCAATCGCAAAATCAATATTTCCACTTCAGCTCGTGGCAAAACTTTGCTCAGCCGAGACAACTTGAATGTTGTGCACGATTTCTGTGTTTTGCGAAATCACTATATTTCTCCACAAATCGAGCGTATATTTATTATTGTTCATTTTGTCGTAGTCGTCACTGTTGTTGTTATTATTGTTCTTGGTGTTGACGTTGTTCGTGCAGCAATGGAGCTGTCGATAGCGCGACAACTCCGTTATCTGTGTAAAATATACTTTGTAAATTAATTATGTTTTGATTGTTTTGTGCTCTTTTGCTGTTTCTTGAACCACACCCCCCACCCCCCGTCCCCCGTCAGCACTCAATGCTTGAAAACGTTTGACGACGCAACCATTCACAGTCGCTTCATTGTTGAATTGCATTTTGGAAACGGATTCAAAGCGACAAAACACAACAAACACACTACACATAGACAAAATGAAACGAATGACAGAGAAACTGAACAATTGCAATTGTTATTGTTAAAATTTGAGCTGTTGAGCGGTTATTGAACAATTCAAAAACTTACTCAAATAAACGGATTGAGGTTAAGTGGGATTCAATCGAGTTTTACTTTGTTGACGATTTTCTTATTTTTGTTTCATTATACAATGAAATGAACATTGTTAGTATGTGTGCACATTATATTTTCTTCTCTTATTTTCTCAAAAAATCAACGAAGAATATTCTAGAAGCAGCAACAGTTTACAATTTCCAAATGATAGTAAAATTTTCTACCTACAATCAGCTGTGCGAGCATTTTATCCACTGTTAACATGCAATCGAGAAATGAATGTGCTCTTATTAATAAGAGAAAAGAGCATTTTAATTTGAATTCAATGTTTCGTGATTTTTCGACATTTTTCCCCGAAAATTATTATCGAAACCAAATTCAAATATTTATCGATTGCATCATAAACAATTTAGGCGAATCGATTTCACATGTTTTAACCGCTGTGATATAGTGTATTTATCGTCAATTTGTATTGGATGTTTTATATGACATTAAATGTGATAATGTTTCGTTTTGCTTGCTTGATTGAAAGATTGCTTTTTGCTGCTGCTGCTGCTGCTGCTGTGTGCTGCTGCTGCTGCTGCTGCTGCTGCTCTTGCTTTTATAAAAATTCCGTGGTTTTCACCTTGTAGTTTACTTCCACATTGATCATTGTTGATGCAATAAATTATGTTTCGGCCTCTGGCGTGAATGGTATGTCTTTATAAACATGCATTTCATTAAAAAAAATTGATTGATTATTCATTAGATAATCAATTTAATGCGGGCATTAATATGTGTTTGGCATCGAATGAGGACCTGTGCCACGATATTCGTTCATTATCGTTTACTCAATGTCCTCAAGCGATTTAAGCACATTTGAATACACTGCTAATGACAACACCTGTCAGAATCACCTTTCGCCTAAATTATGCAATTTTAATTGCGTGGCTTCTTCACTCTCATTCAATGAAATGCTTTGAAAATTTATAATTCGTGTGTGTCAATGCCAAAGTAACGTTCGCAATAACCGTGCAATTTGGATTTGAGTGCATTTTGTGGTGGACGATATTCTTGTTTCGAATGTCGCTATTTTGTACCCTTGTCACACAAACAGCACATTCAATTTATGTTTTATTTCTATTTGGTTGACAATAGTTATGATACGAAATTCAACCATTGCGACAATAAATTGAATGTGTTACACAAAACGGACGAAGACATTTACAATACGCGATGATAACGATAATGTTCTAGGCTAGCCTCGAATACAATTTTACACACTTGTGCTCATGCAAACTCACACAAGCAATCACTCACTCACACAGACACACACACAAACTTTGAACTGTTTACGCTTTTCCATTTCAAATTGTCTCTGTATTTGTCTCTTTCAATGGCGCATTTTGTCATTATTCCGAACACAATAAGCCGAAAACGTTATTCGGTTGTAACGCTAGAAGGATAAAAAGAATGAAAAAAGCATGTAAAATCCTTCAAAAAAAAAAAAAAAAAAAAAAAAAACAGCTATAAATATTCTTGGCCAAGGCGATTTTCAATGATTCAAGTAACGCATAACATTACTTGGGAAAATATCAATGAAAAGTGGCAGTTCATTCAAACAAAGTGTCATCCAGCGCACAACAAGCGACATATTGATTTTTTTTTTGGTGTTGGTCTGTTGGGGAGTGCATAAAACATCGAAGCGACCATCGTCTAATGGCATTATGGCACACTGTGTGGTCAAATGGATTGGTGGATTTTTGGTTAATATCACTATTACTACTTGAAAGACTATAGTTTGTCATTTTATCCGAAAAGTATTGGAAATTCGAATATATCGGAAATTCGATTGAACAAAGAAGAATGAGACTGAATTTAATGGCGGCAAACGAAAAGAAATGTTGTTCGATTCACATACCAATTTGGGGCATTGTCAACTTATTTCCGATTAATATCGGTTTACGTATAACGTTATACATTGGACATTGTTCGTAGGTATAACAAAAGCATTTGATACATAGAAATTTATCACTGGCTGATTCAAACTAACGATTTTCACATTTTTCGCATTTATTGACGTTTTGAGCGAAGTGCACTTGTGCAAATAAAATGCTTTTTTTTTCTTCGTTCAATGATATTCACAAGTGCAACAGCATTGGTCGAGAGCATTTTGCAAACAAAATGATTTTTAATTACAAAAAGCTTTTAAGATCTTTGTATTTGTCCAAATGCATTCTCTTTTTGCGGTGATTCAATTTTCGAAAAATCAAAATGTCAATTATAATTCGTTTGATTGGACATTTTTGTTAGTGCGATTGTTACGGCATTTTTAATGTTTCTGTTGTCGTTGTTTTTTTTTTTTTTTATTCCATTTACCATGCAACGCATTGTAATTTATCAGAGGAATCAGAACAATCATTTAACCTCTTGATGAATCTATTTTGCTAAAAAACATAACCGGCCAAGGGTTTAATCAATTGATTTCCTTATTTTTCAAAAATTTTCAAATGAAAAGCAGAACAATGGAATAAATACCATTCTTGATTCATTTGTAGATTTTCATTATTTTTGTTAATCAAAATACGATTTATTTCAATGGAGAAACGCATGTGAACATTGTATGTAAAATGACATTTTCATTACGAATTCCACATATTGTTCAATCAATTATAAATCGTACATTTTCAACCAAATTTGTAGACACTTGTGATTTACGGTTGTATTTAATCCGTAGTACGCATGAAATATTTAAGATATGTTTCAGGCATCATCACTAAATTTTCACATCGATTTTCGTCTACAATTCATTATGGACATCGTACACATCGAATGAAGACGGATGATTGTAATTGAAATGATTCAAATCAGAATAATTCATACTACACATTCTGTTTGGTCCATTTCTCACGCGATTGGGATGTACTAAACGAATCGGAATTTTCACTTTTTGATATATTGAATTAAAGCAATATTGTCGAGGAGTTACTATATGGCAAAAATGCCGTAGGATAAGCTTATTGAATGTCATCGCAGGTACTTGCGTTGCGCTTGCCATTTTGATGGTGTTCTTGTTCTGTCTTTTGTCTTGATTGACTTGACTTTCTCAATATAGTAATTCATTAATGTTTAATATCTCGACATATTTATCAATTTAATCAACATGCGGTTTCACAAATGGATTCTCAACACTATTGAAATTCCAAAAGTTATAATATACACGATGTGTAATGTTTTACTAAATTTGACGTGCCATAGATAATGCTTTGGCGATTTCCAAGGGATTAAATCCAAACAATGGGGAAAAGGTTGTCAAGCAAAATGTGACTTATCTTCGTATTGTTTGTAATTCGTTTCGTTTATTTTTGAACGAAATTGTCTTGAATTCAGAGTGAAATTTTAGTATTTTCGTTAAAAAGTAAATGATATGGAGACAACTAACTTTCATCCTAATGCAAAAGTGAGCATAATCACTGATATATTAGCGTTGTCGTATGGCAAGTATTCGATTCAAATAGAATGTATCTTGTGATTTTCGTATTTCTTTGCGTTAGGCAAAAGCTTGATGCCATACATTGTTCACGAGAGCACATCTATTATTCATTTTCTATGTTATATCGTACTAGATAAGCATATATCTTCACGGAATATGTGTATTTTCGCTCTCTGTTGCCTTTCGTTTATTCAATGAAAATTGATCGATTTTCATGTGTCTGTTGAAATCGATATTATTCAGCTTCAGATATTATTATATAAGCTGAAGGAATCAAAATCAAATTGGAATTTGAACGGCAAACTATGGATTCCGAATAATTCTTATGTATTTTTTTTTTTCATTATGTGAATCCATCAATGTTTTTTTTTTCTTCTTTCGAACCTCTTTCGATGCGAAAAGCGATATTCTGCTATTGATTTATATTCTGAATAAGAGTTTTCATTAGCAAAGGTCAAACAACAGTACGAGAGTTCGATGTCATACATATCAATTGTGTTTCGATGTTATTTTGTCAATTCGTACCCGTTATCCTGTTAACATCTGTTGTTACTTTCGAGTTGTTAACTTACTTAACGAAGAAGCGAAGAAAAAAATGGCCGAAATCAAAACAAAAACTTTCCACTAGGCCCAAAGATTAACGTAGACTTGACTTTCAATATGTTGAAATGAAAATATGAGCATTCTAACCAACGCAATTCCCCGACTATGGCCTCTTTTATTTAATTCCACGCCACAAACATCCAATTCTTTGCGCAACGATGAATGATGGAAAATTCAATCAAACTATATCGCACGATTGGTATCACAAGTGCAATATTGTCGCCGTTTCACCATTGATACCATTTTTACATGACATAAACACACTGTCAACCTTACCGTTCATAAAAAAAAAAGAGAGAGAATAAACTTTCTCTGTATGAGTCCACATTTCTATTCGCCATACAATGTGCTCTTATTGAATTTGTAAGAAAAATGAAGAAATATCGAAAACGCCATTGAGACTGTATGTGGAATGGAAAACAATCATCAGAAGAGCAACTGTCAAGCGTCGCTACCAAGAATATTGAATTATTTATGAGACACAAGACATTCAAGCAAGCTCGCACAAATACAAAACGGCTGCATGTAATTCAAAATCTACACAATTCGAGTCAAGGTAAGCAGTTTAATTTCAACATTGGTTTACATTTCACTTTATCTCATTCCAAGATGCAAACAATTTATGCATTGATGAGCGTATCTGTGCGTAAATTTGCCAAGTCCCCATTTTTCGAAAAACAACTGACTATTATGAGCTTCGAAAAACAAAAACGAAGAAATCTGAAACAGGACTTTTAACTCGTAGCAATCGTTGTGTAATCGAATTTGGTGAAATATTTTCCGACTGAAAATCCATAGCTTAAATGTAAAATATTGCGTTAAGTTGAAAACAAATTGGAAAATCGTTTGAAATTCAACTGTACTTGTCGAAGCAACATTACTATTTGTGCCGTATGACATTGTGGAATATAAGCTTATTCACATGCTGAGTTAAGCACGATCTCTACAAAATGCATGGAATATCAACGAATAGATTGCATTTGAAAGCGATGCCTCAAGCGAGCATTTTGAGAAACGTAAACTATGGAATGATTTTGATAGCAATGCAAAACACGTTGATGAGAGAGAGATTTGATGTTGTCAAACATATTCAATAGCAGCATTTTCGATGCGATATTAACTTCATAAATTGGGCACATCAATCTATGTTGTGCATCTTTTGTTTTTTTGCTTTTGGTGCAATTATTCATCAAATTCTTTAGTCGATAAAAAAACGTGTCACAAAGAATGTTTGATGTTGATGCCTATTGAATGCCACATGTCGAGAGATCAAATTATTGTTGTCATCCATTCACACATACGTAATCGGCAACAATATTTGTTTAAACAAGATTTATTTGTAGTTTAACCAAAGTATTATGTCCTCGTTCGGTTAGTTTTCGTACACGCAATTGAATTCAATTGTTACTGGATGAGAATAGAATCTGGCGATGATACTGATGAAAAGTTTTGCGCGTAAACCAGCCACTAAATTTACGATGAACGGATTGCGTTAACAATATGGAAGATTGGCGCATTGTACGGTGCGTACGAACGTAACGTTTGGTTGGCATTTCCATTTTCATTTTCCATGGAATGAGCGCACTGGTCCGATGTGAGTGTCAAAATGAGATAAACAAATAAGTACACAACGACGCATTGAGAACAGAGGAAGATGATAAAGATATTTCCGTTCTGTTGCCAGCTTTCGCGTCATTCGGATGAATGGATATGTGTGAGTATCTGTGTATCTGTGTGTTTGTGTGTATGCAATGTATGTGAGAGAGCGTGGGAGGTAGTTTTTGCATGCAGAATCAAAAGTGTTGGCACTTGTATGGGTGAGAATAGCTATTTTATGTGGCACAAAAATGGATGGAAAACTGAAGCGAAAACATTCAAAACGGTAGCATCAACCATATTATACAAATACAATATATCATAATGGAACAACGCGCAGTGAATAAATTCCAAGTTATTCCGATGGGATTTTAATTATCATTTAAAATACCATCAACTAATCGCATGAAATAAGATTGCGGATTGTATTTAGCGTGCGAAAAAGCGCACCGATTGGCCTTCACTTGTTTCTCTAATCTGAAATACAAAATAAACCTGTTAATATTCGAATATAATATGTATTAACATTTTTCATAGCATATCCATAGTAATTTGAACCTCTCGCGTTGAAAGTCATGAATCAGGTGAAGTGTAAAAGTGTAAGTGTGGGTTTGCTTCACTATTTTATTATGCTTTGTTTACTTGGAATTTGATTTACCTGCAAAACGCAAGAAGTCAAGATTAAGCACACATTAAATATTAAATGCGCAACGGAGGAATCAGCCTGCTATGGCATCTAAAATTCATTGTTGTAAATCTCATTTCCTCAATTTTTGGGATTATCGCTGAGTAAAAATGAAAAATAAATCGCAAGAATGAAATTTAAATGGATTCGTAAACAGCATGAGTCTCAATGTTGAACCGAATTACAAATTATTTTTTGATCATTTGATTTTTGAATTGTGAACTTGCAGCGGTGCATTGAATGCATGGAGGCCGCTTCAAACATAAAATGTTTTTGAATTAGGCCAATCAAAAACTTCTGCACAAATGAAATTTGTTGATTTCAATTGCACGGAGTGTATCATTTGTCACAAACAGCTTTTCATGAGGTGACACGCCATTGTTTTCATTATATCGATGCTCTCTGTGCTTTAGCTCATGCAATGAAAAATTATTTCAATTATTTTGTAAATTCAATTCATTTTATATTTAGGCAAATATACGATACACTCGTTCAGAGGCAATTTTTATTTCGGAAAAACTGTTTTGATTGTTTTCATTTATAGGAAAGATCTGCAAACGAATTTTATTCACCATTTCCATTTTAACTTGTGATTGCACTAAATCGAATCGCAAGCACATAAATTGAGCCTCGATTCCGTTTTATCCAGAATCAAGTGTACACCATTAAAAGTAATTAAACGCATTTTTACTTTGATGTTGGTTGTAGAATATGTTCTTGCGTTGGTTGAAGTCATTCGGATGTGAAAAATGAGCCTGCTCTCAACTCAATAATCATCAGATCCCGATGTAACAAAATCATCTTGCCATCGCCTGTAATCATCAAGTGCACTGAGCGGTAGATGGTTTGGAATTTATGTGCCGCTTTCACAGTTTCGTTTTTGCACATGATTCGTGAATAAGCACTTTTTCGTGCTTTATTGTAACAGTGGAAATATGAACAACCAAGCAATTTGAGCAAAAAAAAAAAGAAAAAAAAATGTGAAACAAAACGGAGAATGAACGAAACAGACGGAGAATGAAGAGCGGAAAAAAACTTTCGAATGAACACGAAAATGTGCCGAGAGAGTTTATGTAAAACCAATTTTCGCATGTGAATAAAGTACATCAATGTCAGAAACAGTATAGTAAATTTTTGATATGACTTAAACCTCATTGAAATTTTTGGCATTACCCGTTTCAAACTGTAAGCACTGAACTATCAACCATTTTGACATTTCAAAACAAAAGTACTTGACTGATGGGGTATTTCTACAGAAAAAAAAAACTACACATACAACACACATTCACAAAACTCAAAACGAAGCATATTTTTCGAATCCAAACCAGTGGAGCACACAAAGAGAGAAAAACAAATTCATTTTCCAGGAAATTCACACAGAAAAAAAAAGCCTTCATTTAAACAATACATAAAATGCGATAGAATGTCTCTAGTATAAGAATTTTCAAAACAAATGAAATATATACAATTCATACATACTGCACAAATGGCTTATCTAATACACTGGAACTTGCCATGAAAGATGTTTCCGTTGTCAACCACAACAAGTAAATGCTTGCTAGTCCAGACACAAATCTAATACCCGTTTGCAATGATTCATCTCGGCCTAATGAAAAAGGACGACAAACCATCATCATCGTCGTCGTATAAAGAGATAACAAGAAATATTCCAAAACTACCTGTACACATGCCACGAAACAAATGAATCGTTGACGTTTTCTCAACCATCAACTTACCAATGGTCAAGTAAAAATATATTTAGACGGGGATTTATGTCGATTTTGGCGGTGAATAAATAAATAAAATATAAAATAATTCGCTATAATCTCATTAGGATTATGTATGAAAATATGCATATATGCCCTAACCATTCGCATTTACTGTAAAAAAAAAGCATAAATAAGAAACCAATGCATACTTTTCTGTATGCTCAGAAACAAAGAACAAAAGCAGAAACAAAAACATGGATTTGTATGTTGGAATAAAACAATTAAACGAATGCAAACGAAAAATGATAAAAAAAAATTCGAACCTGCGGGTCAACATTCCAAAACTATGTAGCAATGATGAGATCAAATCACCGAGTGGAATACAGAAAAAAACAGCCGAACAAACAGTCATGGAAAAACTGAATCGAATGTGAAAAACGAGATACAATCCGACAATACAGCAAATGAATACGAACAGTTATGTGCCCACTAGTTTGTTTTGACGATTTAATACGCTAAAGCCGATGATGCAATGGCATTGCATGCATATGATAGAAACGAAAAGTGTTGCCTGTACGATGTTTATTGCCATTGTTCTCACTCGAGATTTGCAGCCATTATGAATGCGTACTCGTACAGTTATTTTCCATTTGTTCTCGCCATTTTTTTTTTTTTTTTTTTTTAATTTTACACACCCTTCTGCTATATACTATACGTCCCCAAGATTTTTTTCCACGTCAAGAGAAATGAACTATAGCAAGTATGATCAATGGTTTGAAAATGAAAGAGAATATAGTTTGAAAGTTTTTTATCGATTTTTTTTTTTCAAATAAAATTCATAAAACTTTAGCCGTGATTGTTTTTTTTTCGGCAAATATTCGTCAAAAAAGAACAACAACATATTATGAAGTATAAAAAGAAATAACTTGCGTAATTTCTTTTACCACTATTTCTCTCGTGAGATGCATTTAAATACCAAGTTCATAAATGCAATGTTTAATTCCTTCGAGGGTTGTCCCCTCTGCAATTTTATTACAACACGCATTTTCTATACAATTTCAGCATTCGAATGATGACAATGTGGTTATGCTTTCTATGTATCGATTGAAAATAAATCGTATAACATATCATTAATTTACTGAAACGCATAAAATGCATGATGGTATTTGAACCATTTGAGTTACTAATTAGGCTCATTAGCTCTGGTGGTCATTTGTTCATTTGTTTTTCTCCCCTCTCTCCCTCTCTCCCTCTCTCCCCGTTGCTCTCTATCTCTATCTCTCATTCAATATTCCGTTTATTTTTACATTATGAATTTAACAATTTCTTCATTAATAAACAATTTCATTATGCAATAAATGGCAATGAAAATAAAAATAGAAATATGAAATGACTTAATGTCCACCACAAAAATATTCAAAACGATTTAACATTCTGATGTTTGTTTATTTTTTTTTCTTCATATTCGAATACAGTTTTACTTATATTTCAAATCTGTTGAATTACGTACTACTCCAAATCATACAATATATGTTATATTTCAATTAACAACGTGAGTGTTCAATTTTATTTCGTAGTTTGAACTTACCATAATAACCAATTTTTGATGACTCTTATTATGCATATGATATTTTATACTTTTTCACAAACTGGAGTTTAACAGAAGAAATATCATTTTTATGTTAAATTATGACAACGGCTAACGGACATGTAACGGGTATTCATTGTATTATTTTTTAACGAAACTATAAGCAAATATTACATGTACAAAGGAAACAAAAGAATTTCTTTCAATAATGATTTAACATTGAATAAATAATGCCATGCAAACAACTGTTATTCTAAATGGAGAGCATCTTACTAAGCATTTCTCATACATTTCATTGATATATTTGCATCAGAAAACATTAAGAAAATCGAGATGAATTACCAAAAAGTATTAAAGGAAATAATATCCGTGGTATACTCAAAGCTCACCATTCATTTATCCATCATTTTCTATTCGCTCGATCATTTATCTTTGTTAAATATTTGCATAATTCGGGGTTTAAAATTAATAAGAAATTTAAATGTAATTAATGATTAATGATTTCCATGTTGATTTTAAATTTGAGTAAATCAACCGAAATGTTTGATTCGGACATGTTTTATTTTTTTTAATTTCATCGATGAATTTGGGTTCATCTATTCGAACGGCAGGAAGTCACACGTACTAAACGATCTCAGTACAAATGCATATAAGAGTCATAAATATTAAATCAATTGAGCTGACAGTCAGTTTAACAATGGATTAACCAACGAAATAGACCGCACACAAATGCATAAAAAAAGAAAGAAAAAGACCAAAATGAAGGAACAGCTATGGCTTGACCTATGTGTGAATACACATTTTCTTTATTCATTCCATTGACGTTTTTTGGTATTTTTTTTTTTATATATATATTTATACACAGAGAGAAAAAAAAGAACCCAAACTGTATTCATTTGAATAGATTTTATTTATTTTTCGTACCGAAAACGGTATAGCAACAACCAAAAGCATTTGAACCGAAAAGAGAATATTTCAAGAGAATATTATTAGAGAAAAAAGTAAAGAGGCGATCCAAAAGTGTCTACACGAATAACAAATAACAAAATTGTTTGTAGTCTTTTTCTCTGTCTTCCGCTCTCTTTTTTTATATTCGTTGGTTTGTGTCCGAGTGCGCATTTTTCTTTGAATTTATGCAGAAGAAAGAATTATAAATTTTCGAAACAAATTTTTTCATGAATAATGATTATAGCGTTTTCACTTTTTTTTTTCTCTTCTCTCCCTTTCGCTATCACACTCTGTCTCCCTTTCTCTTTCTCATATATACGTGTGTAGTGACACAAAAGTGAAACAATTTCAAGTGGCTATTGACTGAGGAGTCATTTTTCTTACAGTGTTCAATTACAGCAATACGCTTGCTATGGCATCTTTTCCATCATTTGTCCGCTCTTCAACAAGGCAAATAAGACGATATTATCTTCGCCATTCAATACCAGCCGAACGAACGACGAAGTTAAATGAAAAGAAAGGAGAACCAAATTTAACCGGAGAAATGAAAACCTTGTCTTTTGTTCAACAATCATCAAGTCAAACAGTTTACAAGCGAATGAAAGGCAAATGAAAATAAAATTCAAACAAAATTTTAAAGTGGATGAAAAATATGGTTCATTTGTTTTCCAACATCTTGAGTAAGAGCAAGACACAGAGATATAAAGAAAAAGAGAGAGAAAACCGCATTGTGTTGACAGGCGATAGAAACACTCGACAAACTGATTCAGTTCAACTGAAATACGAGAAAATCATCAAAAACTAGGGCATTTTCATTTGTTCGATTAATATTAGGTCTTCAGCGTAATGGTGCTTCGGCATTGAATTGGGAGATGGAGGGAACTAACACATTTATCATTTGCTGAATAATAATTTTTGTGACTTTTACATCTTGTCTAGTCAAAACAAATTACAAATTCACTGTACATCAATTTTCTAACTATTTAATGGCTGTGCATTCTCTTCTTGTCATAATTTTTCTCTTTCGGTGATTTGATACAGCGAAACAATTTGGGGCCGAATATTCGAAAAATCACTCATTGCTGGTTTCCGTTCGAAGAGGCAAAATCCGTTTGTCGGTCGAGCATGTTTGTTCAGTACATAGAACACCAAATAGCACAGGAACATCATTTTTCTTCCTTTGCTGGTCGCTACGGTGAATACAATTTTTGTTTGTTTTTTCTCCCTTTTTCGCTACATCCGTTATTTAGATGTGTTTTTCATCTTATTCGAAATTCGAATGTAGCTTTATGTTAAAGAAAATTTCTTGCTTTTCGTTTCGTTTCGTTTCATTTTTCATTAATCTATAAACTGCGACAGAAAATCGTACAAAAGGACTGAAAGCAAAAAGAAAAGTGGCTGGAAATTTTTAATTTTTCTGTAAAAATTCCAAGATGAAAATTGTATTCGAAATGGAGATTGGATGTGCTGTACAGAACTGGCGCGCTTGAAGAGAAAAACAGAAAAAAAGTTGAAATCGGTATTCAAAGACTTTTTGCAATTTTCGCTGCATGTGAAGAGAAAAGAGTTGTTTGAACTCAGAAATGCAGACAAATACGAAGAGAACAGAAAAAATCACAAAAATAAGATACAGTCTTCTCTCGTTTTCTCTCGTTTTTTTTTTCATTTTTTTCTACTTTTCTTTCTTCTTTTTTCTTGTCTTTTGCTTTTTTCCAGTTTAATCCTAAATATACGGCGATAAAAAAGACAATGGGAAACTGAGCACGAGCTACTTCAAGCATTGCACTCCCAATGCAATGTGCATGAATGCAATCGGTCCAATTCATGTTGTAAATGCGGAATAAAATATAAACAAAAAACAAAAAAATCCTTGGTTACACAGACACGCACATACACATACACATACACATATACATATACAGTGAGCCAAAAAGCAAACGCCATGGATGATTTTCCATTTTCAATCTTTTGCGCGCTCGAAATTCATGTTGCCATTTCTTTTTGCGAACCGATCCTCTTTTTTTCGCTTCTCTGCTTCACTGTCTCAAAAGAAAATAAATTGTCAACTTTTTTTTATTCTGTTGTTAACTTTATATTATATGCTGGATCTTGTGTCTAGAATGACTGTTAATATTTTTTTGTGTAGTTGAGCATTTTTTTCTGTTAGTGCTGCTGCTATTGCTCTCTGTTTATCGAATTTTCATTCCATTTAAATGAAGTTGTTGCAAAGATTCCTCAACAACTGCTAAAGAAAATGCTACGTGTGGAAAGAGCATAGCTGCAAAATTGTCATATCACATTTATACAAATGTACTGAATACTTAAAGTTTCCCATTTTGCCATATTTTATCGTTGGATGAAACGCTCGGACAGAAGAAAAACGAAAAAAAAATAATGAAAAGAACTACGAAAACTAGAGCAATTTCACTTCCGCTTTTGGTTGATTTGTTTGTTTGTTCTTTCATTCTTTCTGTTTCTCTTTCTTGTCGCGCGCTTGATATTTGTTTTTCTCCAAGCTCCCATACATTTCCTCTCTTGGCCATTCGTCGATTTATTTTATTGGTTTCACTTTGCGCTCTTGCCATAATGTCAAATCACTTCAATATTGAAGTAAATAGATAAAAAAATGGTCACATCGCAACACAAGAAGAGTATAATTACAACTACAATCGATTTTTCCTTAGTTGAATCGACGCGGGACACGCAGACATTTTGACTGGCTCATGTTTTTTTTTTTTTTTCATCTTATTGTCTGTGCACAATAATTGTTCACTCTTGTCATGTGCTCGCTGCTATCAATAGTACTTTTCCACAGATATTAGTGGCCATTACAAATGATGTCATCGATCACTAACCGATATTGAGACTTATTCATTTATTCATTTAAGAACAGTCAATCGTTCAAAAATAAATTTTGATAAAAAGTAATCCAGTTTTAGCACACCTTATAATATCCTAACCATAAATCTAAAGTCAATTGTTTATAGAAAACATCAAAAGTAACTTCTGAGCTGTAGATGCACTTTTCTGCTATAATTGAATTATCTACTTTACTGACCACATTGTATCATTATAATAAACAATTTTCTCTGAAATACATATATTTCGAACATCAATTGCAAAAATAATAGTTGTAAAAGTGGTTTTAAATTGAAATTGATTTAGAATCTTCAATGCATAAAAATGAACATTAAATTGAGATAGATTCCGTTCTCTTGTTCATTTTATAGAACTTTATAGAAAGCAAGCACTTCAATGAGGCAATAAAAGTCAACCGAAAATTTGTACATTTAAAGTAATCAAAGTGGAGCAATTGTTAAAACGAAATATTGTTTGATTTGATGCTAAAATATGCATATTTGTTGGAAAAATTTTCGAGCATTAACAGTCATTGCATTCTCTTTTATAATGATGATGAAAATGATGATGATGATGATGATGATGATGATGATGATGATGATGATGATGATGATGATGATGATGATGATGATGATGATGATGATGATGATGATGATGTGGAAAATGATGTACGTGTGGAAAACATTCGTGGCAATGTGCAAATGTAAGGTGGTAGCTGTAGAAGTAAATGTTGAAACTTGCAAAGTTGTAAACACTATCAGTAATAATTTAAAAACGTTGTCCTGATGAGCATTGCAATTGGAAAGGATGGCGAGCGTCATGAGTACAAAATATATAAGCGTCAGTAAGCGCTCCATACAATACAATCGATGGATAACTGGGAGACGAGAGATAGTGTAAAAATGTGAGAAATGGAAATAAACTAGTAAAACGAAATGTAGCACGTTTCACAATGTTGAAATATGAAAATTATGATTTATGATTGCACCAACATAACACAATTATAAATTCCAGCGATTACTACAACGGTGAATTTTGCTATATTTCGATGTGACAAAAGAAATGGGATCAAGGCAAAAACATTTGCTGCTTTAACATTCAATACTCAACAAATAATTGAATAGCAAAAAGCAGTTGGATTTCGTTTGCATCATCATTTAGCTCGTCTGGGAATAAAATCATTCTACATTTCACTAAATTTTAGATAGAAATGAACGATGTCAATATTTTCAAATAAATTGAATGGTGAGTGAGTAATATGTATGTATTGCTTTCTCGTTTCACTGATTTGGCACGTTTCAATCGTAGGATTCAGGTGCAGAATACCGCTTTCAAATTAAATTCATGTCAATTAATTTGAAGGTTTCTGTCCTTTTATAAATGCATTAATTCTTCCTTAGAATTTTCAATTAAATTGCTATTTATAGAGTGACCATAATTTCAAAATCACATTCGTTACATAGCAAGTTATTTGAATTCAGATCACAATCGTAATCAATATTGAATCAAATGCACTAAATTTAATTGCAATTGAGATATAAAATCTCTATGTCAAGAGATTATCAACATTTTGTTCATTTCAGTAAACTTGAGAGTGCATTTTGTGCATTTGAATCGAAGAATTTTCATTATCAATGTGGATATCAAAAATCAATCAGCTTCATTAGAAAAAATCGAGAAAAAAACACAAAGATGGAATTTAATATGCAAAATAAAACACCAAAGCATAAACTGAAAAAAAATCAGTAAATCATGATAAAAATAAATTGGAAATTCATTTTGTGTTAGTATTAACGATCGATATTTTTGTTGAATAGCAATAAATCGTTGGATCATCTAGGGTTCTTTTCACTTATTTACGTTTGAAAAATGTGTTGATCTTAAATTGATGCATTGGACAAGCGAGCGCATTTTTGTATCGATTAATTTCATTTGCTCCTGTAATGTACATTCAAAACTATTCAAATTCTCACCGGCAGCAAATCGAGCAACAGCAAAATCATATGACAGTAGAAGAAAAAAAACAGTCATAAATAAATACATGTTTGCGTACAGAATGCGAAGATCTATTGGATTATTTTGAAGAGACAAAGGATGACGAAAATCAAGAGATAGATAAAATGCCACTTCATCGTAGTCAATACGATTGTTATAGAATGATGGGCAAAGCAACCAACGACAAACCGACATATCGCTTGAAGGAAACATTTATTTCGTATTCAACAACGCCATCATAAACAATGGCTATTTGCTTATTTCGAGTTGCCGTAAACATGAATTCGAACAGGGATTTATTCAGTCGTTTATATTCACACAGATGATCCGATATATTTGTATACATATAAATATACGCAGCACATTTGTTTCATTCTCTTCCTTGTGTGCATTTATATATATTCATGCCGTTGATGGAGATCTATTTCTCCCTCTTTGTTGGGATTTATTTTATTTTTTTTTTTTCTCTTTTCCTTGATGTTTGGTTTCCTTTTATTTTGTTTTGAATTGGATTTTTATTTTTTGTCAAATTTCATCTTGTTCCAAACAGCATAAGATTTGTAATCTTTGGCTTCGCATTTACTGATCCGGGACGATAGTTCGAAACCGACCAATTTTTTTTTTTTAAATTTTTAATTAAAGAGTCATCATAAATGTGAACTTTCGTAAAAATGTTTTCTCGTAATAATTTGAATGCTGTGGAATAATTATTTTTTTCTTATAAAAACAAGCCAATATTTTCCATATTCAACAGAGATGATTGAAACACATGTTGATATTCATATTTGATTGGAATTTCGGAATTACAATGTGTTTGCAACAAACATATGTTAGCATGGATAAGTGTATAAGAAATCAAAGTTTGTTCAAAAACCATTCTATTGGTCTTTTGATTTGCAAAAATTCTAAATGAAAAATATTATTGAATTGCAAGATTCAGTAAGTTTTGAAAGGTTAAATAGTAGTTCAAACGTGGGAAAATACAGTCCAATTTGCACACATTGTTCATCATTGTTAACCGAATGATTATTAAACAAGTTATCACTGCTTTCGCCCTGTTTCAACGCTTACTCACACACTTATTTATCTCGTTCCACTTTAGTAAACATAATAATATTCTATATTTGTTTTTCATTTCAACTTGTAATTGTCTCCGTTTGATTCTTTCGGATTTTCGTTGAAAAGAATAGATTATGTGACACGCATACTAAGTAGATAGATTATTCAATCATTTCGTTTTATATTGTAATAAAATTGAACTTATCATTAATTTGTTGAGCAATGACAAAAAGGAGCGAGATTATGAAAAATGCTGACACCCAATTCATTTGGATTTTGTTTTTCAGTGGATGGCATTTTATTATTATTACTCCATTAGATTCGGTTGAAAGCCGTGATGGAATTTGAACATGAGTTTGAACATTTGCAGGGAATTCAGAGATGTACAGAAAGATTGTGATAGAGAAAGAAAACGAGTCCATATTATTTATAATGTAAAAAAGAATATTTAAAGTTGAAATGGGATTAAAAGTGATCCCTAGTGAATTTTTGCGTTTTCTGTTGAGATGAAATGGATTCATTCGATTGCAAGAATGCAATCAATTTTTTGCTCTCACAAAATATGTATGAAAACGAAAAAGAAATGAAAAATATCATTTAGTTCGACGAAGAAATTTTTTAAGAAGCGGATAATAATAAAAAATCATTTATCGCTATAAATTCTGAGATCTTTTTAATCATAAAAGACCCGAAAAATAAAACATTCATTTCATCGTCGACATAAACATTACAATTATAATACAACAGATGAAAAATAAGCAAAACGAAATAAAATGGTGATACAAAGATCATGAAATGGAGTGAAAGAAGAAAACTCAAATAATATCATCTGTTGTGTTGTTGCATGTAAAAAAGAAAGAGGGAGAAATAGAAGAATGAAACAAGCCTTGCACCGTTTACATTTTTTGAAAGGCACGAAAATACATATAGAAAAGAGATGAAAAGACATAAAACGTATGTAAGTAAGATACAATAAACTAAACATCCTCAATAGAAATAGAACAAAACAAAAGAAAAAAAATGGCAATTTACGATACAAATCTCTTCGTTTCAGACTTTTTTCTCGTTCCGCTGAGCTCCATCAGTTCAATCCATTTTGATACAGTGCAAAGGATCGAAGGGAACAACGGCATGAGTTGCAAAAAGCAACAACAACAATAACTGTGGCAATATCACATAGTAATAGCAATAGCAATAGCAATATAGGCATCGAACACAATATAGACGTTCACGTATCCACACAAAAATTTAGTATCACAAAATATGTCGCCTGGTTCGAATGACATTTCAGAATAGTAAACTGGCAGCAGCAGCAGCAGGAGGAACTAAAGCAACAACAACAACAGCAAAAGTAAAGCAAAGCCACTATAGCGACGTTCGAACGGCAAACGATGAGCATTGAAGAGCAATGAGCAATGAAATAAAATCGATAAAATGAATATTGTGTGTGTGTGTGTATGGATGTGGTTGAGCGTTTCCATTTTATTGTAATGTTTGCACGGATGAGATGTCTATGCGTAGATATGGTGAAATTGTATCGATGTATACGTTTTATAGGCGCTCCTTTTATTTCATCAAAATGCCTGTGAAAAAAACGCACCGAATAGAAAAACGGAAAATCTACAACCGAAACGAACTGGAGAGAGAGAGAGAGAGAGAGAGAGAGAGAGAGAGAGAGAGAGAGGAGAGTGAGAGTGCGAGAAAAAGAGTATAGGATATACTATAGGTATATATATTTCGTCATGTGCTTGTGCTTGTACATGTTGGGCCATATAAAACAACATTTCGATTTACTTCTTTCTTCCGCAAATCGTAAAACATTATCACACAAATATAAATTGTGTGTTCACAATATATTTTTGTTGTTCAACTTTATTTCATCACCCTGATGTTTGTATTGACTTTGCCTGTTGTCCGACGCAACATAGAGAAAAAGTGGAAAAACGAGACGATAACCAAAAGGGAGAAAGATTTTGCGAAGAGAAACGCCAAAGCAACCAAATGAAATGGAAAATGCTCTTACATCAACACAGACCGAAAATGTGGCGCAAAACAAGCAAAAAGTCGACATCATTTCGACGGCAATGGATTCAAATGTGATTGAATGAGTATGCCACATCATTTGAAAGGAAACATCATTTTGTGTTTGATTTTATTGCCTTCTTGTTGCTCTCCTAACGAGCAATACTTATGAAACCATTCATTTTTAATAATAAATTATAATAAGATAATATGGTGGCAGAGGGTTGATGTCAATTGATTACCCATACGATATGAACCATGTAACCATGCATTTTTGTCACGAATTCCTTTGAAAATGTTTTTCTTTATTCGGCTTATGTTGCGTGCCAATAAAAAGAAAGAGAAAAAACTCAAATTGAAAAATCGTACGCGAAATAACATGCGAGTTTGTACTTTATGTTTCGAGAAAATTAATATAATGCGTAGCTTAGGCTGAACTCATATTGTGATTACGAAAATTGATATATCGCGCACATTATGGGTGGACCACATTGACGTGTTCAAAGAAAACAGTTAAATTGTTTTCCTTCTAATTAGAATTTTCATTTCCACCAAATACTTGGAATATTTCCTTATCTGATCAAATCAAATCAAATCAAATCAAATCACATTCTCCGTATTGCTTAAATTTCGTATGATATGGTTAGTTGATGATATGCAACGAGAATTTCATAAATACACTAATCCAACACAGACGCAGACACAGGCACTCACAGCCATTTGGGCTTTATTTGTTGATGAATAGATAAACGATTATTGATAGTTCACTCCGGTGTTCAAATGCACGGTAAATTTAATGTAGGCACATCGAAATTTGTAAATGAATTATTTATCATTATCGGTGAGCGCATCGAGCATCCCTTTCAAATGATATGCCAGACTTTATGGAGTCCAATTCGTTTACAGCAACACACTCTCAATTGTGTGATCTAATAAATTATATTGAAACTCATTTGAAATTTCATTTATGTTCCCAAAAATTCAATAGAAAGATTTGCCATGGATATTTCGATAAAATCAACATAAGTCAAAATGTATGATAAATTGTTGCGTCAATTGTTTTGAAACAACATTTTCAATTGTTTATATTGTATAGAGATTGTGAGAGTTTGTTATGACCCGACCAATGTCTGCTTCCGAAGTATGGTTTATAATCTTCATTCTTTTTATTTCTGTCTTGAAATATCGAAGAGTAAATAAATATTAGCTTTTCATTGTTTGCTAGTAGATAATCTAATATTTTGATTTTGCATAATATTTTGTGTTAGCAAGCTGACACCAAAGAAACCAATAAAAATGGGCTAAAAGCGAAATGCCAATTTCACTGTACAAAATGTACACATGCATACATATTATACGCATACGAGAACGCATACAGTATACAAATATATGCTATGTATGTAATGAAACATTCAACTAAAATATTCAATGCACAATAGACGTTTCAACAACATATAGTTTGCCATCTCCATCAATACAGCATCGGATAAAATTGATTCTTTTCTTTTTCGGTTGACATACAAGGCGTGCGATAAAATACATGCTTGACTAAAGTATATTTATGTAAAGTGGTTGTAAGCACATGAATATGTCAGTGCAGATGTCACCCATTCTCTATACTAAATTCTTTGTTCAATTACGTATGCTTGCAATAATGTTGCTCACAATATCTCTTGGCTCAATCTAATAAAAATACATATCTAAAGTGTTCACCGAATAAACGACCAATCGGACGAGTGAACAAAATAGAACAAAACACCAAGCACCGTAGAATAAGAAAAATGGAAAAACAAAATGCCACCCGATCGAATGGGTTGTAAGAACTACCTTTGGCAGCATCATGTCAACAGAAAATAGTTACATCATTGAAGGTTATTTCAATGAAGATATAAAATATATTTAGAAATAGCCCTGACATGTATTTGATGAGATTGAATTGGGTTCAAAGTCAAAGGCAAAGGCGCGAACGGTTCTAAATATTGGCAATAAGTATGTTAATATAATCTCATTCAATGCGACTATCTAATTTTCATGAAGCATTTATAAACTTCTTTATTATTATGAACAAAGTGATGGTGGTGTTTTATATGAATTCGTTGCGTTTCAACTATCCAACGCAATGGAAAATAACCCTCATCCGTATACAGACGAGCAAATGTATTTGAAAAACATGACATCAATTCATACGTCATCAAGTTACCAAGAAACCTGAGAAACCAATATATATAAAAAAAAAAAAAAAAAAAAAAAAAAAAAAAAATCAACCCAATCGCAACACTAATTGAATGTGTATCAAATGCATGGCACAGAGGAGACCTCACGCTACGCAAAATCATCTTTATGCGTGTTTGTCCTTATCACGCAGTTACTTGTGCGATGACGTAAAAAATCTATGACGTTGATTCGAGATGGATAATATTTGTAGAATTTACGTACTCATTGTTTGCGTAGGTTTTTAACATGCGTAAGGTATATGTTTGCAGAAAATGTTGTTGTTGCCACTCTTTGAAATCAATTTACTTATTTTCAGCTAGAGAAAAAAAAAGTTACGCATAATTTCGTTTGCTGAAGAAAATATTAAACCCACTTGACATACAATGCAACACTACGTTTTAAGAAGAAAATTGTGCTGTGATAATCGAATGTAGGAAATATATTTCAAAAATACCTATTGATTTTGAGTGGGAGAAAAAGATATTTTTATGATTAAGTTATATATATTTTTATTCAAAGATGATACAATATATTATTAAAAGATAAGGAGAAAATTGCACTGAAGATGTCACAACCTCTTGTTTTCAAAAGATTTATAATTTTCTCAATGAATTATATAATATTTGAATAACATTACCATTTTGACATCGTTTATTTCATGCATTCAATGTTGATTTTGGTAAATGGCGAAGTAGCTTTTATCGATTTCATATAAGTATTTTACATTTGCAAAAATCCACGAAAATGGTTTATTTGATTTGAAAATTATGTGACAGAAACACATGAATGGCCGAGGATATTTGTTACACATCAATGGAATGGGTGTGCACTGTGTAAAGACTAATTGTTATCAATGGAAGACAGCACATGGTGCACTGTTGCACACCATTGACAAGCAAGCAAACAGACGAACAAAAGAGCGAACAAACGAACAAACGCACTAAACGAAAGAGAACACAAGAGAGGAGAAAAACATATTAAATTCAATCCGAAAAGAAAATAAATAAACACAAACATTACAGTGAATCCATTTTGAGCTAATATAACCACTCTGATTATCGTAAATCTCTCGACTTTATCTGTATTTAAGCCAAGCGCTAACCACTGCATTAGCATCTCTTTGGCATATGTACTAGATATTTTTGTCAGTAATTTGGATATGCGTATTTAGATTGTTTAATACTTTGAATTAGATTTCACTGTTCAATTTTTAGTAAAACACTTTCATTTTTTCAGCTGTTAAGTTGACAAATAATTTGTAGACAGATTCATATCAAATGCGTAATTGAGATTTGCTTTTCATCTATTTTTAGTTTGTTTTTATATGTAATAAGTGTGAAAATGGGCACACTGATTCAAATGACAAACATATGGGCATTGGGTTACAAAGTTTTAGTTATGCTACTCAAATGGGCAAATAAACAAAGTTTTAATTGGAAAATATTGCATCGACGCTCATTGCTCATACGGGAGAAATTAAATTAAATTAAGAAATAAAAGCGGTTTTCATTGGAACGTCATCAATCGCAATTTGAGACACACTGAATTCAATCTGAATGCAAATACCCAAAATATGAAGCAAAAACTTGAATGAAAATCCCAATGAACGTACATTTCATTGACATTATTGTTATAACAACAAAGAAAAACGATTTGATTCTTATCAGTTTTAACAAGCAAATGTGAGTCCAAACATTAAATTAAATATGAATTTCATATCTTTGCAAGAAAAAAAAAAAACAATGTTATCGCTAAGTGTGAGCTAAAATGAGTAAGAGAGAAAGAATGAAAAAGAATAGATGGATACAGACAACAAACCAATGAACTAAAATGTCGAAAAATAAGCGACAGAAGCATACAATCAAATAAAATAAATACACTGAGTTTGGTATTTATAGACCATGAGGGAATACAAAAACAACACAACTGAATATGGTTTCAATGTTATTTTTTTTTTTTTTTTTTTTTTGCTTTGATAGCATTAGAAGAGACTATCGTTAGTGTGTGGAATTTGACATGAAATATGACCGTGCACTCAATATCGATTCGATTGCAGCACACAATTACGTACATCGGCCCATGCGAACAAGCGAGAGAAAAGTGATGTTCACGTTTTTATTTGGTTTTACAAAATTCAACGCACTGAAAGAGAGAGAGAGAGAGAGAGAGAGAGAGAGAGAGAGAGAGAGAGAGAGAGAGAGAGAGAGAGAAATATGCTACACAAACATGTGTCAAACACCCCAGTAATAACCAATATATCGCCTTTTTCAATTCTCCTATTATAGCTATCATTCGCTTATTGTTTGCTATACATATATCCCTCTTTTCAAATACTGGCTATGTGCTCATTGTGGCAATGTCATGAGTATGATGTGTTTTCCTCCCAATTTTGCCCGATTTTGATAAAACAATTTAACTGATTTGTGTTTTTTTTTTCATTTTTCATTTGTTCAGTGCATTATTTTGATGAGAATTTTTGACATTTCGAATTCATCCAGTACAAATTGTGTAAAATTGGTTGACGTCACAGTGAGCTCATGTTTCATTTTCAAATTGCAATTAATTTGAATCACTTTGGTAAATTACTTGATTTGAGACATTATTTTCATATTCATATTCTTCTTTGGCTGTTTAGCTATTAAGTGAATCATTAAATATGAAATGAATTTGTGGTTATAGTCTTACAATCTCATAAAATGTATTAGTTGAAAAAATGGAAAAAGGGCGCTAAAAACAATTCTTTAATTTATAAACTTGATATTTTATGAAGCGTTTCTTTTGTCATGAGCTTCGCATGCGTTGAATGTACTGCGTTTGCCGAAAAATCACATTAAAGATTGTAATTTATGGGACACATGCATTTCAAGCGTCTTATTATCCACATTATTTAATCGAACAAAAGAACATTTGTTCGATACGATCCATTTAAAATGCGATGCAATTCGTTTGTGTCATCTTCTTTTTTGTCTGTGTCTCGAATCGATGTGACTCGCACTGAAGATGTATCGTTTGGCCACTAAATTGTGTGCATTAAAGAGGTTGAATGTGGATTTTAAGCGGCAAACATTGATTGCTGTATTCGGCTCCCTTTCTCCTTTCTGACAATTTTTTTTTTGTTCTTTTCCTCCGGTTTTTCGCAAATCGCTTCGACAAAGTATTATCAAAATCTGACAAATATGCTGCCGTTGTTGCTCCTGATGATGTTGCTGCTGCTATATCGCATGAAACCAGGCAAGCGGAACGTACATGTGTGGGATGGCTGTGAACAAAGATGAGCACTGAAAATGCAATCCTCCTAAAATCAACAAACCTATTTCGTCGAACGAGTATATTTATATATATATATATGTGTGTGTGTGTGTGCTGTGAGTACGTGCGCGCATATGAGTACGTCACTTCAACACTGTACACAGTTTGAAACAAAACTCGGAGACTGTGTTCACATTTGCCTGCATTCACACCACACAAATAAACGAGAATGAAAACTATGAGTGAAAGAAGCGAGCAAACGAGAAAAGAGAATATAGATGCAAAAAGAGGGAGAGAGAGAGAGAGAGAGTGCGCACAATGAAATGATAATAATAATAACAATAATTTTCGAAGCAGGCTGGGGTGAATGCACCGAATTGAATATACATTTTACTCAGTTGAGCACAAGAGGAACAGAGGAACGATTTCGTTTGTGCGACGAGCGCATAACAGGCATATCGCAGCACGCGAGAGACAACGAGCACAAGCGATGTGTATGCACAAAATTGGAATGTGTTCGGTGTGCATCATGTCGTAGCATCTCAAATAGTGTGTTCGGCAAACTCGACTTGTTGTAGCAAAAATTGAGTTCGAAAATTTTTACTCCTTGCTACTCTTGTTGCACTCTGTCTCTCTCACTTACTTCATTCTACTTCACTTCCTATGATGTGTATAGATTATGTTTATTTTATCAGCAAGTTTTCTGTTATTCTCGATCTCATTGCAAACTTTGCACAACTTCTCTCGTTCACTTCCACTCTTTCTCTATATCCTTTTCTATCTGTCTCTCTCTTTCTTTCATTTTCTTTACTAAACTTGGGCATTTTTTTTTTCTTGTAGAATATCAGTTTGAAGAACATGTATAGATTTCAGTAGTTCCGTTACCCTCGCAGTCCTTTTGTGAGCGCAATTCCTGTGGCTCCAATTTTATTGATTTTTTTTTTTTTATTCAAAACTATTCCCGTCATTATTTCAAGTGACTTCCATTCAAGGATACATAATGAGTTCTCGACATTTGGCTTCAACCATAAAAATGATATCGCTTTAAATTAGCAAATAATTACACTTATTATAAACCAAATTGAGTTTCAAATTAAATAAAACTCCAGTTAAAACCATGGTTTGTTATTGAAATCAATCAATTAGTGTAATTAACTTTTTCATATAAATTTTTAAATGAAAAAAATGAACGACAACTTGTTTGTTTTGATCCATGTCGTTACAGTCTGTCGAAGCAGTTGTGTTTTGTTTCGTTTTGTTTTGTTTTGTTCAATATCCACTTCATAACAATGGGCTCACCTGCTTCCAAGCATAATCAACTCGAATATATATTTTCAATAAATGTCTTGTGCACTGGCTTCTCTTCGATTCACTTTCGTGTCTTTTACTTTTTTCTCCTTTACTTTGTTTTGCTCAGTAAGTCCTGTTTTCATTTTAAGTTTTATGTTAGAATTTTTCTCTTTTTAATTTCACTGAACTATTTGCGCTCAAGCGGCATTTCTTTTGCATTCATTTTGCCGATTTCATGTTTACATAAGCCATTGAATGTCAGCAGGAAAACGACGCGTAAAAGTTTTGCATTCTCGTTGTGCTTTGATGTTGCAATGTTGTTTTCAGGAAAAAAAGAACTTTGCGTTCAGTCTGGATAATTTTCTTAGCTTCAATCGATTCTTCGTTGCCATTTTTGTATATAGTATTTGAAAATATTTCAGACCATAGTGAATCCAAAATACTGCAATCTATATGCAAAGTCAAATGGAATCGAAATATATGCACGCGAACAATCTTTCAGTCGAATGCACATTCGATTCGATAATTTCTGAGACGGTTTACTTGATCTTTTTTTTTGCATTTTCTGCATTCATTTCAGACTTTTCTTCTCATTACTGTGCCCGACTTAGAAGCAATTCATGTGACCATCGTTGCTTGAAATGAAGAGACATGACTTAATCGAATGAGTGTGTCGAATACGAAATGAAAATAAAAATTGCAATGGAAAAATATGTATTATTTATTGTAAATGTTTTCCGTTAATAACGACCACGGATTTTGTTTGCATTTAAATTTAGTTTCGAACTATTTAAATGGAGTGAAAGAAGAAAACAATAATAAAGCTTGACGAACTATTGCTTGCTTGCTTAACGTTTAAAATTTGAAGAAAAAGTAAAATTCATGTTACGCCTTGCTTTTCTACAATTGTTGAAAACTATTGTCGTTAGAATTGAGAACATGAATGCAATCAAATGCATTGTGAAACAAGAGAAAAAAAGAAACCCTTGGAATTTTAATGTTTTGAAATGGTTCGGCTAACCGCATTTGCCATTTGTGTAAATTACTCTCGAGAAATTCAAACAAATATGCATCAAAAATGCAAACATTTCACGAATTCATTTCCTGCGCGCGTAAGTTTCTAATAAAAAAAAACCATTCGTCTGAATAAATGCAAGTGTGCCATTTAAATACCTAATAATTTATTTTTTTGTTTAAATTTTCGCCTCTCTTATTTTCTAAAAAAAATCGTAATCAATTATCGAAGCATGTGATTTTTGTGTTTATTTTTTCTTGCTATGAGCACCTAATATTGATGCAATTATTGGATAATTTGGTAAGGCTCTTGATTTAGATTTAAAGTTTCCGTAAATCAAATAAATCTTTCCCATGCACCACATTTCGCTGTCATCGACCATAAATTGTAATTCAGTAAAAAACGCTTCGTGTGTTATTATATTGTATTATATTATATCAACCGATGAGTGCACAAGATTCCGGTTTCAAAACATTTTCACCAACATAAAGTAACAAATAAACTTTGCTTTGAGTGCAAACATCCATTTTCAACGTTATTAGTTGAAAATCAATGGTCTTTGAGCGTTTGAACCGTTGAATACACATTTATTAATATGATACGCAACAGTCATTGACATTTTCAGTTCGTCTTTATTTGGGAACCCTAATCAATGTATCGCAACACAACGTAAAATGGGGTTTATATGCTAGCTGTGCTAAAAGCCGTCTATTGCGAGTGTATTGGCTCATGAAATGTGCGTGCTGTGTATGGGTTTCTTTTCACTCACTTTTTCTCATTGAATAACATTTTTCTCTATGTATTCCCAGTGACAATGGTGCACACCGCATTCTTCACAATAAACCTTTATACTTTTTCCAGTTTTCTCCCTCTTTGTGATTGTAATCAATAACTTTTTCATTACCGACAAAACGCTGAAGGACCGACAGTATGCACACCATTGAAGGCAACAACAACTACTACAAAACAAAAATTACATATAATCTGTAAACGGTTCGGAGTTTTTCGACCACCAGTTAGTCAACAACGATTCGCTTTATGAATTTTTATGTTTTCGTGCTATCTGTTTTAATGCAATGCGATTGTAATCGAATCTATAAAACGATTACAAGCATTTGCTGTGGTAGTGAAATAAAAATTGTTTATTGTCACCGGACATTTGAAAATTCGATGATATTGTAACGAATTTTCAAGCTAAAATTCCGTTAACAAGTAGCACCCAAACACCTAATTGAATTTCAAAAGATTAAAACGAATTCAATTGCTTTGAATTTTACTTTTCATTTTTGAACATTTAATCGAAATGTTAATAACGAATAATTACATTTAAATGGGAAAAAAAAATAAAATGTCCACAAACACTTTGTGCGAAAATGGAGAAAAAATCAAAATAACGAATTGGCAGTGTTTACTCCATTTATTCAATAATTGGAGGAAACATTTGATTAAAACAAATGAACGCTTAAACAAAAAGATTAACACTGATTTTTGGGTTTGCGATTAGCATTGCTACTAACATAGTCCCTGTTGATTACGTCAGTAGACTTATCTGGAGCACATCAAAGAGAAAATTGAAAATCCTCCAACACAGAGACACCGACACATACACAAACAGAAACAAACACATTCATACAGTCATATTCGGATACACACCGATGCCGTCGGCAGTAACAGCATTGTACTTAGCTCCAGCTGTTATACGGTGAAAATCGCAAGTAGCCGCAATATGATTTCATTTCAAAATCTCCAACTCAATTCAACTGCGACAGCATTGTTTGTCTTCTCGCATAAGCAAAATGGATCCAACTAGACTATCATTCAAGCACTAGAAAAAGGGATTATTCATCCATCTACCAACGAAACACAATGTTCCATTTTGATATCGCAACCGTATGATTTTCGACAGCAAAACTTGAGATGGTTCGACTTTAGCCCCCATCAGTTATTGTCTCATTCTAGCCCCCATTTGCATAGAGTGTACACACTTTGGAAAATTTACATGATCAAAATCAAGTCTGTTTCAATGTTTATGTGAGCTACACCGACTAACGAATAGTTAAAGCGATGACATGGATAAAATTCAAAATGCCATTTCATTTAATCCGGTTTAACTCAAAGCACAATGGGTACAGAACAGAAAGCGAGAGAGGGAGAGAGAGAGAGAAAAAAAAAACTCATGACCCATTCATCTATTATTATAATATTTTCTATCATACTCATTTGCCCACGTCTACAATAAGAACGGCTTTGTTTCATTTGGTATCGATGTATTATACAATCGAACACAATTGGTTTAAATTATCTGCACTTTAATCATATATTTGCGATAAAATCTACAAGTGTGTTTTGTGCAAGATTAAATATCATATTTATTTGTGCATGTGTAGACATGCCTTAAACAAACGCCGTTAACTAGTGAGATAAGCGAAGATTTTGAAAGAAATAAAATAGTCACTCTTTTCGGTTGAATAAATGGCCACAATTCGCATATGCAAAAAGAAAATTGTCGGTTGCCCTTTTAATGTTAAATCCACAGTGGTTTCATCGGGCCGACCGGAGTGAAATGGAGACCAAACTTGCAAACTTTAGATAGCAATTTTTTGTATGATAACAGACGTAGATCATCTCAAATATGAAATATAACATGGAAATTGTGTTGTTAATTTAAATGCAAACGATTTATGTTGAAAGTTCATAATTGCATTTCTTTTAAATATCTTTTTAAAAGAAATTAAAATAAAACCAGCAAATTAAAACGTTATAAACGAAGTTTAACCAAAGGTGTAAAAAAAACATTAATGAATCGTCAGAATAATAAATCTCAACAGCGAAACACTCTCAAATTCACCAATAAGAAGTCGTTGGCTTTTCCTTTACCAGTATCGTTATTTTTCTTTTTTTTTTCAATTATCATAATGAGCTAAGTGATGGCACTAATGTTTAATGTAAACTCAATAAACACATTCAACTATACGTAAAAGTAAACTAAACCAATATGTGTTGTAAATGTGTGTTCCTTATATGGATCCATAACTTAAAATTTGAGTTCAAAAATAGGGAGAATATTTCAAATGATTGAAAACAAATTCGATATGTGCATCAAAGTGACAGAGACAGAAAAAAACGTTTAAAAAACACACATACTTGAATTGTGAATGCAGTAAAAACAAATCTTTAATAAAAATCAGTTTAAGTCAAACGAACCGAAATAAAGTTGATGGAATGAACGACCATGCAATCGATAAAACTGTGAGATGAAAACGAATCAAAGAGACAAAAGACTTTGAAATTTGTCGTTTGGAGTTTGAGAATTTCAGGAGGAACGAGGAAAAAAAATATAAAGAATGGTAAAATCTTGAATCCTTGCGAGCATCTGCTGAAGCGCAAAGAGAAACAAACAAAAGAAAGACCCAAAATAAATGAAGAAAAAACACCTCACACAGCATACAAAGCACAGCTTATAACAAAATGTCATGCACACATATACGGCACCAAACGATAAACCTACTGAGAAGACAAATAAATTCCGAATGTGAACTCGCTTCATCAGAAAAGAATTACTTGCTTCACAGTATGAGCACAAATGTTCCGTTCATTCATTTCCATTTCGTGAACATTTGATGCAACAACATATAAATATTGGGCTTTATCCAAATAAAATAAATGTTAATAATCAAAATTGATCATAAGTTGATGCAAAATAACAAAAAAACGTTTTAAAAAATATACCGAGGAAAGGAGTCAATTCCATTGTGTAAAATTTACGCGTCGATTCTAATTCCCAACACATTACAGTCATAATTCGGGTGAAAATTACGAAAAGCGCGCATAAATTGATTTTGATAGTAATCAAATGAAAGTATGGAAAACATATTGTTTGGTGTGGAGTGAGATGAGCAAATTTGTTTGCCTTTTCTCCATTTCTCTTTTACGTTCTTTTTTTTCGTTTTTCCTTCATTCCGTCTCCCTATACTTGTTTGTATTATACATGGATTTATTTGGTTTTCTATAGCGTTTGAAGTTCGTGTCGGCACATCATCGCATACAATTGTGTTTCGGCTTTTAGATCGTCACCATCATCGGTCGTTGGCTCGTAAAAAAACGCAGGGGAATGGCAAATCGTCCTAGCATGGATGTGCGCAGGCAATCATTCACTCATGTTCTCATGTGTATGTGTGAATTTGAAGCGCAGGAGGCTCGATTCGTTGTTAATGTATGCGGTGAATGATAATTCAGTAATACAACCGAATCGAGAGCAATAAACCACAAATATGCTGTAGTCCAATTGAATGAGTTTTCACTAGTAAATCTGAGCTATTGGGACCGCAGCCGCGATTGCTCTTACCAGTTCGCCACTTAATGGTGATTCTCCTAAAAATGTTCGCTTGTGTTGTTGTATCTGTCACGGATATCGGGCACACGATGTTCGACCAAAATCAAGTTACTGCATCCGTTCGGCACAGTGTCAATGCGATCGTTGTCAAGGCAAGAATTTTCCAATATGAACGACATCAATTGCAAAGCGATGCGTTTGTTTGAAGCACGCAAGCGAGCGAATGAGCGATGTGATACGATGGAAGCTCCTTTCAATAGAAATTGGTATTTCGGTAGGTGATTGTGTTAAATGTGGCGTACATTGTTAATAATTAAATGATTTATTTACAAATTACGAGTTTAGCTGTTTGAGCGTCATCGTGTTGCGTTGAAATACGCACGCGACGGTCCAAATGCGTACGTATTCTAATTTTTGGTTTTATTTTTTTTCCCTTCTCGTCATCACAATCGAATACATGTGTTGTAAAGAATTTTATATAGCTAGATATATACCTCTCCGTGTCACTTCAATGATATACTTCTCTTTTTCATGCTCTTCACATTTCTTTTCACATGAATTTCTTTTATGGTTGATTTTCGTCGATTCGGCTATATGTCGTTTACCAAATTTTCGCCCGTTTCACTCTGGTTTCTTTTAAGACATCGACTGCGTGTTATGATTTCATAGAATTTTCGACATATTTTCGGGTGGATTTAAATGTAAGAAAACGATAAAATTCTGTGAATTTAATAAATATTTTCGTTATACGCTTTGATTGTTCATTCTTTCATATATTTTCATGGTGTTTCATTGATCACTGTTGTTGCTGTCGTCATTGTCGCCCAGTGGCGTCTTTATTGGTCTAGTTGTTGTCATATCGTTGATTGAAAAATATATCACAATTTGTTTTTGCTCTCGAGTTTCGAGAAATTCCAGTAATTTTCAGCTCACTGACATTTTCTTCTTTCTTTTGAAACAATCGAGCAATGTGAAATGTGAAATGTAATACACAGTTTAATGCATATTTGTTATTAGGAACTCGTTGAATATTTTCGTATTTTACATATTTTCTGGATTGTTTGCATTGCTAGCATTATTTGTCATTCATTTAGCACATTAACACTATTAAATGGCAAATAGACGGGGAAAAAAGTAGCGAGTTCATTTCACTTGAAACAAATCGTTCTATTTTATATGAAAAATGAATACTGTACATGGATTCCATGACAATTACATTTTTCAGTTCAATTTCATTCTGTTGAGGAATTTTCTCTATAATTTTTGGTTTCTATTCAAGGTTATCTATGAAGTCATTATGTTTAAAACTTGTTCATAAAAGTATTTTATATGTTTGAAATGGTTCGTATTTATTCGTCGTCGTTGTCGTCTATTTTCAGTTTAATTGAATATTTTACTTATTTTCAAGTTATTCAATGAATGTTTAAAAATAACACACCAATTTTGTGAGATCTGATGTAATATGTAAGTGAACTCGATTCGATACACATTTTTTTGTTGTTAATTTCGTTGCATTTTTTTCTGAGAATCTTATACGCGTTCAATAAACTCATATTGTATATAGTGTAAACGATTGAAATGTGAATGTGTAATGCGGTAAACAAAATTAATGTGGATAATATTCCACTTAAAAAGAACATTCTTGTTTGTAGCGAAGCTAAGTCTATCGCAATCATCACATTCATTTATATGTTCAATGTTCTGAAGCTCGTTCTTGCACACGCATACGCACGATGAGAAATGCAATTAATTCCAGTCTATTTGGTGTATATTCTTTCATTCCATTCAAATCAATTAAAGTGTTTTAGAAAGAATGAGAAAGAGAGAACTTCTCTTGTTGTATTCCACTAGCTAAACAAAATCATTTCGTCTCAAATGAAGTAGAAGTACCGATCACAAGCAAATGGTACGGTTTCTTCAATGAACAATACGACAAGAGTGAATAAAAAAAACCAACAGAAATTTGAATTGAGTAAAGGAAAGCGAACAAAACCAAATTAAAAGGAAGAGAAAAGAAGAAAAGAAGAAAAAAAACAACAACAACGGAATAAGTTAAGAGCGAAAAAGAATGAAAGAAAAGAAAAAAAAAAAGAAGAATGAAGCCGAACAACGAGAAACCTTTAATTTGTTGTGAACGCCACTAATCCCAAACGAATTGAAAACAGCAATAAACACATAGCATACGAATGTCAAACATACGAGAATGTTTCATGTGTGCTCTCTTTCTTATTTTCTCTGTCGGTGCATTCTCTCTTTTCGTTTGCACAGTTTGTTGTATTCTATTTGATTCGGTTCTTTCCATCCACGAAAACAATGCATTCAAGCGGCAGCAGCAGCAACGGCAGCAAAAGCAGAAACTCCGACAACGATGACGGAGGCGACGGCGGCAATTGTTCCCAATGAAATAATGCTTTGGGTGTATATATCATGGTGTAAGCGTACAATACGGATTTGGTATCAGCGTGTCGTTGATATTCAGTGTTTGATGGTTTAAATACATATTGTATTTATTTTTATCCAAAATGAATAAGAGATAAATGTATGTTAAGAATGGCTCTATATGGTGAGATGATGGCTTTTTTTGTATTTCTTTCTGTTGCTGTTATTTTCCATTGCTATTGGTGCTGTTATGAATCGCTTTTCTGTTTTTCGATGCAGCAATGCGACGTATAAAGGCATTTTGTCGACGATGAAATCAATCCAAACAAGTTTCTTGCCTGCACAGCATATTTAATCCATAAATTTGTCTCGGCTAAGATGCAAAAGAAACCAACAAATTGCAATGTAAATTGAGTTTGTTTATACATAAAATCGCATCGAGTTGATTAAAAACGTGCGGCTGAATTCCACAATTCAATGGTCTTTCGAAAAGGATAAAGTATCAACGTACACGTGTCAATATGTCAATAAAATCATTCGTTTTTTACATCATTTATTGACGCCCATTACATCGACGTGACACTAAATGTTAAAGATCAAATTTAAAATATTTGCAAAAAAAAAAAACACTTTATATTTAGAACAATTACAATGGTTTCTTTTTGACACCTTCGCACGTGTATAGTAATTTTCTCTGCATGAACAAATCAAATCAAATCAATGTGGAAAATAAATAAGAACATTTTGCGAAAATGTATTTCACAAATGGAAAATTTTGCCTCTGACAAAAGACAATCAAAACAGAAGCAATACAAAACACAGTCCTCATTTCAGTTAATATTTTAAGGCAACTTAAACAAATATAATTTCAGATGAAATATTTTGAATTTTAGCATGCAAATTCATTTGTAAATTTAAAAACGACTTAATAAATCTTATATTCAAAAACATTACAAATTGTAAGTTACAATCTATCCTCAAGAAGTTTGAAAAAAAAAATTATGCGAATTAATTCAAAAATGTAAACAATCATTTGTTTAATCGTTTCATTGGTAACAATAGCAATATGGAATGGAATAGATGATGAAGCATCAAATTATACGTTATTAATGATTCGATGTTCAACACCAATTATTATCATCAGAATCAAAATCAAAAATAATCCATTTACATATTTTCATTGTGTAGATATTCGAAAAGTTCTTTTCTTTTTTCTCTTTCTCTCTCACGTCTGTATGTTTCTCTGTTTCAACTATTTATTTTTCTTCTATCTATCAATATGAAAATGCAAGAGACCAAAAACCACTTATCCAATGACTTTACGTGATTATTATGTATTGGTCATGTTTGAATAAGTCTCATTCCACAGTGGTTTGACTATGACTGTGAGTGTGAAGGAGCAAATAAATTGTTCAATATTTACGGTCGATGCCATAATCCAAATATTTCAGAACGGCATTGTTCAACGCATTCAAAAGGCGAAGGAACAAGAGTGTGAAATTTATACGGGTCGATGGTTAATTTCAATGTTTAATGTTTTCTCATTCTATTACGTCAATATTGAAGCATTGAATATGTTAAGAATTCTCCTGCGTCTGCCGACCATCCCAATAATGGAGAAATTTAATAAACTTATGCGCAATGTGAGAACAAATGAAATAAATTTGTTGGAGAAACGAAAAACGATATAAAAATCTACCGAACGCAAACTCACGTTGAATTCCTTTTTCTCCAGTTAAAAATTCTCCGCAATCGCATACGGTCTCCTTCCATTTGTTTGTATAAGTTGGTTTTCGTTGCGTTCATGTCTGCTGCAACAAAAACGAATTTTGTCGAGTGATGAAGTTCTCGACCAACAGTCGGTTTTTAATATGCAAGTCACACGAACCGATTTTGCTGTGCGTTGATTATTATTCACACATTTTTTCGAGTAGCGCGTCGGCACAAACCATGGTTCACAGCTCACGGCGGTTCATTAGAATGTATGGCAAATACAGAGTTCAATTTTTTTTTTCTTCTTTTTTTTTTGCTCTCGACTTGCTTGGGAAATTTCAACACTGAAATATGATTGGTAAATCAGGAGGGGGTTGGTGAGCGACTTTAAAAGCCTTACATTATCATTTTAGAATGTTCTTTGGCACTTCACATAACGTCAAGACGGAATGATTTTTATGCGAATAAATCGAATTTGATGTTTTTTACTTAATGTATTCATAGAAAATGGCTCGTTCTTTTCATCGCCAAGTTGAGTTGAATTAAATGAGAAAAGTCTATGGAATTTCCAATTGCCAGCAATGGCCTGAATTTCAATGTTGTAGCAAAGTCGAGTCTCTCACTTTGCGTTGGATGATTGTGCGTGTGTTTGTTTGTTCGTTTGTGTGTGCATAATGTTGGAGAAGCTCAATGTTTGCTGTTCATGTTAGTGTTATTTCTTGTTCCAAATTGATTACTTTATTCCACTTTTCAGACAACATTCTTATCGTGTTTAGCAAATTTGAGGGTTTGTGGTTTGATTTACATTCAACATGATTGAAATATAATCATTTGCGCGCCAATAATATTTAAACACAAACTTACAAGTCAGTCAAAACGGTGACTTCATTTCCGTTATGAATTGCGGTAAAAAGGCCAATTACGATGACTAAAATTTACCAACAAATATATCCACAATATGCGTGAAGTGACCAAACAGGTTCAGCGGAACCAAAAGCAGCGAGAACGACGGCTAATTATTTATCGGATCAACGTAGGCATGGAAATTGAATTTAGTTCAAACAATGCGATCCAATTGTTGTCGCCAAGTGTGCGATATGGTCGATTTAATTTGGTTGTTGTTAAACGCTTCACTACATTTGAATTATGATTAGCATGGTTAAGTGAGTTTACATTGTGCTGTAAATTGCATTTTACAGTTAAATTCAACAAATTTCAAGTAATTTATAAGGCCAAATTTATAAAATTGTCACTTAATCCATATTCTACACAGCGTGGTTTTGCTATTGAATCAATATTGTGTTACACAAAATTTCTTGGAATAGCGTTGGAGGCGTTGGCGGTAGAACGGTTGAAATAATCGACTTTTTGACATTTTCATGACCCCAACCTTCACCTGGCAAAAAGTTTTCATTCTTTTGTGTAACATTTCTTGGCCTCCCACATTGCAAATTGACAACCACGTTTTTCTATGTGGGAAAAATGGTCATTGTTAGGGCGTATCAATACAACCAGCTAATGTTGCCCAAAGGTTTGCTAAATTACAAATTAAAAGAAAAATAGAATTGCAAAGAATTTTAACAGAAAAATCCACTGATGAGGTTTTTGTAGAATTCGACAATTCGCAAAATGATTTACACGTGACTGAAATTGTTATAAATTCACAGGAAATAAACTATATAAAATAAAATGGTAAAGTAAAACTGGTGGTTATTATAGAGTGTTTTGTTGATGATTCCCTTATCTCGCTCACTCATTTTCTTTATCAAATGTTGCATCGAAACTAGAAGAAACACTTAACCTTTTTGAACGTAAAGAGTGTGTTTATCAAAAAAGAGAAAAGGAAAGAAAAAAGATTTATCTCACACATTCTTATTCTTGTTATTATGAAGCAAGTTTAAGTTCAATTTGTAGCAGTGCCTTGCAACACGCTGCTACCACTGTCGTATCGTATCCTGCTGAACAAACAGACAAACCTGAATAGCACTATGATTAAATATGCATAGCCGTATTTTGGTGTATATGTTACTACTAGTGCTATATGCTCAGTATGCTGTTTGCTCCGCATCATTTTTTGTCATTTTCACGCTCGCTGTTTCGGTATGCGCTTGTTGTCGCACTCGCTTCAGCTGCTCTCCGAACATTTTATCCATGTAATAATTTTTCCATTTTTTTTTTTCGTTTTTTTTCAATTTTTCTCTTTTTAAATAATTCGACTCTCATTTGTGCTGTGCCGATTTACGCTCTTCCATGCATTTCTAAATGGAATCTGGTATTGCGTGCTACTTGAATAATGAAAGCGCTCCGATTCATTTGAATGGATACACACTCAGCTATACACACACACAAAGAGAAAGAGAGAGAGAGAGCGAGAAAAAGAGAGAGAAACGGAATGTGGTGAAAAGAGTTTCGCTCTTTTTGATAATACTTTGTTGTTTTCACACATAATCAAAAATGATTTGTATATTTGAGCAGATCTTTGACGTTGAACGGTAGCATGCAAACATTGTTTATCACAACATCATATCATTTATTATATTTTTCGCCTCACAGCGACTACTTTCAGCACGTTCTTTATATCTATACTTTGTCAAACTATAGTCGTTTATATGATGCAAAGTGTACAGTTTATTTGGAGTTGAGAGTCGCCTATGGTAGTAGGTATTCACGACAAATTTTCTAGCAAAAGCGATGTTTTCACAAAATGCTCCAATGGCAATGTGTCCACATTTAAATATATAGTAAGTGGCATATTTTCCATTTTCATTAGCGCAAAATATCTTCACACAGTACTGCATTTGTTATGGCGACAGAGCGAGCGAAAGAAGACCGAGTGATTGTGAAAGCACGAGAAAGAAAGAGAGAGAAAGAGAGTGAGGGATAGAGCGAGTGAATTTTGTGAGGAAAATATTTGGTTTGCTGGCGAAAGAACGATTGAACAAACCAACGAATTTGAGTATGATTTTGCATCAAGTAATGTCAGCTACGTTCTTTTTTTACGTGTTTCATCCAAGTCACAAGCGAAAAGACGAAATGAAACTCATTTGAAATTAATGTTAGCGCGTGGCGCGTCATTTCTCCCCTCGGTTCTCATTCACTCTCTCGCTCTCTCTCCCTCTCTCTCCCTCTCCCTCTCCCTCTCCCTCTCTCTCTCTCTCTCTCGCTCTTTCTCCTTCTCTCTGTCTTACTCTCAATCCCCATGAATTTCGTGTACGTATAATATTCTGTTCATTTTGCTAGTTTTATGCCGTTCAAAGCGGCCCTGTTTATTTTCCACATTATATCTCCCATTGCATAGCATTGCGCCAGTTGGGGACAGAATCAATAGCAGCAACAACGAAGTCAGTCTTACATCGACCATTGAAAGGCAAAATGCGTGATAACAAAACCAACAAACATATACAAATACGCATTCAACATTCATCTTCATGGTAGTCTCCGAGCACATTGTTCGCATTGAAAAGAAACCTCACAACAACAACAGCTCTGCCAAACAACAACAGCCACAGTAACAACAATAACAAATGTAACAACAGTAACAACGCAAGCAATTCGACAAAAATAATACTATAGTGATTATATGTTTACGATATTTATGTTCATTGCAAGGGTTTTGCATGGTTTTTTTCAGTTGGATTCGCGGTCGAAAGATGTAGGTGCGTTGTTTTAATGTTTTCAAGGATGATGTTCACATTACAAAGAGTGAAGAGTTCAGAATCCATGCAAAAATACCAAAAATGGATAAATATAGGCGTACATTTATGTGTATCAACAAAATACATACTTCTATTAGCTGGTGACATAAAGCTAACAAACGGCTAAATACGTTCGATCCATTTCTCGTTGTTGTTGTTTTTTTCTCACGTTTCTCATTCTTGCGTATTTTTGTCAGTAAAATTTGCCTATCTCTCACTGTAAAATGTGCCCAAGCCGAAATGCATGTAAACGAAAATGGCGAGAAAGCACCACATTCTATTCGAATGCCAGACACTTTTCTATGTTTTTTTTTGCGACCATCATTGCTTGAAGTAGTAACGTAAACACAAGATTTGAGCAGCTATTCATTGCGATTAGGGCTTCTGAACACTAAATCGAACGAAAATTGTAAACGATTTTGCGAAATGAAGTTGTTGCCAAACATCTCTCTCTCTCTCTCTCTCTCTCTCTCTCTCTCTCTCTCATTCCCTCCGTTATGTGTGTATTTTTTCCTCAGTTTTCGCTCTCGCTGTGCACCCACACTTCATTGTCACTAAGCGTACTTTTTTTTGTTTCTTGAACTTCCAACCCGCTGGTAGATTCATACGCTATACTGAATCGTTTATTGGATAACAACAAGTAATATACCACTTATAATCGCGTCGATGGTGTGAGTGTGCAGACAACATTTCGAATGTTTGTGTGTTTAAACTCTGTTGCTGTCATATCCATTGAAATGCTGAATTTTATCGCTTTTTCACTGATCGAAATTCGTATCTTTTCATCATTTTATTTTGTGAACAGCCAAATTCGGGGCAAAAAACGTGTGATTTTCAATAAAACATTTCGATTCAACACCGAAATCAAAACGAAAGTAAAAGAGAGATACGGAGTTCAAAAAAAAGCAATAAAGGACAAAAAGATATAAATGGTTTGACTATTTTCATTCTTCGATTTCAGAATAATTTGAAAAATTTTCACAGTTTTCATAGATGTTGTTTTATACAGTTTTGAATGAGACAGTACCGAGCACTGATATGAGCGAACCAGAGCATTTGTTTTGCTATGTGTAAAATACCAAATCCAAAATAAAACCTATATACATACGACTTGTATTTATTTCTCCACGGGAACTTTGGCTGGAGGGACAGTAAGGAGAAAAGAGCGAGAGGAAAATTCCTTTTCTTGTTTGGTTTCATTTTTCCATCTTTTCTTCTTTTTTTCATTATGGCAAAGTTTTTCCGATATTTTGTTGTGTTGTGTGTTTTTTTTTGCTGTTTTCGCTCATACCGTTCGTTGGAAAATTGTTGCGCTCCCATTTCGGCGAAACGATGGCATTGGTTTTTTTTCTCTTTTCACTGTATTGTTTCGTTCATTCAGCCAACACACATTTTCCATCACGCTTGAAATTTCGTCGATTCTTTATGGTCGTATTTTCTTCTCCATTTTTATTTTACTTTTTTTTCTTGTTGATATTTATTTTGGTTGTACTCTGTACAGTATAAATTATAATGGTGAGCAACCCAATATGAATAGTCAGAAATACGTGGATCAATGCGTCGGCTACTTAGAATTTGTTTAAAGAAATAAATAAATGGAAAGCCCGAAATGATTTCAAAGAAATTCGTTTTTTGTATGCATACGAAGGATACAAAAATCTCGTGTTATTCCGAATATTTGACTAACATAAACCAACCCATAATCGTCAGAAAACTTTTCTCCTTATGTTCAAGTACGATTATTGAATGAAAAAAATCTCAGAAAAAAGAAAAAAAAGAATGAAACGGAAGCGGAACAAAAAAATGAAGTACATGTCATATTTGTTGGCTGTTTGAAGCACGTGCGACAACAGATAACACATTTAACACATTAATTTTGGCTTGAATTGTTCTTTCTCTTCATTTTTACTTTGATTTTATAAAGTTGTGAAGGGTGTTTATCTGCTCAACAGCTGCGATTGCTTGAAAATGTTTTCCGAGTTTAATCGAATTTACACGATAAAAATGAAATTTTGATTAGTTTTTAGCTAGTGATATCAGTTCAAAAAGGCGAAATGTTTTAAAGTCAAATGGTCAATTGCAATCAATATGTAAGGGGTGTGTCAAATTTATGAGCACACATATTTTTTGTGCCAACGGCTAAAAGATATTTTATGAAAATGAATTAAATTGCTTTAACAAAATGGCTTTGCGTATGCCATGAAATAAATATAAACATAAATGATTGCTGCCTAAAATGTAATTGCTTTCAGCGACATTACCACTTGATGCACTACTAAATGTAAATGTTGCAAATCAAAAGTGTTTAATTATATTAGCACGCATCTAAATAAATAATAAATTTTGTCGATTCATTCGGCTAAATGCGCAGACAACGACAACGACAACGACAACGAAAACAAAAAAGAAACAAACAACCATTTTATTGAGTATCTATCTGTACAGCCGCACATATACATACAAACATAGAATATATGATAGAATGAAGGCCCAATGCTTGGGCATAAAATAGCAATTTATTCCAAATAAATTAAAATGCGTCTGCAAAAGGCTGTCGCAATCCATCGAGAAAGAAGGTAAACGATGGATGGCGCATCCAAACAACCGAAGAAAAAAGATTTGAGAAAACAATAACGAAGAAATAAAACGAAGAAACGAAAAGTGAGTGAAGAAGAAAGAGACTACAGAACGCGACATCGGAATCTCCGACGACCGTAAATTGAGACAGAAAAACCAAATAAATAAAAAAAAAGAAAGAAAAAACCCCAATGAAATATAGCAATTGTGTACGGTACGTTGCTCATCGTGCAGTAGGTATATAGCCAAGCATCACATGCAGAGCGAATATCACAGCAGTGAAACACATGTGAATGTAAGTGCTTGTGCGCGAACACAACGAATTTTGTGTAGAAAGTTCAATGCTCTATTGCCTTGCCGCTTTCGCAATCGCACACAGTCTTCAAAAACATGGAATTTTCTGTTTTTATTTTTGTTGCATTTGTCTTGGCCACTTAGTTCTGCAACTTATCACATACATGATTATTGGCAACACATTGCCAGTTATTTTATCTAAACAAGCAGTGAACTCAAGCGAAGATTACGTTATAAATATATAAAAAGGAACACAATTTTTATTAAATAAAAGCTGAAAGGATAGAGTGAGGATTTTTGAAAAAATTAAAACATTCAAAAAAATTGGTGCTTATTATGATAATAATATAATTTTTGATAGTTATGATTTAAAATTGGGATTTGGGTTATCAACCCCAATGATAAAAATTCGACGGTGAAATATGTCGAAAAAGAAGAAAAAGAAGAAAAAGAACAATAAACGAAATGTAATTCAGCCACAAAACGTTATTTCATGGTTTGCGTTGGGCGTTTGTCATTGTAACCGCAACTATTCTGTCTCCAGTTCTATTTGCTTTTTCATTTTAGCTTCTTAGTTTACATTGTCTTTCTTTTTGTAAACAATCTAGCGCCTTGTTGTTTCAATTGCAAATGAATACAGATGTTCGCTTTGAGATATGAATTAACCCAAAAAATGTATGGGAGAGATGAAAATGGAGAACGAAATAGAGTCGAAGATATTGAAAACGAGGGCATATTGTGAAAATATCCAAGCGGTTAATACTTAGGCATTTGAATTTGTTTTCCTATCTTTAAAATGTAAATAAACTATATAAAGCAGTCGTTAGACAGCATGCGCTCTTTTTTTCAAGCATCATCATCCCAGTGCTGATTTACTTGGTCTTTTTTCTCTTATGATTTTTTCCCTTAAAAATTGTGACAGTTTTTTTCCTCTTCTTGATGCAACGTCTTTCATTTCGTCATGTGTGTCTGTCTGGTCGCGTCAAATTAAAACCAATGTAATTTGATATATGAAATAGTACGACCATATTAAGACCCACTGGAAAAGTTAATGGGATATTTACGTTGAAATGTGTAACATACAGTGAGATGTGCAGACGAAGTGGCAAAGATTTCATTCAATTTTGTTACATAAACAACTTTGAGTGGAAAGAAAAAAAAATCTGTGAGTTCTATACTTCAATGATTTGTATGGTAAAAGTGAGTTCACTGAATTGATTTATCTTGACGATTATGCTATGTTATAGAACGGGCGAACGCATATTGAATCATGTGTCTCGAAATTAGTCGGCATTTTTTTTATTACTATTTGTATGTTTCTCTCTTTCTCTCTCTCTCTCTCTCTCTCTCTCTCTCTCTCTCTCTCTCTCTCTCTCTCTCTCTCTCTCTCTCTCTCTCTCTCTCTGTATGTGTTTGTGTGCTTGTATGGTTTATATGTATTGTAAATGCTGAAGAAAACAGAAAAGGTCAGATAAAAAACATTACAAATGATTCTCACAAACAAATCACGTACGCAATAACAACATATTTATAGCTCGATTTGATTCATTTGTCCTGAACTGAAAAAAAAGTTTCAACCGAAGAAAAATGAATGAGAAAAAAAAAATTGTGACAAAACAGGAGAAAAGATGGAGATTTTGAAGAGTTTCAGGGCCCACCAAATGCCTTTCTCATGATAAATATTCCACTGAAAACACACACAATAATGCTAACGAAACCACTAACCATTCTGATGAAATAAAAACGATTCTCATGGCCAATCCATTAAACAGCTAAATGGAATTTCATATCAACTGCCTTTGAATTTCATTTTGTGTTGAATAACAAAAGATTTATTGTTGATGTTGGCCAATTTTTTTTATTTGTTTACTACATGCCAATGATTTACTCAGAAGAAGCACAAGCTGTTATTGTTATTTGTCATTTATTTCATGGCTGACCATTTTCTTTAACTATTTAGTTTATACAATTCTATACATAATTAAACGTTCTTTATTTTTGTAGAAAATTCAACATCGTAAAATTAATCTAATTTAAGGTTTTTCACCAAATTGATTAAATGGGTTACTAATAGACTTCTCAATGTAGTGTAAAAATTGCCTTTTCATTCGTTGAACATGGTTTTTCTCCACATGAATTATGAATTTCCATGTATAAATTATTTCAATACCTGATTTCCTTTTGCCGGCTTACACTTCCTCTACGACAAGCTTATTTGACATATTCTCGTCGCATATTGGTTATCCTGCAATAAACTAAGTTAATAGTTGCCATTCGTAAGCAAGGTACCAAAGTAGCTAGATTATATATAACGTAGTATGCATATTACATACAACAAGCATACTAAGCCCTATTTATACCAAACTATTAATCGTTTAGACCGTATAGACTACACTTAAGGCTGAAGAATTCAAAAATATATTTTTATAAACTCAAATCATGAAAATTGTTTATTAGTTAATTATAAGAATTCTTCAAATGAAGTTCAAACTTAAAAGTTAAAAATACATGTTAATCGTATTTGATAATTATTATAATTGACTGGAATACGAAGAAAATACCTTTTTGACGTCTTTCCCCTTCAGATTAACTTTTGTGAATTGTGGTGCTGTATTCACTCACAACAAGTTCAATATATACCTAAGTCTAGAACGTCTTTTGCTAATGCTCTGAAAGCGAATACACCCAAACGAAAGAGAAACGATAGTGAAAAACAGCCACCGAAAAATGATGCACCGAAACCAAAAATTGGCACAAAAATCGGCACAAATGGACTCTCAGTTATCCAAATGAAACCAAAACTTGAAGCGAAAAAACGTGAGCAAAAACCATCATTCGAAAAGGCAGTTTAGGTATCTCGCTTCAGCAAGGAAACCACAATGAAGATTTTGAAATTGTATGTGATCCCAGTATGTGGCCACAAAATGTACTGGTGCGAGAATTCACACAAATACCGAAACATACCTTCGATGAAATGTTTTCATCGATGGAGAATTTAAACAAGAAGACCAAGCGATCATAGATTTCAACAGACAACCTAATGGATCTGTCATCACCAAATCCATCGCCGAAGAAAATACCAGTAAGAAAATCGCCAACTCAGAAGTAAATCAATTACCAAAATGTTCGTGGTCTCCGGTCAAAACAGAAACAATTTTTTGCCAACTCTCCTTCTTCCGATTTTTCTGTTATTGTTTTCACGGAAACTTGGTTAAATCAATCATTTCTATAGACCGAATATTTCGACAGCTCGTTCATCGTCTACTGGTTCATCATTTCAACTGGGGGGGAGGGGGGGGGCGGTACGTTGATAGCGATTAAAAATAATTTCTCATCTACGTGTGTTCATCTCAATGACGCTAGCGACATTGAATTTACTTGTGCTGTTATTCACCAACCAAACAAGTCAAAGATTTATATTTATGCAGCTTACATTCCACCATCTTCACCATCTGAAATTTACTCCAAGCACCCAAATGCCATAAAATCCATTCACCTCGAACATCATGACACTATTTTTGTTCTGGGTGATTCTAACATTCCACTGGTGGATTGGATTGTTCCTGATGGAAATTTAAATGGTGTATTGAACGTTATGTTACCAGTCAATGTTTCTCCCGCATTTGCTGATGATTTTCTACAGGAAGTTCTCTGCTTGGGCTACAATCAAATCAACGACAAATTTAATGAAAATGGCCGATTACTCGGTTTAGTCTTCACCAATGATTTTTCGAACGTTGAAGTTTTTGAATCGAATCCACTTACAAAAATTGACATTTATCACCCGCGGTTACTTCTTGTTCTCAATAACTATGTTTTTTCAAAGGATAGGACCGATGCATTAAACAACTGTCGCCTTGATTCTCTAAATGCGCTTTTGTATCAAAACTACAAGAAAAAATTGTAATTATCATTGAAATCAAATCCTTCTTCATTTTGGAAATTGGTCAACTCAAAGAGAACTGGTGATTGTTTACCGAAGCTATTGCACTATGGTGAGAATGAGAACGAAACGTTTGTATTAGAGGAATATTTTATATTCGATCAACTCATGAAAATACATATAAAAACAAATACAAGTGCTGGTCCTGATTGAATCCATCCCCTTGTATTGAAAAATTGCGCATCCGTTTTATATGAGCCACTTACACTTATATTCAATGAATCCCTTCAAACGGGCATATTTCCGTCCGCCTGGAAACGTTAATGTATTCGACCGAAAAGGGCGATAAATCGGACATAAAGAAATTTAGATGCATAGCAAAATTAATTACAATCGCAAAATTCTTCGAGCACTGCGTTAATTTTCATCTTACTCGTCTAGTATCCGGCAGTATATCTCCTTAACAGCATGGTTTTATGAAACATCGCTCAACAACAACCAATTTGATGGAATTTCTGCATTACTCCATTGCTGGTTTGAATAATTCAAATCGAGTGGATGTATTATATCTGGACTTCAATAAGGCATTCGACAGAGTCAACCACGATATTCTTCTTCGAAAATTGGCAGTGTTTCCTATCCCAGCAAATATTATAAAGTGGATAAAATCATATTTATCTAATCGCCAACAATACGTTAAACTGAGAGTCGCAGAATCTTCAGACTTTATTGTAAACTCAGGTATACCACAGGGTAGCCATATTGGTCTAACACTTTTCGTACTATTCATCAATGACCTGCCATCTGCAACCTGAAACAATGTTTTTTTATCTATGTTCGCTGATGATGTACGGATAGCTAAGGTGGTAAACAACGAGGAAAATTCTTTCCAACTTCAATCCTCAATAACGTCATTACGCGACTGGTGTGACATGAATGATTTACATCTCAATCTTGACAAGTGTTCTGTTGTGTCTATTCATCGTGGAAGAACACAACCTAGACCAATCTACACTTATGGTAATCACTATTTTGTAAATTCCACGGAGCAGCGTGATTTGGGTGTTTTAATCGACGATAAACTTAATTTTAAAACGCGTACTGATTTGATTAGCTCTAAAGCAAGCTCTGCACTGGGTTTTGTGAAACGTTTCACGCGTGACATAGATGATCAAACCGTACGGAAAGCAATTTATTCAGCGTTTGTATTGCCAAATCTTGATTATGCTAACATTGTATAGCTGAACATCTCTTCAATTAAATCTGATTTGATCGAAAGAATTCGACGTCAGTTTACAATGTATGTGCTCCACGTATATCCGAATGATTCGAACAATTACCGTATTTCTTCCTATGATGATCGCCTAAAATCGTTGAATATGACTAGACTCAGTCGTCGCAGAATGAATTTCGCATAATTATTTATATATGACTTATTAACAGATAGAATTCATTGTCCATTTGTTAAAAGTTTGTTTTATGTTAATCCCAATCCACGCAATTTTCGTAATGCGGAACTTTATAGAATTTCAAATAATTTATTAACTAAATATGCGAATATTATTAAAACTTTATTTATTGAATCTACTTATAGAAATGAATTTAAAAGAAAATTGTTTGCTGTTCCTAATGATGTTTTTGATATTAATTAGTTTGTTTGATCTCGATGTACCAAATTATATTCAGCCAGTTTTGGCGGTGAAATAAATAAATAAAATAAATAATTCTTATTACATTTTTCCACATAATGTCGAATAAGTAATTATTAAAAGCCAATATGCGCTCAATTAATGGCAATCGATCATAAAATGATGTTGTAGAAAAAAATTAAAAGAACTCAATCTGAACGGTAATAACATTGGCATATTTGTCAATCAGATCCATACAGACTTATTAAGTTAAAAAGAACCCGAACCACTGCTCCAGTTATGATGTTAACATACAAGCCGATTTTCCATTTCGGTTTCACTTTAACCCTGTATAATGCGCAAAGGCATTGTGGTGTGAGTTTTATGAACATAAATATGGACTATTCCATTGAATGAATACAATGGCAAACAAATATGTTGTTTATGTTTAAATAAGGATGCCCGATTAGCATTAACTAATCGAGGTCATGGTGTGATGGCTTATTTCGATACCATGATTCTCAACGTCATTTTCAAGTAATTTTATTTGGATATGTAGTTTTTAAACATTGCGTTTGTGTTATTATTATCATCGATTTTTTTTCTTTCTCCAAATTCAATGCTGACAGTTTATGGTTTGTCAGCATATTTTCTAACAGCAATTAATTCCAAACGGAACCATATGTTGATGACCCACATAAAATGAGGCGGTAAAATAGACTCTTGTTAAATTATAACTTGCGTGCCACCATAAGTTTTGATTTTAATGTTTTCTCGAATGGAAGTAAACTACAGAGGTATAAAAAAGAATAATGTTTTCTTTGTCAAAATATTAATTTGTAAATGCGAAACATATCAAAATAAAAGAAATTTTTGATATAGAAACAACGTTGTTTAGCAAATAAAATGTGAAATAATGGAATTGGTAATGAAATAAAAAAAAAACAGTGTGCCACGACAAAGCTTCGAATGAAAAGTGGAATAAAAGCAACGTTCCAGCACGGTACGGATATGGTAAATTATAGGTTTTATAAAGGCCCAATACAATCGGCCCTTCATACAACCCACTACTTTTACGGATTCGAACGAAAGTGTTTACTTTTATTTGAATTTCGTTTCTTTTATGACATATACGATCAGATCTACTGGTGACCGCCTTTACAATGTTTTTGATAACGCGCTAAAATTTGTTTCGCATAACTTGTGTTGTGTGTTCATGTTTATAATTTATGAGCTTGCTTAGGTTCTAAGGCAAGGTATACTTAAATAAAAATATGTTTCATTATTTATTAAATGATGCGATGGTGCTGGCATTTTGTTCCATAGAATTCACATTCTTCTTTTTCACACAAATAAAAAACAAAACATCATTTGACGGTGGATCCATTCAGTCTTTCACGAATTGTTCAGTGCAACAGCTAGTGAAATAATTATTAGAGCAAGAACAAAATTTAATAATAATAGTTTCAGCAGTCAAATATCATCAGAAACTAGTCAATCTTCAACATTCAAATCAGTGGAAACTGATTTGGAAGCTTTGGAACTGGTCTTGGCACAAATAACATTAAACGCATTCATCTAATTTCATACGGTGTTGTTGTTTTGAAAAATATGATTCCACAATCTCACTTGTCAAAAAAATCTTTTAACTGCACGCACTTTTAAAAACAGCACAATTTAACTGTCAAATAATCATATATTGACAAAGATTTTATTTGACTATAAGTTTTAAAAACTAATTCCCATTGCTTACGTTGATAAGCTTGCTGAGCCATTCTAGGTAAATTCAACAAAAATATATTTTATTATTCATTATATGATGTGATGGTTGTATAGGTGGCTATATTTTTTCCTCCCATCGATCCATCCATCCATTTATTCATTCAATCTTTTTGAACATGTTTTTAATATGTAATCGTAGTAGAGTTTGCTGTTCTCCGTATTCTTATTTTTATTTAATTTTATGTTTTGAATTAGATCAATTTTGACCCAGTGTTTTACCACTCTAAAATGAATATCGTTGTGTTCCTTCAGCACACCATTTTTTTGGGTTTATTCTCCACGAATTGAATTTGCTACCTCAGGCGATGAATAATTTCATTCGAGACGATAAACCATTTGAACCAAGCCAATGGTTCCCTTTTGTTCGTCTTGTTTTTCATTCACATTGTCTATCTTGAATATCGCTCGGATTCATTCACTCTCCCACTCAATATTTAAACAATAATTTTTTCATTTGTTGGTGTTTTCGCTCATGTTTTTCCTAATCTTTTGCCAAACAGTATTTCTTGCGCCAAAAACGGTGAATAAATTTCAAACAATATTTTCATAAATTTTTAACATTGGGTTGTATGCTAGGGGTTTGGATGTCATTCAAATAGATGCGAATATGTAAATAATCTGCGAATTTTTTTGCAAATATATTCGCATATGGCGGAGAAAATTGCAAATGGCGGCCGAATATATTCGCAGAATATTCGCAAAAAATGAAGCTATTTGCAAAAATCATGAGTCATTTGCAAAACTTGATACTTCTGTATGAGAATATTAGGCTGCCATATTGAATCGAATTTTAACAATTTATGCGAATATTTTGCAAATGATTCATATAAATAAAATTTTGAATCCATTAATAAGCGAATGAGGTTATTTGCGAATAGATAAATTCCCCTAGGTTGTATGTTAGGTGTTCCTTATTCACGAATATACATTACAAATGCTTTAAATGTTGATTTATCGTTAGTGGATCGCTTTTATTGATTTGAGACTTATTAAATGGTTTTTAAATGGATATTTCTGTTTTTGTTCTGTTACTGGAGATGTTCATTGAGAATGTTTTCGTTTTGTGCATTTCAATATGTTGAGTGATTAAGCTTTTCAAATGGATTGAAGTAGTAATACATATATAAACATAAAGGAACTTTTTAATTGTTACCTTAATTTGAATTCAACGTGAAAAATACAACTTTTGTAATAAGAGTTTGAAAATAATTTTTGTTTCGTCGAACAAGCAATTTTCAAGAGCCTATTTTGCCAGTGCCTGACCAACAGGTGTATTAAAACCACTGTATTTCATTTGATTTCATTAACTCGTAATGTTTATGTTCCAAGGGTCGTAATTTCATTTAAATTATAATTTTTTTTTCTTGCTTTTTGGCCAAAATGGAAAGAAAGCCACAGAATCTTCAATTTTCTTTCACCACAGCCACCGTTTCGCTTCAATCATGTTCTTTCTTTTCTTTTCTCCAATCAACCATAGTATTTTTTTTCTTCCACAATTACTATGGTTCTTTTAGATTGGTAATCAAGAGAGAATGGAGAAAAGACAAGAAAAAAAAGGAAAAAATTAGAACATTGGCATTGAATATAAAAAGAAAAATAACCGAGAATTTTCTTTGTTTGCGAATGGGCTTTCTTTTATCCGAGTTAATTCGAAATTTTTTTGCTGGCTTAAATTAATAAAAAAAACCCCAAGTCATAACATAGAATGAATTATGTAAATTATGCCGAGATGTTTTCAACGGATACACATTATGTCACACAAAAAATGTCCATGGCCAACATAATGCGCCTTGTTGGTCTCTCTATAGCAAAAGAAAGCATTTAAATCTTCAAACAGTAAGTAAAAGGCTATAAAGTAATAATTTAAAGCAACTAATACTTATTTGCATTAGCATTACGATGGTGGTGTGAACCCTTTAATATTCACCAAAAAAAGGAGGGAAGTGAGGAAACTGGCCCACCAATCTCCATATGGTGTTTGATTTACTCTTTTCTTGGTGCGTTCAAGTACATTGTGAATTTTCTTAACCGTTTATGTGTGTCTGAATATTTGTACATCTGTGTGTGCAATCAGCAAACTCATTGTCTGAACTGAATCGGAGGCGACTCACGCAACATTAAATACTCGGTTACCGCACCTTTTCTGTGTCGTATAAGTTTGAATAATGAATTGAAGCCATTTAAAAGGGTTCCAGTTCTGATGTGCTGCTGCTGTTGCTGCTGCCATGTCGCTCTTCGATTCAAACATGTTATAAATAAACTTCGTCACAATCTTGATGTCATGAAATGAAAACAACGATAAGGCAAAATTGAGAAGAAATAAAAACTGAATTCAAAGAAAGCGATTTCAGAGTTTTAACCATCAAATATAAAGAGTGAGAAAAAAAATATATACGACTTTAGGACAAAAAAAACGCATTCTTGAAATGGAATTTCATCTTTATTCTTCGACGATTTGCGCATAAAATTTTTTATCGTTACAATGAATGAGGAAGATAAAATTGAAATTGGAGCAAACACGACAGTAGAAAGCAGATATTTCCACGGTTTTCCCTTGTTTTGACTTCAATTCGCACAGGCACAGCTATTCCAACTTGATGCATAAGCAAATAAAAAAGATCTCGATTTCGGGAATTTCGTTCATTCATATTTTTACGACTATCTCATATATTTTTTTCTCTCTCCTTCTCTCTCTCCTACTTTTCATTTCTGTCTCTCGACATTTCGGTTTGTACTTTCTGTTGTTGAATGTAATGTAAATAAGATGATTTTAAAATGTGTAAAAATTGAGAAAAGCTCAAATTCAAATCGCGGAAATTATTTTTCAATCTTTCGTAGTATTTTTGAGCTGATTTATAAAGAATATTTCTTCAAACTGATTACCAGTAATATTGTTACTTTATTTATGTATATTTTTCTCTTCTTTTTTTCTTCAAAAGCGGCCCAAGCCATAGCGTAAAAGAATTCTCTTTGAAGTCAAAATGGACACATTTTTTGAAAAATAATGATATTCCCCCCCCCCCCCCCCCAAGGATTATGATTTAAATGGCATTTTTATGTTGTTCATTTCTTTTTTGCTCAATTGACATCTTTTTCCACCCACCATATACTATTTGACACCAGAGAAGAGGATTTTTCTCTCAATTTGAACCTAATCGGAAAATTGTTGATTCTCTTTCAAATTGAAATTTATACAATTGATTCCGTTGAATGCTTTGGCCAATTTGGATTTTCCTTTTTTTTCAAGAAGAATCGTTCACATTGAAAATGTCAATGGTTCACATTTGGAAAACAATTTTTTTCGTTTAAACAATTCTATTTTCATGAATAAACGAACATTAGAAGCAAATTATTTGTAAATGTTTAATAAAGTCTTTTCAAGACTGTTTTTACGTTACATCGTCCGTTGATTTCGGTTTCATATCAATTTTTATTTTTAAATTAGCTACAGGAAAACAAATCAAAATATTATTTGCTTCAAGATGAAATAACACATAACAGTTGTTAATCGTAAAATGTATTTTTATTATGAAATGAACAGAGGGTTAGCGTTGAAAATTTCTTGGAATAAATATGTTGCTTCAGTGTTATTTATGTAATCAATTGGATAACTTGATGCATCAATTATTCATTCATTGGATTTATACGTCAACCTACAATACCTACTTATATAATATGATATTATGCTGAACGCTTAAAAAATGTATAATACTGTTAGTTTAATCGGTACTAATTTCCATTGGAAAATGTCCAAGGAAATCTTTTTTCTGTATTACCTTTGTTTCGAAGTGATTTACTAAAAAGAAATCCGAAACATGTTTCTTGAGCCTGACAAAATATGATTTTTGGAATTTATCTAAAGATACGAATATGAAGGTCATACAAATAAAATCCATAAATTTTAATTATAAAGAAGAAAAACTCAATTGGCAAAAAGTACAATTTCCATTATATAATATAGATATTTCAGGATATACTTGAAACAAATTTATTTTAGAAAAATAAAATGTTGTCCGAAATATGTTGTATCAGCATAGTTTAATTCAAAGACAACGTGAATTGTAATAAATTCATGAATATGAAAATAGTTGAAAATTAATTCAAAACAAAACCACATTGAAATGAATTTATATTTTAAATAGATTGAAAAAAATCATCAAACATGCATAAAGCCAATATAATATTGTGAATACATTCTAAACTGTTATTTATTCAAAAGCAATTGTTTGGTATTGTAGCACTCGAAATAAAACAACTTTTGTGTATTTGACACCTGATATGTTTTCACATGTTTGATAACTTATTCTCCTTCTCATTCGCTTATCGTACCCTATCACGATAACAATTTCGTTTGTCATAAATTAAACAAGTAAACAGCTATTGCATAGAAATCATCCTTCTATAGAATGAAAGCCAGGCGTAAATAAACGCGATTGGGTTGTGTATTTTTGTGAAAATCATCGTTTTAATCAGTTGTGATGTTTATTTGTGGCCATGCAAATAATAATTATGACAACGGAACATTGTTCGAAAATCTAAAATTGGCTCATTCATTTCACTACAGGAGGCTTCAATGATTGTTGTAAACCATTCAGCCGCTGTTTTTGTGAGCAATTTACATAAATTGCGGCTTTTTAATCAAAGTTTGTTACTTCAAAATGGTATATCGTATCGTGTCATGCATATTAATTATTGAATCTGTATACAAAACTTTTAATTTATCATCGTTTCGATTCGACTTACTGAAATTTACATTCCGGTGATTATTTTTTTTATTTGATTGTACAACTTATTTTGACATTGAACTCTTCATACAAATAGAAAATTCTATACTCGATACAATTCAAATATATTATCGGAAAGTATATTATTAGCTACAAATAACTCTTGGGCAATTATTATCATACATTCGTTTGGCTTCCTTTTTGATATAGAATTTATTCACATTTTGTTATTTCCCCGATTTTCGATTGATGCATGTGATTCAGTGCCACCTACGCATGTATTATGAAATAAAACTGCAAGCAATTCGGAGTTGCAATATTGCAATAATGATTATAAATAGCCTTTAGCCACCAGTGGTAAGTAGCTTAATAAGAGCAATTTCTTCTGTTGAACACATTCTATATACGAGATAATATGCATGCTTTGGCAATAAATGAAATTTGAATATTCGAGCTAGTTATCTTCTAAAATTGAAGAAAAAAACTTCTTTGCTTTCGTGTGTAAGGTCATTTGATGAAAATATTTGTGTTTATATTTTGTTCGTTCATATGGTAAATTATAATGAAATTTTATTCTATTCTAAATAGAGGCAATAGCTATGAACTCATGGGAACAACACTACAGTATGACCCCAATGTGACTGAATATCAAAATATATAGTAGAGATTTAATAAAAGTTATATCCTCCCCTCGGCAAACAAAAAATCTATCTCATTTGCAACCAAATGCAAGTAGAGAAATTGTTGTTGAAATATGATGTTAAAATCAATATAAAATATGATATGTAGATGTTGGCAAACCAACACCATTTGAAATAAAGCAAAACTGTTTCTGTAACAAATGGATATTAAGTACTTTTTGCTCTCGCATACACTCCCACACATACACATACTCCATTCAATTAACTGTGAATGAACCGCAAATGAATGGCGCACAACACTTTTCAACAACGGAATCGGCTCAAATATATCAAATGTTAAACTAAATAATGCGCTACATAGAGAGTTAAGTATACATACCGACAGAGTGGCCAGGACATGTATATTTATAACACAACAAAGTCTAAATTGAATAATGATTATTATTATTATAATAGAGCATCGAACGACGAGCATCGAGCACAGTGTGTTGCCAAATGGAGTTGTTGGTAGAAATGATGTTAAAAAAAGTGGGTGATGGCTGCCTATTAGTAGTTTTATGCATTAATAGAGTCTCTGTGTTTGCTGTTATTGCCGTTGTCGATGCCATCGTCGTCGTCATCGTTCATTCCATTTCGATGTGCCAATCTACATGAGTGGCGTATGTGGAATATTGGCCCTAATGTATATTTTACATTCCATCTATGGTGTGTTTTATGTATGCCGATAGCGTTTTTTCGTTTTCTATAGATATATAACACACCATAATACAATAATCGACTGATTTTCCGTATATAATAATGTCGAAATATCATGTCACAAGATCTTTGCAATTTCATTTTTATGCGATTGCGGTGGAAGTGCTTTTTACGGGAGGATTTTTCTCGCTCTCCTTCTCCTTCATCTTTAATATTTTCTCAAATGTAGACTTTCAGTGTGTGTGAATGTGTTTGCAAGTATTCCAACTTTTGAGAAATTGAATGTAACTAAAAATGTCACACGCGAAAAAGTGAAAAAGGGAAAAAAATAGAGCTTCATATTAAAAGCGCTGTTGAGATTGTGCCAAAGTTGACATGAGTGGTCGTTTTGCAATGGGATATAGTTTAATGTTTTACCAAAAATTCGCATTGCATCATCTGTGGGTTGTTTTATACAATCTGAATGGAATTTGCACCACTTACTTTCTTGACCAACAAGAATTCAACAACAAAAATGTTTAAAGAAAAACCATTTTATAAGAAAATCGATGAATCGCTTCAAAAATAGTTACGGCAAAGGCTGTCATAAACATTATTTTTCGCTCCTTTAGATCATTTTTCCTCCGCTTTCGATTTAGTTCATTTTCTGCATCTTTTGATTCACCGTTATTATGTATTTCTCTCTCTCTTTTTGTCTTTCTCTTTACTGTGCGAAGCATACAATGAATGAATGAATGAATGTAATTTATTGATTACAATTAGTTGAATGTGTAGAAGGTTTCAATTCCTTTGAAAACCGCATGGTTATGAACTGCTTTATAATTTATACATCAATGGGGTGAACAATTCACTGGAATTTCATTAGTTTTACATACGTTTGTTATATAACATAATTTAATTTTCAATGGAACAACCAACGAATTAGTGCATCACTTCCGTTTCCTCTCTCCCATTTTATGGCATTCTCGCCTTCACTTCAGTATCTCCCTCTCTCCCTCTTACACTCTCTCACTCCCCCACCTTCGTTTCTCCATTTTCATCACGTTTCTTTAACAATGCATTAAATTCTTGTAAACTTCCATTGAAATGGGCATAAAGAAGTGCAAGTTGGTATATTTGAAGTGATTGTGTTGCGGTTAAACCCTTCCGTTGACGGTAAAAGTTTGGAACTTGCCATTAACTGCCAAGTCACAAAAGCAAACTTTAAAATGCCAAAGGTTCTATTGTCAATTAGATGGTGATGTAAAAATAAATGTTCTGCTGCAAGGATTTAAATTGCTTATTAATAATAATTGTCGCTTTCAGCTTTTGGTTTGTGAAACATTTAATCTACAATGTTGTTCATGATATGAAAATCGGTTTGAAAAAGTTCGAAAATCTCATTTTTTTCCGTGGAGTTTTTTAATGAAGCATCAAAGCTTTAATTTTAGAGCATTCAACAGACACATATTTCCATTTTTCAAATTATGTTATTCGTTTTCATTCATTTGTTCACTCACTCACTCACTAACTCATTTGTTCATTTGCTTGTTCGTGTTCGTGCATTTCTCAAAACAGATTAATAAAATTCTTGTTTCACTTGCGAAATGGTGATTAATTGTTCACAACACAATTCAAGCAAATATTCTAAATCGTTGAAATGAGTTCGCTTTTCCAGCCAGTTGGCAGTTGTCGGTTATCCGGTCGTTGTGTTGCCACGATTTCTAAAATGAGCATAGATTTTTAGCCACGGAAAAGCCCCAGTAATTTCCTGTGATTTATACGCCCGATATATTTTGCAAACGTAGATTTTGGTTTAAAAGCATTTATACTCGGTTGGTTTTTTTTTAAAGGACAGTATCGTCAACTATTGTGTCGTTTGATTGTATCAGCGCCCAGTAGCATGTGCAACCTTATGGCCTCACTCAAAATTGAAGATTTTCATTGAAATATTCCCGAAAAAAAAAAATAAATACGAATATGAACAGTCATAATTTTACCCAACGAACGATGAGAACAATTTTTTTTTTTTTTTATTTGGGAACGGGAAAGAAAGTGGGGACGAACATGAACAGCGTTAACTGTTGTTGTTATTGCCATGATTAATGATTGAAGATTATGCTAGAAAATGGTATTTTTGCACAAAGTTATCATCAAAATGAATGAAAGAGAATGAGAGAATTGTTTGAACAGTTGAATGGAAAAGCGCACACACACTCAAGACACAGACACAATCACCGGCACAGTCACAGGCACAAGTACAAGCACAGATACAGTGCACACAGATAGACTCATTTATTCTCGTTTAAATTGCTCGACATGCCAACGCAATGAACCAAATTTTTACACACGAAACCCATTCGAATCGGCAATTTATAACCATATTTTTCGACATAATTCACTATTTTGCTAGGTATGAGATTTGTGCCCCGGTGGATACCATTCGGCTCACAATAAGTCTAAAAGTGTTCAGCAATTTGTTAATTAGAACAAATTTCGATTTAAAACTGAATACAGTGAACCGGTTTATAATGTGAATTGCATCGGTTGGTAAAATCATGGGGAACATCATTTTCCAATTTCCGGAACTATTTCATCTACGCCATTTGCCTTGTGGACTTGCGTGTATGTGAGTACTTGTTGAAGCATTGTAATGTGATATTTTCCGCATCAATTTGATGCAAATATGAGATCCTACCGCAGTGACATGCTCCATGAATCGCGCTGAACCTCGCGTTCCACTTCGTTGATATTGGCACATTAATGCATTGTCGAAGAAAAGAAAAGAAAAAAAAAATTCAATGCATCTGCTCGAACGTAAAATGTAATTGTGATGTTAATCTTGCACGTGCACAAGTGCACACTAGGAATTATATTAGTGACAATGCTGGCTCTTTTAAACTTTTTTTATTCTTCTTCTCCATTTTCGCATCATGACCAAGCGTTGCTTCGAATCCATTTCATTTGAATTGCAAATATGTGATTTGGTTGCTTTTATCTTATTCATTTGCGCGAATCATTTTAGAATTTATATCAGTTTGTTTCTCCTCCATTGTATGTCAAACAAATTCAAATGTATAATATTCAATAGTTTTTGATATTTTTTCCTCATTGTTTCTATTTTAAAGAGATCAGACAAACTGCAATCATTTTAGAGAAGGACAAAAAACACAAGTTTCGTAAAACTCAAGCGTTAATTGGAAGCGAATATATATAAAAGCTGTTGTCCAAGAAGATTTTCTTTTTTACCACTTTTGCTTCCGGCCATTCTCTCTTTTTCTCAATCGCTGAGTGAATGTATTTATTTCAGCACAAACAATTTAATTTTGTTGGCTCCGAACAGAGCGGCAATATGACGATTTGGTTAATGTTTTTTGTTGATTTGGCTTCGGTGCTGTTGTTGAGAGTTTGTGTCGTTCGTTTGTGCTCGTGAACATGTCCACTGAATTCGTTTGGTTTCGTTTCGTTGCTAGCGAGGGTGAAGAGAACAGTGAGTTGTTTATTTGCCATAATGTTGTTGATTTCCTCTCTTTTCTACTGCCAGTGTGTGTTTAATACGACGGATAATTCACTAAAAGCTAAATGGATATTATTTAATGTTTTGTTGTTTGAGCTTGTCGTTATAGTCATCGCGGTTCTGTTGAATGACAAAAGGATCCCTTGTTAGTTTCATTTTTTCCCTTCGTTTCATTTTTATTCGTTTTTCTCTTTGTTCGACTAGTTTGAGCTCTGATGGAAATATTTTTTTTCTTTAGTTTGAATTCGCTCCAAATCACAACGATCTACTTTCAATAACTCATACGCATTAGATTTTTCTTTGTCTTCTTCCTATATTTTTCATTACTTTAATCTCATATTACTGATATGCGCGATTATATGAAATCTGTCGAATGGGATATGTGGTTTTAGCTAGATCGGATATTTTATTGGTAAAAGCAAAATGCATGAGCAAAGGCAACAAAAACATCACCATTGAGTACCTATCACTTAATTTTCTGTACAAGTTCATTTCTATGGTGCGTAATGGAAGGTGATTGTATTACAGTGTAAGTGTGCGGAGAGATGGATAATGTTGAAATGTTAAAACCGGAAAGTAAAATGAGGAGGAGCGTGGCAACCATATTCTCATGTTTATTGTTTTGACAGGAGAATGATGGGTGAATGTGAAAGCAGTGTATTTTGGTTAAATTTTCCATACATATAATCAATGACTGCTTGCTATCAGGACATACATGAAATAAAGGCAATTATCTTTGTGATTCTCGGTGATATTTCAAGTTAAAAACAATTTTGTCAATTGATTTGCTGACAAATTGTCCATTCAATTATTTAAAGCTTGAAAATGGGAAATGGTAAGCCTCTGTTGGCAATTAGTTGGGAACGATTTAAAATTTCAACTATTTTACAAACATACAAACCATCTATTTAACGAATATATGTTTCAAGGTATGAAAAGATTATTAAATTTATATTTTAATAATATTTCAAAAGATAGCACATGAGTGAAATGCTTTTGTAATCCTTATAATTATTGTTTGCATACAAAAATAATTGTTTACTGAACATGACCACATCGAATGAGTTTTTAACGAGAAATGCTACGAAAATATAGGTAAAAATTCAAAAAAACTGAATGAGGGCATCTCGATTACATCCTGAACGAAAAAAAAAAATTTAAATGCAAATATTCCATGGAACAATGAAAGGTTGAAAAAAAGGGGGTTGAAATGCAAATGTTACCAAGTGTTTCATTGTTGTAATTTGTTGGTAGAGCATGTTTGATGCAATAAAATCATAAGCAAGCGTAATTTTAATCACTTCTATAGCAAGGCTGTCGACGATGCCATCAACATTGTCATCAGATAAAATTCAAATACAAACCTCATGCATTCTCTCAGAGCAGTGAACAGTTCAAGTTTATTCTGCCCTATTATGTGATGTGCTGTGTTGTTCTGTGTATGGGTGAAACAACCGGAACAGTTCGTTGATTGATCGTAAGTATTATAACGCACCCCATTATACATGTTTTCATTGGGTTTAGTGTGTGGTTAAATTTCTATCCAATCTTGTATTATGTCAAAACATTTTATTTTCAGATTTTACATTTCGCATTATCCGGGGAACAACTTATGATGTTGATTAGTTTGAATCGTAAACAAAATGTTTATATTTCAAATAGATCAAAATAATTTCAAATTTATTTGTTTGAAGACTATTTAATTAAATGCCAATTCATGAATTTCTTACTCGCGCAAATATTTTTTATGGGCTGTATCATCACAATACGGAAATGGACACTATTTTCTGAACATTGAACAGTTCAGAGCTAGTGGAAATGAAAATTGTCACCAAAAGCATATGAAACTCGCATTAAGCACATCCGTCTATCCGGAGTCGAGCAATGCAATTAAAATACAATAATGTAAACCAAAATGCCCAAAATCAATTGAAACACTTTTCTCATTCCGGACATTCACACAGTGAATCGTTACACAGCGCAGCCCATCATCCCAACAAACACAATGAGTTCGCGCCACAATATATATTAAAATGGACAAAATGTATAAATATAGATATATATATGTATCGCAAATATGCCATTACTGCCGGTTAGCTATTGACACTATGGTTCATTTCAAATTTACATATTTATTCCATTGAGTCATCAGTCGATGTGCTCGGCATGCACTGAATCCCAAAAACGTATTGTCTATCTATGTGAAACAAGTAAGCAGCAGCTAAAATTTATGGTCAAATTTACATAATTATTCATTATTTCTATTGGTATTGGTTATTTGTTGTTGCTACACAATTTCTCTGGATGATAACTTTTTGGATCCCTTACGGAATGAGATTTTGTCGATACTGAGACATTCACTATGACCGTAATTAATAAAATTATAGTTTTGCTAAGGATGTTGTCGTTGATTTTAACATCATGATACACATTCAACATTTTCAGCATTTTCAACCAGCTAAATCTTTATAAAGGGGTTACCGTTAAATGGTCACATCGGTATTTTTGTCGTTTTATGTTAAAACTTGTCCTTTTATAAATAGAAAATAAATAATAAACTGCAGATTTAGTTTCAAGTCAATTGCAAATTGGAACAGAATCAGTTTCATCTTCATTTCATTCAGATAAAAACCACATTTGTTACCATCTTTATGAATGACAAGTCATTTTGTGGCTTTCATATGAAAATACATCATGTGGAATGGTTACATTGAAAAGGCAAGTTTTTCTGCACATTAAGTTATCACTCTTATTGAAATAAAGTGTGGCCAAAAACTTTGAAGTTTTCATAGAAAAAGAAATTCACAAAATTTGTGAAACGCATGAATGTATTCATTCATTCATTCAATGCTACTAATTATTTAGTAATAAATTCATTTGATTGTGTTGCTATTTATGCGTGTTTTATGTCTAACTCAATGAAGCCATATAGTGGAGCAATGGACGGGGAATTGGTATTACGTTTGTAAATGTGCTTTATCGGTCTTAATTCAGTTTACCTTCAATGGAATGTTTGCGTGTGTATGTGTGTCTATGTGGAAAACGCTTCTCACTGCCTGTGTTCCGCTATACTTAGTCATTTGATGTAGATTGTAGCGCTGGCACCTTCTTCGTAACAAGTTATATGTGTAGATATACATCGTAATAGTCAAATAAAAAAAAATCTATTATGAAATTCGTTTGTACGTGATCCTGTAAAATATGTCGAATATTTTATATACGCAAGTGACTGCGTCAACGGCGGCAAACACTAAAGGAAAATCAACACACAAGTAAAAAAAGGGCATAAAAAGCAATGTTAAAAACAGAAGTACTCTGAAAGTGCTTCGCAATGGATTTTCGTATACTCTTGGCGGATGAGAGATGATAGGATAGTGTGACGGTGGAACACAAGCAAATGAAAAGATGAACATGACGCTATATGATACATGAAGATTATACAATTACAGTCATAGGAATCACATTCTCGTTTTTCTTCTCTCTCACTGTCTCTCTTTTTCTCTCGTCGGTTTTTTTGAATAATCTGAGTGAGTAGCGGCAACAGCGCAAAAGAATGTTCGTTGAATGCTTGGGCCGTATTGTTTGTAGTGTAACAATATTTTATTCATTTGAAATTCCTATGCTAAGCGTATCAGCGCGCATTCACGCTCACACACCGACAGAATTTTTATTCGTTTCATGCATATTTAATGCATTCGAATTGCCATTTTCAACATTCAACAAGATACAACCCAGTTTTTATTTCGATGCTTAACACATTCAGAACACAAACAAAACCAAGTCAAACAAACTGAACTGAATTGAACTGAACTCTTTGTGCATGTGAAGAATGGTGAAACAAATATCTTTACTCAAAACAAAATGTGAAGAAATAATGATTTGTAAGTAATTTTCATCGAAATGCCTTTGAAAGCGCACCGTATAAATTTGCTTGGTAAATGCCCTTTTTCTCTTTCTCGAATTAAATTTACTCAAATTTACTGCATTACGAATGAAGTGCGTTATGTGCGACAAAACATAGAATCCGAGTTTCATTTCATTTCATTTCATTTGGACACTTAGTTTTCGCTGCTGAATAAGAGGAAAAGTTGCCATATAATTAAAGAAGTGCGACAGTCAGCCAACAATACGATTATATGTCAAAATAAATATTTCCAACAACATTTTATGAAATACATAATAAATGGTACGATGAGCTAAACTGATATGCAATACACACTCCATGTATATTTATAACGAATTGTTATTATTAGTATTAAATTCGAAAAACACTATGATAAACACGTGCCATCGAAACAAACGAACAAACAACCGACCGACCAACCGAATGAACAATAAATGTATTTTGATCAATATGAATCGTATGTTCAAGCCATTCGTAAAATGTGGGTTCATTAATTGTGCGCTCACAATCTCTCAGCACTTTCTACTGGATGCGATGAATGTGTATATGCAGCGATATGCTGTCAAAAATGGGCAATACGACACAACGCAAGGAACAAAAAGAAGAAGAAAAAAACAGAAGTGTAAACGAAAAACAGAGAGTCGAAATGTAATACAGAAGAGCAGAGTTGTTAAAATTTTTATTAATATTACATGAAGAGGAGATTTCTAAAATAGGAATCACAAACGATACAATGTAGTAGAAGTGAACCATACGCCAATTCAAAACTAGAATCGGAATTACGGGCACGAAACTCGTGGGGTTACGTCGTACGATGGCTCATCGACGCATACTCAATTATTCAATAATAAAAAAGAGGTTTACGTTCCATCTTATTATACAACATCGTATTACAAATACAAAAAAAGAACACTGTATGTGCATGTTTACATTAAAAGCACTGGTCCAAGCATTGCGTAAAATTTCATATTCAGTTTTTTTGTTCATTCTTTCTGTCCCGCTATTGCGTTCCCTATTTTTATTCAAAATCACTGACATGATTGTACGGAAAAATGGTGCGGTCGAGAAATTGATATTTCAGATGGTGCGAAATGGGACCTTGTAAATAGAAGCAAAATGTGTCAGCGTCCTGTATGATTATACAGAAAAAACAAAATTATATAATAGACTTGAAAAAAAGCAGCTCACATTTCTTTTTTATTGGCCATTGAATATTTGGTTTTTATGCATAGAATTGGCAATGAATAGAACATTCCGAAATTAGTGAAAGTCTGAAAAGTTGGGGTGGAATTTTCATTAAATTTACTAAACAGGCAGAGTATTGAGTTACAATGAGTCTCCAATGATTAACGAATTATTTCAATAAATTTAATTTATCGTTTGCATGTTGTGAACTTAACCATGAACATTTTTGTTAAATTTTTTAAATAACTCATTTCTCAATGAAGCGGATATTCAGCTCAGTTTTCCTTGAGCAAAGGTGTACTTCCTTAAAATTTCTCTTTGTGAATAATATTAACAAATCCTTGAACAAAAAATCGACTTCTTTTAATAACAGTTTAGTTAATCTCGAACTTAAATTTTAATGAAAATTTTTCTTCTCGAGAAGAGTAACAACATAAACTAAAATATTTCCTAAAAATGTCTTCAAGATAATTGTTTCACCTTCTCCATTTAGAGAGTTTGTGACATTTGAGTGAAAAGATAAGCAAAAATTGAAAAATGAAGAAAAAAACAACGAAATATTAATTGCAAGTGTTCTATTCTTTTACTTGACTGAAATCGATATGAGATTGGATTTATTGGTTCGGGAGTGTTACCACTCAAAAACATAGAAATAAATCTTATTTTCATAAATCAAGATCGATGTTTACAGGTTATTTTTTATGGAAATTTCACATTGGTACTGGTAACAAAATGGGAAAAAAATCATAAAAAAAAAAAAAAAAAAGTTCATCATAAAAATATTTATAACGAAAAAACCAAAAAAAATTTTTTAAGTTCAATTATCAGTTGGGTCTTGTGCTGCTTGGATATTATCGAAACTAATATCCTTGAGTGATGAAAGTTATTCATGTTTACTAGGGTGGTTTAGATTTGGACTATTCTCGAATTTAACCTCACCCGATGCATTTCTGTAGAGGGTTAGACCCAAAAGTATTTCCTGTAAAGTTTCAACCCGATCGGATGACATGAAATAAAGGCGATTCGGCCTTGAGGTTTGGTATTGCAATCCTATGGGGAAGTAGAAATTTCTTTGTTCAGAATTCAATGAGTAGCTCAAGATTTGGAATTCAATAGTGATATGACAAGTTCATTTGAAATTGTTGTTCATACGATCAAGTTTAAAATGAGTATGAAAAAAAACATCGGATTTATTTAAAAAGTAGTAAAATTGTCCTGAATTCTGGCTATAATAGAAAATAATGTTGAAAATCAAAAGCAAGCGATGAAAAAACACATAGAAATTCAATATAATTGATCCCTTGATTGATCCACTTAAAATCAAAGGGATTTGAAACTTTTTTTTCACATTTCAATATAAAATGCTTACTTTTATTATTTTACTCCATACAGTTTATATGGCGATTGCATGCTGTTTTGTATGGAGTTTGCACACTTTTACTCTCAACTCACTTTGTATATAAATCTTTTAGGGGTATGACATTTTTCTCCACTTTAACATATTATGAAAAGTATTATTGATTCAAAAACTCCTTTATAATTTAGAATTTGAACACATTTCCTTACAGAAATCTTGTTTTCCATAAGAGGCAACACCTTACGCAAAAATAAATATTTAAGTTAATGCATGTTATGCACATTTCCATATTTATTTTGTGTCTATTTTGAATATTCACGGGTCGAATTCCTAAAATTAATTTTTACGCCAAATGTGTTTTGAAATAAAAATTTTACCATTCTATTGTTAAAAAAAATTAATATTAAAATTGAAGAATTCATTGTATTTGAAAATGACCGCCAAAATTCGCTAAAAAAATGGAAGGAAATTGCTGAAAAGAAAGCAACTATGGACAACCGCCATTGTAAAACTTTTTGAGAATGTGCAAATTTCGAGTGAAGAATCCAAAGAAAATATTTATTGGTAGAATTATATCAAGCAAATGATAAATGTGATATTTTTTTCTTCATTTGTAACAATCTACAGTTTCTGTTGAATTGTGTTTGCCCAAATTACGCAATACAATGTCATTCAAAACAAATACAAGTTTGGTGTTACATTTTCTATATCTTATTTCTCCAATTTTACGTACAATCGAACTTTCAAGTTGAAGGTTTTCGAAAAATCCCGAAAAGCCCAAAATTGTTCATCACTTTGGTTGGCATGTTTATCAAGACAAAAAGGTTTGCGTTGTTTATATGCAATAGAATATACCGTACATTCGGTAAACTTTGAGTTGTTGAACAGAATGGAAAACTTAATTAAAACCGATTGGGCCGAGTCATTTATATTGTGTGGCGTAAATCAAGTTATTTCCTTGAATCAAGTCATCCAGTGAGTGCTTGAACATTTCGTTCGAACTATATGGAATCGACAGGAACTAAATTCACATTGAGAAAAGTCTTTCGCACCAAATGCTTGTGTTTTACAGTTAAATTATGCACATATATTATTCATTGTATTGTACGCGAAGCAATGCTATAAAATACATTTGGTACAGCACAGAGCAGCACAACACATTACACTTGCAGGCAAAATTGTTTACTCGATAAGCATAATTGGGTGTGATGCTGCTTTTGCAATTTAAATTTCAATTCTAAGTAAATTTTGAAAAACAATTAAAAACATTAGATGAAATGTATATCTGGTTTTGATCTATGTTAACTCCGTGTCCAATTCTAAAGAGAATCATAGGAAAAGTGTTGACATGAATCAAATTCAAATCATTTCAACATCTTCATATTGATGTTTGTCATTGAAGCAAATAAATAGAAGCATCTTTATCGATTTAATTAAGATCATTGCATTCAATTGCATCATATTTAATTACAAAGCATGTGATGTTTCTCTTTCATTTTCAAACCACTTACCAGGTACGATGTTATCGAATAAGGTGCATGTACACTGAACAATGCTAGGGGCATATTACTCTTGCGAATTTTTTCCGAATTCGCGAATTTACGAACAACTTTTCGAATTAATAAGTGAATTCACGAATTATCTTGCGAATTCAGGAATTCGCAAATTAATTCGCGAATTTTTCTAAAATAGTATGAATTTGTATGTATGTCATTCATAAAGCAAGCTGTCGTCCATACAAGTTATTTGTTTATTTTCAATATTGTGTTTTGTTTTATGATAAATTCAAATAAAAATAAAATGGTACCGTGAATAAATATTTGTTGTTTGAAATTGAAAATAAATAAAACTGTATTTATATTAATTTCAGGAGAAATTTTTTGATAAGTTACGGCACATTTTAAATGAAGAGGTTCCATTCGACATCAAAACAATTTTAATAAATAGTTCATTTGACACCGAAATCTCCTTACTTGGCATAAACAATGATATTATTAATGAAATTGAACAATTTGCAAATGAAATGTTTGCAAAATTTGCAAACGCCATGATACTGTATGACGTTTTTATGCATTCACAAATTCGTACCAATTCGTGCGAATTTCCATTATGTATTACAATACGCGTCAATGCGAATTCATGCGAATTACGGATTTTTTATGCGAATTATACGAATTTATGCGTATTTTCAATGCATTTGCGAATAGTAATATTCCCCTAGGAACAATGTGCAGTGTGATTGAATTAAATATTTTCACAGATTGATGAATTATTCACATTCCAAGGTAAAACCATGCAATATAGAATAGAATACACATTTTAATCAATTTTCATCGAACACCAAAAACATCTCTCTTCTTCGTTTCAAAGAGGACTTAGTTTTACTACCAAAAAAGAGATGCAATTAACAAATACGTTTTCTCCCAACAATTTATTCATCGATCACCAAACTAACTCACATTTTTTTGAAATAAAAATTGCATTTCATCTCTATAAGTTTGTTCAATTTATTCAATTAATTTCTATGCTACTTCAAATCTATCGTTTAATTTTTTCTGAAGATTTACATTTATTCAGATTTTCAATAGTTAATTTTTGTTCTTCACTACTGCCGTAATTTAAATCGAATACATCAATTTAATCAACATGTTATTCTCAACATCGAACACTTGTTCAGCTGTGGGAAGAACAAGAATTTTTTTCATTTATTCTTCTTTGTGTTCTCCTTCTTATAATCTCTAATTTTCATTGCAATGCTCTCTATTTATAAGCATTAATTTCAGGTGCTTCGATTTCATGGTCACTGCCATTGGAATGTGTTGAAATTGTCATGAACCATGAATATACCTCATAAGTACATTAAATATTTACTTGAAACAAGTTGATGCATTACAACAATAAACTGGAATTTCTTTTGAAATAAAAAAAGAAACAGAACGAAACTAATGAAAAATTCTTCTATTTGGACGTAAACGATAGAGAACTAAACTTTTGTATGAACATTGAGCAATCATTATAATGATAAATGCGATAAGCCGATAAATTTCAATGACTGGATGTGATCATGTCAAAAAAAATGCATTCTCACCTTCTTTCATCTTTCATTTTCTTTAATAATTGACTTTAAACTAATTTAGGAGGATAAGCATTTGAAACAAGTTTGACACTGACTTTTCTTTTTATACGAAAATAGTTTAATCGACTGACAAAACACTATAATCTAATTTAAATTTTATTGTAGCATTTCTTTTCTTCTTTTGATATTGGTATGCAATTAATAAAAACAATTGCAACATTGATATGAAAAATAAATACAAGTTATGGCCACAATATTTTCTAATGATAAGCGAATCGTTTGATCTGTATAATTTCAATAAACATTGTGTGTAGACGATATGATTCAATTATTTTTTTTTTTTGCCTTGAATTGGCCAACATAAATACGAAATTGTACACGGCAACAACGATGATTAATGACATGTTCAACGTCCAATAACTGTCTTCACGATATGCATTGTCTTTGTATCACTCTTATTTGATCATTAAATATGGACAATGTAATGACATAGCACAGAAACAATATCCAAAAACAGCTGACAAAAATCGCACATTATGAACAATAATTGAAACGCTAAATCATAACATAATCGGCGACTAAAAAAGATCAAAACATGTGTTTGCATAGCGGTCGATATATGTACCAGAAGATGGATACACTAATAAAAACCTGTTCGTATGCAAGACATTGAAATGCGTTTTGTTTAAGCAAATAAATGATTGCGTGCATATGATTACATCACCTTAAGGCATGCGATACCTCAGTCAAGTTACAGAGCATATGGTGCATAATAACACATGAATGACATCATAACGCATCGAATTTAGATACTCATTTTACACCAGCAATTCATTAAATTGAGAAATGACATTGTATTCGTCTTCTTTCATCTGAGTGATTTGTGTTATCAACGTAAAAATACGGGTTATGAAAAGACACCAGTTTAATTGAATTTATGCTGGTTTCCGATTTGAATTAAAAAAAAAGTAAAAGGAAAGAAGAAAGCGGTTTTACACATCACCGTTCCAAAAGGAATAATTATTTTATGAAAATAATACGGTTTTTGCAGATTAAAATGTTGAAAATGTCGAAAAAATATTTTGAACATTGCTTTTTTTCATAATTCATTTAGTATGTGCACAGATCAATTGACCGAATGCATTATATATGATTGGTGGTTAAAATGTGCTAAATGAAACAGAAAAAAAATGATGACCTTTCATGATTTATCGAATAACACAACAAAAATAAAATAAAATAAAACGAAAAATATGCGAAAGAAAACGAACGAGAGAAAAAACCACTTTCAAAATATTTCAAATGGGATTCAACTCGATAATTTTGAATACAACTGTCGCTTACAATCCATTCGGAATACAGTATTGTGCACGCATTCATAAGCACTACAGAATATTTTTGGATTTTAAGCAATTATTTATATTTTACGAAAGTATGCTTTATAGTTTTTATCGAGATAAAAATTGTTTCGATGCGACAACATTCGGAATTTTGACAAAGTTAACACAATCGTTGTATTGATGACACACAGCGTTGAACAATACAATAGATAACGGGAACGCTATTCAATTCATTTGAAAGCAGCAAGCTTTTACTCTAATTGACCAATTACACCACTTAATTTTTGTACAATGTAATGAATACTTTTGCCAAAAAAAAAGAAAAAAAGAAACAGTAATCTGAGTTGAAGATTGACTTAATTACTGCAAAAAAAAAACCAACATAAGTGAATGAAAATGTGCAATTGATGGTCAAACATTTTGTATTGGAATATTAAATGCACTGAAACGTTGTGGTCTGCTGGTAAAAAACATGAGATGTTCATGCAACGATATTGATATTTGACACAATAGCAATGACAACGGCAAACAACAAACAGATTTTAAGTGGGTCAGTATATTGAACGTTTATGTTCTGATGTTTATTTGGTATTTTCCTTTATTTGCACAATATTGTTGAATGAAGAATGTACGGTGTAGATTGCATAAAGTATATAGTGCAATGGCACGAATACAAACTTGACTTTTAGTCCGTCTTTCTCTCTCTACAGCTAGAAAATTTTCATCCATGATCGCAATTGTTGAAACATGCAATTCGAACATACAAATTACATTTATTCGATTCGACCTATTTGCGTCATTTTGAAGCGATACGAAAACATTGTGCTGAATGAAATGTTAATAATAGGAAATATCGATGCTTTGCACAAATGGTGATACATTGCAGTGTATTAATCTATTGAATTAAGTCATTTTCAAAAAGACAAAAAATAGCAAATAAAACATAGCCACTTATGGACTAATAAATTCATGAAATAATTTCATAACTCGATGAACTCACCAGATATCATTTCATTTCATAAATACCCAGATGCAGCGTATGAACTGAGATTGGTCATTGAATTATAACACATTTTTGCATGGTTGTTAATGTTAATTTAATTTTGGTGCTTTTCATTAATATGTCATACGTTTTTGACAGACGTTCCTTGTGGATACAGATAATTAATTATAGTTAAAAACATACACAAATTGCTTCATACTGAGAACTTCTAAAGCGTTACTCGATTGCAAAAACTGGAAAATAGTTCATATATTCAAATGGACAATACAAAATATATATTCTATACATGTTTATTATATAGTTTATTCAAAATTTGAATAACTTTACATTACTGGAATTTGTCTATGTAAAACCTTATGCTTTCTACTTCATATTTGTAGTATTTTGACAAACATTACTTTTAAAATTCATAATTCAAAATCCAAAACAAAAAACTAAATTCCTTTTATTCCATTTTATATTGAGATAAATAAAATGTTTAAATATTTTTTACCCGATTTTTTCAAGTTCTCAATTTTACATTGGAGGGTTTTATTGCCGTTGACATGTTTTGCTTTCCAGTCATTCCAATGAGAAACAAACATGACATATCTCATGTGTGTCTGTCAAACCAACTGTCATAGTGGAAAAAAGCAAAACAGAAAAAAACCATGGTGCTGTTACCGAAGCCCCCAACCCCGAAGGAATCTACCGATGAAGTCAAACGGAATATTTTTTTCGAAAATGACACAATGGATCACTTAGCCAAACACTTTGTTGGCAATAATTTTAGGTGAATATATAGTATTTCAGTTTAATTAAATAAATTCTGAGTGAAATATTGTGAAAAACATAACCTGAAAATTCATTAAAAAAGTGATTGAAATTGACTTTCTTTTGTAAATTTTAGATTTCGGGAAAATATTGTGATACCAAACAATTTAGGACCGCCGAAAATTAAGACAAATGAAGAGAAAATGATTGAATCCGTGATAGAAAGCTGTTTTTTCAAATCGTTTATGGCCTGTGTTTTGGGTAAAACTCTAACAAAATTATCAACTAAATGGAACTAACACAATTCATTTATTCATTTCAGGATATGGTCTGGGAGCAGCAATTGGATTGTTTAGGTAAGCGCTGTTTGTTTTCCGTCTCAAATACAATTTTATTTCATCTCTTTCATCATTGATTTAGCTCTTCAGTGAATCCAAATATCGCCACACCGGGTGTAGAAAAACAGCAAACTGCACGTGAAGTATTCAGAGAAATGAGAACAACAACACATGGTTATGCCAAAAATTTTGCTTTGATCGGCATGGTTTTTTCAGCGGTAGAATGTACAATTGAATCGGTAGGTGATTGCGATATTTCATGATTTGATTTTCAAAAATCATTCTCATGTATAATTAATTTCAAACAGAGTCGAGGAAAGTCAGACTGGAGAAATGGAACATATGCAGGTGCTGTTACTGGTGGACTTATTGGATTGAGAGCTGGAGTTAAGGCTGGCATTATTGGAGCAGCTGGCTTTGCAGCATTCTCAACAGCAATTGACTATTATATGCGACATCGATAACTTTTTGTCTATCTTTCTCTATTGTTATTGAATTGGATATTCAAAATTAATAATAAGCAAATTAGTGTAAACAATTGTCAATAGATTTAAAATATTAGCAACAAATTGAACAAAAAATTGACTGGTTTTCTTTCGCCAAACGCCAAATATGAACACTATTATGGACTAAAATTCTACATTCTAATATTCTCCTTCAGATCGAGATCAGATAAATTTTATATTGCAGTCCGTGGAAAAAATTTGATATGTTTATGACATGTAAATTGTTCATGTTTAGCAGATATTTCAAAATGACTACAGGTATAAATCAAAGATAGTTTTTTGATGCTTTTTTGTCATTACATAAACGATTAAAAGTAGGTTTGTTGAAGCTACCTAGTTCTCAAAATCACTTTTCGGCAGCACCTAAACAATAAATTCTAATTATAAATGAACACCATTGAAATCATTGCTTATCGAGCAATTAAATGTGTATATTTGAAATGCAATGGTTAATTTATATTTTCATTATTTTTGCTGATTTTCAGACTCAAAACATCATGCAACGTCGAGTGTATGTGCACTGAGTTTCGATTCGAACATTTCTTGATGACTAATGATTATGATAATGAAAAAATTACCCAAATTTTGATGAAAATTACTTTACCACAGATGAATTACATTTTCGGTGAATTACATATATTTCATATGTGCTGAGGTGGTCTCAAAATTGTATTATTCTGTTGTGTTTATACAGTTTCATGAGTGCATGCGAGGATTGATAAAATATAATCGCTCTTTATAGAAAGAATTTCGTAATAATATTGGAGATTGAATTTTAAAATGTTATTTGGTGAAATCATCAAAAGACAATCGTTTATTGAAATGTTTAAATTAAAAAGTTTGACCAATTCGTAAATTTCCTGCGACCAGAATTTTCTCTTCTTTTCAATTCGAGAAGGTGACTTAACTCTAGAAAAAAGGTCAACGTTTTTGTCTTTATCAATTCAATATTTTTTTTTTCTCTTTTTTATTATCAATTTCATGAACTCGGTTTTTACACACAACATTATGCTTACAGTATTGGATTCGAAATGACTTTTGTTATTTAAATGCATTAAGAATTTCGAAGAGAACAAAAAATGGAATAAATTTATTGATAAATTTTTAATGGGTTCGCATGGCTGGCGCATATGTTTCGTTTCAGGAAGAAGATTTGTAAGCGATTTTGATGATTGAAAATAAACGAAAAAAATTGAACCAAACGATTAGCCTAATTTCATTCTCTTTTCAGGAGAGGCGCTATAGAAATCCGTTATTTTTTCATATATGTTTGGATAGTCGCGTAATTTTTGCCAGTCCTTCCAATTTCGAACTTCATCATAATTCCTGTTAAAATATAAATAAATACATTATTGATTTTGTTCCAAAAAAAAAAAATGAGAAATCGGGCCACCTTTTTAAAAACTTCATTGAAGCTTCCTCCAATAGTTGTGCCCGAAACTTGTCGGCCCAAATGAGCGTGTCCACAAGATTGGCCACAGATAATGTCGGAATAAGTGCTCTCTCGCACCTCCTTTTTAGAAATATTAGTTCATACTAGAAGATAATAACAAAATGACAACACAGAATTCAACAGAAAATCAGCGAGAACAAAAGTTTACCTTATTGGAGATCTCCAACAACTTTTTAGCCATATGATCCAATTTGGACGGTCTGCCTTTGTACACTGCTTCTATCATTTGCTCTACTACCTCGAAATCAAAGTCCTCGATAAGTAATTCATTTGTACTTGACTCTTTTAAACCAGAACTAATCATAGCTTTCAATACTGGGCTTTTCACTGTCGTGGAAAAGAAGGAATAGAATGGTTTTATTTATTCAGGTTGAAGTGACTGAGTATGTAATAAGTGAAAACCCTCACGCATTAGAATCCATTTGTGAACTTTGATTCGAGAATCACCCACAACAATATCGAAGTCCTTTCCGAAGTCAGATTTGAAAAGGCTCTTCATTTCTTTCTGCATGAATTTTATTTCCCCTTTTGCTTCCGGTGATTGGCTGTCTTCTGAATTTGAATCAGACAAAAATGATGGCTCCCCAAACATTTTTTGTAAAATATTTTCAGGCACAAGCAGAGTTGAAACTTTGAAAATAATTATTGAGCCTGGAAAAGAAGTTTTAATCACGCAACATGAAAAATTATGAAAATTAAAGTGCAACATAGATAAAAACCAATATTCCAAGGGAAACGATAAGAGCTATGATTTTGTGGTGCACTACAAAATTGTAGCCAATACTGTGATCTATATATTTGTAGAATATGTAAAGTTCGTATCTCTTACCGTATTGCCTCGTTAAAAATAAAAAATTATGTGTGAATCTTTCAATAGAATTTGGTTGTTTACCACATACACACTAGAGCTGTTCACGAACCGAACTCGGACAGTTCGAGTTCGATAATATTCCTATTTCGATGTTCGTGTTCGTTCGTGTTCGGTTCGAGTTGTTCGAGATAAAAACAATATTGTTCGAGTTCGTTCGTGTTCGATTAAATCTCAATTTCATTGACTTGCACGAACAGGTTTTGTTAGAATATGACGGGTTTTAATTCCATCTATCGGCCGATTGGTCTGCTGAGTTGATTTGTTTGGTCGTTCAAAGTTCAAATGAACGTTCAATTCAAACATCAATTGAACGACCGAACAAATCAACTCAACAGATCCATCGGCCGTTAGATGGCGTTTGCTGTCAATTTTTGTACTTCAACACATGTGACAAAGCCTGCTCGGACTTGCATTTTTTATGAACAATATAAAAGTGTTATGCTCATTAACCAATGTGGCATTTGTTGTATGTTTTTACAAGAGGAGAGCTTTGATTTCAAGACACTGACACCACCTATACGATTTATCAATGTATACTGACTATACCAACGGAAACGACAAAAAGATACGATTTGTCGTTTGCATTCCGTAATGGTGTATGTACAATTCAGTTTATATATGATAGAGATCGTTTGCAATGTAACGTCGTATGACTTATGCCATCGTATATTAATGTATTTGCCCACGGCATGAAAATTCACTGTATGAACTTTCACAATTTTGTTTGATATTCATTTAAATTCACACCATACTCGTAGAGATGGCGTAAGAAACATGAATTTCTTTGCTAAAGCGACTTCGCATTAACGCTTTCTCATTAAGAATAAATTGCTGCAATTTCTGGGATTATTTGCAGCAGTTGATATTGTTCACCCAGCTTCTAAAACACTGTTTATATTATAAACTTTATAATTGCTAAATCTCAAGATGCTGACTTTGGTGGTGGTACAACCAGTATTGTGTTATTGGCTGGTGAAGTTAAAATATTTGGTGATGTGACCAAACGTTGGATTTTTTGTGTTGTGAAGCGTTTTTTGCCTTCATTTTGTGGCAATGGACTACGAACAAAATTCGAATACTTCAAGTTCCAATTTTGGTGTTCGTGTTCGTTCGTGTTCGGTTCGAGTTGTTCGAGATAAAGAAAATATTGTTCGAGTTCGTTCGTGTTCGATTAAATCTCGAACGAACACGAACGAACACGAACAATTCATGTTCGTGAACAGCTCTATTTCCTATGCAACGCTTGACACATCGACAGAGATTGATGGGAAAGATGAATCGGATAAATCGGCATCGAAAAAATCCACCTCATCAGAGATCAACGATGAAAATAATGACAAGAAACCATTCCCATGTTGGGGAATATTCGAAGCAATTAATCAACAATTTCCAGACAAAGGGAATGTACACTAAGGTGTTTTTCAAATCAGGAATCAAAAAAGGGGGTGTCTTGAATTGAAGAGAAAAAAATTCTGAATCAATTGATAGTATTGACAAATCTTTGCAATTGATATTCACACTTCTGGAAGCAAAAAGTGAATTTTATTATTGTTCCTCGTATATATAGAAACGAACCATTAGAATGGTTCACATTGTATTGTTTATGAATGTTGACAGATCTGAAGCACATTTCAAAACGTCAAATGTAAATGCGAACTTCGTTGTTTTAACTGTTTTCTGAATTTACAGTAGATTTTTTCTTCATAATAAATTTAGGAATCTCATTTGATTCGAATTTATTGCAACATGTGTGATTTTTTTCATAAAGAAAGTGTTTCAAATCAGTGTCCCAGTGTGCAGAAGTAGTTTTAATAGCAATAAATATAATATAAATGATAGAACGACGAAATGAAATGATTCTCATCTGTGTAAGATATACAGTAGATGTTATAATGAATAGTGTTTTATATTGTGATCATGACTAATCTGTTTATTTCAAATATATCCAATATTCATTGAATTTCTTTGTGATCGTTTGCAAATTTTTGATTGCCTTGGAATTTCTAAAACAGGCGAACATTTGTTTATGAACAGTTACATTGATACATAACAATCAATTCATTTCAAAGGAATAAAAATTATCCAGTGGTATTTCAAAATGTTGATTTGTTACTGTTAGTTTTCGATAAAATTCGCCTCAAATCATCAGAATTTCACTAATTACTGTCATTCGGCTTAGATTAAATTAAATCAAATTTCCTTGTGATTTGAAGTAAATTAATTACTTTTTATTGGATTTTTGGAATTGAATTATTTGTGAGAGTGGCATATCGAATTGTGTGATTTAGTGGACGCTATTTTTCGTTTGCTTTTCTTTAGTTGATTTTTTTTGTTTAGTTTAATTGTGATTTTGGCTTTCTTCATTTTTTTTTCTTCCTCTTAATTTGATATAATTTAACACATTCAGTAATAGAGAAAAAAAACAATACAAAGAAAATGAATTATAATTTAAGATTTATGAAAATTATAGGAGTGAATAGAACGTGCTAGTTTATGTTAATTTGAATCAAAAATTCAGAAAAAATCGATTACCAAAAATGAATGAAGAAGTTTAAATAGTGTTTGTTTTTATACTAAATCGAATGTGTGTGTTTCCATTTATTTTGATTTATCTTTTGAATTTGTTGAAATTTTTTTTTTTTTTAATAGTATTTTTCTGAATGAATTATTTTCTTGCATATTCTTCAATAGAATAAATCATTTAGATTTCTATTTGAAATTTTCAATATAATAATGATTCAATCGAATTGTAAATTAGGATTGCACTTGTCATCCTGGTCCAAATTTGAATCGACGCCTTTTCATGGATTTGAAGCCGTTCAGCGAACCATATAGCAGCAATTGCTATATGATTTTGGTAAATAAAAACATTAAAATATAAATATGAATTTTTGAAAAAGTCTGAAACGTCCGAAGAAACATCAATTTCGTGATAAATTTACTGAAACAATCTTTTTTTTCTCTCACAAATAGGACGGCATGAAAGAGAAATTGGCAGCTACAAAGACAAAAACTTCGCCGATGTACTCAGGGAATGAAGCGAGTTCCGAAGATCGTCCAATAAGCCTTAACATAAATGAAAATGTTCTATAATCATGAATTCAGGTATACGAGTTTGCCCAGAAAGAAGGTGTTCCCGAGCATGTTTCCCTTGATTATACGCCGCCGCGTAAAAAGAAGAAAAATCGTCAAAAGCAATGGTTAACACACTGCCGTAAATTCTTCGGCACCTCACGAAAGGACAATGCGCCAAATCATGTGTACAATTTCTCGCCATGCGATCACAAGGGCCCCTGTGATGATTCATGTTCATGTGTTCAATCGGAAAATTATTGCGAGAAATTCTGTAATTGTAGCAGTGATTGCCAGCATCGATTTCCTGGTTGTCGTTGCAAAGCACATTGCAATGCAATACAAAACAATGTCCATGCTTTTTGGCTGTGGGTGAATGTGATGCAGATTTGTGTCAAACATGTGGCGCTGATCAATTCAATTTACCAAAAATCACATGCAAAAATATCAGTGTTCAACGTGGACTGCACAAGCATTTGCTGATGGCACCGTCTGATGTTGCCGGTTGGGGAATATTCTTAAAAGACAGCGCCCAGAAGAATTAATTCATTTCCAAGTATTGTGGTGAAATTATTTCACATGAAGAAGCCGATCGTCGTGGCAAATTTTACGATAAATACATGTGCAGCTTCTTATTCAATTTAAACAATGATTTTGTCGTTGATGCAACAAGGAAAGGAAATAAAATTCAATTTGCAAATCATTCAATTAATCCGAATTGCTATGCAAAAGTCATGATGGTGAATGGAGATCATCGCATTGGTATATTTGCAAAACGGGCCATTCAGCCAGGAGAAGACCTCTTCTTCGACTATAGATACGGACCAACGGAACTACTCAAATTCGTTGGCATCGAACGTGAAATGGAATTTTTACAAATTTTATTGCGTAGACTAAACAACTATTGAATTGTATTATCGTTTTAAAATTAATTTAAATTAATTGCTAATAAACATTGCAATTTAAAGCCAATTATTCCAATCAAATTATATAAATTTGAACATTTTGCTGACCGATTTTATACAAATTCCAATCAAATTACACTGTGGGTCAAATTTTCAATTTTTCTCGGTGCGAGATCTATGGCGTAGTGAATCTGTTTTGTATTGCTCCCCTGATTACGGTCGATCGTATGACAGTATGTTTGGTTTGATTATCTGTCGTCATTGCTTCATACGTTAATTCAAAAAAAATGAATCTGTGCGTTGACGAAGTTCACGTTTTTTTTCATCTTTTGAATTAGGAAATCTCCCCACCCAAATATAGGTGGTATGTTTTGGTTTGAGGAATTCAAATCTGATCTTAATTTTACCATTTGGCAATGTTTTCCATCGATTATGACAGAAGAATTGAAAAAAAAAACAATCATTTTCGAACATTTTTCAAAGAAATACTGGACCTAACAGTTTTTTATTTAAAAAAAATGAAAATAATTGAATAAATAAACGAAATATCGATAAGATAACAAATTCAAAAAAAAAACAAAATCTATTTTAAAATTGTTTCGAAAAATTTGGGTAATTTTTTCATTATCATAATCATTAGTCATCAAGAAATGTTCGAATCGAAACTCAGTGCACATGCATGATGTTTTGAGTCTGAAAATCAGCAAAAATAATGAAAATATAAATTAACCATTGCATTTCAAATATACACATTTAATTGCTCGATAAGCAATGATTTCAATGGTGTTCATTCAACGACGTCGATTCAAACGGTCGAAGCTAAGCTGCATTGACCTGGATTTCATTATAATACTAATGTTACAATTTTTCGAGTTTCTCTCTAGGGGATAGACACCATTTTTAAGATGTGATTCTCGCTATTCCAGTGATTACCGTAATTACCATGTATTGTACGATTCCGATAATCCATAATTCATATAAATAAGTTCATTGTGTATATACGGGGTATATTTTTCAAATAACTTGCAAATGTTTTGGAAAAGAAAATTTGATGACTAAATAATTAAAATTTAAAAAAATCTATAATTGTCAAATATGATATAATAAATTTAAAATCATATTTATTTTTAAACATCAAATCATCGAAATCATAAGTCAAAATTATAAGTACGTTGATTTATCTGTCAAAATCAACGAACTTATTCGAGCATGGATTTAAATATGTTGTAAATGTGTGAATATATTCACTGAATTATTTTCCAATTTAATTACACTAATATGTAATACATATTATGTATTTTGCATGGGATTAAATTAAAGTAATTGCAGAAAATGTTGTATAACAACGCATGCAATGACAAAGGTTGAGCATGTACATTTCAATGGACATAGCCTGTAATTTTCAATAGACAGTCTATGTTCATTGAAATGTACATTGTTTATTTGTGTTGAGCTCACAGACGCAAAGAACCAAAACGACAAATCCCGCTATTACTATGAATACGACTCAAAACTAAGAATCCGAATCCATGTGTCTACCCCCTTAGGTTTCTTTTGTACATATGTACAGCATGTAAACAAAATTATAGTGTATTTTGTAGCCATCGAGCCAAGTTCTCTCTACTATATTAACGCAGAAAGACGCGTATATGTTATAGAGAATTGCACTAGAAAACCAGCTGCAGTGTATACCATTAAAATAAATGGTTATATGAACAAAATGTAGGATAAATACGAAAAAAATCAGTATTCGTCCCCACATCAATAGAAGAATCGATTTGCCAGAAATCATCAAATTAACCGAAGCAACTAACAACTTGACATTGCAATCATTGTCCGAGATAATCGGAGAGATACCAGACTCAATCGAATTCAAAACTGACGAAAATATATTGATACAACACCATGACAATGATTACAAGAAGTTGATTTTGGCAACGGATAAACTTATCGAAGAAAATAATTATAAAGTTAAATTTGATAAAATCGCATACAATGACATAAAAACTGGAGTAATATCATCTGGCACATCAATTTCATTCACAATCATTTTCATCATAATAATCATAATTATTTTGTATAAGAGATTCTTTCATTTTAAGACTTGGCTTGGATTGGCAGCAAAATTGGAAAAGCAAAAAGACAAAATTCCAAAATTATTCATCCGAAATGTTTATCATGAATCCCCTGATCTGAATCGTGACGAATAATTCAATTAAACTTAAAGCTAAACATTTCTATATAACTTTTGTATCTGATCTTTGTAATTCCTATACACAATTATTATTTTTTGTAATAACAAGAAGAGATTTTTGAAATTTTGAATTAAAATTAATATTTTTATTGAAAAAAGAAATAAATTGTTGACTACCGAAAACCAATTTTTCAACTACCGAAAAAAATTCTTGACTACCGATTTTCAGCTTGACTACTGCTTAAATTACGCCCTGGTCTGAAGATTCGTTCGCTAGAATAAACTTGCGAAATTCTAAGAACTACGCATTTTATTTTCGCTAGCAGACCACCCATTAATACCTATGGCAATAATGACATTCACAAAGGTGGTACTAGCGCTGGTATCATCAATTTTGAATAATTTATATTCTCTTTCAGAATTGCTATCGTTTGATTAAAACTTAATTTGTTCAACCGAAGTCACTACGAAGCCAGTGAATAACGTTTTTTTGCAGATATTTTACAATAACTGCTGGTGTCAATCACAGATAGAGTTTTGAAGATTTTTGGACATTACATAAACGATTATAACTAATTTTGTTGAAATAGAGTGATTCAAATCATTCGAAATACGTACGTCGAGCGATTAAAAAAAATATATAAATTTAACTGGCTGTCTCCCGTGTGTAAAAAACTTAGTTATTTTTACTGTAAAAGTTTGTTGAATTTTTAACATTGTTCTATGAGAATGTAAGTTTTGTACACAGGGGTGTTTTAGATGACATATTAATTGCTCGTTAGATTGACATGAAATAAATGTACATAGTTGTAGTAAAAAATTTAAAATGCTCAATTGTGGTTTGTTGTTTATTTGAATATATCATTGATGGATACATTTCAATTCTTTACATTGAACATGACAGTTCATTCGATATATAAGGAATATGATAAAGAAAATGTAAACAGTATTGTCTGAACATTTCATTTGAACGATTCCGATCGGAAGTATAGAAAAAATTGAAAAATTACAGACTTTTGTAATATTTAGTTCAGAGAAGAATCTTTAATGGAGAAATTCTATGTTCATAAATATAATCAAACCACTATGGCCGTAATTGGAGTTCATTCGCATAATTTGGCCAATCCCTCAAATGAGTTTTTCAATTCTTTTGTTTCGATTTGTAACTTATTTATAATTTTCGTATTCTTCATAATATCAAGTTCTTCATTCATGTATTTCCATTGGCCCGATATTGAGATGGTTTTGGAGCCATTTTTGATAGTTATCGCTGGTGTTCAATATGGAGGAATGTATATTAACATAGCTTCACAAATGAAAAAAGTTAAAATATTACATATCACACTGCAAAACATTGTTGATGCGGGTCTGTAAATAGTTCTATTATTGTCATTCAAACATTGTTTAAATATCGTTTTCTTTCCACATAGTCGAGGACAATGATGAATATGATATTTATTGGAATGCTGAAAAAATGTGTCGAAAATATACGAAAAAGATGGTGTCTTATATTCCAACAAACCAAATGTTTTTTCTTGTAGCCTTCATATACTCAATTTATTGCATATGCAATGGAAATTTTGAAACATCATCATGGATTTTGCCCTTTAGTATGGTTGTTCCTTTCAATACAGATGGAATTGCAGGGTGGTATTTGCTGCTTCTTATACAATTTTTCATGGGACTTTCGTATTGTTCGGGGATTTCCATAACTTCATCTTATTTTGTTAGCAGTTGCATTTATATTCGCGCGATGTGTGAGCACTTCGAACTATTAATTATAAAAATAAAAGAAAAGAAATCGAAAAAAATAATCGAAGAAACTATTCGAAAATCAGTAGAACTTCATACAAAATTATACGAGTGAGTGAATAACTTGATAGTTACATGAATTTAATAATTAATTGGAAACATTTTTGTCAGAGTATTCAAATTGGTGGCGGAAATAAATTCTGGGTCTATATTCTCTTTACTTCTGCCAAACGTTTTATTCGTAGCTTGCACCATGTATAATACTGAGAACGTAAGTAATATTTTGTTTAATTCATTTTCAATTTCACTAACATGAAATTCTTCTCAAATCAAATCAAGTCAAGCTTAAATGATTTTATAATGCTTGGTTTTCATTTGGCTTGCGTAATTTGCGCATTAATATGGCCGTTTTTATTTTGTCTTTACGCAACTCTTGCTGCATATCAAGTTACAGCTATAGCAGATCGAGCGTATAATTCGGAATGGTATAAACGACTTTTACAGAAAATTTACAATATTTAATTTTATTTCCTTTTGTTGTTCTCTCCTAGGTACAAATTACCGAAAGAACTTCAAAAACATTTCATTTTGATAATTGTGCGTTCAAATGAAGAAGTTAACTTCACTGGATTTGAATTGTTTCGATGTAGCTTAGAAGTGTTCGGAAAAGTAAGTTTCATCGAAAATTTCAATTTTTTTTTTTTCAATATTCAATTTCTCTCTTTTTTCTAGTTGTTAAAGACCTCTTGCTCATACTATTTGATATTCAGACGTATTTCTCAACGACAAAACCAATAATTTAGCGAGAATAGAAACACATTTTTAAATCGACTTATACAATGTTAATTTATTTTGCACAAATATTTAAAATATTGATGTTTGAACGACTTTTTTTTATTCATTGATCATATATGAAGCAAAAAAATCGTTTAAGCGACTTCTATTTTTCTTTATTTTATTTCAATATGATTTATTTCAAAATGCCCACAACTATATATGTAGTATGATTTCTACACTTGAATTAATAATTAAATTCAGTACATATTTCTAAAATTAAATTTACTTTTCAGATCAAATAAATACAATTAATGGTATTTTTAACACAATAAATGCTCTTAGCCAATAGATAATTTAGTTTCTCGAATATTGCAATGGATTTCGAATTGATATAAATTACAATCACAATATGATCAAACGTTTTGAGTATATTACATAATAACAGAAGCGCAACTGTAATTGTTATTCTTTTGTTCTTTATAATTGAGAGATTCAGGACTATAACGATGTGCAATAGAATTAAAATTAAAATTTTAATTTGTTATTACATATCAGGAAGCTAATTTAGACAAAAAACTACAGTTTAATTTGATAATGTGAAACTTCATACATCTAAGTGAATAAATTGAGAGCGCATTTTCATTTTGAGTCAATCACAATTGTCAATGTAATTACTGTGCATTGGGGCGCGCTGGTAGGGGTGGTGGTGCGCCTGTTCGGGCTGGAACTTTTGGCAATTCGCTCGGAACAGGATTGTTTGGATTGGCGACATTCCTTTGTCGCGCTGGTAGTGGCGGAGGTGTGCCCATGACATTTGGTGCTGGGGGTGCCGTTCTACTTGCTATACTTCGAGAAGGACTGGCTGTATAGTCTGTATTTGATTTACTTGAATTCACATCCAAATCATAAACTGAATCTTGCGGTAATGGTGGTGGAGGATCTCGCGGCTTTGGAATATACTTATATAAAAATAAAGTTCGATTATTATTTATATAAATGAAATTATAAATAAGTTATAATCATGCAATATCAGTAAAACACTTACGACATCATCATCGATTTCCTCATAAATGGCACCGGTATCTTGATCGTGAATGCTGAAAGATTGCGCTGGCAGATTCGTTTTTTGTGGTACTTCATGAACAGGGCTCGGTGTTGATGAGCTGCTGGAATTTCGTGATAAATTTGGTTGCTGCTCAGTGTCATGATATGTTTTCTTAGCGACAGCAACAACGGATGGAGCAGGACGATGTGGAATACTTGGACCAATGCTTAGATCGCCGATTGCCGGCCGAACTTGTCCTTGATCATTTTTAACTATGCTGATAACACCAGCTTTTGGTGTATGCTTAACTTCATGCTTTGGTGTCGTAGGCAAGGGCGGTCGAATCGGTGGAGATGGCCGTGCTGGCGGCGATTTGGGACGGCTTGGCGGAACTTTTGGAATGCCCAAACTATTGTAATCACCAACTGTGAACAAAATGTAATAATTTGCCATTTGTTTATTCCATTCAATATTGATTAATAAACTAGTGTATAACCTGGCGATGATGAACATAATTGCACAGTGTTTGTGGTGCAAAGAGCAATCTCACGTTCAACTTGTGCAAGCCAATTTTCTGTTTTTAAATTAATATGAAAGTCAATTCCTCGGATGCGAATCGATTTCTTTTGTGCAGCTATTAAAACCGATTGGCCATCACGAAATGTGACCCACATTGTTTCACCAACAAATCGTACAAGTGTAACTTCACCAATGAGACCCAATTCTTGTATTATCATTGTGGTTATATCCTCATCATAAATACTGGGCGCATCTTCATCATCCGTGTCATTAGTGCCGGCCTGTAATATTTTGGAAATATTTGGAAGTAAAAACAACATGTTTACGAAATTAAATTAAACTAAATGAACTGTAAATGGAATTGCACTAACATGTATAACAATTGTACAGTCAAATGGACCCAAGTCTCGAATTACATCATGAAAGACTTTCTGTCGTTGATTGGGATCAATTTTAGATATTTCAATGTTAATAACAGCAATAACAGGCCGATGATCACTTTGTTTCAATTCAGCTCGCCCATAGTGCAATAAACGACCTTCGCTCCAATCATAAATGGCATCATCTTGTAACATTTTTCGGCGTCGCCATAAAACCCGATCAGTCCATGCAGGTGCACGACATTTTTCACTCGTATCATAATCTTCACTGAACAAATCATACTTGTACGTCGGTGGAAATGTTATATCGCCCTCAATGTAATCATTGAAAACGCTTCCAGCTTGCTTTTGTACAATTAATTGATCTTTTTCCAAAATTGGACCAAGTTGATTTTGTTTTACCAAATCCTTGATTTCATCTTTATCCATGTCGACACGATAATTAAAGTCTCCGCACCAGAAAACGTAGTCGTGCGACTTAAGAGATCGTCCCTAAAATTTTGAATAAATTGGATAAAATATTTCTTGTGAAATGATTTAAAAAACATGGAGTACCATTGGGAAAACGATTTTTCGAGTGATTTCAGCATAATCAGCATTTCGTTCGAGAACCTGAGACTGACCGGCGGCAAAGTGAGCGGCAACAAAACATAATGATGTTCCATGGAATACAAACCGTATCGCAGTAGCTCCTTTATTACCTGTAGCTCCCCCCAAACCTAAGGATGTAAGAACCAAAATAAATATATTGAAATATTTTGTAAATTAATATTTTTATGTCATAAATATACCCGTTTTAACCGAATCCGTTGCTACATCACGGATATATTCAGCATGTTCAGGACGAATGAATACATATAAACAAACACCAACTAATTGTTGATAGGTTAAAAGTGTATATGGTTCATCTCTTGAAAGAGTTTTTTGTAATTCTTCAGCCCATGCTTTGGCATTATCCGAACTGGCTGCCATTATATTGCTTGCATTCAAATCCACAATTTCTTGGAATCCAATGGCGAAAATATCGCAAGGCGCATTGGCGTCTTCTGGATGACTCACATCTACCAACGCTGAATTTCAAAGAAAGAAATCGGACGTTGATATTAAATCAATAATTAATTTGTTTAAATTGAAAAACAAGCTTACATCGTGATCGAGCCATTTTGTGCGAGTCAAGAAGCCAATCTGTTAGTGATAGATCTTTATAAACAACACTTCGAAAATGTTTGCCACCGTTCACATTGTAAGTGGCAACTCCAACGCGAATGTCCAATGGTTTTGTGTACTCTGTGTATCTCTTGCAGAGCTCTCTTAAAACCGGTGTTGGAGCTGAAAGTGTCAAAACAAATTAGTTGGAGCATTGACCGATTTATCATTTTATAATTATTATTTGTTTTACCGTGTAATATGTTAGACGGAAGTAGAATACGTGCTCGATCAGCAAGTTCAGAATTCAGTGTTGAACCAACGAGAAGAATATCAATAGCTTCTTGTTTTGAACTATCCAATAAATTATTTTGAATGGTTCTTGCAGCAGACCTTGCACCGTCCATTAACTACGAAATAAATATTTGAAATTACATACAAATTCATTGCTAATTAATGATTGATCGATTGATCGGTTTTACCTTTGAGCCCCCTTGAATTGCTCCAGTACCAGCATATATTTTACTCACTTCATTACCATTGTTGACCCACATTTGACGAAATACTTCATCAAGTCGTGATTGAATTTGTGCTTTATCATGAAAGCTAAGCAATTGAATTTGTTGATTCAGCATTTCGAGACCCAAAAATGTTTGTACGCAATTCGTACGATCCAAACAGTCCAAGCAGTTTGTTCGAATGGTGCCACGTTGTTCACGTAAAATACTATCACCATTCACATGGAAAACATCGAAATGTGAACAGCACGCATCCAATTTGGATTTCAGTTTTGACAAAGCGGATGTGTTTCCTCCTCGACACTCTTGATGATAATCGAAAACAATGTGTGGAACATCATTTGCATGTAGCGATTCCTTGTGATGACGTTGGAATTCATTCGATAGCATGGCCTCTCCCTCTTTACTTCCAATCAAACTGGTGCCAAGTAAATTAATGATAACTTGTTGGCCATATCGTTGTTTTATCATTTGCATATGCAAATCAAATGCCTTTACCGATGCTTCGTAACCACGGGACATTTTCACTTTATGTGACCCGACTTGGACGCCCGGCTGTTCCCAAAACAATGGTACTGAAACGAAAAAAATTCGATAATAATCAAATTGTTGATATGTTCAAGGAGAAAATGTGGTTTATTCTACTCTGTTAGGAGCTTCTAATCGAATGCATTAAAGTAAAGTTTATCATATGCTATTGCTCTACAAACCTGAACCACGTGTCTGCACGTATGATGTGCACTCTGAATCCAAGTAAATTACTTGTTCAGTTTCAACAAAATTTGCCACATGACCATCATCATTTGTTCCACGAACATTGAATCGAGTACCAGCTCGTTCACACGACAATCGCGATATTATTGCCACTTTTGCTTGACGACTTCCAGCATAAACTGTTCGAATCTCCACTGATCCACACATTGCTTTCAACAACCAAAATGCACAATCAACACCAAACCGAAGCAAATGGATGTGAAGCATTCGATTCCAAAAAAATCGATTGTCCGTTTCGGTTGTTCTACGTCTTCGTTGAGCACACAATGTTAGGTCGAATGCATTTTGCGATGCTGTTGAATTGGCCACAGCCGTGCTCCATGAAAAGTAAAATGTTCCTGAATTCAAAACTTTTCGCACCTGTTCAAGTTAAAAAGAATTTAAATGTTCAGATTTAATTAACGAAAATACCATATTGCTTGATAATTTTTCTTGAAAAATTCATTACCTCAGCAATTTTATCTTCGCCCGGAGCTTGAAATTGAAGCGGAACAAACTGAGTTTGCGTTATTCGAAATATTTCCGAATCGCACATTTTTCCCATAGAAAAACAGCCTGTCACCAACACTAAATACAACACCGACGATTCCCCTGCATTTACCTGTAACACTCCCAAGCAACCATATGCATCAGCAATTTTAACATATTGCTTTTTTATCGTCTCAAGTTCTTGTGCAGCTAAAAAAGGAAAAAGCCCAAAAGTGTGAAAAGAAAAAAAACACTAATTAGACTTATGAGAATTACATCGCTCTGATAAATGATACGAAATGTAGATTGCAAAATCAAGAATTCAATTAACAACGGAAAAGTTCAAAGGTTTCTACGAATTCGACTGACGAACATAGCCCTACATCAATAGTTAATAGCATTGTATACTGTGACATAGCAAGTGGTTAAAATCGATAGAGCTGCAATGCCAAGTAATGTTTCAAGGAATAAGAAAGATGTAAAGAACAAAATAAAACAAAAACACAGACAAAAATGCAACGATGAAGACGAAATACAAAATATACGAAGAAGAAACAGGAAAACATGGGAATATACGTCAATTAAGTTGAACACATCAATAAGAGAAAAGAATGCGAGATTCTTACAGAGAACAGCAACTGCTTGTGATTCAAATAAGAGAGCCTCTTGTGTACGTTGTCGATGTTCCAATATGATGCTGTGGTTTGGTTGTTTCTTTTCAAAAATTCGAAATCCTTTTGATAACGCCATTATGCTGCTTTTTTTTCGTTTACAATATACACTTAACTTTTAATAATTTTCACGTATTATTTATTTCTTGTGTTTAGCGAAGACAAAAATATTAGGAATTTTGGAATGGCACACAATTTGATGTTAAGCAATATCGAGTAAAAATATTTTCCGCCCTCTATTTCCTAATCGTTTGATGATTTGTTCAGGAATAACCACTTTTTCATTGACACAGCACAGATATTGTTTCCTTTATTATCAACAAATTACTGTAAACGAAGCAAAACAGCATAAATCACACACACACACACAAACAAAATAATTCAATGCAATTCATTTTCATTTAAATTCTTTGACATTGCTCAATAAAATAATTTTAATAAAATAATCTCTCGCATTCAATCAATATTATTATTGATTTTCCAATACAAAATAGAAACTTTTTTTCTCATGGAATGCGTTCGATGCACAACTGATTGCTGTTCATAATTTCTGTACACTTTTTCCCACGGTCGCCTTCGTTGTACTGAATAAGGTGGTAAGGCATTCGATGGCCATACAAAATGTCAAATTTTTCTGTACTACTTGGTTCATGTAATTGATATATTTTCGTCTCTTTCCCTTGCACACTTTTGTTTCATACACTGAATATACGATAACATTCCAATCCGAATCTATCGAATAAAGCAATGTCACTCATGAAAACTGTTTGGTTTTCGTGTAATTTGATGCTATTGATGGAGTTACACCACTTTTTCGATATGTTATAATTTTGGGGAATTTTTTCGGATAAAAATTATCAGTAATTGTAGAAAAACGATAAAGTCACTGCAATCACATAGCAGAATTCCCATAAAATCTGACGTTTACGTAGGATGAGAGCAAGAACACTATAGTTCAATTATAAAACGTATTGAGTTTGAGCGAAACAGAACGATAAACAAACCTTCCTTCAATACATTCATGATGGAGCAGCCGTGAAATTTTTCTCTTCATTATCAAATTTCGGAGAATAAATTTAATTTCCATTCATTTGTCGTTGGTTAGAAATTTGGTTGAGTCACACATTTTTATTTTAAAAATGAAATAATTTAAATCCCCATTTTCCAGAATTGTTCACTTCTTTAATCTTCATCTCAAAATTAACAACATAGTTGATTTTTTTTCAAATTTTTATTGCTTTAACTTGTGATAGAATACATAGTTTATAGATAAGTTTGCTGGTTTTTTTGTATATATGAAACTATCAGTATGGATCTAATACGTACAATTTTTGCGATTAGTAACTTTCAATCTTTTTTTTTTACCTAACAGAGACACTAATATTAACATCGAGCTTGTTTGAACCGAAATTCATCTTGAAACAGTTTAATTTGAAAACTGTAAATAACAAGAGGAAATGAGGAAATTAAAACAAAATGTATTGCACTAAATTGATTGATGACCATTACCAAAATGAACATAAAATGATCATAACAACAACAACAACTAATAATGGCTTATGTTTAATGGATAATGTTTTATATTAATTAGGAATTAAATTAAATGAATTGAACAATCCAGACTCTGTTGCTTTATATTTTTTGTAACAATGCTACATATTTCGAGAATTTGAATTTAAACAAATTGTTTGTATTTAGTGCTTATATGTTTCGTTGATTGTTCTAAATGTTATTTTTGGCTGTTATTGTTGTTCTTGTTCTTGTTGATTTATATTGTAAAAATATTTCATGCAAAATTTGGAGAGATTTAATTGAAAAACAATCTACAAAATTAATAAAAATATATAGAAATTTCGTTTTTCATTGCTATTGTTACCATAATTGATCTGCTTTTTTTTTTTGTATTCATTGAATTTGACGTTTTAAAAAATAAATCGATTAAAGGGATTTGTTGTTTGAAAATATTCTAAAATTTGTATTCGCACGATATTTTCAAAAATATTCGATGTTCTTATGGATGAAATCCATGGAGGGTGTCGAAACAATCTGCTCTTTTGATTTATTTTCTCAATGTAGAATGTTTATTGACCAGAGAGAGAATATATCACTATCGGTATCGAATATAAATCCTCATAACATTTGATTCTTCTGGTTTTTGCGTAATAAATGACAATCGTTTGTTTAGCTCGATAGCGTTCTTATATTTTAAAGAGGTAAAAAACAAGAAACAGCATTTTTAGGAGAATGTAATATTGGTAAAACCTCATTCGATGATGCTTATTATTATATATATATTTATTAAGCTTAGCTTAAATTTTAATAATTCTTTTTTTCTAATTTTTTGTTCTTTTTTATTGACCATACAGTTTTTTAATCTTCCTCAATAATATTCTCATGAAACATTCTAATTAAGGTGTTTTTTTTTTTAAATTTTTATTCATTTTTTTCACATTTTTAAACATATACCTTATTATTGTTTTTGTTGTTGCTTATTTTGTTTGTCCTGTAGATAAAGCCTTTGTGACAATGGGTTTGTGTATATCCAAACATCACCTACTGGTTTGAAATACTTTGTTTCCCATTCTGTGCCGGTTTCTTTGCGTTGTTTAGCTTCATCGCGTTGTTTTTGTTCTAATTTGGCTTTGGCAGTTGTTGCTTTTTCGATGTCATTAAATCGAAGACCAGCTGTAACGTCCACCTATGGAGAAAATAGAACGAAAATAATTATTTAATTTTTTTACTCTGAAATACTTGAATGTTTTTAATTTTTCTAAATAACATATCAAATATCTTACCCAAATACGACGCGATTCATTTTCTACTTGTTCACTAATTGGCTGAACATTTTTCTTAAATATTGGAATTTGATTTACATCTATAAATAATTCAGATTTTTTCTGACCATCATTCCATTTTGCTTCCATAGAACCACTCCATTCACCATTTATGCTCAAAAACGATTTCTTCTCATTTGGTGCATACACTTCGGCTGTGATGCGATTTTTCTTACCGCCGTAAAATGGTTTTGTTAAAAATTCAACATCTGCACGATAGCCAGTTTGTGGACAGGTGATTTGAACACTGCCACCAAGCTCGATCCACGGTACGGTTAGAATAGAACGACCGTATCCATTTGGAAAAGTAACTATGTATTCTTCGTTGTAATCGCTAAGTGTTACAATACCTAAATAAGAATAGAATCAAATCAAATCAAATCAAATCAAATCAATCAATATGTATATACTTATTGAGTGAATTATCGTAAATATGCTTTTCACTTACCTTGACCAATATTATGGACGCCAATAGATAAACCTAAAAATTTGGATTTAGTCCAGACATAAGCTGTAAAACTTATCTTTTTGTTGTAGTTCTCAGCATAAAAGGCAGAAACTATGAAAGATTGAATTGCATTCGAAAATTAGAAAATGTTAACATTTGCATAAAATTCATGATTATTCTTACTTGGTGGATGATGGCAAACTTGTTCGGCAACAAATGTTAATTGATCACGGCGACACCATGGAACTGGTCCATCAGTCACAAGTATTGGATCCTTTTCCAATTCTGGCAAGTCCCAATGGCATCGGAATATCTCGCCAAGAATTGGATTGTATGGTTTCTTAGCAACAGTACTTTTTCTACCTGCGTGATATGAACTCAAATACCAACGAACCACTTGTACAATACGTTCACGTGGTTCTTTCAAATCGGCTATTTTCAAAAATAGATCTGGATGCGCAAAATAATCAGCATACATTTCTAACAATGAACGACGTTCGAGAATAAATGTTGGAAGCACGACTTTTGTTAAATCCATTCCGATTTTGACTTGTGACAATAAATGAGTGACAACGCTACCATGCGATTCCATTGAAATATCATTTTCGGCATCATCCTCGTATAGGGCATCATAGTCAATGCTACCTGTGAGGGATAAAATGGATGAAAATTGAATAAAATGTTGTAAATTTCTTGAAGCTTTCTAAATTCAAGTACCATCGACTTTAAAAGGTGTAGTTAGTGAGTCGCGTTGAATATTTATTTCATTTGCAATACTTTTCATATCATCGGATTGTTCATTTGTGTCTTCACAATCTTTTAGGCTCATTGAACTGGAATATGGATTATCATTCGCATCATAAAAATCTTCCTCGCCTTCGGAACTCGAGTAACTCGTTTCTGGCACTGCCAATGTGATTGATGATGATGGTGATACATCACAAACGAGTTTTGTATTTGCTAATTTTTTCTCTAAACATTCTGAACCAAACTCGACTAGTCCACTAGGTAACGATGATGGACCAACAAGTTCATGCGTATCTGTGCTATCGGGAGTCCGATCCGAATTTGCCATTGACAATTTTTGAGGGCCTTGATAAATGCCATTCACTGGATGTGCAGTATTTTTGGCAATTTGTAACAAAACTATCGAATGCTTTTATATAAAATGAGAAATGAAAAATCATAATAATTTAGTTGAAATTTAAATTAAAATTAATCGATCGGAGACTGTGTAATGTCAATTTACCTTGATACTTTCGAGCATTGAATGTGCAGTTTCCCTCAGCACTTTATTTGGATCTTTTGATTCTTTATTATTGCTTTCTTTAGTTTCATTAACTTTTACCTCACCATCACCACTTTCGACCCCTTCTCCAACGGATGATGGTTGCATTGAGCCAACAGCTATATCTGCATCCAATTTACCTTCAATCTTAGATGTTTGTTCAATCATTAACTGAAGAAATGCATCGGCTTCACAGATTCGCTTGTCAAGTGTTTGCATATAAACTGTTCGCTTTGCTGGATCATTTGATGAATATGTTGCACTACCTTGTTGGTCGGAAGACCAAATTCCACGACTACGATTTGCGTGTCGTAATATTGTGTCCTCGAGACGTCGAACCCATTTTTCACGTTCTTCACCGTCCTTTGCTTGAAAATGGAATGTTTTATGATCCACGGTTATAGTGAAGGTATTTGAATCTTGATCATCAATCCCGATAACAGCACCTTTTAATCGAACACAACCCCGTCTAACACCTTTCATCATTTTTTCCTTTGACGTATAATAAGACAGCAAACCGGAATTTTCTTCAAGAACAAACCATCGGAACTGCCATCCTTTCATTACATTTGTCCACTTACTCAAAGGTCCTTCCAAAAGCACCATTTTGATTATTTATTTTTTAATATAATTTACGTTTTCTTACGGTTCACAACAAAAACAACGTTTTATTTACGTCTGTTAGTCACGCGAACAAATTTCACACAACTTATAATCGAAATAATATATGTAAATGTAACGAAAAAAATGCAAAATTAAAAATTAAATAAAAAACAATGATGACGATGGGTTTTGCACATGTAATGGTCGCTACGACGCACAAAATGTGTAGAATAAACTTACTACGTTGTCATCGTATTGTTTTAATGTTGACGATGACGAGCATCAGTTTTTTTTTCGTCTTTGAAATATGATTATTATGTTAATGTAGGCAACCGAGAAAAAAATCTAGTCTCTCTTGTCCAAACCACTTTTAACCAAATTTCGTAAATGATTTATGTTGATTTTCAAATTAATAAATTCCTCGACATTAAATCATCACTTCACCAGATATATGTGGGCGATTTATGGAAAAAATGAAAATCCCAATTTCTAGGCAATTGATTGGAATTTTGTTCAGTTGCACTTTTTCCAGTATTATTTTATTATTTGTCACATATATCAAAAATCAACACGAACAAAAAAGAATCACTTCAATTACTGATTACTGTGCTTTATGATGATTACGGAATGGAACTATTTGTCTCCTTCTATTGCATGGAATATGCTATATGTCGTTCGAATGACTATGGCTATAGCTATAGCTACAGCTGCTTATTATAGTCGATGCTTGCTCTACAACTTATGTGTCTTGATGTGGTGTCAACGTTTAGGTATTTCAATGATGACATGAATAAAAATAATACTGTACAATGTTTCAATGCCGACGATTACGAGAAATAGTTAATTTTCACTATAATCAAACACAAAGTGGCAGATACCAGTTGAAATGTATTAATCTAAATAGTAAATAAATGCAAATGATTACTTAAATTAAAAATGATTTTCAAGCGAAAACTTTTTCTTTCTCTCGACTACTTCGCATTTTGTTCAAAACTCGGAAATTGTATTTTACGCAATTCGCAGTTTTTTTGATGTAGCGCAACACATATCATGCAATACTCTAAAAAATGGAGAGAAAAAAATGGTTTCCGTAAGGGAATTTATATGTCTGACATTTTGACATTTTGACATTTTAAAATTTTTATGTTTGACAGATGCTTGCCTCACTTCGTAGCTGTCAAAGTGTCAGTTTGCAAACATAACATTTGGAAAGCAATTTTTTTCTTTTCAATCTTTTTTCTTTGATTTTTATGCGTAAATTTCTAAATGGGATCCGAAACAAAATGGAAGAAGAAGTGAAATATAATTTTATTAATGAAGAAATTTATGAAATCGTAAATAATGATGATGTTGATAATGAAATAAGTACTGAACCAATGTATGTACTGTATGAAAACGACGAAGAAGGAAGTGATTTACAGGAAATCGTAGAAAGAGGTATGATTTTTATTTATTTTTATTCTTTTGATTTAGAATACAGATAAATTTATAGATGAAAACATTTCATTTATAGATGAAGACATTTTGTATTTGGAAAATGATGAAACACACACTGAAGAAAATGACACCAATGACGGAAAAACAGTAACGAAGCAACTAATTTGTGATATTTGTGACCGTGAATTCGATTCAGTTGCTGAACGAAATTCTCATATTGAACAGCATTTCAAGTCAATTGAATGCAAAAATTGTTTGCGATCTTTTATCGGTGACCGAGCCTATGGGTTCCATATTTCAAGTGGAAAATGTAAAAACGCCATCGATGTGGATCTATATAAATGTAGTTTATGCAATGAAAAAGTCTTTGATTCAATTGATGCTCTGAATAATCACTTGCATACGGAGCACAAATGTGTTATAACGGACGAACGTATTAGTTGTGAATTATGCGATAGGACATTTGCAAAACTGAAATATTTGCGAAAGCATATTCGTGAATTGCATGAAAAGGCAACACCATTCATTTGTAAGACGTGCAACAAAAAGTTCAATCGGAAGGCAAATCTTGTGGAACATGAGCTAATACACCAGGGAAAATATTTGGCATCTTGTAACACATGTGGAAAATCGTACCGAACACCATCCGCATTGAAACTTCATCAACGAACACATACAAAAGAAAAACCATATGTATGTGATATTTGTCATGAAAAATCTTATGCTTACAATACTGATTTGAAACGACATAAGCGATCTGTTCATGGTATTCTACTAGGGGCTGAGGACCCTTTATGAATATATATATTTAGTAGATATTCAGAATATTCACGCGATATTTAAATATTTATGGAATATTTGCTAGATTTAAAAATACACACACCATATCCATAAATATTTGAAATATCTAGTGAATTCAATGAATTTTTATCAATAAGTTAGAATTTTTGAATATATTGTTGATGGCAAAAAAAGTATTGCTTGAAATTGAGATTTGGTAGCTGAAATGAGTCAACATGCAACATTCAACATTCAACATTCAACATGGCGACACAGTAGAAATAATCACATCATGGACGGAGAGAAGAAAAGAAAAACAGAATATTATAAAAATTGGTGAGTATTTTTTCTTTTCTTTAAATTTATTTTAAAAAATAATGTTTATAAAAAATTTTTTTTAATTTAAAAAAAAAGAAAATATGTGGGAAGGGAAGAAAAAAAGGGAAAAAGAAAAAAAAAAAAAAAAATAAATATTTTTAATAAATGAAAAATCGTCAAAAAAGAAAAAAAAAAAAAAAAAATTAATAAAAATTAACAAAAAAAAAAAAAGAAATAAATATAAAATTTAGGGAAAAAAAGGAAAAGGGGAACGGGGAAAAAAAAAAAAAAGAGAGAGAAAATAAAATATATATAAAAAAAAAAAAAAAAAAAAAAAAAAGAAGAAGGGGGGGGGGGGGGGCGGGGGGGGGGGGGGGGGGGGAAAGAAATGAATAGAATAGGGGTGTATAAATTTATATTTGTATATTCCTCTTGTAGGTTGTGCTGGCGGTCACAAAGTACTATTCTATAGTAATTTTTTTTCCCTTTTACAGACACAGGAGAATGCAGTATGATCTCAACTACCAATCTCAAATTTAAACAATATTTAGTCATATCTTTAGCATATTTATGATATTTAGTATATTTATAAATATTCACAATATTCACAATATTTACAATATTTACAATATTTGCAGGATATTTACAATATTTATTTTTATTTACTTTCGTTCTTTCCCCCTAGGTATTCTTGGGACAGCATACCCATGTACTATTTGCAACAAAGTCTTTTATGAACCCAAACTGCTGCGAAATCATACAGTTCGAGTTCATAAAAAGAAATAGTTTTAAGTAATAAGTATCTAAGTTTACATCTTAGTGTTAAATTGATAAATAATAAACATTCAAATAAAAATGCATTTGATTATAATAATGCAATTTTTCATCAAATTTTAAGTATTGTGTTTAACAAGTTTTTTATTTATTTATTCAAGATTAATTCAAATTTAAATGTCGTGCATTTCCGTGGGGGACAATCGTCAAGTAGTGACACAATTGACATAACTGTTGTCATATCACTATTTTCAATAAAGAAAATATTTTTGGTACGATTATTCAAAACATTTTGAATAAATTGAAAAAAATCACAGATGTGTGTTCAAAATCAAAACAATTTATTGAAATAACGTATTATTCAACTATGCAATATGGAAATATCAAAAGTGTAAAATATAAAATACAATACAATTCTTTTGAAATAAAATTGTTGGCAAAATGTTGGCAAAGAGCAATTAAATAAAGAAAGAAAATTTATTCTTTGATTCTGAAATAAAATCAATCCCTGATTTCTAATCATTATTGCATTCGAATCATTACTCTATATAATTAAATTAATGCAAAAATTAATTTTTTAACCTCAACCAAATCGGAATTTCTACTCAAATAATAAAAGTAACCAACTTCAGATCGATGGAATTTTACTAAGTTTGTACACAAAAACCAAACGTCATATTTTGACACAAGGGATAACTGAGTGAATTTAAGAAAATAAGCATCGAATATAATTTGTAATGTTTTAGAAATTTAAAGACCAAATAATGACTTCAGTGCATAATTTAGTTATTCCACAATTGGCATCAATCAAACGACAAGGTAAATTGAAAAAAAAGGGTATTTTGTTTAATGTTTCTAAAGTGTTTTGATAAATATGTTGATTTTTTGTTAAAGCAGGGGACTGGTTTTTTTGCCAATTTTGTTCATTGAGTTTTTCCGAACTTGAAGAATATGAAGTGCATACATTCAGCCATTTCAACACTAAAACCTGTTCAGAATGCAATGTACGTCTTGTGCAAATATGCAATGATTGGTTTGAAGCTCACACATTGACTAATTGTCAAAAAAACAATCATATTCACTCGTTTAACATCAATCAAATTGAAGAAAATGCTGTTCAAATTAAACAAGAACCGCCAGCTGCCGAATATGATGAACTTCTTAACATCAAAACTGATGTTGATCTGAATGAATTTGGTGAAATATTTGCCGCAAATTTAGATGCAAACCATGAAATAGGTGACAATACTCAACAGCCAAATGAAACATTTTTCAATTCAAATTTTCAACAACCTTTCACCTATAAAATTGTTAGTGTGAATGTGAAAGGAAATGATTCAAACAAATTTCAACGTGGATTTCAATGTCGATTCTGTGATAAAATGTTGAGCTCCCGCTTTCGATTAGATTCTCATATCCAAAGCTATCATAATGTGGACAATCAAACAAAATGCAAACATTGCAATCAAAGTTTTAAGTCATTCAAACAGTTGGATAATCATTTAAGGCGTTGTGGATGGAATGATCGCAAACGAGTTTATGTGAGAAGCCATCCTCATCAACCAGCGGCAAATTTTGAATGCGATATATGCGGTAGCATTCTAAAAAAGTATCGCACTCTTGTCGATCACATGAATGAGGTTCATTCGTCAACATTCACCTTCAAATGTCGAATCTGTGGACGATTATATCCATCCCGATATTATCTGGCAAAACATCTGAATAGACATAAACAAGCCTTTGAAACTACAAATCCAACAATTGGTGATCTAGATGAAGATTTAATGGAACGACGAAAATATGTTCGGAATCATCCTCATCGACCACAAATGAATTTCATTTGTGACATTTGTGACAAGTCTATATCACGGTTTGATTTACTCGAGGAGCATATGAGCACGAATCATTCAGCTCCTGACAGTTTCCAATGTCGCATATGTAGTCGCGTTTATCCAAATCGGTAAATAAAATCCAACAATATTTCACACAAGGATTATTTATTAATAAATCTATTTGTTTTACAATTTTAGGTATTATTTAAATAAACATATGATTCGGCATAAAGATGCCACTGCAAATGGTTTTGAAATTATAGAAGAAGATTTGGATAAGGGTTTGATTGAACGGAACAAATATCAGAGATTGGATCCAAGTCAACGACAAATCAGTTTGACTTGCAACGAATGTGGTAAAATATTCAAGCATCAATATCTTCTTCAGGAGCATAAAGCCTCACGACATTCCGGCGAACATGCATTTCAATGCAAAAAATGTAATCGATTTTATCCAAATCGTTACTACTTAACGAAACATTTAAAAAGACACGAAGAACTTGAACAAAATGGTATATCAGAAGATCAACTTTATGAAGATTTGGATGAAGGTTTAATGGAGCGAAATAAATATGTTAAACCGGAACCAAATCAATTGGGTACATCATTTGATTGTGATGAATGTGACAAAACATTTTCGAAATTTTGTCATTTGACTGAACACAAACGGTCAAGACATTTCAAAGAAAATGGTTTTCTCTGTCGAAAATGTGGTCGCTCTTATCAATCGAGATATTATTTAGGAAAACATATGAAAAGACATCACAACATCACAGACAGTAATGAGTTAATTATTGATACGCCTGATTGTGATCGTGATCGTGATCTGATTGAACGAAAACCATATATTCGCAGTCATCCACATCAGCCAAAAACGGATTTTGCTTGTGAATCTTGTGGCATGACATACAAAAGATATGATCTTCTCAAAGAACACATGATTTCAAATCATTCAAGTAATGAAAGTTTCATGTGTAAAGTTTGCCAACGAAAATATCCGAATCGCTATTATTTACAGAAGCACATGAGAAGACACACAAAAGCCAAAACTAGTGAAGAAAAAGATAATAATTTGGACAAAGATCTGATGGAAAGAAATAGATATATTAGGAGTCATCCGCATCGTCCCACATCCAACTTCCAATGTGACATTTGTCAAAAAGTCTTGTCAAGTTATTATTCAATAAGAGAACACATGGAATCAAAACATTCAAAAAGATCCAAACAAAAGCACACTTGTCCGAAATGCAAAAAAATATTCGTTTCGAAAAAGCGGCTTGAAAAACATGATAATATGAAACATTCCACTGTTGAAGATGAAAGTATTACAAAATCCAAAGCTCTAACGAAACAAATGTGTTCAATCTGTGGACGACTTTTCCCCGATAGATCAAAACTACTTGCTCATGAGAAAACACATTTAGGGATTTTGACATCTTGCGATATTTGTGGCAAGAAATTTTTACACAAAAATTATCTAAGAAAACACATTAAGAGTGTTCATGCACGCGAAAGACCATTCGCATGTAATGTTGATGGTTGTCAGTGGACATTTGCATATCCACAATGTATGAAAAGGCATCAAGCTCGTAGACATGGAATGGTTACGAATCGAAACGCTTGTCCCATTTGTTCAAAAGAATTTCCAGACAGCACTTATCATCTCAAAAGACATTTGAAAGCACATGCAAACAACACGGCCAAGGAATACATTCCGGTGCCGAAAGTTGATTCAGCACAAACTGAAAAATAAATTTGTATTTATTTTATGAAGCAGAAAAATAAGACATCACACATTTGGAGTATTAAAACTCAAGAAATCAAATCAAATCAAATCAAATCTTATCTCAATATTTTAATGTTTTTGCCATTGAATCTATATCATTTTTATTTGAATTCAACGCACTATAATAATAATAAAATCACTCAAATTCGAAATGAGAATAATTCAATAAATATTGCTCTCACTGATGACATTTGACTCAAGTCTATTTATTTTTTCAAAACGTCAAATAAATATCTGTCAAACGGAGTATAAGTACTAGTCAAACAAACATAAAAATTAAAAGCAACCTTTTTCGAATGGAAGAGAAATTATTTTGATCAAGAATGGAAACTCTATCGTATTTGCACCAACAGTCCACAGTGATATCAGGTAATCATTTTCTTCCACATCATTTGATTGCATCTTAAAAAATATATCATTTTCAATTTAAGATATTGGTTTCGGTTGCGATTACTGCTCGGAAATATTTACATCGAAGATGGCTCGCATAAATCACATGCCGATGCATTTTAAAAGTAAAAATTGTTCGACTTGTAAAAAAATGCTATTATGTATCAGTGGTGATTGGTATGAATTGCATGCATCCGTTGAATGTAGTAAGGAAAATGGTCCATCGAATGCCACCGAAATTAACGTTGACGTCAAAACGGAAGTATACGATTATACGTTCCAAGATGCAAGAAGTATAAAATCAGAAACATATGATTATAATTCAGATGTTTTGGAGACAGAAAATAGCTACCAAAACCTAATTGAAGTAAAACCTTTGCCAGAACTTATTGGAAGAGTCGATTCACCAGCGCCAGTATTGCAAAAACCAAGAAATGGATCGAAAATGAAGGCCAAATGTGTGATTCTTGAAAGGAAAACGAAAACTGATCCAGTGATGGAAGTAAATATATCGAAGTCGCCGCGAAAAAAGCAAAAAAAAGTTACAAGCAAAGCAACATTTCTGGATCATCGGCCAAAAGCGTCTTGTATTTGTGATATATGTAACAAAACTCTTGGCACATTTTCATCACTTCGAAATCATATGCTAAATTTGCATTGTGTTAGTGAAAAAAGTGGACGAGTATCGTGCGATGAATGTGGTCAAACGTTTTCAACCCCCGGCAATTTAAACTCTCACAAAAAGATACATTTAAAATGTAAGGCATATGTTTGCACATATTGTGGTCGTGGCTTCAACCAACTTCACAATTTAAAAGAACACGCAAATCGACACACTGGTGAAAGACCGTATAAATGCGAGCGATGCGGTAAATCCTTCGGCAGAAAGACCAATTTGACAGGTAATTCAATGATGTAATGTTTTGTCAAAACAAAAACTAAAACTTTTCTATTCATTACAGCTCATACGCGAGTTCACACTGGAGCTAAGCCATTTAAGTGTAATATTGATGGTTGCGATCGTGCTTATATGTTTGAAATTGATTTAAAGCGTCACAAATACAGTATCCATGGTATTTTTACCAAAAAGCACATTTGCCCCATTTGCTCAAAAGTATATCCAGAGAATAAACTGTTGAAAAAACACTTGGAATCACACTCTACTGGAACATAATGAGATGAACTGTATTAAATTTTAATTGTCGATAAGTTTTTTGGTTTCGAATGAATGTGTCATGGAAAATATCGTAAATTATGATTATTAGTATTTTGTAGTCCAGTTTTATTCAAATCAAACTGATATATTCTGAAAAATAAAAAAAAAGTATTTTATTGAAAAAAAGAACTCATTCTCTTATGAACAATGTTAAAAGATTTCAATTTTAGATCCTTTCCAAATTCCAATTAGACATGGGAATGCTACTCAATTGAGTAAAAATTCATTTGACAAAAATTCCAAAATGTCTAATGAAAAATGCTCAATTCAAAAGATAACAAAAATGGAATAAAAACAACGATGTTTTTCTGTGTGAAATTGAGAATTTTATTCTCAGCTATTCTTGTAATATAAAATTGATCATATGAATATTTTTTCCAGAGAAAAAAACAATAATTACACAAATGTGCTCGAAATTTAACTTGAATTATTTCGTTATCGAATATTTCTATTTGAGAATCTAGATTGACGAAATCGCGTATTATAAGGAAGCTTGACTGTATTTAACTCATAAACACATAAAGCTCGAGTCCTTTGTTCCAACATTGAAATACAAACTTATTGTATTTGTAGTTTAACTCAATTGGTGTTGTTTATATTTTCACTCAATCGGTACTGTGTTCAATGAACTCTTGGAGAGTGAGACTTAGTAGCCTGCAATATAGACGAATATAAATTTGTTTTTTTAATTTATTACAAAGTTTCCGCAAGCATTCGAGCGTATATTGTCCGTGTGTGAAGCGCCGGCTATATATATATATTTGTCTTATATGTTGCGTTCCGTTAAGGATATCATTTGTTTATCATCGATTGATGGTTTGTAGCAGACATATATACGCTTGGCTGACACAATGCGCTCACTGATTTATTCAAACTATAGACGATAAGGATGAATCGTTGTAGCGTCACTGCAGCAGCATACAAGAGTAATGCCTGAGTGCGTATATGCATGCGACAGACACCGACTGTGCGTAGTGCAGAGAATGACTACAATACGAATGATACTGTTTCTCATTCGACTGCTGAGATTAGTAGTGAACAGATGTGCGGTGATTGTGTGTTCAAATTTCGATAAAGGATTTTGGTTGAATAAAACAATACTCTAGTGGTCTGACTACTCTTACTATCGGTGTTTAACAAAAAAAAAACCCATAACGTATTAAAGGATTTATTTGTGTTCATGTGTTTGTCTGTTTAATGAAAAATGTATTTTTGATATTGTGCGAAAAAAAAGACTGAATGCGCATATAAATATACCAATACAAAATTTATCCGAAAAATTGAACAAATAAAATACGATATTGTGCATAATTTCAACACTCCACATAGTACATGCAACATCGTTTGAACAACAGACACATCAACATTCACTATAATGTGTAGTCAGTATAGCATTATTTGAACACACTTTCTGTTGAATCGAAAAAGTGTGAATTTGGTTAGATATTTGTGCACCATAGTCGTCGTCAAACGATATAAACGGAATTGAATTCAAATAAACAAACAGTTGGCATTGTTTAAATTATTCATTTGGTAAATGTGCATTGGTTCGTGTTCATTTGACTGCATCATTGACTGTTGCAACTTAATTTAACTGCAAAAGGTTTTCAAACGCCATCGAAACACTTGACTATGAGAGTGCATCGTTTCGATGTTTAAACAGCGAACTGAAGAAGACTGATGGTATTGCTGGATATTTTGTGTTAATTTATGGTCAGAGTACAAGTCGAAAGAAGAAACGGCAACGCAAATTAATTACAAGCAATGCGGGTAAGTTCAAGCACTAGCATTAATTGGCTTTTTAATTTAATTTTCATCATTTCTGCTTCCTCTTCATCGCTTCATTTAATTTTGACCCTAATTTTTCGAACCATCTTATTAAGAAATTTCGTGTAAAAACGAAGAATAAACTGACATAAAAATTAATAAAATTAAACCAGCCGTGAAAAGCTGCGGAATATGCAGCTATTCTTAAGAAATTCATGCTAATGGAAGCGATGAAATGGAAACACAGATCCCCAACATATGTCGATAATAAATACCTTTCAATGCGTAAAACAAACATGATCGACTTTGCTAAAGCAAATAAGGATTATTTTGACTCACAGCAAGCGTGGCTGGTATGAACGAAAATCTTCGTTTTTCTCAAGTGTAATAAAATGTGGGGTGGAATTATTTGTCACTGCTGCTCAAGACTTGCTCTTTCGAATCAATTATGTATGCAATAAAACGATATTCTTATCTTATCGATTCAAATGTTTCGAATGCTATGCCATGCCATTTCAATAATAACAATAATGGCATATAGTTTGTTGTATCTTTTTTGACACGCGTTCTTAAAGATCCAAATGACACGATAAAAGAAATTTATTCGTTCATTGCGTTCGATGTGGCATGTTTTATTGACATCGAAGTGATAGAGTTCAATAAAATGTTTCGTCCCATTGATAGGTTATTTCCTCCTTGCCGCAATTCAAATTTAATTATATCAGTAACCGTTGTCGATATCTCTGCTTCATCTCGGGCTCACAATCAGACAGGATAGGCGTAAATAGTAAAAGTCATCAAATGAAACTGAGTAAAAAACGAATAATTGTGTAAATACATTTGAATAATTTCTTCCGTTGATCGATTTGAATGCAGTATACCTGATTCATTTGATTATATCGCAATGAATATATCCATCCGGCTTTGTTTACAGTTTTATCTCACTTCAACCATACACACACACAAATAATCTGAACTTCAACTTTACCATATGTATTATTTTCAACGCCAGACATTGTGTGAACATATAATAATTAAATTAATGTGCAAAATTTGCAAAATGACGGTTATTTAAATAGCGGTCGACTTCACTTGAATTTGTTTACACAAACTCTAAGTACTCAATACTCCCGGTATTCAATGTTAATCTCCAATTTATTGTTTGCAATAAACCGCTGGATGGAAAATCTAATTTTATCCGTATTCATCTCGTCAAAGTTTCTTCAATCCGCTTTTCTATCGGAATGTGAATGGTTCGTTGTTGTGTTGTGTTTCGTTACGTTGCCAGTGTTCTGTTTCTCCATTTCCCTTTGCTTATCTTGCTTTTGCCATATTTTTTCATTATTGCGCATCTTAAGTAATATTTATATCGTACTTAGCTTTTTTTCTCTTTTACTTTCGCTTTCTCTCAGTCAGTCGATCCGTTATTTTCATTTTCTGAAAGCGCGCTTGAAAATTAGATCAATTTATTTTCCCATTTTGTGTTTTGTGAACGTTTGCAAAAGCGAATTGTCATGGGATGCCCACAGGACACATATTTGTGGCGCAAAATTATCTCGAAACAAAATACACAATCAACAGAAACACCGCCGTCAAGCGATGAATTATATAATTTTTATCTATTCTATACGATGAACGAAAATGGAGAGAGAGAGAGAGAGAGAGAGAGAGAGAAAAGAAAAAAATAATGAAATGGAAAATTATTATCGTTTGAAGTCTCAAGAGACAATTTTCTTTTCTTTTGCATGATAAATGATTTTAATACATTTTTAACAATGTCAGACGCGAAATTACGCACCCATTATTAAGTAGGTGCAAGCAAAGGAATCAATTTCATTATGCGAGATCAGATTTTTTTTTTGCTTTACTCTTATGGTTGAAATTTAAAATTGTATATTTAATGGGAAAAATTTGTATGATTCCCATGAAGAATGCATTGGACATGGCATCAAGTGAAAAAAAAGGGGGGAAGCGAGAGAGAATACTCGCACAACAGTTGAACTTTGATTCGATTAATGGCTTATGCATTTTCTATGTCATTTATTTTCATTCGTTTTGCCAATCACTGCATCGTTTCACTTGTCATCTGTAACGATAAAAAATATGATGTAGAAAATGTCTCAGCATTATCGTTGCAAAAAAAAAATATTATAATTTGCCATTGGTGCATTTGCTTTTCTCATTTACGCGCATATTGAAAACCATTTCAGAATCATATCAAGCATTCCACTTACTTGAATATGTTACGCCCTTTCGACGAGGCATTAAATTAATCATACGCGTCACGCACGTTCCTTCAAAACGTATGCATTTTAGCTCTGGGTTTTACTTGTGCCCATTGAGTGTACAATTCGATTTGCAGCTATAAAAATTACTATCGTTCACTATGCATGTGCACAACATGGAAAATATTGTAAACGAACATAAAAATGAATTTATTACTCAGTGTGCACTGTATACTGTGTTTGTATGTTGAGTGGTGCGATGGTTGATTAATTCGAAATGACGACGATATAAAAATTGTCACACAACCAGCCCCTGTTGTACTTGATGGTAGTTTAAGTGAAATTAAACGAAAACGAAATAAAAAAGAAATGCACGTCGCGCCTGAATGAAAGACATGCAAGAGCAGAACGTTTTGAATAAAGTGTATTTCGAGTGGATTTTCATTCATGCCATTAGTGCAAAAGTATTTCCATAACTCTCGGCATTTTCTCGTTTTCAACGCGTTTTGTTGCTCAATAAAGTGTCACTTAAAAATTCACTTGACTTAGTTACCATGTTATCTTAACACACCTTTAAATAAATCGACAATATTTCAATCTCAACACGTGCCTTTTTTTAAATGCCATGCTACATTTCTATGCCACTTTTTCGCATACTTTATTCCAACTTTGATTGTCGCTACTGTGTGCCAAATATTGAAAATGTTAAAAAAAACGTCGTCATTTTTAATAAGGGTACACAAATCCAAACATTACATTTATTATACATTATATCTGTATTTTTGTTGGTTTTGTTTTTCACAATGAAAGTATGTCGAAATGAAGAACAGAAGGTGAAAAAAACAAGAAATTCGTTTCGCTGGTTTTTCTCTTTTCATTCATATCCTTTTGTTTCTTTCTTTACATTTCTCTAAAGTATTCATTATACTTGTTGTTAAATGATTTTGGTATGAAGAGTGCTAAATGATGTGTCATTATAAAGTCAGAAAGTCAGTCAATTGTTGTTTTTTCAAGTGAAAAGAAAAATATCGTATAATGAGTTCGTTTTTGCGATGAACTTATTCGAAATGAGACATTCTTCGGAGAACTATTTATCATTTGATTTGAATAAGTGCATAAAGAACCATAAGAGATGCAATTACATTGTTGAATTCTACAACACAACTCGTTGACGAATTGAATAAATGTAAATTGCTATTTTTAACTGACGACCGACATCAAATATTTTTGTTCTATATTTAGCATTCGATCTTTCTTATCAGATGTTTATTGCGTTGCATTTTATTCTGAAGACGGCAAATTTACAAATGTCATCTACAGATAGGAAGAAACCAAGAAAGAGAGAGAGAGAGAGAGAGAGAGAGAGAGAGCGCAAAAACCACTTCACAAAACGGGCGATTACATTGAAATTCTTTCAGAATGTGTACACGTTCAAAATGTTGAAAGAATCTTAAAAGAATTTCAAACAAATTCTCTGCATAGAGAACAGCTAAAGAGAACAAAGCAACGATGATAGTGTCATGATGAAGCAAAAAAAAAAAAAAAAAAAAAAAACAAATAACAACAGCATCTCATTACAAATTGTGTGGCATTCCAATTGTAAACGATGAAATTCACGTAGAGCGTAAAAAAGTTACAATGAGGATCAAAAAATCGAAAAAAATAGTGCAAATTATATCGACCCAATAGTTCGAAAACTGTGCAGTAAATGCGTAGTATTAATTTTTTTTCTGCTTGTTTGCGCTTCAGATCGAATAGTTTCCGTATCGGTTTTTTTTTCATTGTTGCAGTAAACAGAAAAAAAAAGGAGAAAAGTACAGCAATTCAATAAAATGTGCACAGTGTTGTACCGAAAGTGTTTTTTGTGTACTTTATACTGTACAACAAAATAAATCCTTGATTTTATTTCTTGTACTTTTCCATTTGATTGAATTACCACATATTCGCTAAGGCCAATGTGTGTATAGAAGACCATTTTTTCTCTATCATCTCTCTCTCTCTCTCTCTCTCTCTCTCTCTCTCTCTCTCTCTCTCTAAATATTCTTTGTTTGAGACAACGGTGAATGTGTGAAACCTGAATACGTCTTTGTTTACGATACAAAAGACAACTGGCAGAGTAAATGGTTTTTGTATTCAATTTCAGTGACGGTGACAGCGACAGCAAAAGTGACAGAGATATTGGTACTGCGACTTGGTTCGAATGAAAGGAACCATATATTTTTGTTTAAAAAGTACTTTGTACTACGTAGTTGTGTTTTTTTGTTCGCTCAGTGCATTTAGGGTGTAAACTCAACTAAATTGATGGCATAATTGTTTAAATGGTTTTATGATTTGATACCTCTTATTTTGTAGTTGATATTCCAAGAGATTCAATTCCCTTTGTTATGTGTGACAAAGCAATCATTCTTATTTACAATTTACATTCACCATTCTTCGTTGTTTTATTTCAATGCACATACCGTATATATTTGCTACAAAAAGTGCATCTCATGAAATTGCTATGAGTCAATGATCTCGATACAAGGAATGGTTATTAAACAATATATTCAATGATTTTCTTCGTCACTACCTGTTATTCATATCCCAAAAGGAGATAATTTCCATCGTATTTGTCATATAAATTCAGAGATTCTCCAATAGAAATATGCGAAAACAGCATTATAATCCCAATTCAAATAGTTTTTGTTTTTTTTATTGATAAAATTTTATCTCATCCTCTTCATCATGGTCCCACCTGCACTGACTGACTGACTGAATAAATAACTTACTTCTGTGTTTGACATTACAATGAAGTAAATACGAACAAATGTTGAGAACATAAAATCATTTTTCAGTGTCTACTGCATGATAAAATGAATAAAAGACAAGGAGAGGCTAATAGAAAATTGTAGCAATTTCGTAAATTGAACAAGAAAACTTTCGATTAGTACTTGAACACAAATGTGGCTTTATGGTAATATCCGGTCCAAATTGTTTTTATTGCGCTGAACAACTATAGTGGCATACGCGCGTTGTTGTTGATGGCACGGTAACGTTAAATCTACTTTTGATGAACTTATTCGCACCATTCACATTTATCATAGCCAAAACTTTCAAGTAGTTATTACAATGAGGATTTCAATTAAATTCGTATTGCTTGAGATGATTGTTTAAAACATGAAAATTGAAAATTTTGTAGTCGAATGCAAAGTATTTCACTCTACAATTCACGATACACAGTGTTCGCTCTGTTCAGATGTGATTGCAATTTTGTGCCTTTTAAAAATGTCTGCTACTTCATCAAAATGCATAATTTGCGGTTGACGCATATTATTTTTAATCAAGAGTATTGAATGCATGCCATTAAATTAATGAGTTAAAACCGCAATTCATTGGCGTACGAATGCTGAAAATAAAAATCCGTTGCCCGCATTCAATGTAAGGAGAAAATAATAACCATTGTATAATTAACTGACAACGAGAAGCTGAGTTTGACCACGGAGCATATCACTGATGTACGCGTCCGAGCTTCTTTTTTTTCTCTTTATTTCGTTCCATGTTGCATTTAGCTTATCGCTTTGAGCTGTATAATGATTGTGGTTGTGACTAAAATCAAAACGACATTCAAGCTGATAAAGCGAAAAAAAAAAGAGAAAAATCAAAAGAAAGAAAATGCAAACAAAAAAAAAAGAACAGGTGTTCACGTTTCGGTTTCTCGGTGCGCATAATTTAACCAATCGAATACACATTCAACTTCATTTACCTGAAGAGATTTGTTATTTGAGTTGCTCTTCCAAATGTTTTCAGTTTTTTTGCAGTTCATTTTTCTGCTTTTTCTTTATCTTTGTTCATCGATTCTTTTTGTGCGCACAGACTTTGTGTGTTCTGCTTTGTGTTTGTGTATTGCTTCATGATCATGTTCGTTCTACATTTTCGTATTTTCGTATTTCATTTGGTGTTTTTAATGATAATGTTGTTAAAACCAGTTCGCTTTTTTGGCGAATATTCCAGCATGCTTCCTGTTTAAGTGAGTGTCTTAGCGAGAGATTAATCACCGGTTTGAGCAAGTTTTCTTTTGATCCTGTTAGTGGATAGAATTGAGTTTTTTTTTTTACTTTTCATTTATCTTTACTGTCGTCTTCACAGCGCATCTGCCATTTCGAAAATTACTTTAAAAAAATTGAGATTTCGAACAAAAATTCAATCGCAGTACGCATGAATTCAGTTGAGTTTATGTATAACAAACTCATTGTCATCGCGTGAATATGTTCGCATAATGAACTGAATATTTCAGCGGCATGTGAAGGATAGACATGACCAACTGTCGATTGCACATTTTCTAATGGCATGTCAAAGACACGTATCAAATGCATTCCTCGATGTAAATAGCCCATTATTCTATCTCTCACATTACATTTCTATGGATTTGAATGGGCACCAACAACAATAAAATTAGACGCATGAAATCTGCAATCCCGCCTGTCATGTTGCGATGCAAACAAAAGAGATTAAATACACACACTTACGAAAAAAGTATGGCAGGTGGAGTATTGTGTACACAATCCAAAGAAGACCGATCAGCAAACATATCTCGACGTTCTATTTGATATCGACAACAAACATCATTCGGGCGTCATGAAAAAAAAAATCGGACTGTGTTAAATAACAGCACAACGAATGTCAGGGAACGGGGTACAATTATGAAGAGCAAACAGCAGACTGTGAATGAAGAAAAGAAAGGTAAATCTCTATCAAGCCTTGCCAACACGTTCATATTAACCAAAGCATTGAACGCAGCAATAGCATCAAACGAACATTCAATGCAAACACTTTACCAATGGAAATGTAATGAATCGTCCATTTGGTAAACGGATTGCCTACTTCCAATTTCAACCTACTCGCAATCGTTATTAACACGCATCTGAGTAAATTAACTGAAAAAGGAATTTAATTGTGACCCAGTGAGACTATGAGCAAATAACCATCGAACAATTTATGCGTTTTGTTTAGCAAAAACTTTTTCGTTTGAATCAAGCATAAAATGTTTTACTATTTATTTTCTTCCGCACTAATTGCTTATATAACTATTTCGTGCCCTCTTAGGCTTGTTATCATTGAAAGCATTTTTTGGGACATGCTCATTTTCACATGTACGGTAATGGTCTTTGCATGAATTGATTTATCGTGTACGCTTTTGATCTTCGTCTGCCAGATTTACATTCACCCACTGAATGAACAACATCTGGCCTATCAAATGACATAAAAAAAACACAAACACACACGCACACACATAAACGCACATGCATAAATACACAAATATATTTCGGCACTGAGCATGAAGTTTAACCGAACACACTCTTGGGATTCATCGATAACGAAGCTAAAGGTCGAAGTGCTGCGTTTGCGGTTTTACCCTTTTTCGGATTCATGTTGCAACTTTGGCGGTTATTAAAAAGTTAAAGTGCAGTGTTATCTGGTTTTATCTCTCTTAATATTTCGAGTGGCCGCTTTTCCTTCCATTTGACCCCAACTCACTCAGTTCGAAAACGAAGCAAGCAAAATGCTTCGAATATTCTTCAAACCAACAATGTAACAATGGCAAATAAAATAGAGAGAAAAAAGAATACTTTTCGCTAGTTTCACGTACAAGTTGCAGACGCTACGTTGTTCTATTAAACGATGCTGTGCGTTGATTGGATTGTGTTGGATGCAATGTAGTACGTTATTTGAATATAAAATGAAGCCAATTGTGGCTGGATCGAGTTTTCTCTGCTGATTTTTCTTCATTTCGTTTCGATAGGCTTCGCTTACGATTTGCTGCGTCAAAGGACAATTCAAGAGTATAAGCGAAACAGTATGCGACCAGCTGAACAGTTTACGAGCGACCATTCTTCATATGGTCGTTTTTATCCATGTAAATATAACTTTTAACAGCAATTGATCGTTATCTTTCTCATTTAATTAGTTTTGTCTGGCTGCATAACAAATTCCGCTTAATTCTTCTCTTTTATTTTCATTCGCTTGGTTTCTGTTTTGTTGCCGATTTTTGTCTACGGGCTATATTTGAGCATCTATGATACTTTTTTTTTCTCGCTTGCTCGAGCGGTGACCAACCAAACATCGAACATTTTTCGATTATTCTTGTCTTCGTTTTTTTGTTGTTTTGCTTTAAAGAGAAAAAAAAGGAAGTAAACAATGGGATTTTGCGATAGAGCGAACAATTTAATTTCCTTTCAATTTCCCTGGAAAGGGTCTGCAATGCAGCTATTTTCGATTATTTGTTTCCTCAAAGGAAACTATAATCTCTTATAATGTTAAAGCAGTGTTACGGTACTGTTAGACTTTTATTTTCCCATTAAAAATCAGTTTGAAATATCTCCAAAACCTACGTTGTTGTTCATCATTTTTTGGTTTCGTTTTGATGTATTTGAATAGTTATATCGGTTTGAAACTTGAAATTATTTGAGTTATTTGTTCCGTGCGGTCGTTTGCTGCCATTAAGTGGCATCGTTGTGTTGTTGTTGTTGCAAACAAATTAAGTTTATCATTTAACATTGTTTTCATTTGCGTCGTTATTTCGTTCGTTTTTATTGAAGTATCTAAACTAACGATGAAGATTCATAGAATGAAAATAAATCATTTTATTTACGAAGCATTCAAAAAGCCTGACACACAAAGTTCGTCATATCAACATGCTTCATGCTCACGTATGATGATAACTGAGTTATGCAAGTTGTGTTGCCTTCAAAAACATTGATGGAAAATCTCCGAGTTGTATCGGTTAAATTCACAAGGGCACCATATGTTGCGACAACAACATTTAACTTGCCTTCAATTTTGCCATTACTCCGTTCTCTATATTTATTCAAAGTAAAGAAATTTGCTGTTATGCAACAAAAGTTAAAGGAATGTCGAATGGAATTTCATATTTTTGTTTGCAAAGTACTGAACTACTACAATCAACTTATACTCTCTTTTGCTGCCATCATTATGTTCAGGTGCATGCTGTTGGTCCCCCTTTAAAAGCCGAATATTTCAGTTTAAATCAGCACGTCGCAAACAATTAGTCATTCGTACAATTCATTGTAATCAACATGGGACTTAGGTAAATAATCAACCTAATTGAAATCGGTACTTCAATAGTCCGCATGGAAATAAAAAAGTGTTTTCTGCATTCCACATAAAATGAGATATTTTTAAATGTCTTGTCATTAATAATTCTGTGAAAAATCAATTTGTGTTATGAAAGCAAATCTTTTTCAATTTCTTAAATTCGACTTAATGCTATCTAGAAAATGTGAAAATATATCCACACCAAGTAACAGACAGCTTTGATTCTAGCGTGGGAAATATGAGTGGGTGGAGTCAATGGCATATAGCTATAATATTATAAAATGTATATTTTTATGAAATCATTTATATTGCAGTTGAATGAAATGCGGAAAATTCATAAGATTCTTTACTATACTGTTCACAAGGGGTTTTGCAGTTTTTATATCAGCTCTTGTCGAACTAATCGGAATAAGAAAACTACTAAATAATAATAATAGCTTCATTACAGCAAGCATTTGCTATTTATATTAATTTGGAGCAATTAAAACTTAGATGATTTGATGATAGGTAATTGGTTTTGTGAATTTCTCAGGCGAAGCTTTCATGGATTGGATTCGATATTCATGAACGTTGCCATAGGAATTGAGCTTATTTCAGTACTTTTTTGATTCGTTGAATGGAGGAGTTTATCAACGAGATTTTATGAGCACAGCCATTCCGCGTGAATAATTCTATCGGATTACCTATAAAAACCGGTCAAAGAATGTCTAAATAATTATACATGAAACGTTGATGATGATAATGATGATGATGATGTTGGGAACAATGATGATAATAACTATATATCGCTGTATTATAATGTGAAAACAGAAAATGGAATATGGATTTCGAATTCCACATAAAGCGGAAAATGTGTATATCAAAAACATCCCATTTTATTATTATTATTATTGAGCTTGCGTAAAATGTTCGATTAACCACAAAAACTAGCCGCAAACACGGGACAGAACAGAACAAAGTAAAACATTAAATACTTTTCTTTCGGTTTTGGAAGTCGAAAAGCCCAGCTCGCATTTATGTCAAAATGTTATGTATTGTTGTTATATGTGGTTCATTTTATCAGCTCTCAATGCGGTCCAATGACGGGAATGTTTTGAATTATGTCAAGCAGCGGAGTAGCAAATGAAAAAAAGAGTAGAATAACCGGCCACAAATAAAAAAAGCCTTTTCGCTCGAAATACCTGCAAATAAATTTTGGTATTTATGTGGATTTTATTATGGTTTGTTCGACGGTTGTATCAACATTTTATATGGCTGAACCTCGTATATTTTATTAATGCGAATAATTTTGTCCATCGAAAATGTGTCAACATTTTATTTCCCATGATAAAACACATAAGTACGCACATGTCACTTTTAATGGAAAATTATGGAGTTAAAAAAATCAGTCAATGTGTCGGTAAATTAACAAAATAATTAACGCGAAATGCTCTGCCGAAACTGATTTACAAGAGATTGAACAATATTTTTCGTGTGTGAATATATGTGATTGAACAAACAAACACATTAAAGTAAATTGATGTCGCGTTACAGCTAATTATGCGAGCACATTGCGTTTCACACAATGGCGTTATAGTACATTGGTACAGCAATTTATTATGCATTGACATGACAATCGATGTTTGTTTTCACATCTTATCAAGGTCAGAACAGATCATTTAACGGTGGATAAATTCTTTATTTATTTTACATTAAAAGAGATGTAGGCGATCGATCATAATGAAAAATACGTGAGCTGAATTTATTTAATGTTCGCTTATCGCACGCCAAAATCAATTCGTATATTAAACAAGACCATGAACAATGTTCAATGTTCAATGTGCATATAAATGATAGAAATCGGAACATGAATATAATAATCGAAGGAGTGCGATAAATTTTCATTAAATTATCGTGTGCCATGTCAAAAGCCTCTTTGTTGTCTATGTTGATAACTTGTTTGTTAAATTACGAAATATGTTTACGAGACTACTGCGAGCATCCTTATGACTATGTATGAATTTTGAAAACTCATCACCTCAAAATGCAGGATATATTATTTTCGAACATCTCATGCGATGATGATCATCATCTTAAATGTGGGCCGACATCTCATGTTATCGCTTTGTATCCACATTATGCTAAATCATTTGATTGACTCGACGATGTTCACAAATGCTTTATATGTATAAAATGTATAGGAGTATCGTATGAAATGGCACAGATGTCATGGATTAAATTAAAAATTATTGCGTGCTTTAGCTCTTTATTTTTTTTATTTTTTGTCTCCTTCATTTTGGATGATCCGTACATGGCGTAGCTGAAACTGAAACTGTTGAAGGATATATGTATTGAGTATATATTTCAGAAGATAGGAGTAAAAGATGATGCGAATTGGCTTGAACAACATATGCGAAAAAAGGCAGCAGAGTCACATTTGCAATGGGTGTCCTGTTTCAAAAACGTTTTACGAAAATCCATTTAATGCGCCGCCATAAATTTCAAATTGCTTTTTATGAAGCAAGTTTTTCTTCAACGAAAATCGGTGCAAAATGAATGAAATTGTCGACAAAAAGGTGGAGAAAAAAATGAGAAAGAGAGAAAGAGAAAAGAAAAGAGATTCTAAGTCGATGTGCAGCTGTTTCTCACATCTTTTGTATTTGAATCTCAAAGTAAAGAAGAAAAGAAATATATATTAGATGAGTTTCAAGTTCTCGTTCTTCAAAAATAATTTCAACCATTTGGTAAAACGGACGAACGCCATTTATCAAAATTCGATAAAAATGATTCAATATGCCTCTTGATCGGTATCAAATCGCTCTTGAATTGTGCAAAAGAAAAAATCAAGCCAATTTACACTGAAAAGGCAGTCCCGAAAAAAAAATCCATAGGCAATAGGATTTTAGTATAATAACATGAAAAATTGCCGCTACAACAAGTACAACGCACATTTCATGTGTTGAAACCATTTTTGAGTCATTTCGGTAATAAAGAGTTTGTTTTTTCTTTATTTTTTGCTTAGCAATGCACTACACGACCGTGACGAATTGCAAGCTTGAATTTCTGATACAACATGATTTCAATGACTCACAATCCGCAACATTCTTCGGTTATTGTTGTGAATCGGTTCCCAGTCGCCGCATGACGACGGCTCCCCTTCAAGACAAACAACAAAACAGCAACAACGAAACGACGACGGAAACGAGCCATTTCAAAAGAAAATTTATAATGTGGATTGGTATATTTATCGTCAATATGCGGCCGTTGACGTTCCTTGCGTGTGGATTACTTTTTTTCATTAGCTCTAAAGTGTCCATTTTCATTTTCCCTTCGATATTCTTTTTCCTTCTTATTTTTCATTTCTTTTTAAAAATGCGCCCTTTTTCCCTTGTTGAACATTATTATACGATGTGCCATCTAAATTCCAAACGGAAAACAAACATCGATCGAAAACAAAACAAGGTCTGGTCAAAAATCATTTTTGTTTCGATATCAAATGCCGAAAAATGTTGGAGAGAGTCGTCGTAAAGGTTATCGAATTCCAAATCAAACTCATACAGAGAGATATACATAAAAATGCTAAACGCCATGGAAGCTACCTGATGCGAGCTAAACAGAATAGAATAGAATGAAATAAAATCGAATCTAATAGTATACTGGGCAGGACCGAACAAAAGAAAAATCGAAACCTACACGAATATATGAGTACACACTTGAAGAAAGAAAATAAGAAAATACTTTGGATAAATCAAGTAGAGCGCATTGTTCCCCTCGTCAAAATCGTCCGCTTTCCTATCAAGTGCAATCTAATTCTAATCTTTTGCCAATCCATTCACGAATGAATTACAACAGCAAGGGAATGCGATATATATACATATATATACGTGTATGTGTGCGTGGAAGTAGATATGGGAAGTGCAAGTAACATTCACTTTTATGTCGACAATAAAATTACGCACTCTCTCATCTGACTCGTGACAAAAAACCCATCAAAAAATATTCAAGTTGTTGTTAGAATGCAATGGCATAATCGCATTCCGTTCCGAAACATCAAACATGCAAACTTCCAATGCTGAATGATAGAAACCAGAATGGCATATGGAAATTTTCCGAAATAAAATGACAAAACATATCAAGACTCGAGAAAGAGTCAGAGACTGGGAAAGAGACAGAGACAGAAACAGAGAAGGAGACAACATTCGTAAATTACGGTGGAAAACTTACACTTTGACTTCGAAAGTAAAAACATCACAAGTTGAATGCGAGTAAAATACTTCCCAAAGAATAGAAGGAATGAAAAAGGAATACGACGACTTTCGGAAAAGTTTTCCTGTTAAATTTATTATCTGTTTTACGGTGCGCGCCTCAGTGCAGCTGGCAAATAGGCAAAACGATTTGATGATACTGTACTGAATATACAGTAATACACAGACGATACATGATTTTTCGGCAAGTTATGCGCTAAAATAAACAGCATTTTATCATAGCCGAAAAAAAGAGAACATTTTACCGCATTCTAACAATGCCATTCGCATTCGAAATCTCATTTAACTCTGATAGCACACCAATACAACTGAGCGCGTGAATTCCGTATTTTTCGAAATCCATAGAATAATAATATCAAACGGAACACCGTCTATTCAGACGCATTGTGTTTTTGTGTGCGTGCTGACAGAGGTGGCTAGCGAAATATCGAGTGTGATGTGTTTTTGTAAAAGTATATTTGTGTTCGAGGGTGTTTCCAAGACGACGCATAGCGTTCAATATTCCTATACAACAGATGCGATATTTTCGCTTATATGACTTTGTACCGGTGTTTAGTCTATGTTACAATTTTATTTCGGAATTTGTGTATATATAAATATGTGTGTGTGTATGTGTGTGTGTGTCGATGTCTGTATGTATGCGAGACGGTGGCGCAAGAGGAGGAAAAACGAGCGACACAAATGCCTATCACACGATTTCCCTATGAAATTTAATCAAAGATGAAATATATTTATCGCTCAAGACCCAAAAAGCAACAAAAAATACCGAAAAAATGGAAACCTGGTGTTTTTCTTTCTTGATATTTTTCATTTTTGAAATATGAATTTTTCTTGCATTTTATTTTGCCAAAACAAAACACGACTATTTGCATATCATTTTCGTTTCATCGAGTTGTTTGCATTTATTCAAATCAAATGAAATAAAAAAGAAAACAAGAAGAAAAAGAAGAAGATTCTATCGAGAGAAAAAAAGCAAACGAACACCACTGAATGGATTATCGACAGAATATTCTCCCGCGAGAAATGACGAAGACGGAATGCTTTTGATTTTTTGCATGTTTGATGAAATCGATCAAAATTCGTTTTGATATTCCGGTTGTTGAGTTGTTACATGAACATTTTTGAACATGTATCATGTAGTCAAATTTTTTCTTATGCCTTCGTCAAAATTCATACAATTTTGTTGTTGTCGTAGAAATTATGATTTTATTTACCAAAAGTTATTTTTCGAAACGTGAACGTGCATAAAACGGATGAACGTGTTTTGTGAATAAATGAACGTCAAACGATGAAATAAAAAATTGTTGAGGTTCGCAAATCATAAACCTAAACAATCAATATTGAATGCATATTGATTTCGAGTGCAAACTACTTTGGGCCGTTTATCTGTATGACCGCGTCATTCATTTATCTGGGTTATTTGTTATGAAACCCATTTGAACATGTTCAAAACCATTTATGTTTTCAATGCGCTGTATTCAGTCAGATGAGAAAATGTAGATATAAAAGAAAAGTCCTTATTCAATGATAAACCCATTCTTTCAATCGTGTGGTTCTTTATTCATATTTTTTATGCCTTTATTCGATGACGACGATAACAATTTTTACCATTTCGCATTTAACTGAAAATGATAAGTGGAAAAATGTCATTTGCAGAGAACGTCTCGTGTGCACCCACAGTGTTGGCGTGTGTGTGTGTTTATGTTTGTGGTGTTGTATTTTATGTATGTGTGTAGTTTGTATTAAAATCAACAGCAAACAATACCATGTTTAGCACGCAATCAACGAACATCAAAGCGATATAAGCACGATACGAGCCATATCATTCAGTTGTGTTTACCATTTCCATCGCATGACACAATGGCACACAACTAACACAATAAAAATCGTATCTCCTGCGAATAAAGTTACGGCTAAATTTCGCACTCGGAAATATGTCTCTTTTCGTCAACATCTTCAGCAAACAAATTAAGAATTGTATTGTTTGCTGTTGTTCTTATATCAAATAATAGCGGAAAATATAAGACAGATTGCAAATACATTTTGCTTTGAGCACAATTTAAAACTGAAATGGAACAGTCGAACTCGCGCTGTATTGATTTGTTTGCATACTTGTTTTGATTGAGCGGGCGAAATACAGAGAGGGATAGAGAGAGAGAGAGAGAGAGAGAGAGAGAGAGAGAGAGGAGAGAGAGAAAGAGAAAAGGACTAACATGCTCACAAAATAAAAATACATCGATAAAACAAAATTACACAATGAATAATACAAGAAGTAAACAATCAAAGTCAATGTATTGATTTGGTCATAAGGAATCGAAAGCATTTTTATGGAATGTTGCACCGTCACATCGCGTTTCATTTTCGTTTCACTTTCGATTGTTGCCGAGCAATAATAAAATCGAAATTGAAGAAAATCCCATGTGACTACACAATACATACATGCAATAACATCCTGCGAGCAATTACTCCACCGTATGTGGCCACAATACTGCTGCAATCAGATTGATATATTTAAAATGTGAATGCGCGACTGAATTCACACTGATTGACTTTGTGTCATTCTTTTTCATTTTTATTCCAGGCTTTTCAAGCCGTAGGAACGGAATATTGTTGAAAAATAACTACGGCCAATGAAAAATCGAATCAATAAATTTGATTTAGTGGATTTCGTTAATGTCTGTGGAGATTTCTGTTGAAATAATAACATTTTTGCGTTGGCTTTTGTTTTTCAAAAGGGGTTTCTACGATTGCTTACGGCCTCTTCTCCCATTCAATTATAAATGGCATCTGTTCTGATGTGAAAAATGCGAAAACTAAAGAAATTCGAAGCCTATTTGATTTGGATTCGAAACGTACACTCGATTTATGGATACCAATTTTCCGGTTCAATTGACATAAGTTTTCGTTTTCATTCTGTTTGGATAGAAATGATTCAGGGCAATGTTATATGCGATGGTATTACATCTTTCGGAATGTGATTTCAATGTCTTTGCACAAAAGAGTTTCCAATACCTTTGAATTTTTCGTAGCGTTCACTTGGAAAAAAGTTTAAATGAAAGATTGGGTAGATGCGGGATTAAAACATTTTTCACATGAGCAAAAGGTCATTCTTATTTCCATTGAATAAAGAGGAAACCATTTTAGGCAAGCTTCGTAATTAATTAAGAAGGATTTGCGGTCAATGTAACAAAAAATCCCCATTCAAAGAAGATCAACAGCATAACTTTTTATGTACATAAAATGGTTTGACATTCACTTTGTATGTGACTGCATTGATCCTCGTTAGCATATCAAATTTCGTACAAGTCAAATCAAGTCGAAATTTGGTAAAACTAATTTTCTGAATATAGCTCAGAAAGCCAATGTCAATTAAACTTTGTAATTTCTTTGGTGACGCTTCGTCTACATTCAAGTTATCTTTCAGCCACAAAAACCGAAATGATTTGACATCAACTCAACATTATCATTAGATCTGCCTTTACCATATATATCAGTTCAGCTTAATGATTGCTCTATTATATCGTACTTACAAGTATTTATGTCGCTAATGACATTTTGATGGAATGGAATTTTCATGAATGAAACTCAACTATTGCCGATCGGAAACAATGGAACAGCAAACAACAAAATGAGTTAAATTGAAAAGTTTGAATTGCGTGGCTAAGCTCCATTTAACTATTGATCATAGTTCACATATGAAGCATTCAAATTGGAATGCAGTTAAAAATTCATATTTCATATTGATTGTTTTACCCATTATGTCGCAACTATGACTCGTTCAGTTTCATAAACGTATGTGAAGTAAATTTTAATAGACGGAAACATGCTTTTTTATTTTCAAATGTTGTAGATTCATTTACATTTTCATATACAATGTACATATATGATTTAAACTTTAGTGAAAAATTCAATTATAAACATATTTCATTCTCATATCCCCATCTCCAGCACAAAAAAAACTTAATCCAATTAAGTTTCATACGAACCGAATATGTATTTGAATTTTATCCATTTGCCGTGTATGGTGTACGATGTGCCAGATGGCTATGTAAATACAAATATGGATAAGTATCACAGCGATGTGGCCGATTCTATTGAATTTGGTTGTTCATTCTGTGGTGACACATCCATTTCAAACATTCCTCTGATATGAATTCAATTATGACACTCGCACTACCGATTGTGCATTATCTATTTTGACGATGACTCAATCATATTGTCACATCAAAAATCGATGTCATGTTTGAATGTTTGAATATAAATTGTTCACATAATTTTCAGCATTTTGTTAATGACTCGCGACTGGTAGGAAATTAAGTGGTTTCGACTTTATATCTTTTCTTCCATCATTTATTCAATTTGGTTTAGATTCCCGCGTGGAAATATTCACTCAACCATCAAATAGTTTTTTAAAGGGAAATATTCACTAAATGTCAGTGGAAATTTATAAACCTCGAATGGATAAATGAAATTGACAAGAATTGTCTTTTTCACTCGGGATATGTTTTTGTAACGAACGTTTTTGCATCTGTTTGATTTTATTTTGTCTATCTTCCAAACATTTGACTGCAATCTGAATATTATTTGCTGTATGGATTCATTAAATAAAATTCTATTCATGGTACAGTACCTATTATTAGCGCATTGGAACGTGGAGTGGCACTGATGTATTGGTTAAAACAGTAATCGATTAAGCAATTTCCAATTAAATAAATTGATCACTCTTGAATTCTAATTGATTATATTTCTATAAATGGTTTATTTCAGATTTAACCGGAACAGTATGTAGGTATTGCGATACATTTGCACATAAAAACAGATTCAAAAACAGACCAGTAATTGAACCAAAATTAAAGTATCAATCTACAAAGTGAAATTCAAAGGGTCTGAAATTTGAAAAAAGAAACCCAAATGTGATGAGCCGCAAAGTGATTTAAATAGAAATAGACAAAAAACAAGGAATACTGAATATTTATCAAAGATGTCGATCACCGGCTCATTGGTAGGCTATGAAAACAACGATGATTTATGTAATAAGAAAAATCGGTCGCTGCTCAATGTTTCGGCATCATCAAAGCAATGCACAAGTCTCAACTCAAGTATCAATAACAGCGTGATTACGACGGATAGCAATGCTGTTAAGTAAGTAGAAACTTTATTTTTAATTCAATAGGCGAATGAAAATGACGCAGTTCATAGAGAAATTTCGTCACGGAATTTTCACTCAAATGGATTATGTCTTGATAAGTTTATAATTTGATTTGATAATTTGGCTCAAGCGTGAACAATGATCCTTTTTTCCTCTCTTCTTTGGTTATGAAATCACAACAAAAAAAGGAGTAATAACGAAAATGATGTTGGAAATATGGTGAAATTTTCATTTTGGTACTGCGAAAAATTAAATTGAAACAGTTGTTCCATTGTTAGCAATGATTTTGAAGACATTCATTAAGCATGAAAATGAGGTATAAAATGTAAAATGTAAAATTTTACGCAAACGTGACAGGGTTCGCTAAATAATGGCCTTTCTTAAATCGATTTTGTCTCACTTGTATTTTCGTTGTGATTTTTGTTTGCATATTATTAATTTATTTTAAATTTTGAACCGGAGATTGTATGAAAAGTTTTTGTGGTTTCTGATCCGTAAATCCTAATATTACACTATTCACCACAATGAATGAGTCATTCAATGCAAAGTACAAAAGCTGAAAATGTCAGCTAAAGCATTGTACACAAAAAGTTGGTGTCGGAACAAAGAAAAAGCCTCTTTACCTAGTGAATCCTAAGCAAACGAGACCAAAATTCAATTTTCCAACATCATACACTTATAGACATATAGACACATAGACACAACAGAGAGTAATACCATCGTGATTATTCACTTTTCAAGTTTTTTAGTGTTCTAATGTATTTTACGGCGTGTTTTTCTTTCTTTTTCTTCTTTTTTCATCGCCTTCCATCATCATCACGGTCTGCTTTTCGAATTTTCAGCACGTCAAAGTCGAATCATCACAATTACAACAATGAGTCAGAACAGATGACAAAAAAACGAAAGCATCGATACCATTTGAATTCATTGTGGTCGATTTGGTATGGAGTTTTGTTCACGTATTTCCAAGGCTACTTGATACTCAATGGCGCTTATAGATTTTTAGGTAAGGAGCATCAACACATTTTAATGAATTTGCATTTTTTGGCATTTAATCGCTTCTGAAAACAAAAAGCACTTTCCATGCCAAAAAAGAAAAGTTTTCCATTGCGTAATCTTGAATTGGCGTCGCAAATTCGAAGAAAATGCAAAACTTTACTTTTGTTAATGAATTCTTTTCTCTTTTCATTTATTCGTGCTCTATTTGCAATAATAAATGTTGTGCTTTTGTTGCGACGCTAATGGAATTCAAAACAAAAGGCTGTTACTTAATACAATGGCGTACCGATTCATCTGCACTGACAGAGCTAAATTCACAAATAATCTTGTGCGGATTGGCGTTGTTGATGTTACCGTTATTTTTCATATCGGCAATTTTCAAGGTAAGATTTCCGTATTAGCTTTCCGGAGCATATTTCTTCCTTTGAACCGGTGTTTATGTCGGCACAAATTGCGCACCAAAATTGGCGAAATCACAACAATCAACTTTTCCAAGATTAATGTAATATCTCTGTGGATTTTGCCCCATTTTAACATTTATCTCGGTCTAAATGAGTTCGTTTATATTTTTTGGTGCGCTTTTGTCGACCGTTTTGGGAGGATTTTCGCTTTTATTTATTTGTTACCTACCGTGAAATAGGTTGGAAATTTAGCAAACGATGGCATAAAATTAGCGTCTTCGAAGCCGGGAACTTGCTCAGCCAAGCCTGAAGATGGTTTAGAGCACGAAGCAAAAGGCGGAACACTTCGGTATGTAATTATTATTAAAATCCATTCGAAACCGACAAATATATTTTCATACGTTATATCAAAAGTCTTAAACATTTTGGTCGTAAAAAAAACTTGTACAAACATTACAATTTAATGATAATCTGTAATGTGCTACATTCTCATTGCAAAGCTGAATAGAATTTCTTCAAAGATTATGTGTTTGAATGAATTCAAATATCGAAACTTATACCATTTGCAGGGCAATTTGGACTCATGGCGGGCCAACATCAGCATTCATACACATTGTTATTGCGTTATGTTTATTAATTCCTCGGCTTTTGATCGAATCCAAATTGATTGAAAATGGAAATCTACCCCGAGGTAAGTAATTCAATGTTGCCAGTTGGAATGCAAAATCTATCAACCTGATAACCAAGCCAAATTACACAAAACATTGCAAACATTTTAATTACGATTCCGTTAACCAGTTAAAATACCAAAGTTTGTGTGTGTGTAGGCTTGAGTGTGTTTTGGTATTAAATTTCTCAACATCCTCCATGAATGTAACATGTCGAGTGAACGTCAAACTGTTTGAATTGTTCATATCATTCAAGTGTAAAATTTACATGCATGTGTATTTGAAATGAAGTGCGGCGGCATTCATGACATGAAATTGAAAGGGTGTTTTTCGTATTTCTCTGTTTCTCCATCTCTTTTTTTTTTTTTTTTTTTTTTTTTTTTGATATTTTGTAGAAAGCATTTGGCACACCGAATTGGATTTTATGGTACCGAACCGAGATCGATTGGTCATATTGTCATTTACAACGTCACCGTATCAGAACAATTCCGTTCAAGAGGAAAATTTCATTAAGCATTATCATCGTCCCACGTTTATGGATGAAGACGACGAACTCGCTCATACTCATTTGATTGAAAAATTTCATTCGGACTCATTTGATGAAAACGATTACTTTGATACACATGAAAAACTAGAAAATGAACGAACAACATCGATCGTTATGACGCCGGCTCCACTACCAGTGACAACAACAACGACAACAGCAAAATCAGCGAACAATCCAATCTATGATATAAACAAAATGGTTACAACTTCAGCGAACATTTTAACAAACATTGAATCGAGTGAAAAACAAATACACGCAGAAAATTCTGGTATTCATATGTATGGTAATAACCGAAAACAACACGCACGAATGAGAAATCGTAACAATGGAACGACTGGCGGACGTGGTACGAATAGAAAACATTCGAATGCAAATAGAGACCGAACTAATGATAATGTGGGTGCTACAATGCGAAAGGAAAAAAATAATCGTCGTGGAGACGATTTACGTGAAAACTTTGAAATGAAAGTGAACAATAGAATGGAATTAGATAAGAACAGCAATGAATTTGGTGAAAAAGGTAATGTTGGTAGCAACGGTGGCGGAGGCAGTGGCATAAAGCTACTACCGAAAAAGTATGTTACAAAAATCGATACGACTTATGAATTACCACCGGACAATGAATACGAAATGAACAGTAATCGAAAATCATCAAATGCTCGCGACAGCAATATCCACATCGTAAAACCAGGTGATGGCACGTTTGTGCCATCCACTCCATTTTCAACTGATTCGAAAATTATCGAAATCAAACCATCAACAATACGAACAAACAAACGCTACAAACGTTCGAGCGAAACAATTGACACCCGAATGCAAATCGAATCCGATCGAATTGAAGATGAATTTGGTGATATGGATGATGAGGATATACGAGAGCCAAGAATTTACGTTAATTTAGAAAATAATGAACAGTACCCGGAAAATGATGATAATTTGTTGAAACCGGCGCCAGAGTCAGATGCTGCCATTGCAGCCGCATTGATTGACACCGCTATTCCGGCAAATGTAACACCGATAACGACAACTACATCTACATCACCATCGAAACAATTGCATGGTTTTGCCGGCTGTTTACAACATTATTTAAATGTCAACAAAGAAATCGGTAGGAAAATCATATAGAATACTCAACAAAATATCAATCACATTCGCTGAAATATGTTTGAGAAAGCGGAAGCATATACACATTTTATGCATATGTCGGCTTTTACTTATGAATATTTCATTCAATTTCATTCACAGATACGAAAAGTTGGATGGCAACTTTGCCGAGTTTTGAGTTCATGAATTTTGTATTCGCATTGATTGTATGGTCGTCACGATATCCAAGCGTCTACTGGAACACATCAAAAGCATTCTCATTGATATTCAGCATTCAAATGATAGTAAATGCAATCGATTTACTTTTACTATTTGCTGGCGTGTCGGTCATTTATAAATTGCAACTCGTTGGACAAAAACTTCCGTTGCAAGTGAGTGTTTCAATGAATTTCCATAAATCTCACTATATTTTCCATATTATTTAATATTCAATAATTTACATTCGTCATTTTTCATTTTTCATTTTTGATTTTTCATTTTCCTCTTTTACATTTTACATTGTCTATGCGAACGCACATTATTCAAATACAAGCAGTCGCCATCGTTGCTACTTAATGGAACTGTTTCGTTGCTTTTGTACGTTCTATCAATTATGCTTATAATCTCATCATCACTGATTCTATATTTGTACGGACATGGACGCTTGTCGTCGCGGGTACGGGATCGTCGCATGATTTCCACCAAATCCGGAGATAACTGGGCCTATTTTGCTCATTGTGCATCGCTCTGCTTTATTTTAGCTTTGGCTGTTGTCAAGGCTCCTTTAATGCATGACTTTAGTGCAATTTATAAAGGCAGTCTGGATGGTGCCGTTTTACTAGCAGGTAAATGAATTTACTCTACTTTACTCTATTGTACGTTTTAATTGAAGAAATTTGTCAGGCAATGTTCACTGAAAATTTGCTTGAAAAGAGGGTCTTTCCCCATTTAAATTGATGTTCATTTTCAGTGTAAAAGATGAAATACAAATTTACAATAGCAATAGTTAGCATGTAGTGCATTACATCAAGTTCATTAAACATCAAATACAACTAAGTGAATTGTTTTCCATCTCTCAGCACTATCATCCGTTTTGCATATATTTTTTTGGATTCTTTTATGGCTGGGATTGACGGCAAAACGTCGATGGAATTTCAAGTTACCGCCATTGGAACATATTCAAATGCATAATGAGCCAGCCAAACAACCACTGTTAATGTCACCACGATTGAGCCGACCGCATAGCACTGGACCAGCGGGTGGTCATTTAAACGACAGTTCAGGGGAGGAAACAATTTATTGGCCTAAATTACCGCCAAGCTCACCAAAGTTGAAAGTAACATTTAACGATGTACCAAGTACGTTATCCGATAACAATTTGGCTGATGAACAAGATGGCAAACGGTAAACGGAGAGAACTAACAACATTTAATCGAATGAAAAGTGAACAAACACGCGCACACGCACTAAAACCAACAAAAAAAAAAAACAAAAAAACAAAAAAACAAAAAAACAACAATAATAACAACATCGAATCGCTCGATGACAATGACAATGTGCTTGTACATTTGTTTCACTTTTGAATCATATTGCACTTGTTTGATAAAGAGCTTCTAGTGATTTGCACTCAAATAGATGTATTTTGTGTCACATTTGTTTTTTATGCACATTTCAATCACATCAGATTCATTTGGATTTATAATTTTTTTAATGGTTTTCATTTTAGAAAATGAACATTTCTCATTTATGTTTGCATTTGTGTATTATCTTCTTTTTTTTTTGCTTTCATTTTTCAATGCATTCATTGTTCTTTTAATACTTACTAAAAATTTGCTGCTGTTTCAATGCACTAGAATGGAACTGAGAGAGGTGAATTGAGGGGGAGAGAATATTATCTGCACTGTGAGCCAGTGGTAGATTGCAGATTCTTCTTTTGTTTGCGTTTTTCATTTAAAATATATGTTGTTTGTATGCCTTGCATCTCTTTTGTTTTATATGTTAATCTGTTTGCCTTTTTGTGTGAAGTAGCTAGAGAATGTTGACCTATATATCATTGACTATATGCATTTCTATTGTATATTTGTGTATCATTAAATGATTAGCGATTCGAGCTGTCGAACCTCGATATGTATGCCCGGTACTACGAGGGAAATTGTTGATGAAGGAGAGTATGCTACATTAAGAGGAACAACAACAGATGATCTCATGCATTTTAATCTAATTTCGAAACGAATCAGTATGGCAAATTGTGATACAGCCGATGATACATCTGAAGAAGGCAAACTATTGGATTGTGTTCGAGATGATAGTGTAACGTATGCATCGACTCGCGCTTTAATACCACCACTGGAACCACCAATGCCACCACCACCACCGCCACTCATCGACAACAACGACGATGAATGCGATTCATATGGTGATTCAACAGAAACTCTTGTAAATCCGATTACAGTTACAGTACATACAAATGAAACTCATGTAAGTCATGCAATGCAGTTCATATTTGTTTTTGTTTTATTTTCTTCTTAAATATCAACTTGAATCACAAGATGGAATTGTAAATTCAATTCAATTTGCTTTACAGATCATATCGCAACAAACAACTCGTTGCATTCGTCGAGGTGACTCTGGAATGGCACATGATATATTGACTCCATGCACTGATAGCATGTCCACCGAATGTTCAACTTCACCACCCGAACGTGCTGCATCTGATTCATCGTCGAGTGGCATACATTCGGGTGAAGAAAGAGAAGAAGTTGTTATACGACCACGACAAGCTAAAGTAATAAAACCACTTCCACCGCCATCCATTCAAGAAGAACCATTTGGCCGCTCAACAAACATGGTGATGTCTAGTTTCAATAAAGATATGTCAAGTGCAACACTTCCCATTCATCGCGTTCAATCGGCGGAACCATTTTATGATTATGCAAATCATTGCAATACCATGCCAATGCCACTTACAAATCATCAACAGCAACAGCAACAACGTAAACCACAATTTATGACGCCAACCTCATCGAAGCCTCAATTGCATACAACTCTACCAAATGGAGTTCGTTATGCCAATCCAGCCAATCTGATTCGACGAGTTCCATTACATGTTCAAACGGCTGATTCTCCATATGGTACATTGGGCTTGGGTTCTGGCCATCATACATTCTCGAAATTATTACATGATCCATTGGTATTTGGTAGCATTCCGGAGGATCGTGATTCAGCAAACTATTCAATGATATCTGAACAGGATCGCGATATTTATGTCAACGCACTCACAGCTGGTAATATACATTGATCGATATAAATGTGTCAATCTGATTATTCGCACGAAATTAATAAAAATGCGTGATTTTTCAATGAAGAAATGGATGAAAGAAAAATGAAAAGCAAATAATACACTCTCAACCGAAAACAAATTTTGGTTTTGTTAATTAAAAAAAACCTGTATATTTTTTCTGTTACGTCTGTAATTTTATTTAATTGTTTTCAAAGTCGCGTTTTGTACATATTCATTTTTCTACTTTGTAGTTTTAGCAATTTCCGTTCGTTTATATAATTATTTTTCGTTCACTAGGAACTAATTTAAGAGATTTAAATGAACAGCAAATTGAATCAAGAGTTGATGTTTTGATGAATTGAATCGAAGGGATTATATTTATAGATAGTTAATGTAGCATCCAAACATGAATCGAATGACAACGGCAATGGCAATGGCATTAATTTTATTTTATTTTGTTTTTTTTTTTTCTATTAATTTCTCTTTTTTCGGGTAAAACATTTTCGCGCATTTATTTCATGGCAAAATCCATTAAAAAGAGCTTTAAAAGATAAATAAAAAAAAAAACAAACAAATTCAAGCTTTTCGCAAATCGATCTCAAAAATACGTCAGCCGCTCTAGATTTTGTAACAATATTTAATTTATATATGTATATTTCAATTGAACAAAATGATCAGTGTTCAATTGCCATACTATATAGTCGAGATATACACATATAAAAACCGAAAAACCCATACTCACTCAGGCTCTAAAACTACTCATTGAGGAAATATTTAAGAAAGAAGTAGTTTGTAGACTTACATATTTAATACAAAATTCAGAGCCTTTCATCCAGGTTTCTAGTTTTGACGTGTCGCAGCTATTATTCGTTGAAGAATCCAATAATATACTTACTTATTCATATGCAAATGAATATTTAATATGGAAATTATTATTATCATTTCATGGAAAAACATTCAAATGTTTAGTTCAGGGCTTAATAACAAACTGAAAAATTAAGATTAATTTGAACATTTTAAATTAGTTTGCATTGATTTTTTGTTCAAATTCTGATTTAATTTCAATGAATTTTCACCATTGAATATTCTGACAAACAACTTTCATTATTATTATTATTATTAAACGATGAGTAAAACGTAACTCTATGCTAATATTATATCACTTGAATATTTTGAATGACTGTATAACTACTGGATTACTAGCCAAACACATATTCTAATGCTCTTAACAACTCAGCTTTCATATGAAAACTTGCCAATGCGCAATTAAATCTAAAAAGTTGAATGATGAGACGATAAATAGAACATTTTTTCTCTTGAATAAAATGAATCATTATCACCCATTAAACGTAATTACTACAGATATTAGAAGCGTATTGCTCTGTAGGCACACACATTATTCAACATTCCGATATTTTATTTCGTTCAGAGAATTGCGTCTCTGCGTCACACCAATGGTCATATACTCTTCATTGATAAACATATATTCATATACTCAAAATAACCGCTAAATATTGAAAAGTTAATGATATTTTTTGAAACCCATAATTCAACTAAACAAACAATGCTTGAGCTTCATTTACTAATAAGACATAAATCATATCACCTAAACCACCTTAAACGACAACAATCCTCAATTGAAATCAAACTGCCAAATCAATTTCATTTAAACTTGTTCTCATCGTATATCTCAGTGAAAACTCATGCTAGTTTAAAACTCAATAGAATAAACCGAAATGAATTGAACTGATAGAAAAGCTTGACAAATTATTTAGCTTACATATACAATCTGAGATAGCGATCGTTTCATTATTGATGTTGAAAACAGAAAAAAAAAATCCGCCGATTGCAATAAACAACTGACAATATTTTTTTTAAATGAAACCACAGACAATTTTACAGCCGCAAATATTTGGAAATAGATGAATAAACGGATTTATCCAGGCTTTTTGTAATGGACATTTTTTACCGTCGAAATTTTCACAAATTTACATTAACATATCACATGCTTAATAGATTCATCAAATGCATTTAACATTTATCAAAAGAAGTGTTTGTTAGAGAAAAAAGCAGTTATTGCTGATAAAATAAAATATTTACTCAAGCCACAGTTAACAAAACATATTCATGAAATATTGAAATTAAATTGTATGACTAAATGTTATTTTTAATGCAAACCGAAAATGGGTCCTTTTCCGAAATTATTGCGCGCAAACTATGGCCACAATGAATGTTGTTCTTCCTTCCGCATTGTATCCGAAAACTAAAAAAAAAGAACATGACAAGCAACAAGCCCGAAGACTGACTTACTGAAATTTCATCACTTTCATTCACTCACCAAAACTACTTTTTCCCTAATTATTCCATTCGTACGAGTCAAAATGCCCTTAATTGCTTACTTCATTCATCATTATCGAAAGAAAAAAAATCAAACATCAAAATTGCAAAAAAAAAACTCACGAGCATATCCATTACTGCATTTTACCTACATTGATTGCGGTCAGGCTTTTGCATATCATAATTAAAAAACGTTGAAAAAAAAAAAACGAGAAAGTTTTATCAACTCAACTTTTGTATTAAAATTTATACTTTTTATCTAAACCACCATATTTCCACCATATCACGGCGGTGATTGGTGTACTGATGACATGTTTGAATACCAAAATGTTTACATATTTGTACAATTATTAGCAAACAAGATGAAAGGAAGATACTGATATTGATACTGATAATGATAATAAATATACAATGATTTATTAGATCCTAAGACTGCAATAAATCATTGCTTAATGTGGAAATAATCTACTGGCGTTTCATTTTTCACTCACCTTTCCATAGCACGAATGACTTTAATAAACCATATTATGCACGTATGGAAACATAGATAGAAAGGTAAATATTTGAATTTGTTTCAATATTGAAACTATAGATGGCGACCAAAATACAGGCAAAGTACACATATGACATTTCAAAGCAACGACTACACTTAAACGTCAAAATTTCTATTGCAAAATAAATAACAAATAATTTTAATTTTTTTGGTACACATAATATCTTATCTTTTGTTGTGTTTGAAAATATTTCTTTTTTCTGTTTAAAATTGTTACGTGTAGATATTTAAATATATAATTCGTAGCAATGTCATCATGGTTCAGCGACCTGGCAGGAAAGGCGGAAAATATTCTTAATAAAATTGATCAAAATGCGGCTAGTGTCCTAAAAACGGATACAAATGAACGAGATCAATTGCTTGAAGTGAAAACTGGCGATGATATCATCGATGGAAATTACGATAAAAAATCAAAATCTATAAATGGTTCGCCTTCGATAAGAAATCCATTAAAATTACCAAAATCGCCGAAGAAAACACTATACACTCCATCAGATCGTTTTATTCAACCCGTAGTACAAAGTGATGAAGAAACATTAATGAAAGATTTAAAATTGAATAATATTGTGAATGGAGATGATGAAACTAAGTTGAACATACCATCGAATGCATCAAGTTCATCTCGCCGAAGCTCTTGTAGTTCACGCACTGAAGGTATTCAAACAGTTATCGAATATCCAATTGCGAAGCATTCCATTGAAATATCAAATACGAATGGCAGTGACACAATGCATAAATCAATATCGTCCGGGTCCTTACATGGTTCGGTTGAAGAGAAAAACGAAATTATGGCCACTAAAATTATTGTTTCACAATTGAAAACGGAACGCGATCAAATGAAAAGTGAAATTGCTGAATTAAAAAATAAATTGACAATTGCACAAAAGGAAGATTTAGTATCTGACCTAACTGCAACATGTGATCAATTGATGACTGATAAAGAAAATTTACAACGCAAATTACACGAAATTGAAGAGGCAAACAATGGATATGTGAAAACAATTTCACAACTTGAAGTGAGCGTGGCAAAAATGCACGAAGCAACAATGGAAATGAATGAGAAATTAGCAATGGCAAAGAGTGAAACCGAACAAGCCGTATTCGAATTGCAACAATATCGAGCAAGAGCGCAACACACATTGCAAATGAAAGATGAGTTGATTGCCGAACTTAAAGCAATACATGTAAAAGGTGATACGACTGATGATGCTGATATTGATGCACAATGCAAACAAATTGAACTTGCCACGATGAAACAAGAACGTGATACATTCTTCGAAGAAAATAACATGCTGCGAAATCAACTGAATGCAAATAAACAAATCATAAATTCACTTGAAACTAAACTACATGAAATTGAATTACGATCCAGTGAAAGTGAGAAATTATTGTCAAATGCTCTTAAACAGGAAAAATTGAAAATAAGCCAACTGGAAGAGACAATGAAAACACAGGCTAAAGTATTAAAAGCTGTTCGAGATGAGCTTAAGAGGCAACAGACATTAACATCAACTAAACTGCATGAGAAGTAATTTTGGAAGAAAATTTTACATTTTTCCTTATAATTTTCTATCAAAAACATTTTTCATTTTTATTATAATAAATTAAATAAATAATTGAATAATTATTCAATAAAATTTTCCACAGAGAGAACGAGCTGATGAAGCTACGAACGAATTTATCGCAACAAAAAACCGCATTGCCAGTTTCAACGGGTGCAAATAGCACAGATGACCGAATTTATTCATTGACTCAATCGCTTGTTCAAAAACAAAACTCACTTGAAGCAATAACAGCTGAACGGAATGCAATCCGTCTGCAGCTAGAAAAATTAGAAAATCAACACCGTGAAACAATGACATTATTGAGAAATCAGCGATTGCCGCAAATCATCAATGTAAATGATACAGACGATGCAAAATCGCAAGTGCCGAATTTCATGCGTGAAAATCCATTTGATACCAGGGTTGCTCGACGCATGAAACGAGCGTATACATTTTTAGATACAGCCGGCATAAGATTGGGTGTATTTTTGCGTCGATATCCACTCGCACGCACAATGACTATTGTTTATGTGGCTGTTTTACATTTATGGGTTATGTTTGTTTTGCTTAGCTCGACACCCAATCAAACAAATTAGATCAAACTTTATATTTTTATTTTCATTTTGATATATCAATATTCCTATTTCTATATTTGTTGTATTCCTTTTACATTTCTTATTTACATTCAAATAAAGTTATATACATATAACGCCATCTAGCGGTCAAATAATTAATTTTCATTTGTCTTTCATTTCGCCTTCGCCATGTTTTTTTTTCACTTTGTTATAACCATAGATGTCAAACAATTACACGCTCTGACATTAGTAAAGCATCGGCAAACCAAATCAATTATTATTCATAGTTTTATTTTTCATTCGAAGAAATCCAATCGAAAATTTGTGTAATTTAATTGATAATTCATATTCTGAAAGTTGAACGAAAAGAATTTATATAGAAAAATGGCAGATGTTCTGGATATTGATATGCCCGAAGAATTTGAAGTTGATGAAGATGGTGACCAAGGTATTGTTCGATTGAAGGAAAAAGCACGTAAACGTAAAGGTCGTGGTTTTGGTACCGAAAGTAATGTTCGCGAGCACATCCAAAATTATGAACGTGTACGAAATGATGACGATGATGAATTTGAACCGGGACCACAGCGTTCAGTCGAAGGATGGATTTTGTTCGTTACAAATATTCATGAAGAAGCACAAGAAGATGACATTCAAGAGAAATTCTGTGAATATGGTGACATTAAAAACATTCATTTGAACTTGGATCGACGTACCGGTTTTCTCAAGGGATACGCTTTGGTTGAATATGAAACATACAAACAAGCACAGGCTGCTCGTGAAGCATTAAACACCAGTTTAATTTTGGGACAGCCGATTTCCGTTGATTGGTGTTTTGTTAAGGGACCGAAAAAAACCAAAAAAGCCGAAAGACGCCGAAGATAAATCAATTCATTTTGCCATTTCCATTCTATTTTTTTTTCTTAACAGATTTGATAAATTGGCTCTTGGCCGAACAAACACTCACAATAATAATGTTCTATTCGAAAATTACTAAAAATTAAAAAAATAAAATGGCATTTTTCGAAAATTAAATTGGTTTAACATGTTTTTATTGGACATTTAATTTTTAAATTTCAGATTACAACATCGAATTGTAACAAAAGTTACTTTGAAGTGATATATAAAGCTGAATCAAAGATTTTGAAAACTATGTAAATGTGAATGGTTATTTAATTTAACAATTTGTCAAACAAACATCTCAATCCATGTATAACATTTCATTGAAATTTCTCGTTAATGACGAGTTATTGCAATTCAACAAAATCCTTGAAAGTTTCCTGACTCGATTGCTTCTACTGAACATCTAGTTCGCCAATATTAAACCGCTAAATAAATTTGTTATTCGAAAATTACTAAATATTAATAAATAAGATGCATTTTATAAAACTAAATTTTTATAACATGTTTTTTTGAACACTTTATTTCTAACTTTCAGATTATAATATCGTCTTTTTTTTCGTATTTATAAACATAATTTTAGAATTGACTTTTATCGGCCGACCAGAACATTGTACTTAATTGAGTCAATTGAGTGATTTTGTCAACACTTATTACTTTGCTTCGATTACAATATCTAAAGCGAAATATCGATAAAAGAAATTAATGGAATTTGTAATTTACTTTTAGTAAAATATACCAATTTTCGATTTCAACAAAAATTCTTTTGAAATGATATATAAATAAAGCTTTCGAAGATAACAAAAAGATTGGATTTTTAGACAGTCACGCCAATTGATGGTTTCGTTCCAAGTATGTCGGAGAGTTTCTGTTGATATGTGGCCAGTGTATTGGAATCGGTAATACGCTTAGCTTTGCATGACATTTGCAATGCATTCAAGTATTGCATTTCAGTGAACTGCGCGCCTTTTTCTATTATATTTGCCAAAATTTCCTACGGATAACAAATTTAAATATCAATTCCATAAGTTTCATTTTATTGTGATAATTTGTAAAACAAACCTCTGGATCCATGTATAACATTTCATAGAAATTTTTAGCATTATCAAGAGCTACTTCCCGACTTGCTGTGATACTGCTCAACGTTTGCTGCAGAGCTATTGCATTTCTGCACATTCGCTGAACGCTGGCTTGATCAATAGTTTCCATTGAATTTGAAGCCATAATCAAAATTCGAGCTGCTAAGTGCGCCAAACCCTCGAATATATACTGAAAAAAGGAAAACAATTCATAAATCAACATTTCAGATCAAATAAGCCGAAATAATCAAAACATTACCTTCGTCTTGCGTGGATGCAAAGTTGCATTCAATGCTTCATCCATATCAGATAGAACCTTAGTCAGTTTTAAAACTTTACTATCCGGTTCGAGTGAATCGTTTGCCATTTTTGTGAATTTTGTGTTTTTTTCATTGCTTTTCAAATAATGAAAGCATTGAACACGAACCTCCAAATGAAGCACAAGCAAACAAGTATTGGCCAGATCATCAAACTCCAATGCTAAATTGGTTAGCACTTTTATTGTTCCATCTTTAACAGTAATTGGCGAGTCTATATCATTGTTTGTTCCAGTGCATGTTCGACTCGAAATTGGCTTGCGTAAGTCGTTAGCAAATTCAGTGATTCGATGCGAAAACCATTCCTAGAAATAATTAGGCGATTAGTTTATATTCAAATTGATTTATAATTTTAATTCTTATACCATGCTCTCTTGAAGAATAGCCAACTCTTTCAAAATACCAATTTCAGAGAGAATCTCTTGATATGAAATGAAACTCTCGCCCAAATTACTTGTTAGCATCTCTGCTTCACGAATATTTCGCTGCTGTACCTGTGTTGGACTTTCCTCCTCTGAAGTCATATACATGTTCGTAGCCTTTATCAATTTCTTATCCGCAGCCGACATCACTTTTGATCGTGAGGATTTTAAATCTGTCCAATTTGGAAGTGTTCTGAAAAAGGTGTTTTTATTCATTTATTTAAAAAAAATGTGTTTTTACATTCAATTAAAAGAATTCAATGTTTAAAAAAATCACTTCAAAAAACGGGAAATATCTTCATCTTTAAGCCAAGCAACGCTATAAATACGCTTATCTTCAGTTTCGGGCTGAACGATGCCCCTATATGCGGCTTGACATGTTTCTTTGTAGGTTTTTAACAACGAGCAAACCATTTTCAACAAATCATCCGAATAAGTTGGCAAATCCTGGATGAGTCCTTTTGTTTCTGTTATTTCTGTAATATGCGAATTCAGTTTGTGAATTATTCACATATTCATATGACGTGTTTAAAAAAAAAAAACTTACTTTGCTCAACTAATACTGTACTCTGCAAGAGAGGTCTGGTTAATCCCATACTTTTCATCTCTTCTGGAGAGATTATAGCACGCCAAGCATCGTGATTCTTTGCTAGCGACTCTATCGTTAATTTTAAATTACGATTATGACCCTTGGCAAGGAATATATCCTTAATGTGTGTGTTCAAAAATTCATTAAATGAATTAGATTGATTCGGTTTTGTTTTGATCATCTCTTCGATTTCTTGAATATAGCTCATCAATGGCAAATAGATTTTGCGAATTAATGCTGGATCCGGTTGACATACTAATGTCTTAGTGCCTTTATTTTTATCTTCATTCATTGCACTTAACAATTCATCATTGGACATATCGGAAGCATTCCGTCGATGTTCTTTTGGTCCGTCGTGCATTATTTGTGGCGTTTTATCAAATTTAAATAAAGTCTTTCGCCTAAATTGATAATAAAATTACTGTACCGTTTGTCATTTATCGTTTGTCTTTTGTCATTTAAATATAAAATAATATTTGCTTACGAATTAATTTTACGACGAGTGAAATATGTGTTGATATTATTTGTTTGTTCGGCAAATGTTAAATTCGTTCGATCGTCGGTGTTTACATTTTGAATATCCAAATAATCCGTCAAAAGCAATTGAAGCTTGAAAAAAAATGCAAATAAATCATTGAATGTATTGAAAACAAAAGGTTATGATATTGATCAATGCGATGAAGCGCAGGGCACGTAGTACCTACTACATGCCCATTTGTACCTCCGAAGACACATGTTTGTGGCTACTGAAGAACATTCGAACGCGTAGTAACAACTACGTGCCCTGCGTTTCACTGCTTTGGCTTTAAAATTGATTTCGTGAAACACTTACAACTGATTGAACTTGACTCCAATAATCAGCAATGTCATATGGCCTAACAACGACGCCATGGCGTTGTGTTACATTCAGATAATTTTTTAACAACAATGTATGTGCACCAGCAACTAATTTAAATTGCTTATGAACCAATCCCAATAATTCGAGCAGTGGATGTGTTTGATCGTCCATTGGCTGCTGATTTAAACTTCCATTATTTGTCAAAATGGCGAATAAATGTTGTGACGTTCGTGTTACAATGGCCAATAGTTCTGGTTGAATTTGTGATTGAAGTGCTTCGAGTGAGTCTGGTATTTTCTTAAGCAAAGCAAAACATTCAACAATTATGCCAATAAAATAACTTCGGCTAAGATCTGTATCGAGCAATTCAGAATTATCAATAACTTCGGTTTTATCTACATCGAAACCTTGTGCCATTTCGAAAAGTGCTTTTCGAATTTTTGCATTCGCTTCAGCACGTTCTGTAGATCGACGCATGACATTCCTCTGAAATGGTGACACCAAATTACTGTCGCTTCTTCTTGTTGACGACGCTTGTCGTTGGAAATTCGATAGAGTTTCAGCAGTTGATAATTGATATAAGTGCTTATTCAATTCCTCAATCATTTTCAAATATAATTGATTCTTTCGATTATCCAAATCTTGTCGTAAATCACTCAATCCTTCCACATCGCGTAAACGGCCATTACTTAAGTCAATGGCCTTGACAAGCACCTTTGTTGCATGCAAATAATGACGTTTGTTTGTATATGATTGCACTTTTGAAGGCACCTTGCGTAATTCATCACTATGAAATCGAAAAATAAATTGCAATTAATAACACGTTGCGATTCAGCATCACAAATAATTTACTTACATTTGTTCTAACATCTCGAGCGAATATTTTTGTTGCATCGCATCTTTGTACAATTTTTGAATCTCCTCTCGACGACATCTCAAAAGTTGTTTGCAGGCAATTAAATTTTCCTTTACTGTGTGGATTTTGGTGCGTGATGTTGTGATCAACGATGACACTTGGCCGAATAATTGCATTACCTGTGTTAAATCACCATCATGTTTTGCTACCAAATCATTCAAACGAATGTCGGTCTTTTTAAATTCTTTCTCAATTTTGAGCTTCTCTTGTTGACGCTCCTCATTTGTCTCACTTGCATCCAATGTTTTGATAACAGCCACCAACAAACCACTTCCACTCTACAAATTAGCGATAAATTTAATGAAAAATTTTAAATTTTCTTATGATTGAGTGAGAATAGGTTAAACGTTAGTGATAAAAACTCCCACTTTTCTATATTATCAGTACTCATTCGTGTGAAGCATGAATTGCACCTGATTCTATTCTATAATTTTATTGTTTTTGTTTCACTTACTGCATCTTTGGAATATTTTACACCTCTTGGAGGTTTTCTTGGTGCTGGCGGAGAAGACATTCAAAAAATGCACTTTTTCCACTTCAAATTTCAAAATTTTAATTTATCTAATGAAATAAATCTTAATTCTTATATGTGTTTTTACTTATGCCTATTGCAATTGCTTTGACATTTTGCCGAAAATTGACGTCATCTGTAGATGCTCAATTTATGTCTGAAAGTGAATAATTCGAATTATGACATACGGATGGCGTTACTTCTGCATGTTTTATACAAAGGAATCGTTGCACATCAGATTGTTTATTTTTTTTTTTATAAATTTTCAGTACTAACATATCATATGATTCAAGTTATTAATGAAAAGACTAATGTTACATTTCTAGTGAAAATAAAATAAAAAAATGAACGGAATTAGATATTAAGCTTAGAATCATTTTTTTAATTACCGTCACTCCCAGCTGTAAAGAAATTCGATATTCCAAGAATTGAAACAGAATTCAGTCAGGGTTGGTGAATATAAGCGCCAACGAATACGTTTTATTTATTATACTGATGTTCCTTAGATTTGCATTAGAAGAGGTTACATTAAATCATACATTGGTAGTGATCCCAACAATTTTTTTTTTTTAATATTTATTCTCATAGTTTCCTATTTTTTTTAAATCCAAATGGTTAATCTACTTTTTATAAATATATCAGTATTCGATTGAAGCAGCATTTCATAGCGAAAACATTGATTTTATGTTTATCATCTGTTTTTCTTACTAGCATCCCCATTTCTATTCATTCACGGTCTTCTAAAAACAATTCACTTAAAATTGAGTTAATTGCATACCATTTTACTTAGAAACATCTTAATCAATATTTTAATTTGATTCTGCTATCCTTTGTCCATAATATCATTTCCATACAAACACTAGTGCCACTTAATCGATTTGCTCCCTCTTTTGAATTGTTAGATTGCCTTTTTCCGCAAAAAAAATTCCAACTCAAAATTTGTTCCAAATTGAAGACGCCGATGTATTTATAAAAAAAAACTACGTACATAAAAATATTGCGTGGAGCGGTGTAAAAATGTCGTTTGTCTGAATTTGTGAAAAAAGGTACAATGTTTTTTTTTATAAATTTTGAATATGCATTGTTTCATATTCGTTGGTCTATTTCCTATGCATAAATGATTATGATGGTCCTGATGCTGATGTGTATACGGTATGCGGTATTATTTGTTGTATTTTGTGAACTTACTCTCAAATACTATATTTTCAACAATTGATACTATTTTTCATTGTCTCTAAACATGATTTGGTAACATTAATTCCGAAAATCGGTTGTATGGTTCCTTTCATGAATTTTGAACATTGTTCTCGGTGCATTAACATATCGTCAAAGTGATATGAGTTTTGTTATGGTACGTAGTTCCTTATTGGTTATTCTTCAACACAGGGTTATCGAAATTGCGGGAGAAAGCGGCACAATATATATTAAAGCAGTTTTTCTTGTCTTATAATTTATATTATTTTTTAGATTTTCTTCTTTTTATTTTATTTTATTTTTTTTTTTTTTTTTTTGCATTATTCGGATTAACTATTATTTTAAACGACTACGACGGGAATTGTTTTTGTGCAAATTAATCAAATAACTGGAAAAACTCTTCGCAGCTTTTTTTGGTGACTATCAGTTAATATTCTTTAACTACATAATAATGATATTTTTTGGTAAAATAAATGAAGCAGACTATGAACCATTTTTTGTTCTTTTCTATTTAGAGCATTTCTAACATTTAATGAATAATATTTTGGCATCAGTACGATGATAAAGTTATTCAGATGGTCAACATTGAATAAAGAAATGTTTGAAGTGTTTCGTGGATAACTAATGAATATTTTCTAAAAATCAACAAGATTTTTTTTTTATAAATGGAACAAAAAGATAATATTTGGCATAAATTACTAACGTTTGAAATTTAAACATTTTTCTAAATTGAAATTAGTGTTTGAATAAAAGAAAAATTTGAGTTGTTCTGATTTGAATTGTTCATTTGTCTTTCTTTTTGGTCTATAGCATGAATTTAGACTTTTTGTTTCATGTTTCTTCTTCTTTTTTTTTTTGTGTGTAAACCATTTCCAAATGATTTCCAACGAAACTGTTAGATAACTTATCGAATTCATTTTCGTCCGGTTGCTGGAATGCCATCATTGTTTACAGTAATGCTGAGTCGACGAATATTTGGTTTATCATATTCTTCCATGCTCATGCCACGAGATAGGCGTCGCGGTCCTAAACCACCAGCCGAACCATCGTTTGAACCACCTGAACTTGTGGAAAATGCACGTCCGCGATCAACACCTAGAGAAGAATATCACAAATAAAAAATGAAACTCATGTTTGAATGAAATAAAAGAAATAAGTCGAATATCATTGGATACACTCATAAATATTATTATTACCAGGCATAGCAACTGAAGTCAAAAGACCTTGACCTTTGCAGAAAAGTAAAATTGATTGAGCCACCTTCGCCGGCTAAATTAAAATAAAAAGAAAAAAAAATTACATAAATGTTTAATGAGCACAATCCGTGAAGAAGAAAAAATGCTTCCAGCCATGTTCTTGACTTACTGTATCGACCAGAACATCACCAGCCCGTTCAACTTTTAACATGGTGACACGCTCCTTATTCACATCACGATGTAGCTTTTCAACAACCGTTGAGTATGGGCTCAGCATGCCAGTTATTAGCAAAATATCGATTTTGCAATCTTTCAATGATAGATCTTTACGGCTTTTTTTAAAACATCATCAGAAAACCGAAACAGTACGTAAAATGATACAAATAAAAAGATATATTTAAAGAATAGAATCTCCCTTTGTGGTGTAAAAAAGAAGCCAAAATTGAAACAAGCGCTCAAGTTAATTTAAGTGACATGTAATTTTCTTCTTAGTAGAACTTGTCGATGCCATATCAAATGTTCGTCACTTTCAAAATGGCTTTTGTCTGCTATATTCCAATAGATTACACTCATTCCATTTTATTACGCCGTATGAATAAGAAGAATTTTCTCTGTGCCTATTTTTTTTTTCATCAAAGTAAAACCCGACATGCATATCGAATGTGAACCTTTTTATCGGTTTTTTTTCGCCGGAAACACTGAATGTTATCAATGGTGTTGGAAAAAAAAAATTGGTAATGCTTACCTCATGAATGCTTTCACGTACAGTCCCATATTCTTATTATTCAAAGCACCGTGTAGGCGGCTTTGAAACTCGTGAATGACTTTTTCTTTGTCCGGATTGCTTTCACCAACCAATTGCTGCCATGTACAAATACATCATTTCGATATCGCGTGGTTCATTGCGTTTTATTTTTTGTTTTTGTGTTGTACGCATAGTCATATTTTAAAAGCAGTGAAAGTGCGTTTCATCAACAAGTTCATGAATGCGATCAAAGAAAGGGGGAAAAAAACAATTTAAATAACAACGATATTTTGTTTATAGCATGTGGTTATGACTATACAGTATGCTAATATAAATAGTCAGAAAATGTATGAACCATTTTTGTAATAATAGAAACGTTTACATTTTCTTCAGAGTAGTGCAAAACAAAATTTTCAGAAAGGATTAAACGAACTGAGGACAAAAAAGAGTTTCAAGTGCACACAAACAAGTTGAGTAGTTGAAAAATATACAGAACATGTACATGGCTGACATTTGACAGAATTGGTACACATGTTTTTGGATTTATTCTTCTTACTTTGATAAACTTATCGCATCAAAGGCAAATGTGTGTTTGTTTGTTTGTATGTAAGTGTATGGGCGAGAGATTATAAAAGAGATGCATGCGATGTACTAATATATATTGTGGGAAATGTAATATATGAAACTACAAGTAATGAAAGCTTTGAAAGAGTAATTACAGCTGCGTGTGAAATGTTTCAGCAATGTTCCTATTAACTTTATTACAAAGAAAGTGCCACAAATGAGAGTTTCGATTTGGGTTTGAGCTCTTTTTTTATATTAACATTCTTCACGTATGGCATTTTCTTCTACTTCGAAAATCTACTTACTAATAATTAAAATGCTATGCGTGCAAATTGATTAAATAAAGGAAGCAATGAAAAATAAAATATCCGAAAGAACGTGCTTGTTTACAGTATAATGCATAGAACTATGTTAATTGATTAAAAGGCTTATTCATTTACCTCATTGACAATGATCTTTAGTATTGATGGTTTTGTTTTGTAAATTATATGGATATTTTTGATGTTATTTAGTTGTGTTTTGTTTTTTTTTTTTTTTTTTGTACAATTATTTGTGGTTTTTTTATTGATTTTGTTCATTTTATTTGGGAATTATTTTTGTAAGGTCGCATGAAAAACAAATATTGATAAAAATCAACATAATAAATTAAAAATTGATCACATTTAGATATGCGGATAAAAATATCAACTTTTTCATAATGTTAATCCAACTATTTTCGACTTGCTCACTTTGTGGAATTTATTTGTTTTTTTTTTTCATTTAAGGTTTTAAATCGTGATTACGTCAGAATAGTTGGGTTCATATGCCATTTGAAACATATAGATTATTTGTAAAAAAATACTGTGCATTTTCAGAGGATACATTAATTTGTATGCCAATTTGAAAATCAAGAAAAACCCAAAATTAATTTCAACCTAATCAAACTGAGCCTATTTTTCAACACCAATTCATTCAAAGCAAAAAAAAACAAAAAAAAAATAAAAAATACAAAAATGACAAGAGTAGTAGAGACACTTACATGACCAAATTTATGATATAATAGAAAATCTTCGGCTGATTGAGCAACTTCGTCAGTTTTCCAATTGATGAACTAAAACAAAGTGAATTGATCGTGATATATTTTTGTTTAAGAGGATAAACAATTTATGTGTTGTTTTACCTTAGTTTTGAATGAATCAACAACGGATGCCGCGCTTCCAGTGCAATTGATTAGAATCAATCCCAAGCATCGCGCTGGATGAGCCAACCCAAAACGGGCCAGCACATTGGCACCAGCACCTTCACCCAATCCAATGACATATTTTACATGCAAAAAATCTAATATCGTTACCAAATCCTCTCCAAGAGTTTTTAACGATGGAAATACAAAGCTACACAAAACGATATAAAATATCAGATGGAGAATAAAACCCTTCCCAAATGATGAATTAGTGTCAATAACTTACGAATCAGGAAGCTTTTCAGCATTATCTTCATGACCGGGAACATCAATATGAATGAAACAGGAACGTTCCTTAATTTCAGTCATGCATGGTGTATTAACGAATTCTTGGAACGATGTATCTGATGAGACATGGAATGTTTTCACATCAAAATTGAATTTAGATTAGAATCGCTATACCGCAATTGGTTGAACAGCCTGATGCAACAATATGAAAAATTCCCAATTGAATACTTACGATTACATCCCAAATCGTGCACAGTCATGAAAACAGCTCGCTTCTCTTGCTGCGACAAATCACCCTAAACAAAAAAAAAACGTCCATTCGAACACACACAAAAATGCATTTTTAAATGATTTATCACTTGTGGCTATAAAATCTGTTCATTCGTTTCATTTTACTGAGCAAACTACTTGGATTTTTGTGACATTTTAGCACTCAAGTTGCGACGGAAAAGAACGCTTGTTTAAAATATTTGCAAGTGTTTGAGGGAATTTATTTCATTCGCTCATTGTCACATTGGTCTAAAATATTGGCATCTCATATCGTTTCATTCATTCATTCTTTCATTCACTAAACATCACTGCAATTGACCAACTTAATTTTGCAAATAAGATAATATATTTCTAAAATGGTCAACATCAATTTCAATTAAATTATTTAAGATATATATTGAATTGAAGCTTAAATAAAATGAAAAAGTAGATTTTTCTTTGATCGTTGTCGTGTTTGTAGTTTTCTTGCTGCAATAAATCACCTTAAATAATTAAAAAAACCGACTATTCGGAAAAAAACGAAATTGCATTTAATTCATTTGTGGCCATAAAGAAACAGTTAATTCATTTCATTTATTCGGTTGAACCGGATAGAAATACATACAATGAAACGCATAAACCACAAAACTCAAAATACCAACAAAACCAAATTGCTAAATTTGTATGCAAAACGAAATGGAGACCGCACACCACTTGCAATGTTTTAATTTAGCTTTCCCTTCGGTGAAAATGGAATGCGCATTTATGTCAAGTGCATAAATGTTTAATATTTAATTCGAAAATGTGCACTTCCGTTGAAACAAACTAACTTTGTATTTAAATTCATTTAGTATGTTGTGCACCAAATATTTAAGCACATTGCTCTTCAGGTGTTGTAGCTGAATATGTTTGTATCTGTATTGAATTGCATTCAAACCGATTATTGTTTGTGTTTTTCCATTGCTCTTAGAAAAGTACTCAGCTAGTGTATATTTTAACTTTTATTTTCAATGTTTCGTTCGTAGCATTGCTGAATTCTATTGAATTACATTTTATATCAAACAGAACGAAAAAAAAGTTCCGAAATTCCAAAAAATTGTTATTCCATTAGATTTGCAATCTTTTGAATGATTCAGATATTTTGTGCGATCGTTTGTTGTTTAGCCTGCCTTTGTAAACTGATTTTCTTTCTCTCAAGTGTATGTTTTTATCGCATCATTGTGCTCAGTTTTTATGATTGTCAATAAATAATACAGAAAAATGAATACAAGTCAAGAAATAGCACGATAAAAGAGTATAATATTCTCTTATAATAATTCCTTTTTAATTTTTTGTTTGTTTGCTGTTCATCGCCTTTTTTATAAATCGTTTGACACTTCAACTTATCGCTCAAATACATTACGTAATACACAATGAAATTCCATTATATGACAATAGCAGTAAGTTTTGCTGAGCTTTAGCATCTCTAGTAAAAATGTAAATTCTTCTTAAGCATCTTTGTGAGGCCGAAAATGAACCGGATGTCACGCAAATTGAAACTTTTAAAACTGCACCATTCAACCGCACGAAGCCATTCAAACATTGGAATTATTTGAATAATTTATTTTCCTATTTTGCGTCATTCTGACTCAAGATGAAACAAATTATTAATGAATATTTATGGATGATGTAGGTAAACCGTCGTGAAAGTTATATTTGAAAAATAAAACTCATTCGTATCAACATTTACCATATCTGAATATGCGTAAATGTTGCAACCATAACCAACTCATATGTTCACTTTTACTGTTTACGATATATAAAGCAGCTTAACTGCGAACGTTCAGATATACTATGTTTGCCAATAAATAAGCGTCTGCATTCCATTTCACTATATCGATATGCGTTCTTTGCCGTGCACAATGTGAAAATTATTTGCCCTGGTTGCGCTTTATTCAGGGGCTCAAAAGTACTTACCTGTACTGTGACATGAATATCACCGCTCCGGTCGGTACTCACTGTATATTTCTGCAATAAAAGAAAAGAAAACGGTTGATATATAACAACAACAACAACAAAAAATTACGTTCTATACCAATTTCATATTGATGTTAAAATGGAGAAAAATGACAACAAAGATAACATAAAATACAGAAAATGTTTCCAAGAGACTTTTTCCATAGTTGATAATACTAAACGGATTTGACGTCATTTTCCGATTATCAATTTAATTATAAATTGGATGCAGCCAACGTAAAAATTCATTTCGTTGTGTTTTTTACTCATTAATTTGTTTCTCGTAATGTAATGGGATGTAATGAGTAAATCGATTTTCCCCATTCATTTTTTTTTTATAATTTACTTAATCATAGCAAAGTTTGGAATGTTGGTGTGAATGAGTTTTATTTTTGTCCGAGTTTTCTTCAAATTATTTGAAGTTTACATTCGTTGAGTATTTCAAAATGAATGGGGGTGGTAATTGCGAATGAAAACATAGCCATTGGACATAGGTCAGCATTTTAACATCATTTGATGGAACTTAACTAATGTAATAAGGTTCCCTTTTCATGAAGAAGAAAAAATCTTTCTAAAGAGCTTTTAGTGGAGATGTACGAAAGAACTCAAGTGCCAATTAGAGCCAGAATTATATGCTCATAATTGTGCAACGATTTTATCCAGTTTCCAAGTTGAAATTCAAACCAACCAACCAACCAACCTCAAACTTTGTCAAACGTATATTCAGTATTTTTTATGATGTTAACATTCATCAAATTTAAAGCGTGTTCAATGTACATTACAATAAGCAACAGACATTCTTCTGTACTTTTAGTTTAAAAGACCTTTTTGTATATTGCGTCCACGTTTTTCACAATAAATATCTTTTGACTCCCAATCTATGCAATCTTTTCAACAGTATACTTGTTCATTCACATCGATGGTTGCGGTGCTTTTGTACAAATCCAACGAATGGTGAAAGAAACAATGAACAAAAACCTATATGAACAGATATAGAAACAAAATCTATACAACACAGCGGACTGGGATTGACAGTGATTGAGTGCAAAACATTAAGGGCATTCGTAATATAAATAACATTTTCTTCAACACAAAACTGCTCTTTGTCCGAAGTTTAATCTCAAACCATTTTACAAAAAATGGTCATGGCTTTGAATAGAATTTTACTTATTGAAATAAATGAGAGCAGAAAACCAACAATCAAAATAAATTAAAGTAAATAGATGTTGAATGGACAAGATGCCAATAATATTGCATATCACTGAAACACATGAATGAATAAAATGCAAATATGCGACGCTATCCAATTGACTTGAGATTGTATGCAGTGCATGCATTCCAATCAATTGTGATTGAAATGTCGAAATGTTGTCATGTAAATTCATTTAAATCAATGAGAATGCATCAATTGAAAATGGCTGACACTTTGTATCTTTGAATGCGCCAGTTTGAATCAGTTTTCAAGCATTTTTTCCATTGTATTTTAAGCTCAAATACATTTATGCTTTTATTACATTGCAAAGAAATGTCTTCTCGTCTGATCATATAGTATTGACCAGTTTGTATTTATCTTTATGGCATGTCTTTGTATTTAGAAAGTCCAGAGGGATATTCATCTTCACTGAAAGTGGAAAATTAGCAAAAATCAGCAAGAATAAGAATTACATTATTTTTGTTTTGTTTAATTGCGTAAATGCTTCACATTTATTTGCAACTCTTTCTAGTTTCACTTTTGTTCGCAAACATATTTATGTTTCACTTATATTTTTTCAATTTTTACAGGTATTGTTTCATCTCAATGGTTCATTTATGAATGAAGAAGTTGAAAATATGCTTTTTACATAGATTTTTTTCAGATTGCATGAACTAGAAAACTAGCAAAAACCAGCACTTTTTGTTTTGATGAATATCCCCCTGTAGAATGCCAGACAAATTATGCAAATTGCGATTTACAAATAATTTATATTACATCGTTATCTACTCAAGTATAAAAATCGATGAAAAGTAATGAATGAATTTGTCTGCTTAGACATTTTTGCTAAGTCAGCATCCAAAAATGAAATTGTGTGAAAATTTGTTCAATCACTTGTGGCAAATAAGGCCAAATTCAAACTTTCTTTACATCTAAATATTGAAAGCCATAAGAGTAATTTTAAATAGAAATACTTGATATGCAAAGCGTTGTCGCCATGATTGCGCGTTAGTGGAAAGACGGAAAAATAACAATAACCACTCGGAACAGATGCAATGGATGGGTTATGTGAGCTTAGCAAAACTTTCAGACAAAAATCGATTAGAATTCTTTTCAGTCTCGGCAAATTTTGATAAAGAGCCAAAATATGTAGTGCCATTCAGAAAATCTTCTATGTTCAATTTTCAATTGTGATTTTATTTCTTTCATTTTCTCTATTTTAAAGTGAAAATTTGAGAGAATAAGAAAAAAAAAACTGAAATTTGTATCGAAAAAATATAAATGAAAAATACATTTTATTTTATCTTTCGAATTTGACATAATTCTTTGCTAAAGAGAAATGCTTTGTATTGAACAAAAAAGATATTTTTCTATCTCCACCAGTAATGATGATGTGTCGAGCCTCCCAGCGCATTTATGTATATATTACATTTGTTTGTACTTTATTCTTATGGGAAATAGACTACTTTGCACACACAATGCAGAGCACGTCTTTGATTGAGAACGGCCATCCAGTTTCACATAGAAATCGAAACAAAAACATCATTCACAACATGAAATCATGGCTTGCTTATTTTAAGCGCGTATCCAGACCATTGCACTCGAACCGTATCGAAAAAAAAGAACAGAGGGAAAACAAGCACTAGAAGCAGCTGCAAAGGATGCTAACAAAACTAGAATCAAAACAAAAATAAAAACAGATATTGTCGTTCGCCCATTTTTCCACATCATCACTACGAATCGCAACTAATTCGAATGGTGAATCGTGAATGTGAGACGAAGTTCACTATCCTGAACACGCACACAGTGAATAACTTGGTTCGTTCATTTCAAAGTGGAGATAATTTTTCCTGTATTTTCATCTACAACAATGGGGTAATAGAATCAAATAAAAGTTCGTCCCCTCTTGCGTTCATTCCCATGACTTCATTTTTCGCATTCCGTTCGTTCATTCATTCAATTTTTTTTTTGTTTATGAGGAGCAATGAGGCGCCTCTCTCTCCATCCATGTTTCCCTTGTTAGCGAACGTTAATAAAATATTGATGTTTTTTATTATTATTATTATTCTTGTAACATTTCAGTTTGAAATAGACGTAAAAGCTTCGACAATTGAAACATTTCAGAGTGAAGAAAATTTTAATTTAATTTTGCAGCTTGAAGTTTAGCATATTTTGCCTTTAATCGTTATAACGGTTCATTTATATATCACATAAAAAATTGTACTCAAATAGAATTTTAAATATTTTCACATAAATGTATACTAACTTTAATCACATCATCATGATGATGGTTGTGGTTACCATGCAATGGAGTTGTTGGCTTGCTATTACTATCCTTAATTTCCATTTTTAAGTGGACTTTTTTTAGTGTTTTTTTCTTCCAAATTCACAAAAATTGAATCTTTTTGCGAATTACACAGCTTAGAAATTGGTTACGAAATCTGTAAATTTGGTTAAATATCCAAATTAATATTTTGCACCCGTTTCTTAAGCGTAACCTTTATTTTGCGTTATACAATATCAAAAGCTAAACAGTATTTTGGATGAAAACTTTTTTGTTTCAACTATGACGCACAAGAGAAAATACGCACAAACACCCAAATATTTTGCGTTCTATTTAAATACGCGACAGAGCGTCTGTCGGCACCAGCTGAAAATGCGTAACAAACAACAATTGACTGGAATTTACTATCGACTAAGCACAAACACGTTGTCGTTCTTTAAGTTATCGTTACTTAGATTCAATTGAACTGGTTTTGTGATGAAATACTTGTTTTTGTTGATTTTTTTTTCTTATCAGTTTTGCTGTGAATTGCATACGCAATAACAGTTTTTATCTGGATGAGTGCCAAATTCTGACTGAATGAAATCTGAGGGATGCTTTCATAATATTTATCCTGGATGAAAGTTCGTATATGATTCGGATGGTCTCGTTGTTTCATGCGATGTGTGGCAACGACTCCAGTTTATATTTTGTAGGGGAAATGAAGATTGTTGCGAACAGAAAAGTGCATGTTTTGTATACTAGTACAACGCGTCGAATGTTGTTACAAAGCTGATGTACGCAAGAAAGAGACAGAGAGAAAACATAAGCGGCGCACCGGTTCAACGTCGCAAAATGTTTTAGTAAACAAAATAATGTTTACGATTTAATGTGGATAGCACAAATGGGGGCCTTACGAAGCAGCGGTACACAATCAATGTTTGGTTTTTTCTCATCAAATGCGCGTCATACTGATGCAGAACAATATTTTTGTATACACCTAATGTGACTGGGGTAAAGTATTTGTGACCAATATTTTCGCACACACATCTTTTATTTTTCTCTTTGCTGAAAATTATAAAATATGTTCAACATGCAGACGCTTTCCACAAAATACTTTTTCTGACTATCACAGAATTCGTTTATTGCGTGTTTCTTTTCTTTCTTTCTGGTTTTGCATTCAATTTTGTTCAGTTTTGTTTTGCTGTGGGTACACGTTGCGCTTAAGACGTGCTCTGCCGAGCTATCAGCGAACCGAAGCGGTCCTCGGATGCTTTCAGTATATCCCGATCGATATTTATGTTGAGTTAGGTTCGTGCTATTCGTTAGACTGTTTGTATGTGTATGTGTTTTTGTGTGCATCAAATTTCATACAGTAAAGCGCAATGGAAAACCAAACAAATAGATTAGAATTTTCGAATAACACCTTTTGCCATGCATCTGAAAATAGAACAGGTCATTGAGCACACTTTTGATTTTTCTTTCTATTAAATCCATTCAAAACATAATGGATTCTGTATCTAATTTAAAATACAATTTTCCAGACAAAAACTCTTTTTGGATATTACACAATCACATAGCAGCATTTGTTCATTTCATAAATGATAAAGCGTAGTAAAATGTTAGTTTCGTACTTGTTTCATGCTTCGAAATGTTTTGTTACTTCAAAACGTTTTCTTTTTTTAGAAGAAACAAAAAGAAAAAAAAAACAACAGAAGAAATGGATGGATTCTATTGCTGGCGTGAGTAATGGAAAGCGTTATGACGTCGTAAATCCAATTCACATGGAAAACGACTTATGTGTTATCGTATAATTGGTACGAAGAAACATGCACAGAAGATACACTTACATCGAACAAGTGGCGGTGATAAATAGAATATAGATGAAGCCGCAATCGATAAGCATACAAGAATAACAAACAATGAAAAAAAGCCAATCGACTTGAAGAGATAGCCACTAAATCTGGTGAAAACAACAATCAGCGACTACATCAAAATCGAATGTTCACGTTTGATCTTCTCTTGGTTGAATGTTTAACAAATGTTATTTGCAAACACAAAGCAAATTTTTGTTGTTTCCAGTATGTATTTCAACCAATTTTCTAACCAACATTTATTTTGCTAAGTAGACGGTCAAAGAAAAAGAAATTAAACATTTTTCTCTTGTTGAAACAAGACGTGTCTAATTTAGGTCGTTTGTGTTTTAGCATCGAAACACATGAAGAGTTCAAATAAATTAAGTCATCTTATAGACTCAACAGCAACAACATAGTATACATAAATTCAAATTAACAGACCATTACCGGAAATGGTGATATTATACTATGCATCAAAATTCCACTTTTTTTTATTTTCATTTTGTTATTGTATTCTGCCCTCGTGGAAATTCTTTTCAATAAATAACCAACGATAAATAACCAACTATATTACGATATTTAAAACTAAGTTGCAAACAGTTTACGTAGTAAAGATAAAGCTCATAAAAAGTTAAATGCTTATCAGCAATAAGTTATCATAATACAAAGAAAATATCATATTCAAATATTGTTGAATATTGCCTCGAGGATTTTTCTAGTCGCTGGATAATTTCTTGAAAGCGTATAAAACTTGTTTGGTTTTGAATGTACGATTACAAAGTACGTCTATTACATTTTATAGATATTATAGAGAGAATGTCAAAAGACAATATCTATAGTTTTGATATTGAGACATTCATAACTAATCGATAGTCTTTCTTTCCTTAAGACCACTGAACTACATTTCACAATCCAGATTGAATGCACTTTTGCTACATCTTATCATAGACCGTATACATACTTGTCAAATTTATTATGTTTAAACTCATAAATGCGGAAAAATGTTATAATATCCTTGTGCAAGTCGTAACCACCATCAATGACTGAACTTCCATACAAGTCAAAAGCTCACGCATAACACATTTATATTCATTTGAGTTTCTTGTAAATCCTCGTGTAAGTTACATCACGTAAATGCTTGCATTCGATTTTATGAGATAAATCTGGGTCTTTTTATTTCTGAGTTAGTAAACGTACGCTCAAATCATGTAATGGAAAGCTAACAGTGATAACTGTTCTTTTATAAATAAAAAAATAAATAAATTGAATTGACACCAAAAATTATTAATAAAAAACCATCAATTAACTAAGTCACTTGGGTCATTCAGTGTGAAAAGCAGTATCGAAAGGGAAAATCATTTATATGAAACTTTGTGATATGTTGTTGGTGTGAATAGAATACGCAGTAAATTTAATTGACAGGCGGAACTTGTGAATTAACTCATTGAACTCTCTTCTTAATTGTGTTTATATTTGCTGATTCGTCTGTGTGCAAAACTTAACCACTTGAGCTGTTATTGCATGTATTATTGTATTTCCATGAAATCTTAAATATATTGATTGCGGAAAGTTTCCAAGAAAAACATAAAAACCAGAGATAATTATCGCAAAAACGTCTATTTCTGGTATTGAATCGCATCACTGATACAATTAATACCGTTAAATTATGAGACGAAAGAAAAACAGCTAAATCTCTTCAATTTTTCTCACTGTCACATACGTTTCTATCCAATTTTGCCTGTCAATGGTTTGAGACGTCTTGGGTTCAGATACGTTATATTGTGCTCGTGTTCTGTTTTGCACAGTTGGAATAAGGTTTTGAAAGCAGAGATAAATAACAATGAGAAAATTGGTTTTTCCAAAAGTGGTAAACAAACTAACATCACGACGATTTTTCTCATGGGACTCATTTTTGTTCGTGCAGCGAGCACGTGATATACTCTTTGATCCCATCAAATTAATCATGTTGACATCATAACTCCATTTCAAACAGATTAATAACTTTTCTTTCTTTATTTTACACTAACTTAAGACGACATAGGGCCATCTGTTTATTTTCTAAATTCATCAAATTCATTCAATTTGCAACCCAGTAATTCCGATTGAAGGAAACAACACGAAACGTATACAGATGCATATAAATGTTGTAAATGTATCATACTTCGGTAATTCTTGTTTTCGAACGTTTCTTCGATTTATTAATAGCCGCATAAATATCTAACTAGAAAATTCAAGGCAACACGGGCCTTTGAACAAACTTGATATCGATACAATATTATTTATCAAATGTAGTGCCTCCAACAAAACTTGACAATGAGAGAATAAATTGAATTTAATATAATGTAATGGATTGATGGAGTTGCAATTTATATATTCGTATTGTATAAGTAGCTATTTTGCATTCAACTGATGATATGGGTTTGGTTTTTCCGATTGCTCGAATTTATTCATCGTGTCTATTCGAAATTGTCGATTTTCATTCTATCTAACGCTATACAAAGAATAATATGCTGAAAAGCTATTCGAATAATTGCGTTCAATTGTGCTTAATTGGTGAAGATAACGCAATACACATTTCATAGCATTTTATGATGAACAGCGTACACATTGCATTTGATTCGTTGCATTTTTTATCATTTCTTTTCGCTCCGTTCCATTTCGTTCCGTTTCCACAACAATTTATCTGAATTCTAATTTGATTTTATATATATATTTGGTCGCATTTTGCAATAAATTTATTCTATTTGTTTTTTTCACCACAAAAGACATGCATTAACTTCGTAATCAAGATGAAATCTTCAACTGTCATTGCATTTACTTTGCACCGCACATTGGAAAGATTTGCTACATTTTGGACACATGGAGAGAATAATATGGTTTCACTTTTGAAATGAAAAGAATTACCTGTTCAATGAGACTTTCGGCTCGTCGTGCAAACGACTCACGTCTTGCTGGATTTACAGGTGGTATTGAAGTTGGCAACGGTGGCGATGACATTGTGAATTTTTTTTTAATATATTTATGTTACCTTAAATATCTTCTATCTAAACTTTTAATCGTATTATTTGGGCGATTTTGTCTTCTCACGTAACCTTTCACTGTCTTCTGTCTGTTGAATTAAATTTCCGAATGAATTCGTATCACGGTTTTACCATACACTGTACTTTTTCGATAGAATTCTACGTTATTCGAAATGTTCACAATGTCATTGGATCAAAATAAGCAGATAACTGAAGAAAAAGTGAAAATGTATTGTCCCTGTGAAAGAAGAAAAGAACAATTGATTAAAATATGTTGTTTATTTCGATTGAACAATATTTCTGATTTGACAGAAGTTGGAAAGTTCTATTGAAAATTATGATCCAAAAAGAGGTTTCAAATACAATTCTCGTATAAAGAAATAAATTCACTTTCGTAATGTTACAATAGAAGGGAATGGATCACAGCTTGATATATATCATATGTATCAATTTATTTACCGAAACCAAATGAAATTTACGAGCAACGACTTCTTGCTTTTCTCATCATGAGATTCGAATTCAATAATGTGAGCGGCAGTGACATTTTCGTTTGGTTAATTATTCATTCGTATTCGTAATTTTGGATTGAAAATCGACGCTGTTTGTGTGCACGGCATGCAATTAATGTTTCAAATCAGCACACAATGATGAGTGATAACGATAGTATATGACATTCACTAAAAATGCCGAAAAATGACTAAAACTACTTCAGTTTGCATTGGCCACAGCAATGAGTTTATTGTTTTTCAAAGCAGCAAACATAGTTAGTTTAGCTATGTAGCAGCAATATCGATGGTAAATTCAATTATTTCGATTCTGTAAATAATATAAACCAACTGTGTTCCCATTGGAAACGATTTGGCATATTCAAGTTATGAATATTGTGGAAAACAATTAACAGCATCCATTTGTGAATAAAACAACACAAAACTAATTACATTTTCGAAGCAAATCGAACGGAAATCCGGATATTTGTCCACATTCAACGTGATGCAAATGGGAGCAATGGCTCCATAAACAGCATGCATGAAATAAAATTCGTATATATTCATCGATATATTCATCATGCTTCAATGGCAACAACTATGAACAACATTCATATCGGCCAGATACTCTTGCTCTTGATATGCTTGCAGGTAGCGGCGCAAAAAAATGATTTCACTTTCAATGGAAATATGAAATTGCGTCATAAATATACAACATCAAGTGCTACCTACTCGCATATTAGCACAACTGAAAGAGGACAATGAATGTTTGTTGTTTACGGATTTTTTTCCTTCCTTCGTCCCACAATAATTGTAAGCATTTTTTATATCGCATTTATTATTCAATATGATTGCATGTTAAAAAACGCTTTCGTTTTGATTGTTGATTTGTTTGTCATTTATGTGAATTTAATTTTATTCTTCATCACATTAATTTTAAGCGGCAACAATATTATAAATGTATAGTAAGTCACGTATTTGCGTTCTTCATTGATTTCACATATACAGTGAAGCAATGTCGCGCCTAAAATGCTCCATATTTACCAAACAAACCGTAAACATTAGTCGGTTACTTGTGCTATAAGTTAATTGTTCAAATGCGATGCGTACAACAGTGGCGGAGAGTAATGAGTTGTTTACGTTTTTTTTTCTTTTTTTTTTTGCTATCGTTGTTTGTGCGCGCCATAGCTTGTTTATCTCGGTAATTTTAAATGCGTTTCATAAAAAAACATTGCTCGTTCTAAAAATAGCCCAAATTCAAAATGAATAAATTAAATTGGCGACTCGACTCGTCTGCTGCAACAGTATCAGCAAAATTCATTGTTAACATTTATCGGAAGAAATGAAATGATTACGGTTTTGATCTTTATTGCTTCTAAGCGATGAAAATGTATAAACGGATCTATGCCTACACACATTCAGTCATGTAGCTCTAGTCACTTGTTCAAGCACTTGAAACTGCAGACGAAAAAGAAAGATAAAATATGGAACGTCCACATTTGATTTTGCCATTTACTTTCTTATTTATGTCTTGTAGCATCGACACAATTGCATGCCAACAACAAACCGAAACACAAATAACATTTCAATTGAGCAAATTTGAAAAATTCATGCAAAAAAATGGTCTAATCTAAAATCGCCTTGAAATGTGACATAGAATAAAATCAAAATGGATACATCGGAGTTGAGCGCGTGTTAATAGCAAATTATGTGTAGTTTAGTTTGATATTTTTTTTTTTTTTGTGTCTCTTTTTTTGTCGTGTAAATCGAGCAATTGAGTTCAATTTGCATGCAACTGCGTTTAACAATCGTCTTGAGTTGCATTGGTTGAAACGGAATCTTCACTTTTGTTCCGTTGATTCCACAACTCTGTGCCATTTATAAATAGATTTACGTACGTTGCATGCATAAATGCTTCCTTTTTTCAAGCCTCTTAATCCAACTGCATAACATTATGCGAATTGCAATCAAATTTATTGATAAATTTAGAAGTCAGACACGAAAGGGGGACTTATTATTATGCATTGCATTGAAATACATCAGTTTTTAATGTGAATGATGTGCATCTCCCGTACTGATCTCTTTTTTATAAGTTTTTTTTTAAACATTTAGCTATAGTTTGCATTTAATAAAGATCAAGTTCTTAGGCCTTGCAAAAATGATCACAAATTATTTAATATTACTTAATTCAACTTGTAAATTATGTCACAACACACCCTATTATTAGAATGCACTTTTTAAAATCTGTTAAACTTCATCTCAGGGAAAAATTTACAAAAATATTCAATGAGCTAATCGAAAAATAAATTTTCACTCATGATTTTTCTCCATCTGTACCTGTTTTTTTTAGAATTTTCCACTAGAATTCCAATTTAAGATTTTAAAAACTGTAATAATATTACAAACTGACAAAAGATATTCACAGTTTTAAATGAAAATAATTTATTTCGAAAGATGTTCAAATATATGATTAACCAACAAAACTGTTGCAATGCCCAAGTCAAACTGAAACAATCGAATTCAAAATGTATTTGGTACTCTAGAGTTTTTCTCTCGCATTTTCTGATATATTCTTCGTTCAATTGATGTATGAACAGGGCACGCACAGATACAAACACATACGACAGAGTGAGAAAAATAAACAAAGTAAACGAAATCAACACATTACCGATTCAGAATCGATTCGACGTGTGATAGTGGAAACGGCTGCAAGCATTAGTAGCGGGTGTGTTTAGTGATGGACGGATATCATCGATGGAAACAATACACAAACGTTTTGAACGGACGAATAAATGGCATCATGAACGAAGTAATATAATATTTATGCTGAAGATTTATTTTGTTTGCACATGTATGCTTTTATTTATGTTCTAAACTGATGAGGTTGGCCGGCAAATTTTGTTTTTTATGCCAGCAAAAACTTTTTATTATGTATATTCTATAATTGCTCGATCACGAGAATATGCGAATAGAAACGAATCGTCAACTCAAAATAATAAAAATAATATCACTCTATTTATAGTTTGATGCATTACGTTCCATACTTATGACTATTATGCGGTTTAGACCATTCAGCACTGCTTGAGTTCTCATGTTACAACCAGTGATGCTAAAACCACATTTGATTCTATCAACTCAATGTTACGTTGCACATTTACTCGGCGATGGTTTTTTCAAAAAATTGATGTATTTGGTTTAAAAATTTTAGTGCATTGCTCTTTGAATTTTGAGGCGTAATTCTTGTGCGAAGATGTAAACAATTAAAATACATATTCAGAACGCTAACAAAAACGCTTTTGTTTTTCATTTACAACATTCTTGATGAATTGTCGAGCAAAAATATAATATCGTTTCAAAGCAAATAATTATCGTTTCAGATGAAATATTGATATACATTACCATGGTTATATTCAGAGGACAACCGTTTAATTTGGTTTAAATACATGAAAGTGTCTCTCTTTCTCTCAATATTAATGCTCAAAGGATTATGTGAATGGTTTTTTTAGGCTTACTTTTCTGCATTAAAAACATGTCAAACCATTTCTATCAAATTCGGTTTATTCCATTAAGCATGTACATGTGTTCAAAGCACTTGTAAATATGCGCATTGAAATATTCACTTCGTTATTTGATTATTCTTAACGTGTCTCTTTCGTACTACATACCATTTTTCTCAAATGTGTATCCTCACTTACAAAGACAAATTAAAAACAATATAAATGAAAATACAATTGGTAAGCAATTCAAGTTGAAACATTTATTTTATGTGTCGTTTTGAAGTATCAAAATTTCATTTAGATTGTTATTACTAATATGTATTTTCATAAGGAATGTTTTGATTTGATTCACATGAAAAAAGTATGAGAAATCAAATATGAATGTAATGAAATGGAATGTTTTTTTGTGAGAAATAATAGAAAAGAAAATTACGGAATTGTTGGTGTTTTTTTTTCTATCTTGGTTGCTTCGCCGTTTAAATTTTTATTGTCTGTAATTGTATTGTCTTCCATGTTGTTCATTGAACATTGTTGTAATTGTTGTGTCATCGTATTAACTTGATTGTCATTGTCATCATTGCTTTCGATTTGTTTGGATTGTGAATTTTCATCTTTTGATTTGCAAACATTATTATTTTCACAATTGGGTGCATCAATGGGATTCAATTCGGTTGGAACTTTTTCAGCCGGTGCATTTTCAACAGATAACTTCTTTGCAGGTGCATTTTCAATTAGCTGTGCTTCAGTTGTATTATTGCTGTTCAAATCTTTGTTCGGTGATTCACTTGCGACTGCTGCATTTTCTTTTGATTCATTGCTGACTTTTTCAGGTGACAGATTTGGCTTTTTGTAAGTAAATGGTGGTCTAAATGCAGACTGAAAAAATTCAATTTCTTGTCGATCGCGGCGATTGCAGAACTTGTCACCTCTATAAAATATGTCACTACCATGTGACGCTTTGTAATAATGTGCACTGTAATCATTTTCATAACGAGAGCGTTGAATGTTAAATTTTCCCCCTCTAAATGATCCATTCTGACTGAAACCACTCCTGTTGCTTCTATTTCCGCTATGACTTCTACGTTTGAATTCACGTTGATCGGGGGATCGATCCATTTGATGGATATTTTTGTTTTCATTTGGTTGATCGATATCCGGTGATCGGTAATTCGTGTAGTTTCGATTATCATTTCCATTTGATTCTGATTGAACTTGAACTGGAGCTTGAACAGGCGCTGGAGATGGGACTGAAGGAAGCATTGATGTGGGTTCAGCTTGAGATTGAATTTGGATTTGAGCATGAGATTGAGATTGCGATTGAATTTGGGTGTTTGTTTCCGATCCAATTTGTTCAGGCGTTACGATAATCTTGGCATGCAATGAGATTCCATTTAATGCTTGCCATTCCTTTTGATAGATTGTGTCAAGTCGACGAATACGATTATACCTAGGGGGAAACAACAAAAGTAAATAAAAATAAAAATTGTAAATATTCTGCTAATATTGCAATTATTATAAATTGGATTATACCAAGCGCCATTAGTGATTGTTGCAACCTTTGCATCAGATAAGCACTTATTCAAATCGACCCATGAGCCATCAAATTTTTGGATTTTCAAATATCCAAACACAATTGTTCGATTCGAAAAGCTTAATTCTTCTGATTTTTCAAATTTGAAATGCTTTGCAATGTTAATTGCATTTTGTACGATTTCCATTGCTCTTGGTGACCAGTGCGTTTGTTCATATTCAACGGGAATTCCCTTTTCAAAGCAATAGCTCAATTCACTGGGAACACAATGGATCAAACCGCCAACATGAATACGCTGATGTTTGATATTCATTTTGGTATACATCGTCGGCAGTTTTACGATATCCGATGAACATGAAATCAATGGTATGCCATAATCGGTAGCCCATACATTAATTGATCCGTTTTGATTTTTTGCTTTGACAGCACCACGAATCCACTTGTTCCAGTCTCCCTAAGGAGAAAAAACAAACAACATAACTATTTTAAATATCTATAGATACTATCACAAAATTTCCAGTTTACCATGAACACAGCTACAATGTCACCAATTTCAATCTCATCCTCATCGTCTTGACATTGCTTCTTTTTCAATACAGTGCCCTTAATTTTTTGCTCCATTTCGTCCAACTGCTTATCAAAATCTATCACAACAAATTGATCTAAATTTTGATATTATTCACATAATTAGATAATCGAATTTACCTTCATTTATAGCATGTTTATAGAAAAACATATGTGGATTTACAAAGTGTTTGATTTGTATCATTTTTGCCGCTTTATTAAATGAAGAATGTTTGTTTAATACTAAAGCTAAATTAGCAAGTTTTGCGACTGTTTTACACTACGACTTCACAATGACTGACGACGCTATCGTGACATTTTCAAACTGAAAGTGATTTTTCGCTTACGCTCTCATTCTTAATGAGCTTTACATGGCAAAAAACCGATCTAACAGGAACAGAATTTAGTGGAGAAAATAACGTTCATTTATCTGAAATGTGATACGCTTGCAATCTAAATTCCAAGAAATCGCCACACTGAAAACGGCACGAATTAATACCGATTTGGAGAACAAAACTTTTCGATTGTATATTATTTTGTTTATTTTAACAATGTAAATAAGTCTTTGCCTTCAATTCTTGCCATTATAAACAGCCACTTAAAGTCTCTGTAACAGATTCAAAGAATGTAAATTTCGAATTTTTATTTCTTGAAAAAAATATAATATATTTTTATTTAGGAGTTTTGAGTACCCTTTATTTTTCTTTACATTATCTTTGCTATCATTTGTTTATAATAGGCGACTTTGACATTAAATCTAATATGTATCGGTCTTTTTGTTAAACAAAAATCATTTAATTCGCTTGGAACAAACATAAATTAATCTAAATAGAGTAAAGATAAGAAATGTGGTGTGATATTTAATTCGATGTTGAAATAATTCTTATTAGGCTTTAATTTCTAGTTGAGGTGCGTCAGCCTTTTCCACAGCATTTCACTTTATCATTTCACCATCAGTAGATTTCGATTGGTTTCCAACAGATTCCTTTTTCATTTTGTTTAAAATTTCTTTAAACTTTTCCTGGTTTTGGTCACGCTCATTTGACTTTTTGCCACTATTATTGTCGGTTGGTTCGGTTTTTTGGGTTTTGGTATTTTTTTGTTGATTTTGATTCTGATTTCGATAACGATTTGGTTTTTGATTCTGATTTCTATACCGTTCGTTAAAATCATTTCTTTCATTGTGTTCCAGCCCCTTATAACTTGGACCCGAGTTTGAGCTCGGACCTGGACTATATGGAAATGGTGGAGCATTTATATGTTTGTTGGCGTTGGTATTATACGCTGAATTCATAGGTTGCGGATGATGATCATAGTTTCTATCTGTTGGTCGATATCCAATGCTGGCAGCAAATTCAGTATCACAAACTTCCTTACGGCCATGAATATTTCTAGTATTGTTACCTTGACGTTTTGGAAATGGAAATGATGTCGAATAGCCGTTATCATATTTTCGGTTTTGTTGTTGATCTAAATTATTTTGCATTTGAATTAGATTCTGTGGCACGAATGAATGAGATTGTCCATTGAATTGGTTCCGTGGTCTGTTAAATTGATTTGATCGCAAATTGAGACGGTTTTGCGTCAAATTACGTCTTTTTTGAAACTGTTGTGGTTTTTGATTGTTGCTTGATAATTGACTGTTGTTTGGATTGCATTTGACATTTTGAACATCATTTTTGTTTGGTTTGTTGTCATGATTAAAACTATTTTGGGCATCATTTTCTGGACCAATACTTTGTGTTTTTTGCAGTGATTTGGTGTCAATTGTAGTACTGCATTTGGAATTGTCACTTTTGGATTTGGAATTGACATTTTTGGATTTGGAATTGTCACTTTTGGATGCAATATCATCTGTGGCATGGGTAACAGTTTCACTTTTATTTTGCACCTCTGTTTCTACCTGCGTAACTTTACTGCATGGTGAATTTGTTTTGGAATTTGGTGGTTTCATCATAGAAACAGAGTCGTCGAAAAATTCGTTATCGTCAACGAATTCGCGCAAATTATCATCCATGTGAACTGATTCATCGTCAAATATTTCCTTTTCTGTATAACCAGTTTCATCTTTTGCGACTAAGACCGGCGACACGACCATTTTTACATCCAATATTTCACCATCGATTGAAGAAAAATTGGGTTGTTGTAGCGTGTCCAAACTTTTGAGTTCATCTTCAAATTTCAAATTGGTTAAAGTGGCCATATTCATATCCAAAAGAATTTTGACAACGTTAAGTCGTTGCTTGTCTTGCCTTTGCATCATTAATCGTCCAAAAAAATGTGGTTTTTGAAATGGTCTCATTTCTTGAACATGTTCAAATTCTAATTTAACTGCATTTCGCAACACCTTTTGTGCTAATGCAATGGATTCCGCTGTCCAATTCTTCAATTTTTCATTTATACTACTAGCAGTAGCTATATCGTATGAACAAGTCGTTGGTACACAATATTCAATACCACCTAAGTATATTCTTTCCTTTTTCAAACAAATACCTTTGAATTTATGCGGTAGTATAACGATTTGTGAAGCCTTCGCAACCATTGGAACACCATAATCAATTGCCTATGGAAAAGATTCAAAAGAGAAATAAATAAAAAAAAAACAATGTAAAAGTGATAAAATTCTCACTAATTACCCAAACACAATAACGTTCATTGGTTTCTTTCTTTTTAATTGATGCTCTGATCCACTTATGCCAATCAGGAACAAATACCGCAACCACATGGCTTATTTTGATTTTGTTATCTACCAAACATTCAGACGAATCAGCTCGATTACGCACAACGTCCGCAATTTTTAATTCAAGTTTTTCTAGTTCTTCATCAAAACCTATAATGAGCGGAATTACTTTAGTCCAATATTTGAGGAATGTTTTAATAGTAAAATTTGAACAAACCTTCATTTCGAACCCATCTAAAATAAAAAAAATGTGGATTGACGAAATGTGTTATTTTAATTTCATTGTTTTCCATATTTATGAAATAAAAACGACTAATCTACAAATCAAAAAATTCCGGCTATGAAATACTAATCGAACTGGCCACTTTGAGCACATTCAAAGCAATGTCACCTTGTGCATTCAATGTGCACCGAAACTCACTGTCGTTTGAAAATAAATACATATATCAATATCACAAACTCGAGTAATATCCCGATTGAATGTAGCCTACCTAATCAATTTTCAATGTTGGTTTAAGAACAGAAATAACAAAAGAACAACAACAAAAACATTTAATTGCTTTCGAGAACTCAAATCTTCTGTATGACAGAGAGAGCAAAAAGATTGTGTGAACGCCGCATTAAAATCAAAACAATATATCAAATTATTGGAGACTTTTCATCGCAGTCTTTGGAAAACGTCAAACTCAACGGTTCGTATACCTGTGAGTTCTACTCATACATTTACAAATAATACGAATACATGGAGAAGCGGCTTCATTTGCGATTATTTTGCCGACTTGAACGTATGTAGCTATAGACCATACCAACATATGATATGTGTTGTATGAGCTATGTATGAACAAAGCGAAACAACTCTATGCGAAAGCGACGTACATATATGTCTATGTGTGTAAATGTGTGTAAATATGTGTGAGTGTATGTATGTGTGTGTATGCGTATGCATTAGTATATGTTCAAATGAGAAGAACGACAAACAGCGAAGAAAAAAAAAACATTGAATACATTGAGCGTTTCGTTCGTTCGATCACTGTGTGTACGTGAAAAGTTTTATAAAAACGAAATATATATATTCCGTGTTTCTCTAGTTTGCTTTTAGTGACTTCATAACAACAACAATTTGAATTAAACACAAATATATTATATATGATAGGCGCGACTTAGCGAGACATATACGAACTCGAAAAGTGCATTTCGACAAAAGTTTAATCACATTGCCCAGCCCAGCGAAACAGCGTACAGTGAATTGAATCGAAACAAAAGGAAAGGAGTGCAATTCACTTAAATTAAATCCAATCGGTGAAAACACATTAAATGAACAAAACATTGGTGTTCAAGTGAATCAACAAGCGGGTACGACTCATTAAATATTTAAACTCGCCTTTGGTTTTAGATAGAATTGAATTAATTTTTTTCTTCAGTCGCTACCAATACGCATTTTATTATCCAAATCGATTGAATAGTCGTGTTCAATGTTTCCGTTTATTCATAAATGTTTTCCGTGTATTTGTGATTTATGTGGTATCTAGAAAATGATTTTTGCGTTGTCAGCGAATGGAATATGATGTGATTCCGCACATTGATAAATTTAATACGATAATTCTTTCCATTTAAAAACCGTATTGTGATTTTGGGTGCGTTTTTTTTTTATTTTTTTCGCTCTCCGTTGAACGACCAACATAAAAATAATTGGATGAGTGTATCACGTATCGTGTATCTTGCATATGTCGATACCGTTCCATATAACCATACATATTTTGATTAGTTTCATTTCATCATCGGTCGTTTAATGAATATGTGTGTGAGTGTGTATATATTTATCTATATGTGTGTATGCCTGTCTGTGAATTGGATAGTTGTTGTTGTTGTTGTTGTTGCTTTTTCTACTTTTTTGTTCTGTTCGTCTTTCTCTTATTATTTCGTTTTCGGTGTCACATGAATGGAATTTTTGCCTCTTCCTATATGTGTGTACATGGCATACCAATGAGAATATCCAAAATGGCTGACTGCAGTTCATTCTTTTAATACATGAAACCACAACGTCAAATTACAATTGTTTTTTTTAAGTTCATTTTCGTCGCAATTTTTCTTTCTTGTTTTCTGTACACGGTTTTTAAATAAATGTAATTACGACTGTACGACAGTGACAGTTTATTATAAGATTTTATGTAGTTATATTTTGGTGTGGCAAATAAAATTCCAAACAAAATCACGCACCGACCATATCATTAATTTACAGATTAGTGTTTGGGCAGTTCTCAGAACACGAAGAAATTATATAGTCAATTAAGTATCGACAGGCGAAACCGCAAATGTGAGTGTTAGTCGTTGGAAAGTGAAGCGATAACGTTACAACATCATGTGAAGATACGACGCAAGAAAGGAAGAAAAAATTGATGAAAAAATCGAGACTGTGAGAACAAAAAAAAAAAAAAAAAAAAGAAAGAAATAATATGGACATTGAGTTTCAAGTTGCGCATGAAGCGTTCAAGTGTTGTTTATTTTCATAAATAATGTAATTATTTGTTCGGATTTAAAATCGATTTGTTATTTTCCCATCGGTTCGGGTCACATTCGGTCGATTATGCATATCTGTATATTATTACATCTACACTGTTCTACAATATGTGATAATTTATGCTATCCGCGATGAATTTTGTTAATAAATTCGACATTTAGTTTGTATTTACTCGTGTTTTGCTATCGGCAATAATATAATTTTTCAATAAAAACAAAAATTACAGCAAATGTTTGATAAGAATTTTCTGAGATTTTGTGCAAAATCGTGACTAAATAAACATTGAATTTTCTTGTTATACAAATGTTCGTTTTATATCGATCGGAATTTGCATGGTATAGTGTTATAATAAAACACATCACATCAACATCGCCGTTTTTGTCATTACCTTTTCATATTTGTTCATAATTTTCAACCGTATTCCATGCTCTTCGTTTGTTGAGCACTTTGTACAGCTAGACATCAAAGCTGATCAGAACAACCATTAAAATTCCGTTCAGAAAACCAGTTAATGTTCAAAGACTTTGAATCGAAGTGCAAATTCCTTTCATTGATTTTCCGTTTGTTTTTGTTTTTGTTTTTTTTTTTCTTTACTTTGAAATAGGCTCTTAAGTATTATCAATGTAATTTTCAGCTATAGAATGATAGGCTAATAAGATTGATTTATTTGTTTTTGTTTGCGATAAATGTTATAATTACTTTGATTTCTTTTTTTAAATCTTCTTCCATTTCAATAGAATTGAATTTTATCGTTGTGTGATCACGTATCAGCGGTCAAACAGCATTACGATCAACAAATACACTGTCGAATTGAAGCAAAGCGAAGCGACACAAAACACACAAATAAGAATATTACTTTAACGTAAAGTGAAATAAAATGCAAACTATAAAGTGTGTGGTCGTTGGCGATGGAGCCGTGGGGAAGACGTGCTTGCTTATCTCGTATACAACAAATAAATTCCCGTCCGAATATGTGCCCACGGTATTCGACAACTATGCGGTGACAGTTATGATAGGTGGCGAGCCATACACATTAGGTCTATTTGATACAGCTGGTCAAGAGGATTACGATCGCTTGCGACCCCTTTCATATCCACAAACCGATGTATTCTTAGTCTGTTTTTCGGTTGTTAGTCCAAGTTCATTTGAAAATGTCAAGGAAAAGGTAAAATCCAAAAACAAATTCATTGGATTTTTTCTAGTTTTAATTTAAAATCATTTTAACTATGGCAAATTTCATTGTTTGTTTCCTAAAGTGGGTGCCTGAAATAACACATCATTGTCAAAAGACGCCATTCTTATTAGTTGGCACACAAATCGATTTGCGTGATGAGAATACAACTCTAGAGAAGTTGGCCAAAAATAAACAAAAGCCAATTACAATGGAACAAGGAGAAAAATTAGCCAAGGAGTTGAAAGCTGTAAAATTTGTTGAATGTTCTGCATTGACACAGGTGTGATAAAATGCATCAAATTCAATTATAATTTGACATTATAACACCAAATTTATTTTGAATGTAATGCCTAATAATTTGATATGTTAAAATTCCAGAAAGGGTTAAAAAATGTATTCGATGAAGCCATTTTGGCAGCGTTAGAGCCTCCAGAGGTATAATCACTGAAACATATTTATCAATGTTGTATTTTTATTTTATATTGCTATGTTTATTTATAAATATTATATTTTTGTACAGGTACCAAAGAAACGAAGATGCAAGTTCCTTTAAACATCCTTCAAATTTGTCTGCCTATGCACGTTCTGTTCCTTTTTTCACAAAACGCTGCTAATTTTTCAAGAAAAAACAAAAACAAAAACAAAAATAGAAAGAAAGAAAAAAAAAATCCATAAAAAGATAAAAAATATTGGACACGGAGACATTTCATTTTGGATTCAGCAAATTTAATGATTTCCCGAATTGAACGCATAAAAAAAACAATAACATTTTATGTGTAAAATGAATGAGCGGAAAAAAAGATAAATTGTTTACAACAAAACACAGTTATTATTTTGCTAAATTATAAATTATAAGTGATCTTATTATGTATAAAGTGCATTCAGAAGGACAAACAATAGGCTGAGCGTTAAAAGGGAACATATCAATTTATTTGGGCTCTTGTGAATAAAATGCATTACTTTCGACATGAAAAAAAAGCTTCAAATATGCAGTAGAGATTTTGCCGATTATTGAGTGGCCATTTATTGTTGGACTTTGTGTTTTAAATAAAATTGCTCCAAATATGTCAAATGTTCCCTTTGAAACCGCTCGACATTAAGTATTTATCAAATCAAAAATTACTAAAGAAAAACGAGGAAAAAAACTTGAACCAAAAACCGAACATATTTCATTTTTATAAACAATTGTAATTCAATTTTATGCGATTTTTTCTGTGTTTTTTTTTCTCGGACGCATTTAATTTGTCCCCTTTGTTTTATTTCCCATTCTTTTATGTGTATTTTTCAAAAATAAAATTCGGCAAAAAATCATTTAGAGATCATTTAATAAAAAAAACAATCAAGTTAGGATGTCTAAGAAAAACACTAAAAATAGAACAAAACCAATTAAAATATTGATGAAATACTGATTTCATGAGCAAAAAAAAAAAAAAAAAACAAGTTGAATACATTAAGGAAAAAATAAATCAATTTACAAAACAAAATCATATGATTGGCAAAGAAATGAGCAAGTGTATGCATTAGACTTTGAATGCAATGTACAGCCGCGAGCAAAATAATGCCTCGTTGTAAATGGGCTTCCTTCAACGACTAATGCACATCCTTGGTCGAATTGCAAATTAAACAATTAATTTAAAATTTAAAATTAACAATTAAAGATTATCATTATATTTTATCGAGAAAGAAATCAAGTAGTTTGCATTTAGTTTGGAATTTGATTAAAGGAAATAAACTGAAAGCAAATGGTGAGAATGATTGTTCGAAAGGAAATGGAGCTAAAATCCTTTATAGCAATATGAGGAAAAGTCATAGAAAACAAATTATTATTGTTTTTGTTTGCTATTTTCACAATAAATAGTGGCTCAGGTGATGAAAAATGCACAAACCGAGTGCACTTTTTGAAAATAAACGGACAAACGACGCATTCAAAATTGATTGCATTATTGAACATATAGCACTTATTCTTCTTATCTTTTCACTTGTAATTTTCGTGAAAAACTCTTCGATTCAAGTCATTTAACCGTAAAGTTTCTTTTTTCTTATCGATTTTGTTTGATAACAAAGTGCATTTAGATTGTGTATCGAAAATAGATTTTGTCTTCTAAATGTGAAAAGATTTGGAGATTTGTTGACAAATGGAACATTTTTATAAACAAAACTTTTTCTAAAATCCAAGAAAATTAAAACAATAGTTTAATGAAGAATTAAAAATTTAATCTGTAAATGGAACTGTGAAACAAAGCGTTCTCTATTAAACTGCTTTAATCATGTTAATTAGGAGTTTGCACATTTTTGTTAGTCATTTTGTTGACATCATAGATCACACCAAATCAGTTTATTTAATTTCCACTGATTAGCATTTAGATTCTCCACTAAGCACAGCATCATTTCGTTTTTCAATAGCGTTAACTGCCAGAGCCCGACATTTCGTTTTGCCTCTGGCTATAGGTGTACACTGACGATCGGTTAATTACACGCGATGCATATTATATTGTTTGATTGAAATGTGCTGGCAACAACTGATGAATCATTTTTTTTTTTTTTTTGCTATTTAAAACTAAAGGAGAAACAAAACATGCCTGAAATTTTGTTTGCAATCAAATGCATCATAGTAAGCAATTAACGATGAAAACTGAAATAAGAAATGCAAACGAAAACTATTTAATTATTAACCATTTATCATAATTTTTATATACAGAGATAAAAACAATGTGAAAATAAACCATTTGAATAAAAATTTATAAATAAAAAATGAGTAAAAAAAACAACCAAAGGCGTTTTCATTGGACACTTAATATTGACGTTCTTACTGATAAGGGGAATTGAAACAAAGCATTTATGAATCAAGCGTTAACGAATGAATTCATTTTCCCCTCTTTATTATGCTCACAAATTTATTCACATATATATCGTCATATTCGTCATATCATTTGATCGTTCGCATAGAACAAATCAGTCTCAGGACGTTTTTTTTTTAAATTCTATTATGCTTTTGGTGATTTTAAAATACAACAGCATTAAAATCTCTGCTAAGACGTCAAGTGATTTCAACTTCAAAAATACTAATTTTAGAACATTGGTCAGAACGAATTTAAGTAAATTTCATGTTTTTATATGGTAAAATTACATTGTAAAGTGATCATCAACTGATAAAACACAATTGTGAGTATGAGTCATTTCCATGTTTTTATACACAAACAAAAGGATTTGTAATAGAGTAAATACATTATGTATTGACTCATAAATTGTAAATGAATCCATAAAATGTATCTGGAAAATTGTATATGTAAGGATCATTGCGTGTGATACTTTGTGCATTGACAAACTAAGAAGATTTATTTTCCAGTATTATGAAAACATTATAATTTATAGATTTGTTCTCTCTCTTGTTGTGATTTGGTAACTCAATGATTAATAGTATTGAGTACAATAATATTAGAGTCGATGAAAAATGGAAACAATAAAATGTGTTTTGGTCGGTGATGGAGCTGTGGGGAAGACGTGCATGCTTATCTCGTATACAACAAAAACGTTCCCAACCACATATGTGCCCACGGTGTTCGACAATTATGCGGTGACAGTTATGATAGGTGATGAGCCATATACATTAAGTCTATTCGATACAGCTGGTCAAGAAGATTACGATCGCTTGCGAACCCTTTCATATCCACAAACCGATGTATTCTTAGTCTGTTTTTCGGTTATTTGTCCAAATTCATTTCAAAATGCCAAGGAAAAGGTCTAAATAATAACAATTTGTATTTAATTCTAAGTATTCTTAATACGATTTTTATGTTTTTCCAGTGGGTGCCGGAAATAAGAAAGAACTGCCCAAAAACGCCATTTTTATTGGTTGGCACACAAAATGATTTACGCGATGATAATGCACTTCTTGGAAAGTTGGCTGAAAAAAATCAAAAGCCCATTACAATGAAAAAAGGAAACAAATTAGCCAAAAAGTTGAAAGCTGTTGCATACGTTGAATGTTCAGCATTGACACAGGTGAGAATATATCATCAATTTCAACCAGTGTTGGCAAATAGACAGTCTATTATACAGCCGATGTATAATCAGAAGATTCGCACAAAACAATGCAAAAGTACAATGCACAAAGCAATCGGTTACAATAGATGCAAGTTTGCAATTTGTTTATTTGTTTTGTTTATTTTATGTCTCCGCTTTGTGCGGATATTCTTTTGATTTTAGTCCGTTGTCTATTGACATGTCTATAGAATGTCTCATCGATTCCCAACACTGATTTCAGCACATTTTACATTAGATCTCAATTCAAATTTTAATTCAAACCAAAAATCCAAAATCCACATTTAATGTAATCATTGACATTTCAAAACGTTTTAATTACAGGCCGGATTGAAAAATGTTTTCGATGAAGCTATTTTGGCACACTTAGTGCCACCCAAAATATCTGAAAAGAAAGCATGTTTCTGTTTTTAAATATGTGAGAAATATCGATGAGCCCATGACTAAAAGATGGTTTCTATACAACTTTGTTTATTTTGTTCGAAAATATGATTTGATTATGAATACTTACAAATGCATACTCATTAAAGTGTATACAAGTAAGAAAGAACGATAAAATATTTTGATTAACTAACATAATTCAAGGAATCGATAAGAGAAATTAAAGTCATAAATTAATGGAAATGAATCATGATTTATTTAATTTTTTTTTAATCGTATTTCATTGCATTTTTCCTTTTCTTTTTCAAATATATTGAAAAGTGTATAAAAATATTCTGATCGTTTGTATGTTTGCTTGATCTTTTGCATTGTGTGCATTGATGAAAATTACACTCGCGAAACATTTTCAAATGGTTTCATGTTTATTTTGGTGAACCCAATTTTTCAAAATTTACATAGAAATTACATCATCGAACAATTCTACAATTACAATTACAATTACAATTACATTTCGAATCTAAATTCATCGTACAATTGTTGAACTATTCTAATAAAAAGTAAAAAATATTGGTTCTGATGTTTATGCGGATCAAACCGATGTTTTTATATAAAATTGTCCATGTGTAATTAAATTTTCTTACGCTTAATATGTATTAAATGAAATTAAAAAAAAAATTTCCCATTATGCTGTGATTATGTACAAAGGTAAAAAAAATGTCTTTTAAGGAGTTACGTTGGGCGTTTGAATAAACAGAATAAATAAAAATATTGACTTAACCTATAAGAAGGAAAATTTTGGAGGTACCACTTAAATTCTCGAATAAATTGTTCTCAACAATTTAGAAATGCAACTCCAGCCAATTCTAAAGAAAATTTCATCGAGACTATACATTAAATCAACTAACAGCTTTGTGTCTCATTCCCAGTTCATTGCAAAATATTTTATATTCTGTTATGAAATCGTGCGTGAACCTTTTTTTAAAAACGAGTATTTCATTTTGCATAAAACAAAAATTACAACAAAATTCCTTTTTTTTCTAAATGATGATCTTCTGTTTCCGACTGAGTTCGTGTTTTATTTGTGTTTTACGAATTACAATGGTTTTTAGTGGCTTTTGTCATGGTAGCAGTGAGGTGTTTGACAATGTTGATTGACTATTAAAACTATTATTGCTTAAATTAGCGGTAGAAATTGCATTTGATGTTGGCTGCAGTACAACCGTATTTGCATTGCTATTTACAGCGCTTGTTGTTAGAAGTGGAGGCAAACTTGGCAATTTAATCTGAACAGGCAGAGTTGTATTATCGCTGGTGGGAACCTTTAAATTCAAAATTAAAACGAAGTTTATTGAGAAAATTCAATCACATCTCATGGTTCAATTGAAATTTATATAAAGCTTACATGCAAGCAAATCGTTTGACAATCGCCTTGTAGCTGGAGCACCTGTTGTTGCTGTTGTTGAAACTGTTGTAGTATGTCATCAGTGGAGCAATTTGTTGTGGTTAATTCTGTTTTTATCGCATTTGTGTCAATCGGATTTGACGGCATTGTAGCCATTGGAATTGATGTTATATTCACCGGTGTCATATTGGTATTTTTATTCGTATTTGAATTACCATTTCCATTTCCATTGGCAGCCGCCACCGCTGCAGCTACAGCCTTTTGAGCCTGAGCCTGTGCATTCATTTCTTCTTTTAAACGTTTTGTCGCATGAGACTTTGTGTGCTTGCGTAAATGATCTTTTCGATAGAAACCTTTTCCACATTCACCACAAATCTGAAAGCAGAAAGAAGACATTAATTTATGTGACATCAAATCTAAGCTAATGAGAATAATTTAAAAAAAATACCTCCGTTTTATCGCCGCTATGAATGACAAAATGCAGATTTAAATGTTCTTTTCGTTTAAATCCTTTTTTACACACACTGCATATATGTGGCCGTTCCGGACTGTGTCCAAGCTTATGACGTTCCAAATGTTCCTTTCGTTTTAAACCGGCTCCACAAATATCGCAAATGTATCGACGTTCTGCATATAGACAAACAAATATCATATGAATATTCAATCAAATTTTGTTGAAATCAATGTTCATACCAATTTTGTGCACAGTTAAATGCTGTTCGAGATCAGTTTTTTCCGCATATGCCATTTGACATTCAGGACAACAAAAGAGAATTGTCCCGTCAAGCGCTGTAGCTATATGCACTTGGCCTGGTTTAGGCGGCTTCGGTTTTGGCTAAACACAGTAAAAGAAGAACAAAGAAAAACATAGAAAAAGAGAGAATGAGTTGAAATGTATATGGATTGCATTACATACATCAATGTATCACCCACAATAAAATGTCGATTCGCAAATTAAATGTTTCAAATAAAAATGATTAATCAAGTATTCAATTTTGCTTACCGGTTTCTTTTTATATTTTCGTTTCTTTTTCACTTTACCATTTGCGTCGATTTCGACTTTTGTTTGCGTTGTCATTGGTTCTGTTTGTTGTTGCAGATTGGTTTGTTGTAATTGTTGTGGCTGGCTTTGAACTTGTGTTAATACTTGATGTGATTGCTCTTGAATTGAATCAATCATTTTTTGCTTTTCATTCTCTTCGGATTCAATCAATCCTGGATCTTGTTTTATAACAATGCCATCCGTGGTAATTGTATCACCTCGTTTCATTTGGATATTATCTGTGTCGAATTTTAAGTATGGTTGTAAATTGATGGAGATTCCTTGACGGGCAATAAAGTCATTTATATCATTTGTTTGTGGTGTTGAAATCGAATTTTGTGCCCAAAATGGCTCTTGTTTGATGGTTATTGGATTCATTGCACTAAAATTAAAATTAAAATTAACATTAATTTTATAAACAAATTTTTAAAATTTGCACAACATGAAAAAACAAATCAAATATATAGAAAATACTTACGGGTTTTCATTTTCATCTTTCAACGAATTGTTCATGTTGCCATCGGTGGTCATTTGCATATTTGTTCCATCACTAGTTTGTTGCATTTGCGGTTGTGTTTGTGCAAATAATTGTAAATCTTGCGGCTGTATAGCTGCTAATACTGTAACACCTTCGGGTAATCCATGATTTGGAAGCATTTCACTTTCTGGTGGCATCGATACAGTGAGCACTGTTTGTTGTGGAAATCCTTGAACATTACCAAACGACATTGGAATATTTTGATATTTTGGTGCTGATTGAATCTGATTCGGATTAAGCACTTGAATTTGAACTGTTTGCTGTGCATCGCCTGGTTTATCGCCGGGCATCGTAATGGGCAAAATGAATGTTTGTGCATGTGAAAGATTTGCTGGTGCACTTGGTTGCATTTGCGTTGGAAAATTAGCGGCAGTTGTCCCATCGACCGAACGTACAAATTGTACGTTTCCATCGGTACCCGATAATAAACTGACAACTTGACCATTTGATGCGGTTAAATTTTGTGCAAATTTTGCGGTTGTAAATTGATGCAGCGATGAATTTGCTGGCAATGATGTGAACTGTGTTGTGAACGGCGAAAAATTCATCTTTTGAAACTAATGAAAAAATTTAAATGAAAAAAAATAAACAAATGTTCGTAAATATATAATTGAAAATATCCAAAATTAGGCTGAAAGTGTGCTTTAATGTGATTTTGAAAAAATGCGACATATCGTCAAGTATTTTCAAAACACTTACGTCGATTATGTTATCGTTATCGTCCATTTTTCTGACGTCTTACTGTGCGCGTTATCAAAGCAACAAATGCGAACCGTAGATAGCATAAAAATCATGTATTTTCCAAGTTAGTCACTGCTGAGAAATTATGATTTTCTACATTATTTTATTTTTAACATTTTTCAATTTAATTTTATTTTGAAATGACGAATTCGATCGATAAGAGTGAGTGATTTGATTTGATTTGGAATGATAAATGAGAAAACTAGCCATTTCAGTCATTTTCAAAAAAATAACTTCCAAATATACCATGAATGTGCGAAACTTTTCTTTTATTTTACCTTGCTTTGCTTTGGGTCCATATACTTTCATACTTCAACTAATTTTCACACTAATTTTGCCATTCATTTTCATTAAGATTTAACAAATTTCAATTATGATGATGTATCTTCTGATTTTGATACTGATCTTTACACTAATTTAACGTATTTCTCTGTTGGTCACCTTGTTAAAAAATGTTGAATTTAAAAAAAAAAATTAAAAATATTTTCCAAATACTTCAATAGAATAATATTCGTCTTGGCTGAAAATACTCATACACATCACCTACATTCACATAAAAGTCCATTCAATTGGACAAATTAAACGCAGAGCGCAACACAATAAAATACTCAATCCAAGCAATATTCAAAGTTTTAAAAAATGACTATGTTGTGCATATACCACAACATAAACTCTAACTGTTTACTCACTAATATGAAACGGTTTCATCTCATTCGCGACAAATTATGTGTACGCATTCGGTGCGCCATTCACATTGTTATATGTATATAAATATATACATTTTTTTTTTCGTTCATCAAATTCGTTCGGGTACGTATTTCATAATAATTCTGTAGAACCGCAAATGCAACTGTTGTTCGCCTCTGTCTCGATAAATCGTTTTATGCTGTCACGCATTCGAGTGCTCATGTGTATTACTTGATAGCGCACTCACAATATGAATGGAATAACTATCCAAGTGGAACGTACATTCAACGAGCAATGCAAAATTTAAAGATCATGTTGAATATCGAGAAGTCACAAACAATACAAACCAGAAAAATAAAATAAACAAGGAACAGATCGAATGTTTGCTTTGATGCGTTTGGAAAATAATTGTAGAAATATTGCAAACAATGGAAAAGTGAAAAGAAAACATATGCAAACAAATAATATTGACAGAATGCTGGGTTCATTGCTTCATTTTCTGAGAGTCTATCGTTTTCTCATTAATATTCATCGAAATGGTATACGATCGAAAGGAAATTTACTTGAATTTCGTGCGATAATGTCAATCATTATAAATACAAATTGATTTGACCTGATTTGCTATTTTATTACTCTTCACTGTTCATACAAACATAAAATGAAACCAGAGCAATCAAAGAAAAAAAATCGAGATTTGTTGTTTCCATTTTCAGTAGAAGACTACATAGTTCATTTACATCCCAAGTGAATTGTGTCCGTATATTCAATTCATTTACAGTAGCTGAAAACATATTATGCAATTACGTCACGAAATCTTGTTATTTTCTGTTTTCCTTTTATTTTTCATTTGAAATTTGCAATTAAAATGTGCTATTACAATGGTAAATATCAAAAATTGCGCAGAATAGGAAGCATCAAAGTGTTTCATTTTCACTGATCTTACGCTGTTTATTGCATTGATCCAAAGCCGATTTTTGAACGAAGTGCACATCATACAAAGGTTGCTAGCAACAGCAAAGAGAAAGTAGTTATACGGCTTTCTTATAAGTCAAAATTCCAGATCATTTAATTCAACTTTCTAAGATCGGCTCGTGTAGTAGCGTACATACGAAAATGAATGTGAACCTCTTCAAAATGCATGCCAGATATGAAAGAAGAAATAAAAGACACCGTAGCGATGTGGATTTCTTAGCATAGTTACGATCTTCTCCATGAAAATCGAAAGCAATTTAAAATACCAATTAATATCGACTCGAAAGGTCAATTCTTATGGGAAGATAAAGTGTAAATCGTTTTAAAACTGTATATTTGGGAAATTTCCTTGTTTTCAACTCAACTATGGAAGTGTTTAATGTTTCCGTGTAATGAAAATACAAAATAAACAAAAAACACATAATTTTTATTGATTATATAAAAATAATGAAATGAAATGAAGTGAACGAACAAGAAGTGAAACGCGTTTTCGTGCGAGCAATACACACTCATACATACGAAGCATAACCTTAAGCACACAATCGTTCATTTGTATAAGACACTTTTAATGGATATTTTTTTTTCGTCGAACATTTCATAAAATAGAAAGTGATCTTAATCTGATGTTTTGCAATGTTTTTTTTATCCACTTTGGAATAAAATAATGTACAAATATTTGAACATTTGATTTTAATATGGGTTGTGTTGCAGGTATTTTAAAAATTTTAACCCATTTATTCTGGCGGATCATTAAAACTGATTCATTAGTTTTCAAATGAATAGTATTTGATTTAAAAGTAATTTTTGAAATCAACGCAAACAGATTTCTTTGAACTTTTAAACTTTTTCATTGATCTTTTCTCATTTTTTGTTTCCTTTGACCATTCACATGGATTAAATCAATTTAGTTCCGTTTAAAAGAAAAGTGAAAGTATTGAATATGTTAACGATATTATTTTTGTCTTTCAAGGATTTCTATTTTCAGTTTAACTTCATTTTGCACTCAGTAAATATCATTTGACGTTTTGCTTCTTCTAACAAATACGACTGAAAGAAAATATTTGATTGAAAATGAAATTCTCATCCATTCGATTCACTGAATTATTGAACTCAAAGTTTCACATAAATTTGGAATATATCAAACAAAACGTTGTGCACACACAAAAGATCAAATCAAATGCACGATCACCCACTCAATCAACTATCGATCAATACTCAATTCAAACCAAAAGCACAAAAAAAAAAACAATTTCCCATTCGTAGGGTTTGTTTTCATTTTTTTATCGCTTCTGTCTCTTCTCTTTTTTTTGGTGAAAACGGCAAAAATCACACACCAAACCAATCCTACCTCCAGTCTGTGGTGGAACAATATATAAACTGATCGTGCCATATTACACAAATTTTATTCACTCTTCGGCCAACAAATTGAGCGCACATAACAACAACAACAACAACAACAGCATTAACCGTACCACTGTACAACTATACAACACACATACAAGGTCTGAGCTGAATTGGATAGTACAAGAGAAACGAACGAAGAGAATAAAAAAAAAGAAACCTAGTACGTGTACAGGTATGAGTACGCACTTTGAAGGTATGCTTTTTTGTTTCTGCTATTGAAACAGCAGCAACAATCAATGTGGGAAAACACAGAGAGTTTCTTGGGATCATTACGACACACCAGTTAACATTTCTCAACCAATGCGCAGTTATATTTGTGTTTGTATGTTTCATTACTACGTGTTAGACTCATTAAATGATCGCCACTGATGAAACGAGCTTCCAAAGCAAAATGAAAACATCTTAAGACAATCACAAGCACGAGAACAAGCTCAGATCCAAGCACAAGCACAAATACAAATACAAATGCAATGCATTGGAACGTAAAACTTTACAGCAAATCCCAAATCAAAAGCAGATTTTTTATGGATCGGTTTAAATGATTCCGCCAATGAAATGATTTTGAAACGCTGTTTTTCTCAAATACGATCCATTTCATTTTTTCAAGAATATTTCACCGAATTGACATTTCTATAGAATGTTATATTCGCTATTCAAGAAGTAATGTCAACACAGAATGGATAGTATTGGTTCTATGAATACTCAATTTGATTTTAGTAGTTTGCATTGTTTTGAATTCAATTTAAATTCATTTACTGTTTCTATTCTATGCTTACATTAAATCACATACGATCATCGTCTCAAGTGTATTCGCGTACATGCTGAAGGCAGCCGAGGTAATAAAAACTGTGCGCAAAATGAATTACGATGAATAAAGAATTCGGATAAGAACTGTGTTGAGGAGAGGGCTCATGTCAGAAGCACTTGTAACAATACGAATAATTTTTTTTTTTTCAACATTCATGATCGACTATGCCATTTTGAAGCCGTAAAAAGACGACTCGAATGAAATAGAGTGGCAATAGTGAATGATGATCGAGAGAGGAAAAAATAACAATACTGTCTTGTATAATTGCATGAACTCAAAAAGTATGTTACGGGCCTCTTTTTTTTCTCTTTCTCGATTGCCCAATTTAGTGATCATGATTCATGGCTTATGTACCGTTGTATGTTGTTGCTTGTTTGCTACATGAAATGGTTGAATTGGCATATAGATCTGTAAATATAATAAGACCGACTCAATGAGAAATTACAAGGGAATGAGAACATTAAATATTCTTTGTTGCATTGTTCGATATATTCCATTGGTCTGGACAATTATTGAAATGCCAAAAACCGATATTTTTGCGACGCAAATTTTTATACTTGTTTTTTGAACGTGTCTGACTAAAAGAATGACCCAATTTCGACGTTTTTCACTTACTTGTTTTACATTTAATTCGTGAATGCGTTCTCTTTTTTGAACATTAAATAAATGTTAAACGAAAATATTATGAGATTTTTTTAATTCAACAGAAGGTCAGAAGAACGATCGATTGTATGATGATGGAGATATTTTCGATTTCAAATATGAAAGGTTGACGGTTTTATTCACAAAGAAGCCACTAAAAATGCTCAAAAATATTGATTGAAATCGAATCGCAGTTTGGTTGCCCCGGTGAAGATTTCGAAAATGCAGTGGGAATTCGAAAATGTCGTTTTTAACATCCCTTCCATCCATAAGTTCCCTTCCATCCATTTGTGAGTTAGCTCCCATTTTTCATATGCCACTACTTGTTGCTTCTCTTGATATACACTTTTCGTTTATATAGCATTGAAATGGTTACCATATTGTTCGAATGGAAACGATTAGCATTCCATTTGAGTGTTAAGCACCGTTGCTAAGAAATCAGTTATTCTCCGTCGAGACAATAAGTTAGTCGACTCAAACTAATGAGTATATTCAATTTTTACATTGTCGTTTGTCGATTGTTTTTTAATCGTTATAGTTCATTCTCTTCAATGGAATTTAAATTGTATTCTTCTAATTGCATTGCAGTTATCGATATTAATTGCCCACAAAAATGTTTATGAACAGTAAATTTTAAGTTTGTGAATTATTTCAAAGTAATTCAAGCTAACGCTGAAAATACTCACTGGAATTTTGTTAATAAATACTATTTGTACATGTATTTATTCAATTTTCTGTGAAAAATTGTTACATTCCGTTTATTTTCTTTTTGTGTTAATAATTTTCTTCTTTTTTTTTTCAAATTTAAATTAAAATTCAAGGCAATTCTCTGAAATTCTTTAGAATTCTGTTCACAGGTAGCCGCATGTTTATATTTGACCTTTTTTTGAATGGTGTGAGTGATTGTGTATACATGTATGTATTTATGTAAATTAAACGCATTCAATAATATCTGTATGTAGAAAGTTTCTGTTTGTTTGTTTGTTTGTTTTTTAATTTGTTTGTGATGTAGAGTTGTCTCTTTTCTGATTCTGTGCAATTTGATCGTAGAAGCGATGATAATTTTTTCGTCAAGTTTGAGCGAGAGATATACGAATAAATACAATATAACTTGGCGGCTCGATTGAGTTGTGGTTTCCTTGAATGTGGTGTTTATACATGCAAATTACATATTGTCGTCGAACTGGTTACAAATGTTATGATTTTTTATTTAAATTCATTTTGTGTTCTTTCTTATATTCGCCGGACTACGAATTAAGCTAAGATGAACGATCAAAACAACGAGAAAACGGAATGCTTACACATTTCTCTGCAAAATAAATTTTTAGATGATTAGCACTTGTGGTAGATTCAATTATCAATTCAGGCATCGCTGCAAATTTGAAAGTTACTTTTTCTCTCTGTCTTTCTCGTTTACTTCTTTTGAATTAGTAGTCTGCCTTCAAACTTCCTTGTTAATGATATATAGAATATTCAAGAGAACTGCCAATTTTGGCGTTACTTGAATATTAAAATACACTTTACTTTTAGAAAAATATTGTCATTTATTTGTTTGAATACGTCTGGACATAACAAACAGCAATAATCATCAGATAGCAGTTTGGCTCTGTATGAATTTCAAGGAGTGGTTTGGTTAACGTTCATTGCACGACATTTTTTTTCAATCATGAGAGCTGGTGACTAACTATGAGAAAAATTCAATTGAATTTCATTCGTATTTTTATCTTTCGAAATAGTACGTATAATCACGAAGATGTTATTAATTTGAGATAAGCAACTTTAAGAGAAAGAGAGAAAATAAAAATTTTCTAGAATCATGACTTTTTTTTTTAAATCTCATTCGACGTATATGTACATCCGGTACGATACTGGAACATTTTGCGAAGCATTTGAGTTAAGACGTCATAATCTAACTTCATCAATTAACACATTCTAAAAATAATTTATTGAACAAACACAAAGAAGATGAATAAAAACCGGTTTAACATTGTCAACTGAAGATTCAACCGAATTTCATTTATGAATATGTATGTTTGCATCGTTTCAGAAATCGTTCACAAAAATGAATTCATAAAGAGCTTTTGAAATTCGATATTTGTGTGGAGTGAATCCAAAGAAGTGATTTTTGAAAGAAGACATCGCAAAAAAAAAAAAAAAAAAAATTAAACGAAAGAAAAAACTGACAATAAATTCGAAGAAATCAGTACAGCCACATTGAATAACACAAAATCATCAATACACAGATTTACACAGAGCTCTAGAAAATAAAACCAATGGCAAAATCCAATTTGACTTGTGGCTATCACAATTCCAAATGAATGTATGCAAAAATTCAGCACAGCGAATTGAAATAAATTAATCACTGTAGAGTTTAGTGTGTTTGACGCTAAAAATCTGTTTGGCGTGTGGGAAAAAATAAATATTATCCATACTCCATGTTTGAGCTCATTACCATGCAATCAAAATGTACAAATTAAGTAAAATTCACATCATTCCGGTGAATAACAATTATATTTAATTTACTATTGAAAATGGAAGTGGGTTGCAGGTCAATAAAAGCTATTGTGTCGGCAATTTGCTAACTGATTTTGCAATTAATCGCCAGGTAAAAATGTATGACGGTGCATTAAGCAGACTTTTAAATTCAATTTTTATTTAAATATCGGCATCGAAAAACTGTATCCACCGACTGAACAATTTTTGTCGTTGTACTATGTTTGGATTGTTTTTTGTTCTCTCTTTCTTTTCAATGACTTTAAATCCATTTGCGAGAAGAAAATGTAAAACATTTTTTTTAATGGAATGAATTTAGATTCGGAGAATTTACACATTTCCGTAAAATATTGAAAAACACCTGTTTCAGTTGAATGAAAAAAATTCATGTGGTATGGCAAGTGCTATGGAAACACAACACTTTTACTATGCGAACATGCTACTTGTTGGTCTTGTGCATTGTTTATGTCTTTTTACCTTATTTATCTTTCCTTTCGACAGCGTGACGTTCATTTGAGTGGGGGTTAGATTAAAACCATCTTGGTACGATTCTTTGTTAGAACTTACGGTATTGTTTGTATGAAAAGAGCAAAAGCGAGGCACACTGTTTGCGAAGAGTGGTGGATGATGGTGGTGGAAGCCGCAACAGCTACACTACACTTCACCACGTGCTCGCTTCAGATCTATTGATCATCTGGTCGAAATGGAATGTGCCTTTATAAACACTCATTTCATTCATAAAACTCAATTTCACTGCAAATGAAATCGAAAGTTATATTCAACAAACAACATGAGTATTTAATTTCGGTTTCTTATGATTTGTACCCCAATATTTTATTCGCAATTTTCACATAATAGAGTTCAAAAAAAAATATCAGTAATACAGCAAAGAAAATAATGTTTTCTTTTTATAGAATGTGTCAAAAAATGGTTGTTCATATTGAAATCGGAGAATTACTCTTACTGAGGTAAGTTGAATTGAGTTGATAATCAAAGTTCATTGGCATATCATTTTGCTGACTCAAAACAATTTCAAATTCACGCTTTTTGTTTATTTTGACCAAATGAAAGCATTGAGCATGAATAGATAGTCATTCGTTCATTTGTGTACCTCTCTCTCTCTCTCTTTCTCCCTCCCTCTCTCCTCAAAATACACATTGCAAGTTTATTTTTCCACTTTTGAGCGTGAGCACAGAATATGGTGGTATTCAATGTTTGACATATCCTACTCCAGCTTAGCTGAAACGAGATATAATACATAGAAGAGAGCGATTCGTTATAAGGGATCAACACCGAACAAACTGGTAAATACGCACACCGTATACTCATGACAGCAGCCCTACTCTGTAATAAATGACATAAAATATTTTACCCTCGCCTCTGTGTCTGACATCAGTTGCCATAGCATTCCCCCTTCTGTCTTTCATTGTAGCTTCTTCGTAGCAAATGTGGAAATAGCAACAGAATATTTGTTGAACCGGCATAACGGTGCCGATGCTATAGTCGTTACGAGTTTTGGTTTTTCTTGCTGCGTTGAACTAAAACGATTATTCATTTATTTTCTGTAGATAGCTCGGGTCTACATTTCTGCAGCAATGAGAATAGTTTGAAAATGGTACCTTTTTAAATTTGAAACCATATGATATTTCGACCAAGTGACGAGTCACAAGTTGTGACTCACATCATACATACGAATTGAAATAATGAGGTTGGCAAATTTAAAATAAAAACTCGTTAATTTAAGTTTACGAAAAAAAAAACGTTGGGCACAACGAACTGCTTTGGACAAATGACGACATGAACAAGAAGTGAGCGCATATTTAGTTTGCACAAATGTTTTACATATGTGCACAACTTTAAAGAGAGGAATTATGTGTTTGCATGAATAATATATAAATCCGGTTGCTCATTGCCATCGCTTAAAAAAACATAAACGCATTCATTACAACTTTATGTTTCGTTTTTAAAACAAAGATGAAACTTTTTGAAAATTGTTCAAAACAAAAAAAATTAATACACTAGTGAATTTATTGCGTTCTGCTGATCAACATAATGCCCAAGCACAATGAATGGGCATGTTTCGTGTGCTTCGTTTGATGCAAAGCCTGCAGTTGAGAAAATGATCAAAATTTATTACCACTTCTGAATAAATGGGAAAAAATTTCGCTCATTTGCATGTGAAAAACATAGAAGCTAATTTTCACATTTTAAATTTAACCTTTGAATTTTTGTTTGCAGCAACTTTCCAGAATGAAAGAGAGAGAATGAGAAAAAATGAAATCCGATACAATTGAGTTTTTCGAATAATTGTCCAAAATTATCGTATTATGGCCCGTAATTATCTATGAGAAATGCCTTACAATAAATCAAATACGTATCAACAACAACAAAAAAATCATGAATGCCAATTTTTTATTGATGAAAAAACTTGCTCCAATTTTCCGGTTTGTTGTAGCTCAAAGCAATCCCTACCGAAACGCACACGTATATGACAAAGAGTAAGGGTAAAATGGAAATACACTCCAAACGCCACGACATCAATGGCAATGATGGTGGTGGTGGTAGAACGTCGGCAAATAGAGGGTGAAAAAAAGTAGTCACATTCGTTCCACTCAATGCAAACGAAACGGTATAAACACAGACTACGGAAACTTTTTCAAAGAACATTTCATACTGACTCTTGAATAATGTCTTTGCAACTGTATTTTCAATCTTTAGGAGAAGAGAATCGTTTGTAGTGTTGGAAAGTAAAAGTGGTTGTTAGACAGTCAATAATGTAGGAGCGAAAGTCGTGCGAATACATTTATGAAAAAGAATGGAAAAAGATAAAAACATCATCCCACCACACGAAAAACGAGAGAAAAACCCCCCACCCGAAAATAAGTTGAACGGTAGTGTGGCTCATGCACACTGAGTATATATGTATGACCTATCTGACAAGCATGCCGTATTTTGGCTCTAGAAAACCCGACAAAAAAAAATATAAAAACAATAAATAAAAACAACAGTTTTGTGAATGAATTTTACTATTTTCACACTCGGTCGCCAATTCTATAGCTAAGATAAAGCGCATTTTCATTTCATTCACTGACGCCTAATCAACAAGATCGATATAAACACGACGTTCGATAGCATTTTACATGTAATCAACATTTGAATCACACTTCAACCGATTTGCTTGGCGCTCATAGATAAACAAACAAAAATTAGGGCCACTTACTTGGTTAAATTATAGATGAGCTATTTTATTTGAATTTTTGATGAGTATTATAAAGTTTTTTGTTTTGTTTTGTTTTGTTTTGTTTTGTTTTGTTCTGTTTTTGATCACGACAATATGCCAGACATTTGTTTCTTATGGATTTCTATTACAAAACTACAACAAATTTGTTCTTTAGTCACTCAGAAAATAATTCAGCCGTAATTCCGCTCAAGCCGAAAAGATAGTTGTTTCTTTTTTCTGTTAATTGAAAACTATTGTCATAAATCTATTCATTGCCACTATGTTCATTAAGCTATACATATCATTTTCTTTGCCGAAATATTTCGTTTTAGCACCCGATTTTTCTCAACTGGATTCACATACATTTCACAGATTAATAATGAAAATATCCAAAAATATGCATCAATAAAACAATTTTCAAATAAAATCAATGCAATTCAAGTGACACAAGCTCTTGTTTTACCAAATACAACATGATTTATGAAATTTTAAAACTCGAAAAAAAAAATATTGAGAAAATGAAAAAATGTCGCAAGTATATTGTACTCGCACGCACACTAAACGAACATTACACATAAGTTATAAAAGAATGCACACTTTTTATTAGTAAATATATTAGAATTAGTTTTTGCTTGTACACACTATAGATGCATTGTTCATTGTTGTATATATGTTGAAAATACGAGTTTTTTTGTATATACACTCGTTCATTCGCTCTCTTTCTTCTCTTGATTATTCGTATTTCAGATTGCGCTTTACTAACATCAACACCAAACGCAACACTACCAAAACATACTATTGTTACCGTTCCCGTTCAGGAGCGCATTCAAATGTTGTAGTAAATGTGCCATGCGTCTATGTATGTGTACGCTCCTCATATTGAAATGTATGCCAGTTTATATTATGTCAAATGTTAAGTTGCGTTCCGAATCTATAATAAACAATGCAGGTATTTAGATAAACATCATAAACAGCAATAAAACGATTTTTATTTTACAGATCCTTTGGTTTTGCCTTAATTACATGTTGTAAATCTATTCTGGGAGAAAGTTTAGACTTTCAGTCACATTTTGGAATTATAATGCAATTACGCTCTATTTTTAATGTTTATAGCTACTAAAAGGTTATTTTCAAAATGATATTTTAATGGGAATTCCGAAATGAAAATAATGTTGATTTTTATGTTTGAAAATAAACAATTCAATATTTGGAAATCAGTTGTTTATTTACTTCAAAATAAATATATTTGACACGATATTTGCATTTATGAATTTTCACACAAATATCAATCGCAACGGTTGACCAACATCCATAAATATAATATATAAGTATGAAATATTGACAATTTTATTTCAAAAAAGAAAAAAAAAGAGAATGAAATTGCTCGAGTACGTTCATTGACAGACAAACGAACGATTGACATTTGACATTTAAACTGTGTTTATTTCTTGCGTATTTTATATAATCCATACAGACACTTTGTTTTCCTGAATTGTTCCAATTGTATTTAAAATGAAAAGGCACACAATTGACGTTTAGTTTTTTTTTTTCATTGCTTAATAGTGAAAAGTGTATTTTTGTGCGTCAAAGCAGGACGTGTCAGTAATTTGAAACAAATTAACCTCATTCGATAAATAGAATTTGAAAAAAAATTGTGTGAATTTCTTTTATTTTGTGAATCAATTGTTGTTATCAGCGAATTTTAATTGGATCAGCACAAAGTAAAATTTGCGTTGACATTTATGAAGTGAACTAGAATTAAGATTAGAATCACTGAACAATGATGTCGTAATAACATGAAAGTATATAAACAAAGCGTAAGACGTCATTGTTGTGTGAGAATTTAAATAAGTAAAAATATTATACACACGTTTATTGCAAAATAAAAATCTAAGCGAAAAGTTTTAATGAGCAATCGATGCGCAATAAAAACAAAGTCAATAAAAATTATAAGTTATTGTCTAGCGAACGCAATTTATATATTTCTATAGAATTCAAGGACAAAGAATACAATGTCAGATCGCAGTAATGCATCGTCGCCGTCCCCATCTGGGCAACAGCCACTAGTCAAAATTGGACACTACACACTTGGAGCAACACTTGGCACTGGAACATTTGGAAAAGTAAAAATTGGTGAACATCTATTGACCAAGCACAAAGTGGCCGTGAAAATTCTCAATCGACAAAAAATTCGTTCGCTTGATGTAGTTGGAAAAATTCGACGCGAAATTCAGAATTTAAAGCTATTTCGTCATCCGCATATAATCAAATTGTATCAAGTAATTTCAACGCCTACGGATATATTTATGATCATGGAGTACGTTTCAGGCGGAGAGCTTTTCGATTACATTGTTAAAAATGGAAAATTACAGGAACATGAAGCTCGACGATTTTTTCAACAAATTATTTCCGGCGTTGACTATTGCCATAGACATATGATCGTGCATCGTGATTTGAAACCAGAAAATCTTTTGCTCGATCACAATCGTCATGTAAAAATAGCTGATTTTGGCTTATCAAACATGATGTTGGATGGTGAATTTTTAAGAACGTCTTGTGGATCACCAAATTATGCGGCTCCAGAGGTGACAGTTAATTTTATTATCATAAAAGTATTATCAAATTCATAACTGTGTAATTCTTTTATTCGAAAAATTTCAGGTGATTTCGGGAAAATTGTATGCTGGTCCTGAGGTAATGTTCAATAGAGTATTATTAAAAATGAGAGAATTTTCATAGAAAAATGTTTATATTTCAGGTCGATATATGGTCATGCGGTGTCATTCTTTATGCTTTGCTATGTGGTACTTTGCCATTCGATGATGAACATGTTCCGACACTATTTCGTAAAATCAAATCAGGAATTTTCGCTATACCAGAATATCTAAACAAAAATGTGATCAGTTTGTTATGTCAAATGTTGCAAGTGGATCCATTGAAACGAGCAAATATCGAAGAAATTAAAAAGCATGACTGGTTCCAACGCGATCTACCAAATTATCTGTTCCCATCATCGATTGAAAATGACAGTAACATCGTAGATACTTTGGCGGTAGCTGAAGTTTGCCAAAAATTCGGTGTGCATGAGTCGGAGGTACACAATGCTCTACTTTCAGGAGACAGACATGATCAGTTGGCTATAGCCTATCACTTGATTATTGGCAAGTATTTATTTAATAACATTTTCAAGATGAATGAATTTACTTAATTTTAATTTTCCAATCTACTAAAAATAATAGACAATAAACGATTTGCTGATGAGGCAGCCAAATCAGAAATGGAAAACTTTTACGTGGTTCCACCATCAAGTCCACCCCCAACACACTACAGTCCAAACAATACAATTGATAAATCATCTGGTGAAAATACACCAGCCAATGCATTTCGTCATCCGGAGCGAATTGCACCACTACGTGAACGTGCAGCAGCAGCTAATAGTACACTGCTGTCAGGACCGAATGCACCGTTGTCAGGTGGTCCCATTGGCAGTGAAAAGGTTCGAGGAACTCCAGTCAAGCGAGCCAAATGGCATTTAGGTATTCGATCACAAAGTAAACCCAACGATATTATGCTTGAAGTATATCGAGCCATGAAGGCTTTAGACTACGAATGGAAAATAATTAATCCATATCATGTACGTGTACGACGTGTAAACAATTCGCCTGGAATGTATGATGTGAAAATGTCATTGCAATTGTATCAAGTCGACGCAAAGAGCTATTTATTAGATTTTAAATCACTCACTAATGAAGAAGTCGAACAAGGTGATGATGTTTTGATGGAAAATGCAACACCACCAAATTCAATGGGAATACCGGTGATGCCAAAACAACCAACTGGTCATCACACTATGGAGTTTTTTGAAATGTGTGCGGCTTTAATTATTCAATTAGCGAGATGAATTTCTTTAAATCAACGAATTATTTTAATTTATCACTAAATCGAAAACAAATTATAGCTTTCACATGTAGACCATAGCACTAGCGATTAGGAACAAAAGAAATTGAATACGAGTATTGTATATGTTTAACTTTGTAAAACACTTTGCTTTTCCTATTTTATATTGAATATTTTATCATTGAAAATGTTTTTTTTTCTTTCTTGTTATTGTTTTACTTTTATTGATAAGTTGATGATATTGGACTATTTTGAATTAAATATTAGCTCGCAATACGTTAAAGGGATTTTTTTTAACAAATACCATATTAAATCAATTGAATAAATTATTAAATCATTTCTTTTTCTCCTTTAGTTAAATATATTTTATTCTCAAAAGCTTCAAGTTTAGGAGGATAAAGGGGGGGGGGGGGTTAACCGAAAAGTTTCGTTACAGATGTAGAGGTGTCCACTCTTTAACCGGCGTCGGCATTGATTTTGGTTGGGGGTGCTCAGGGGCAAAAACTAATTAAGTAGATTGATAGAGCGTAGAAAGTTGCCATAAGAATGTCACAATATCTAAAGCACATTTTCCGTGAGCGATCTCCAGGTTTACCCCCTCCCTCTCACGCATGTATGATGTTGATATGTATCGATCTTTTTTATTTATCTTCTTCTTCACTGTTTTCTATTCGGTTTAATGGCTTATTTTGTTAATGCAAAAAGAAGGGACTGACAAAGCTAAAAAAAATGACAATGTGGCACCTCCATTCATATTTCTGATTTGTTCCATTGAGACTTGGTTAATAAGTCATAATATTTTGAGACTTGAGGCTTGATTTAGAATTCATGACGTTTTGAGACTTGAGGTTTGAAATTTGACGCGTCTCCAAACAATATAGTTTTATTTATTATTTTTTTAATTTTTTTTTTGTGTTTGATTTTCATAAAGGCGCTAAAAATTAATTTGAATTAATATTTTACACATAATTATTGAATATTTCATTAATTTTTTTCAATTTTTATTATTATTTATTCATTTTTACTCTACTGAGATTTCGCATGAAACTTTCACCTTTTGTCATAAATAAAGAAAATTCAAGTCTAAGCCTCAAATGGGGATGTCTATTCTTTGTCGCCCATCTAAATACAATGACAATTGTCATACACATACAATTCATAATTCGATCGATGCGATGCATAATGTTTTCCGTTAACATTCACCACAAAAGAAGATATGGGGCAAATTCATTGGTTCAAGCTGTGTTGTTAAAAAAATGATCTTTATCGTTACAATAAAGAGATAAAAAGAAATAAAGATACTTTTGAAGAAAGTTTTATTTTCAATATCACCTGATTTTACTTCCATTTCAATGGTAGTAATGGGTGATAATTTATCCATTGAAATGGGTAAAGCGTTACATATCCTAACGCAGAATTTAACTTAAAATCGTTACATAAATGTTAGTTAACTATATTTAAGACTAACTAACAACTTTGAAATGAAAATGACTTAATTGTGACTAATCAATTGGCGGCCATTTCACAGCTATATCAGATGCTGACTCAATTAAGAAATTACGATATTCTTGAAGAAGATCTGCAAAATTGAAAAGAAAAGAAAATATTCGCAGTCAGTTCATTTGATACATTTGAACAACATCGAAAACAGTTAAAATTATTCACAGTTTTACTTACAAAATTGATCTTTTTTCCAAATGTCCAAAATTGTCTGTTTGTTACTCACTTTACGCCGAATCAAAGCATTGATGAAACTTAGTGTATGTGGCGTATTTTGTGCCCATGATCTCACTATATTCTTTGGAGATGAACGTAACAATTTCACATTTGCTTTAAGCTGTGGGAAAATGTCACCATTCAAAAAAAACATGGCAAAATATCTGAAAAACAATTTTTTTTTTCATATATTAATTAAATCATCAATTAGATATTGTCTCTGAAATAGTGTAATGGAACACTTACTTGAAAACCATTTCATTGGTGGGCATTTCGATCTCAGCAACCGGAATTTCCCAACCAGAATTACCAAACGTCGCTTCGCAATGACAATAAATTTTTCCATTATTCGGATTGTATTTTGGTGGCGGTGATTCTTTAATTGTCTTTATATTGCACATTGAATTTGCATAAATTAAAAGCCAATCCGATTCAATGGCCGTAACACCGCGCATAAACATTTTTGTTGTGTCACCATTTTGAATTTCGTAAATTTCTTGATAAACAACCCATTCTGTGGAAGAATTTTGAATATTAGATACCATTATTAACACATTTTTCATCTAATAATTTCTTGCCTGGTCGTATATCGCGCAAAACCGAAGACGAATGCAAGAAAACTGGCTCTTCCATATCATGACGCTTGTACGCATATTTGAACTTTCGGCGATCCTCCTTGTTCGCTATTTCCTCTTGCGGTATTAATCGAGCCACTTGATCTGCCATTCCTGATAGTAAAATTTGACGGAGTAATTTTGCTTGAACATCTGTCGGTGGTTTTAATTTTGGATCGACATTCAATTCAACATCAGGCATATTCAAATTAATTTCATTTGTCAATTGAATGCGTAATTTTCTGATTTCTGTTACAGCCTTTGTACGCAGTCCATTATCACGGCAAAAGTTATCAAACTTTCCCGTTGAGTGTGCAAATTCAGCCGCACCCACGGCTCGAAGTAACACACATGGATCACCCAATAATAATGAATTTCCTTCACCAGCCCAAAGTTTTCGTTTTGCCGTCCATTTTGTCTTTTTGTGCACTTGTTCATCGTCAACAGGCGACACTTCGATCAATACTTCTTGAACAGAGAGCGCAGCTACTAAACAAGACGTGTACGGTAATAGATTATGTTGATGGCTCAACGCTAACATTTTTCCAAAACGTGGAGCGACTGGAAAAACGGAAATTGCCTTTCCCAAAGGTGTAATTCGAGTTAAAGTGTCACCTATTTGGTTGGGTGTTTTTTCTAATGCACCCAATAAAATTAATTTCTCTTCTGCGACTTTTAATTGAAGCAAATCAGGTGGAGATGGAAAGGGAAAGTTTATCACTTTATCAATTCCTAGTTAATGATTAGAACAAAATTGGAATTAGTTGAAAAATGTAATTATTACGTTGAATATCAATTTTTGCAGGAATTTACCCATGCATTTCATTTGAAGCACAAGATCTTCAACTGGTTTCTTCTGAATATCTGGAACTGCAAATTCATCAAAGTCATCATTGTATTTAGCAGATGAGTATAAACGATAACAATGACCAGCTGCGGTACGACCAGCTCGTCCAGCACGTTGATTTGCAGCTGCCTTACTTGCAAATGTCACAACAAATGCACTTACTCCGGTTACCTTGTCATACAAACGAGTTTTTTGCCTTCCCGAATCAACAACGTACTTTATATTTGGAATTGTCAATGACGTTTCAGCCACATTTGTACTGACAACACACAATCGTGTTCCTTCTGGCGGTGGTTCAAACACCATTTGCTGTTTATGCGATGGAAGCAGTGAATAAAGAGGCAAAACCCACAACGGTTGCGATGCTTTCAATGCCGTCATATGCTCTAGATTTGTATCACTTCCCAATTCAGAATCACTGTCACCACCGGCATCACTATCCATTTCAAATAAATCTGCTTGAGTGTCATCAGATGGCAATTTGTATTCATCCAAATTTATTTTTTGAATTGCCATTTGAGCGGCTAATTTCTTTTTTGACTTTTTCACTTCTTTAATAGCGCGTCGAATGTTAAACTCATCTTCTGAATCTTCGTGTTCTGAATCATTCTTTACAGGTGCATTTTCGGGTGTGTTAGATTTTTGCATCGATTTTGCTGGCGGTTTGTATGGAAATGCTTTTCTCAGTTTTCTTACCAAATTGTTTACCTCTTGTTGACCTGAATAATAGAAAAATGTTAAAAATTGCAGTTGAAATAGTAAAATGACAAATTGTATACCCGTTAAAAATATTAAAATGCCTCCCTCTGGCAATTTCGTGTGAATTTTAACCGTTTTATTATATGCTTCTTTAACATAATCATCAGCGGTATATTTATTAAAGTGAATTGTAACGGGAAATTGACGTGTCTCCACACTTATAACAGGCGGTGGAATTTTAAAAAGTTGTCGATTTTTCGTAAAGTCTTCAACTCGCAATGTAGCCGACATGATAATCAATTTCAATGGGCTACCTCTTTTTTGTCGTAATGGAACAATACGGGATAATAAACCAACTAAAATATCCGTGTAAACACTTCGCTCGTGCGCTTCGTCCAAAATTATAACCGAATATTTATTTAATGTGAAATCGGATTCAATTTCTTTAAGCAACACACCATCGGTCATAAATTTAATTTTGGTATTCTCAGTAGTGTTACCTTCGAAACGAATCAAATATGAAACAATATCAGATGATAAATTCATTTCGTGAGCTACACGTTTTGACATTGAAATAGCCGCCACACGACGAGGTTCAGTCACACCAATCATCTTCTTCTCGGCATAACCGGCTTCATAGAGGAACTGTGGCACTTGAGTAGTTTTTCCGCTTCCGGTTTCACCTGCTAAAATCACGATATTATTCTCATTTATTGTTTCCATTATCACTTGTTCTTCACCAAGAATTGGTAATTTCAATCGACAAGCTTGAATTTCAGATGTACGATCCACGTGAATGTAAACTGCTGGTTTTCGTTCAATTGGTGTTGTTGTTTTAGTTTTGGGAAGCTCTTTGTTTTTTTGTTCATTCTCCTTTTCTATTTCTATTGAATCAACTTGTTTTTCAACTTTCCAATTCTTCTTTGAACCTATGCCATTAGTTTGATTTTCGATGTTAATCTCGCCTGGATCTTCATCGGTATCTTCCTGATTTTGGTCATCATTCTCTTCGTTTTCTTCTTCTTCTTCTTCTTCTTTTTCTTGATCATCACTTTCATCCTCACTAGAAGTGGCTACATCAGTGCCAATCACATTCAAATCACGTTGAGCCAACTTTTCGTTGTCTTCGTCATCATCATCTTTATTATAACTATCGATTAAAGGAGGAATTTTCATTTTCTGTTTTGTTCATCAACTAGATTAAATTCAGAAATAACTCAAATACAAACCTTTGCAGTAGAGCTAATCGCTCTTTGCGTTTTTTCCCAGCAATACTACTCCAACGTTTTTGTTCCTTGCTGTTATCAATTTCAGCCAGTTTTGCATTATTCAAATCTCCAAATTGCGTAAATTTTTTCACACCTTTCGTTTGAACGTTTACAATAGAGGTTAATTTCTTGAGTTCATTGGCTGGCAATTGAACTGACGCTAATTTTTCCAAAAGTTCCGATCTCTATAAAATATTTATTTCGAATGTTATTAATAGTGTGTAATCAAACTAGCAAATAAAAAAAACTCATACTCCTTCTTTTTTCTTCTTTTTCTCCACAATTTTCTCAAGATTCTTCCGTTGTTTTTTTGATAGGATTCGCGTCACATGTTTTTGTTCATCTTTTTTAATTTTCGTATCTCGTTTTTTTGATGGTAAAACTAATGCATTTGATTGATCATATCCATATTCATCGGATGCATCTTCGAACTCAAGTTTTATCTAAATAAATAATTCCGAAATTATTTGCACGTTATTAATGTAAATTATCTTTTTCGTTCAATATCTTACCTTTTTCGTCTCAGTATTGTCAACAATCACTGTATTTACTTGACGACCTTTTGCATTATGTCTTCGCTTTCCCATTTTAATTTTGCAAATTGAATTTCATTGAATAATAATAAATGGATATAAAACTCAACGCACTACAAGTTAGAAGTACAGAATAAAATTGTAAACAAATTTTCGGTTCGTTTTCTACACGTGCTATTGAGAGCCGAAATGTCAAATAGCAAACATGTGTTGGTATTTGTGTGAAATGTCAAAAGTCTTATTCTCTCTCATATTTGGCTCTCCCAAAATTCGCTTTGATTAGCATTGCCAACTTAACAGACATAGTATATCATTCTCCTTTGTGCAGTGTAATATTCAATTTGATTCTTAGTCACGATTTCAACAATTTCATAAAAAATAATTTAAAATGGTGCGTAAATGCAAATAATATTGCATCATTCATAATATTTATTTGGATATTTACTGAAAAATAACACAATGAATGAGTTTTCATTAAATTTTAATGGAAAAAGATTGAAATTATGACGCCGGGTGTGATTGTTCTATTAGCTTTTATAGTAGCACGTGAATGGCGTAGTGTGTTTCACATGAATTTTGTGTATTTCTCGATCATTCCAAAAAAAAAATTTCAAAAATTTGTATGAAACAACTGATTGAAACTTTAAAAAAATTTAATATTCTGAAGAATATTTCAATCCAATTGTTCATGAAGAAAAAAGATTTTTTTTATAAATTCAAAAGAAACAAAAAGTGTGGTTATAAATGAAATACAAACCCACAAACCCACGGTCCATTGTTTCATGACTCATTCAATAGCAACCATTGATTTTTGAATTAAATCGAGCTTTTTTACATAAAATATTTGGCAGATGATTGTGTTCTTTATATTCATCAAAGAGTTTAAGTTATTTCATAAAAAAAAAATTCTTCTCATTTTTAGGAAGTTGCATTGAATCCAATTCGTATATTGAAAAATGAAGCATACGAAGAGAAGGCCGAAATTGCTCGTATGTCATCGTTCGTCGGTGCAATTGCAATCGGTGATTTGGTGAAGAGCACACTAGGCCCAAAGGGAATGGATAAAATTCTATATTCATCGGGACGGAATGCTGGACAAGTTGAAGTCACCAATGATGGTGCAACAATTTTGAAATCAGTTGGCGTTGATAATCCAGCTGCTAAAATCTTGGTTGATATGTCACGCGTACAAGATGATGAAGTTGGTGATGGAACAACGTCAGTCACAGTCCTTGCTGCTGAACTATTGCGGGAAGCTGAAAAATTGATTGAAAAAAAATTGCATCCACAAACCGTAATTGCTGGTTATCGCATGGCTGCCGAAGTAGCTCGTGATGCATTGACTAAATTTGCAAAAGATAATTCCAAAAATGAGGCTGCGTTTAAAGAGGATTTATTAAATATTGCACGCACAACATTGAGTTCAAAAATTTTGTGCCAGCACAAAGAGTAAGTACCATGCAAATTAGTTTGAATTGGAAAAATAAAATAAATCATAACCCCAAATATTTCAACTTAACACGATGAGAATTACAAAAAATTTTCTTCCGATCTAGTTTCTTTGCAAATTTAGCAGTTGATGCCGTTTTGCGACTTAAAGGTTCAGGTGAATTGAATGCTATTCAAATTATCAAGAAGAGTGGCGGTGTCTTGGAAGACTCATTCCTTGATGAAGGATTTTTGTTGGACAAACGGCCGGGAGTGCATCAGCCAAAACGCATTGAAAATGCAAACATTTTAATTGCAAACACACCAATGGACACAGATAAAATCAAAGTATTTGGTTCAAATATTAAAGTTGATTCAATGGCTAAGATTGCCGATTTGGAAATGGCCGAAAAAGAAAAGATGAAAGATAAAGTCAATAAAATCTTAAATCACAAATGTAATGTGTTCATCAATCGTCAATTGATCTACAATTATCCAGAACAATTGTTTGCTGATGCCGGTGTTATGGCCATTGAACATGCCGACTTTGATGGTATTGAGCGTTTGGCTTTGGTTACTGGTGGTGAAATTGTTTCAACATTCGAGAGCCCAGAGATGGTGAAACTTGGTCACTGTGATCTAATTGAACAAGTGATGATCGGAGAAGATACGTTGATCAGATTCAGCGGTGTTGCTTTGGGTAAGCCTTTACAATATTTACAATATTTACATATTCACTCAATATTTAATGGTATTTTTTCATGTTATTACCCCTTAGGTGAAGCCTGTACTATTGTTATCCGTGGTGCTACACAACAAATTATTGATGAAGCTGAACGTTCATTACATGATGCACTCTGCGTATTGGCTGCTACAGTTAAGGAGTCACGTATCATTTATGGTGGCGGTTGTTCAGAAACCTTAATGTCTGTCGCCATTGCAAAGAAAGCAAGTGAAACAGCTGGCAAAGAATCAATTGCTATGGAAGCATTTGCACGTATGCATCATTTGAAATTTATTCCGACCAAAGAGACATTTAAATAAAAATTAATTCGAAATTATGTTTTTATCTACTTTAGATGCATTGTTGCAGTTGCCAACCACAATTGCCGACAATGCTGGTTATGATTCGGCTGCTTTGGTTGCTGAACTACGTGCTGCTCATGTCCAAGGCAAACAAACATTTGGATTGAGCATGGATGATGGCAAAGTTGCATGCATGAAACAATTGGGTATTACGGAATCATATGTTGTCAAACGTCAAGTATTAATGTCAGCCGCTGAAGCAGCTGAAATGATTCTTCGGGTAGATAACATTATTCGGGCCGCTCCACGCAGACGAACTCAAGACCGTGGCATGTGCTAAACATATGAACAAATTAACTTCTAGCGCTTATCACAGATACACTTTCACTCATTCTTAATTTCACTTGTCTTTTAATTTACCTCTTTCTAATCGATGCATTTTCCAACACGCATAATTTGCGAGAAAAAAAAATTAAATAAAAATTGCAAATATTTTTTTTTTGGAACATTGAACGCTTTAATAATACACAAAAATAAAACACGATTATAAACAATATTATTTAATCGAATAAATAACATTTTCAACAAGAAATGTGAACAAGCAGAAAAATTTTTTATTTCTTTCCTGCAAATTACGTTGTGTATGAATTATAAATTTTGTGCGATAATCTAAGACAATTTTTGTGCTCCTAATCACTTGCAAATCGTTGGACGGACTCTCATTTAAGAAAAATGATATTCATGATGCTTATTCGTTACTGATATCTGTTCGGGCTGATTTCAAAAGTTCGTTTAATCTAAGAATTTTGAAATAGAGACAATTTAACCATTTGAAACGACAATTTATGCAACTTCATTGTTTACCTTTTGTAATCCTCATCATCATTGCTGAAATCACCACTATTCTTATACTTGATCTTTTGAACTTCTCTCACAATATGTGCCTGAGGGAGAAAGAACAAAAAAAAATATAATTAAATATTCATTAAATAAACTATTCTCCCTTGTAATTACCCATCTCTCTTTGTACAACATTTTCGATTTTCGCATTTTTTCCAGTTCATCACTCAACAGATTCTAGATTAAAAATTGATCGAAGAAACCACAATTATTGAATAAATAACAAAAAAAGTTTTTCTCTATAATATGTCATTTTAAAAGACTTACAACATATTCCTTCAACTCGTTCATTTGTTCTTTAATACATTCTTCTGTATTGGTCCCAATTTTAATATCTTTCTCAATGGCTTTAAGTTTAGCCTTCAATATTCTATTGTCATTTTTCAATTGGTCTCTTTCTATTTCAATTTCTTTGAGTATTCGTTCGTCATTTTTTTCTTTAATGAAATTTTCCTTTTCCATTTGCAAAATTTTCCCATTTAATGAGTCAATTTTCTTTGCATAACATCGTTCCAAATCAGTTTTGGTCCTTAGCAAAGTGTGCTCATATTCGTGATCGTTACGGTTTCGTTCTTTGAATATGTTATGCGCCTCCTCAAGGGTTTGTGTCAAACGATCACAATGCTCCATTTTCTTTTGCAATTTTAATTCCTGTTCACGTCTCTTTCGTTGCCATTCATTTGAAAGTTGGGTCAGATGTGCAATTTCATGACGTTTTAATTCAGCCAGAAACTCTTTGCGTTGAGTCTGCTTCCATTCTTCCAGTTCTTCAATCATTTTGTATGCCAAGTCTTCGTCTGGGAAAACATTTGCCAATTGATGATTCTTCTGATGTTGTCGTGCCTTCAGTGTAGCATCCGTATTGAAATTTATACCCAACTCTTCTGTTTGCACTGATATATGAGCCATTGCGATTTGTTCATTCTGCTCATTTTCGAGTAGAACAATTCCTTTTGTTTTCTCTTGACTTAGGATATTATTATTATCAAGTTCAGCCGAAGCGTTAACACCACGTGGTCCTTTCAATGTTAAGATGCATGGTTTGGATTTGATCAAATCAAACAATTTATCCGGAATTGTTGTAAAACATAATCGCATATGCATGTCTTCAAAGGATATTTGATCAATCACAATGTCACTGATCTCCAAATTGCGAATTATTAACGGCGAATCAGCTAATGGATGCTGTAAACTAAAAAATGTATTCATATGTGAATAAAATGCATGATTTAGAGCATATCACAATTGGTTACCTCAATTGCCATATTCCTGGGTATGGTCGTTTATTAAACGAACAATCCAAAAGAGATAGAGAATAGGCGAACGTTTTTGGAATATTCGTTACTTCTTCTCCGGTAGGTTTTTCATTAAAATTCTTAGAATTAGTCATGTTTTGTTCATGTATTTCTTCTAAATTTGCGTCTGTGTTTAATGGTGCAGGAACGGAAGCTATTTTATTGAAACTTGGCGATTGCAAAATAGTATATGGAAGTAACAAGCTTGTTGGGCTGGACGATTTATTGGTATTGTATGGAATGAGTTTTAAGCTAAAACTATAATGAATATTAGATTCCTTTTGTTCAACTTCATTGATTGGAAAAACTAGTGTAGAATAACTATCAAATTGATAAGTAAAATCTTTTGCACTGAATATTTCTTGGAATGATTCAACGGAATTAGGAAGCGTTGATAAACTATCACCGAAATTCAATTGTGTTGAACCTAAATGTGAAAAATGAAAATATTCTTAGAATTTGTCAATGATTAACATAAAGACAGAAATCATCAAGCAACCGATGATTTGTGCTCTTTTCGCATCACTAATAACATCGAAATATTTTCAGTTTTGAACGGCTCACTTATTTTGTATTGAATATTCGAAAACAATACGTACCTTTTTTACCATCATCATTGGCCGAAGCTATAATAATTGGAAGCGAAAAAATATTGCGAAAGTAAACAATTAAATCACTAAGTGATGATTTGAACTTTATGGATATGGTTTGATCGATGCAAAATTCGTCGTCTTCTGGATTTTTGTTTAACTCAATCTTTTGCTTATCGAACAATATAAAAAACAAGTACATTTTTGCATCCAAATGGTCACACTGATCGATACTACGTAGATGAATGTCAACTGCAAATACTTGTTGTTCAATGTTTTCAATTCCGATGATACTAATCTCATTTTCGCTAATTTTTTGAACATGTAAATTAGCATTTGACTTTAAAATGTCGACATCAAATGGAATATTTTCAGCATCATTTGTGACAGATTCGTTTTGCACCAACTGAAACGATAAGTTATTATCCATATGGAGTTGGTGAAAATATTCTAAAGAAAACTTTACCATCTTTTCATGATCATTGAGTATGTCGTCTTTGTCACCGATTGTAACACTTAATAGAATTTCTGGCTTGTGCGCAAGATTATCTTGAGATACACCATGCAATTTGTACCAATGTGGCTTCATTTTTCCCATTTTTCGACTATTCCAAAATGGAATGGTTCTCAAAGGGATTAATACAAATCCAATTGGTTCACGTCGACTGTCACCAATTTGGAAAAAGCATTCCAATTTGATTGGTTGATTTTCTTCTTTCATGCTAAAACAAATTTTATTGCGAAATTTTGAAATACGATGGGATATATTATATTATTGGGCTACCAATCATTTTGGCGCTAATTGTTTTTTTTAAAGTAAACTTTAAATACATTTCATACCGTTTGATAGCATCTTTATTTGTTGACCAAATAAGGTTATTTTTGAAAGATGCAGAAAGATCACCAGGTATAACCGAATCTGTTTCAAGGATATTTCCACCCAAATTTGCTTTGATAATGATCGCATATTTGCGTGTATCGAATCCAGTACCTACAAACAAATAATACATTAATATTACAAACGAGATTCTAGTGCATTTGACATTTCAAATCTACCTTCAATCACACTTAAGATTATGGCTAAATTATCGCCATCACTTTCACCCATTCTGTAATTTCATGAAGAAGGAAAATTTACAAGCAAATTCCAAAACAAAATTGTCTCTTTAGTTTGTTTTCCTTCATTGTTTTGACAGTTGAAATAAATCGTGTTGCCCGATAGCAAAGGAGTTGTGTAGATGTGTAGGACCTAGGAAACCGGTTTTTTCAATTAACAAAACTACAAGATCAATGCAAAAAACCAATCATCATTTATCGGTCTTCCACCTTTATGCCAAAGATTAAAATAGTGGGTAGCTCAGCCCAAAATGAGGAGCTCTGAATTAGAATGTGCAACTCTGAATTCAAATTTGGGCAGTAGAAATTTAATCATTTTCAAATATGCGCGCTTTCGAATTATGCCTTTTTCATTGTCTGTTATGTAATACGTCCATCCTTTTGAAAATTTTCTACATTCATGTCATAATATTCATTTAAAAACAGTAAACAAAAAGGCAAATATGCTTCAATCGAATGTTTTTTTCTAGTCGATCGGTAGTGTTTTTTTGATTTATATTAAATTTTTTTGTTTAAATAATTCATTTATTCTAAATGTGAAAACGCAAAGAAATTGAACACAATTTCAAATCAATTCTCACAATCAAATAAAAACGATGAAAATAGAGAAATTTCTTATTCAAATAAACCTTCACCATCAAGTTCAGATTCGCACAGTAATTCAAAAATTCCAGTGTTTCAATTTCCTCGCAAAAAAAGCGCAAAAAACACATAAAACAACAAAACATTACCAATTGTCACATCAGAAGGAACGAGATTCCGTTCGAATATTGTTGAAGAGCATTTGTGTACAAAATATCATATCGAATGCAATAAAGCAAAGATTTTGTCGACTATTTAGTAAAAACCGTCAATTACAGCTGCACAAGGAACGAACTCCAACAGTTCGAGTTCGAGAAAATATTTTTTTTTTCTGATCGTGTTCGTTTGTGTCCGGTTCGAAATGTTCGGAACAGAAAAATTCGTGTTTGTGTTCGTTTCTGTTCCAATCTTGAACGAACTCGAACGAACATGAACTGTTCGTGTTCGTTATTGTTTCCAATTTATGTTAATAATTTAACAATGAATGATCATATCTCAACATCTGATGCAACTGCTTACGATTAAAACTCAACGGCACCATCCAAATGAAGAATGTGTCTTGCATCACATTCCAGCACTACTACGTGAATTCAAGATGTAAGATGAAGCGAAATAATTTTTAAATCTTTTAAAAAAAGAGAAGGAGTTAAGAAAAATTTTTTAATTAATTTAGTGGAATAGATTTTTTTTTTAATTAAATTTAAAAGGGGGAAAAAAAAAAAAGAAGAAAAAATTAAATTTGAAAGATAATTTTGCAAATATTACGAACACGAACCATTCATGTTCGGACGTGTTTGTTTGAATCAGATAAATCATGTTTGAGTTCGTTCCTGTTCGGTTCGAATTGTGTGGAAGGAAATAGAATTTGTTCTAGTTCGGTTCCTGTTCTGTCCGAATCGTTCGATCACGAACAAACACAAACACTTCCTGTTCGTGAACCGCTCTGCCGTCAATCAAAGGGTGAAATGGATGTACACATTAGCTACGCAAACAAAATAATTGCAAATGACTTATACAAGTACATATAATAATGTTAACATTATATTATCGATAGTAAAACATTAATTTTATCTGCATACAGCTGGCCTTCTCTTTACGTGTCGTGTGAAACAGGGCATCAATTTAATTTTGAGAAAACGAAGGAAAGCATTATTGCATCAAACTTGAATCTACAATATGTGAATGCAATGTATTATTTGCAACTACTCTCGTGCATTGTCAAATCAGAAAAAGGACTCAAGAAGAAAATTGATTCCTCAATTGCCTCCTCGATACGCATAGATGGATCAGTTGGTCGTAGTCAACTAGACAAAATTTATATCATGTCATCTATGTTATAATCTATGAAGGAGAAAAAATAGTTTTGAAAGGAATTGAAATGAAAATCATAAACAAACACGAAAAATTTTCAACATGAAGCTTGTACGCGAATCTATAATAGACTCAATAGTCGGAAATATATCGCAACGCTTTGCATCAAATGAACAGTTAATCCAATTAATCGATCCGTTCATTGCTTCTCAAATCAATGCAGATCTGATTCAAATATATAAACTTCGGTTCAGAAATGGATTTGTCGTCACTTTCTCTGCAGTACAATGAACTTGTCGAACTAAAACTACAACTGGGCCTTGGGAAAGATCTATAAAAAAAACAACAACAACAACAACAACAACAACAATCATTTAAAGATCATTATTGCCCTTCAGCGTCTGGTCTATTTTGTAATGGCAGAGGAAATCAGTTACGTATTGATACCGAAAATAAATATTTGTTTCTTTTGAGTGACACTCTGATTACACTGTATAACAAATTTGGAAAATTTTTAAAATGCTGGCATTCTGAAAACGAATTCGGTTTCTAGGTCAAAAATAATGAATATTGGCTTTCGTTTTTAGAATGTTCAAGTTGACTCGAATTTTTTTCAGTGAATTTCAGAGTAAAACAATAGGAAAAGTTCGACATTTCATTGTTTTACTCTGAAATTCGCTGAAAAAAATTCGAGTCAACTTGAACATTCTAAAAACGAAAGCCAATATTCATTATTTTTGACCTAGAAACCGAATCCATTTTCAGAATGCCAGCATTGTTTTACCTGTTGTACAGTGTTATTTACATAATTTTGGTTCATCAATTTATAAAATAGAGTTCTTTAGAGGTCATTTTCAATATTTTAATCTAGCTTGTGAACAAATTACTATTGGAATGATCAGCAAACATAGTGAAAATATTCGTACACTTGTCATTTATGCCTACTCTGTAGATCAATAGATTAGCGAATTGATTCCATTATTTAGGCGTTTGGAGAAGTTACATGTGAATAGATAGAGAAATATGAAAAAGTGACATTAGATCAAGTAAAATGTTTAAAATCATTGCAAATTAAAAATGACTGTGTCCAACACTTCACATTTCACAATTGTACCTTTGATACGAGAATTTTTATCAAAACAAGTGTTAATAGAACACATAGCTTTACATGACGTTGGTATTGATGATGAAGCTATTTAGTATATTTTTATAAAAATGTGTTCAATTTAAGACAAAGTTAGTGTCCGTCTGTCCTAGAATTGCCCAAATAAGGAATATGTCCGCCCTTTGGGACAATATTGTACTAATTTTTAAACGGACGTTCCATTTCTGTGTCCGTTCGTCCTAACTCAGAGTCGGACAAATTGGTGTCCGTCCTTTTGTCCTACTTTAAAGTAGGAAAAATTGATGTCCATCCTCTTGTCTTACTTGAAAGTAGGACAAACGGATGGACACCGATATGACCTACCTTGAAGTAGGACGGACGAACACGAAATTACAGAAAATTTGCGTTTTCTTTGACACCTTTATGTGTGTTTGTGAGTGAGAGAGAGAGAGTGAGTTAACAAGATTACCGTTGCATTGTTGTTGTGAATTGGTGATAAAAGTTAATTGATTTTTTGCTTTGATCAATTGTATTGTCTTTAGAATATAGAGTATAAAGGTGAATGACTGATAAATGATGATTGGTTTTTTGCATTGACATTATAGTTTTGTTAATTGAAAAAAAATAATGGTTTTCTAGGTGGGAAGTTCCCACTGGGAACACATCTCTACTACTCAAAGAATTTATTTGTTGATGTAGATGTATAACACATATAAGTGTAAGAAAACATGAACAATAAATTCTCAAATATCAATGTTACAACAATATCATACGTTCGAATACATTTCAATTAGAACAAAGAAAATCGAAAAAGTGCACTAAACAAATATAAAAATCATGAAATACATAAAACAATCATATTCTTAAATGCAAACAATACGTTATCAATATGATTTCCTTAGCTATTTAAAGGTGTATCATTTTTAAGTTTAATTGTGATATTTATTTGCATAGCGTGTAGAGAAAAATGAACTAATTTCGACTATGTTCATGTTCATAAGACGAAAGAGTTAATGGGATTCAATCTGTTGGTCGAAATATTCTCCTAAAAAATGTATAGACAGATTTTGTTAAATTAAATAAATTTAATATTTTGTGAGAATTTTTTGGAAAATTTTTATTAAATACAATATTGAATTAATCTTAAAAATGACATTATTGACACACATTTCCCTGATGCACATTGAGATGTTTTGTAAGGAATTTGTTCTCATAAAAAACTTTAGAACAAATGGGACAAACAAAAGTTTTTGTTATAATACCATGTACGCTTCGTCGATGCCTTTTCAAGTCAGTTTGATATGCATAAGCTCGATCACAATTTTCAGCCGTACATTTGTAAGGTTTTTCACCAGTGTGAATCTAGAGCAAAAGAGATGAGTTAAATATTGGTTTAGCTCAAAATGAACAGCAGACAATAAGCAAATAACTAGTATCTTACTCGCATATGCGCCTGTCTTAATGTGTTTCTTCCAAATGTTTTGCCACATGTTTCGCATTTGTAAGGCCGAGCGCCTGTATGTGTATTCATATGTTCCTATGAAATGCAATGAAATTATGTCAATATTCAAAATAAATATGTATTGAATATGTGTTAAACCGTAAGTGTACCTTGAGATTATATGGTAAATGAAATCCTTTACCGCAATAATTGCATATGAATCGTTTATAATCTGAATGTGTTTCTATGTGTTGTTTTAAGTTTCCACTTATTTTGAATTCCCGTGAACAAATCGGACAAATATATCTTTCTTTAATTCCATGCGCTTGATTCAAGTGAATTTTGAGCGTACGCTCTGTGCCAAACATTAATTTACAATTATCAACTGTGCATGATATTGTCTTTGGTAATTTCGAATACTGTTTACGGCGTTTTTTCATTGCAACATCCATTTCTTTGATCACATCATCTTCACTCTCAGATTTTTTACAATCAGAGTCATAATTGCCGGAATTACACTCGTTTTCTGTTTTCTCAACGTTCGTTTTTTTGTTTTTCATTTTTCTTTTGCCTGTTTTTCGTTTTACTTTTCTTTGCGATGGTGCTCTGTCTCGTTTTTCTTTCAAATCATTTACAGAATCAGTAATTTCTTCATTATAATTAACTTTGGGTTGATTTCGTTTTGTTTTACGTAGAACTTCAGTATCCAATATTTCTGCATCTTCGATTGTAATGTCAATATCTTCAATTTTGAATTCATCATTGTTTTGAATATCTTCGTCCAGCATATAACCGTCATCAAATACATGCTCTTCTACTGATTCAATCTGTTTGCAGTATGTCGGCTGGTGTAGTTCAAATTCTAAATCTCCAATCACAATTACTGGTCGACTACATTGTTTACAATTGCGATGAATAAAGTGTGTCTCCAAATGTTCATTACGTTCATTTCTGGTTAGAAATTCACTCTTGCATACAATGCAGTGAAAATTGGAATTTTTTTCCACTATAAAAATCGAATGGACTTTTAGAATGATTGATAAAGGATTTTTATTATTTTCACTTACCTTTAACCTTTATCAATTGACTGTCTATCATTAAAAAACTATCCATTTTTACAGATAAACTTCTCATCCGTCTAGTTTTATTTACTTTAAAACATTTTTAATGCACTTTAATATAAATATTTGACGTTTTAATTCTGTCAATTTCAGCAAATGTCATTCGGTAAATGGTGTTGCATACGCTCTAGGTAGATGTAGAGCCAGATGCAAGTTCAAATCCCGATGTTTAGACGCCGTGCAACGGTTTTTCTCTCTTTCTCAGCTAAATTTGGAAAAATGTAAATAAAATACGAAGTAGCTCGAAATTGGAATATTGTATTTTTCTTTTAAATTTAATACTTTTGTTGATGACCGTAATTTTGTACGGGAATTTGGACATCAACGTGCATAACATTCAATAGTGCGGCAATGAAATTTGTAGTTTATTTATATGATACAACGAGACACTTTCTTTTAAAATGATATTTGATTCGAGTATTCTATGATGATGTTATTTCTTAAATAATTAATTTAATTTGTACACAGACTGGTTTTTGAGTGTGCAATTGTACTTTTGTTTTTCTCAACGACTTTTTTGTTTGATTCATGTTTCATGTTTCATGTTTCATTTGATGCGACTTCATTACAAATTTTCAAACATTTTCTTTAGTTTATAGCAAATAAAAATCTAGACTGGCAACACAAATGAACATGCTTTATTTTGATAAATTAAAAAAAGAATATGGTCGTTTCTTTTCAATGGTTTTTTTTTTCATAAACTCGAATATGTATTGACATTCGAGGTGACCAAGCACAAACGACGAAATATAATAGCAAACGCTTTACAACAATAAACAGATATCTAGAGTCTTCGGAATAAGAGAAATTTAATCATAGAAAATTTTGACATCTAAAAAAATGTAAAGCGCATGATATTCAGAATTGGATTTAATTTGTCAACATTCCATTTGATGTGAATGCAACAAAGATCGCATTTTCTTTAAAATTACAGTTGGACTCATCTGTTTAGTTAAAAAAAGGTATTTGCCCTGAATTGTCACTTGCATTGATAAAATTCATATTTGATAAATGATTGGGTGATGCACTTAAAGTGTTTCGATCAATTGGCTGGTTTCGAGTAGTTGGTCATTTGTCATGAGCGGCACCTTTGATACTTCGAAGAACACTTTATGCGTATACTTATTTCTAATCGTTTTGTTTGCTTCACGTTGCTTTTGATGTAACGGTCCATTCAGGAGAGGTATTATCGATTCAAAGTCACTTAATTTGTAACCTAACAGAAATTACATAAATTATTTATTAAATAAAAATCAGAATGGATGGAATAAGCTAAATCACCTGAGTAGTATTCTAATGTTTTATTCCAACCAGTCTTATTATTCATGCGAAGAGCCATATATAAACAGGCTGCCGCAATTTTTGAGTCACTCAATGTTATCAATTCATAGCTCATGAGCGAAAATTCCAAAATGAATCGAGCTAGAGTCAATTCAGGCATCGTCACTTTGGCACACTGAAAAATTGATTGAATTGAAAAAAAAAGAAAAAAAAAAATTCAATATAAAATATCTGCTAACGGTAAACGTTGTCAAAGGCAAAATATTTAGAATGAAAATTAAAATATTGAATACTTACGCGAGCAAATCTTCTGAGGAATCGGTATGATAATGGAATACCCAAATCATATCCAATTGTACGGAATGCATCCATTTCCATGCGAATTAATTCATGCTGTTTATAAGCACCATCACAAATGTACAAAAAGTCATCAATCAATGGTGGGGTACGTTCCTATTTAAAATAGATACAAAATAGACACAAAATGTTAATAAGATTTGAAAATAGATGTTTGCAAGGAAAAAACAGAAAACAATCGAGAGAATGTATGACGCTCAACGTACATCGTATTTACAAGACATGAATAGAGCAGCTGCTCCGATCAATTGCAATTTTTCCTTTTCAATTTGAACCTTGCTTAAGTAAATATCAACAATTTTAACGGCCAAATATAGAGTTTCGTGATTTAATTCAAATGTCTCTTGAACTTCAACCATCCAATCAACAAGTAAAGTACGCATCCAATTTGTGAGATGTGGCTGCCGCTCAAGATAGGCATCAATTTTAAATGTTTCTTCACGGTGTTTCAAATAATTGAAAATATCCATAGCATAATCGGATACTTGTACTGGATCGTCCCAGTTTTCGCCATCGAAATCAATGACACCGCCAGGAACCGGTGGAGGTCCACTAGCGATTTTAACACATTCCTCTTTGATCGTTGCTTCAAATCGTGTGAAAGCTGTTGTAATGTCTGTGCCTTCTGTAATTGTGCTTAATGTTTCAGTCGAACCTGCAGCTTCATCGCTGTTGATTGATTTTCGCCGAAGATCACCAACCGACAAACGCATCGAAGAAGTTGTCCTTTATTTTGAATAAATGGAATTTTTTTAATCTCAATAAAATGTATCTATCAAATAGAGAACAAAGGTGAAATGATTACACTTACAAATCTTCAAGTGCTGACATGTAGTGACTCTCTTCATTGTCCAACATTTCAAATTCGTTCGACAAACGGCGCACATTTGGTTTGACATCATCCAATCCACTAGTTGGCATCTGACATTCTTTAGCATTGTTATTGTTGGCAGTGGTTTCAGTCTTCTTTTTTCCCTTAACAATTGTTGTTGAAATATTAACCTTCTTAAGTCCGATAGTTGCTTCATTAACAATGGTTTTGGTTGATTCAGTGGCTCGGGATGATGCACGTGTAACAATTTTGTGTGCGCGTTGAACAGCATTTGGTGCAGCAAAAAATGGTTCATTTTCATTTAATTTGCCATTTGGTTGTTTTGTCAATGTCGTTTTCTTGACATCAGCTTTTGATCGTGTGAGTTTTTTACTATCTTCGATGGCATTGAGCACCGCATTAGTAACATTTCCCAAAGCTGATCGCTTTACACCTTTATCATTCCGACCAGGACTGGCATCAGCCTTTCGTTTACCGATTGGTGCATTTTGTGAATTTTCAACAAGCACTTTTTGCTGTTGTGTACGTGTCGAAATTGCACGTCGTGACAATGATACTATCGACTTGGTAACTCCTTTGCCCGCTAAAAGCGTCGACTGTGATTTTGTTGGTGCCATTTTGTGTATTTTTATCTTTTGTTTAGTTTGGACAATTTTTCTTTCGTTCAATCCAATTGTTTGATTTAATTTTAAAATTTATGTAACGCAAATAGAGATAAACACAAATTAAATAAATGCTCAAAATACAAAACACAAGTGTTTATTTAAACAAACAAAAAACTGTTCAATTTCTTCGTCCACTTTAATGAGTTTTCTATTTTTTTTTTTTTTTTTTCAGTTCGGAGCACGTTTTTCCATTTAAAAAAAATTAGTAGATATTGCAAACAAGTTATGGTTAATTTATGAATAAGCGTAATACTTGTTTAATGATTGCATCTGAAATAAAAGTATAAGAAAAGCAACATGTTAGTTATTGGTTTAAAATTGAATAGTTGACATAAGTTATTTTCAAAGCTACTATTTTTTAATTATCGTTCAATCAGTGATCAGTGAGAAAAGAGAGAAAAGATTAAACAAGTAAATTACCAAATAAAGCATTCAAATAACATTTTTAAAATATTTAGCGATCAAAATTTATCATGGACCAATATGATGATTACTATTATTTTTGCTTAATATTCACTTTTTAAACTTTAACAAAAACATTTATATTTCGTTCTAACAAATTGAAACAATTTGAAAATCTAATACATTATATCCCAAATTGAGAAAAAAAAATCAAAAAATCGAAAATAAATTTTTTTAAACAAAAATATAAAATCAGCGGGAAAAATTTGTTCAAAATGTTATTGCTTTAAACTTAATTTTGTTAAAATTTTGACTTAATTACAAAATAAAAATGAGTGAAAAATATAAGCGTTTTAATTTCGGCAGGATTTTGACTATTTTTGACTATTTGAATCCAACCGGCGTCTTAACTTAAACTAAAGTGATGAGATCCGTTGGGATTTTTGGTAAGCAACTACAAATGGATAATAACACAAATACATTCATGTACAGTTTACATTTGTATTATTATGTACAGATGTTGATGTGTGTATAAAACAAAATGAGCGCATCAACTGCATTCACACGTACATAGAAATGTACGTATATAGCATATGCACATTAAAAAGATGAATAAATATATTAGTATTCTTACCGAATGTTATCCTTCATACATATAAGACGTTACACATATATACAACGAACACAAAACATAAAAGAATGTGATCAATAATCAATGGCCAGTTCGAGAAAATCTTTTTTGGGGGTTTGCGGAAGAAGATATACAATAGCAAGTCGCATTTTCAATATAAACCAATTTTTCACAAAGATTTTATATAAGAAGGATATCTATGCATCTTGAATATTTTCCCTCCGTTTTTATTTCGTAATATCGGTGAAGTCGAACTCTTGATTTTATTTATAACTTAGTTTTAGACCAAATAGAATAATGTTTAGAGAAGTCATTCTGATTTCGTTTTTTATTTTTAATTATTTTTCAATTGTTGTGAAAGATTTAGCAAAATTCGGCACAGTTTGGAGTATTGTTTTTGAGAACGGTAATTTGGCTCAAAAGTAATTGTCTTTGTGAATGTATGAAAATGGGATAAAGGAATGACAATATATATATATATGTATATATATTATATGATATTGGCATTTGAAAAGTGGTTGAGCGTCTTTGGAAAATACATTTTATGGTGTTGAAAATACTCAATCATACATACAAACAATGGAATTCTTGCCTAAAAAGAGCTGAGAACTATGTGAAGGTTGAGTATTTCAGGGTACTGATCATCGATACAAGCTTGCCGCTTAACCGTTACCAACACATGTTGATTTTCTGCGTCCTGTCAAACTGGGAGATGTCAGAGAAAAAAATACGTTGAATGTATAAGTGTAAGTGAGCGAAGTTGAACCGTTTTTGAGGCGCACGTTCGCTTATTGATATACTAACGCATGAAAAGGCTAAAAATGTTGAGCATTGAAAAAAACCAAGAAGTGTGACGAAGAGAGCATGAGACGAAAACTACAGCAGATGTTTGTATTGAGTTAACTTTTTGCCATAATTTGTTTAAAAAAATTTTTAGGTACAACGACTCCGTCATAATTCACTGTTCTTAGTTTCTTCCTCATAGAAAAGAATTTACAATGTAATTGGATACTCTACAATACTGGTGCTGCTGTGATAAAATTTGATCTGAATATAATAATGTGACTTGTCACCATTATCAACTCGATTCATGGTCAACAGCTTATTTATATAACAAATGAAATATAAAAACCATTAAAATGTGTCTTTGAGATAATAAATTTATCTAATCTCATATAAACTTAAAAACAAAATAAATTTCGAACTACTGAATGAGAGAACATTTGAGATGTAATAAAAAGAAATAATATTTGGTAATTTGTATGAGTGAAAGTATAATGTAAATGATTTTGATAGTTTGAAAAAGCAAATTCAATTTATGCAAATGAACTTTCTGCATTTTAAAAAAGGATTTCTGAAATGCATTCCAATGACGATGAAAACATGCCGTCGTTTTAGTTTTTTGCTTCACTGAACCCTCTAATTCATGAAACTAGTAATATTTTAAGCGACAACCGATGACTTTCGATGGTGAATGTGAGAAAATAAATCCACCATCTCTCGAAGATACGACCCAATTGTGTCTATTGATGGGATTTTTTTCTCTCGTTTGTCTTTCTCCACATTAATAACCTTTGTTACTGTCGCAGTTACAAAAAAAATCCTGCAAAACTCGTACAATTTAAGATCGTGTAAGCGAGCAGGTAAAAATAAAAATCGAATTAAATAAAAAAATATATGTATATGTATATGTATCTGTTAAATAAATTTAAGGTTGGCAATAGAAATTGAACACTAAACATTATACATAACGAAGATTTCATTCTTTCGTAAACATAGCACCTCTCTCGGTACTTTACCAGAAAATTTTGCTATAACAGTTGTTAGATTGATCTCATTTTAAATGTTGTAATTTTGTTCAGAAGAGAGGAAAATCGGTTATTGGTTGTAATTGTCGAATTTTGGCGCATTTTCTTAGAAATTAATTGCTTTAAAACAAACAAAAGAAGAAGAAAAATGAAATAATGTCGGGAAAATAAAATGCAATGAAGGACTATAAGTTTTGCACAATCAAGGAAAGATTTGTAGGACCTTCGATTCGTTGCGCTGATCGAAGGGTGAGAAAAAAAAAATTCGACAGTACATAAATAACCAAACAATCAGATTTATGTAACAAATTTCGCCATAAAGCTTGAGATGATCGAAAAGGGAAAGTTTCACGATATCTTCGACATTGCAAAAAAATAAATAAATAAAAGAAATGCACAAACAGAAAGGGGATCAGGAACTAGACATATGTGCCAATAGCTTGACTAGTTGAGAAAATGTTGCATTATTGGAAACGCATAAAAATCAACGGCTAACCAACAACGAATCATCGTTCGTACTCACACACGCATTTCTCTATTGTCTGTTTCAGTATTTCATTTTGTGAGTTTTGATGCGAAACACAATTGTCGTGTCATCTCATGTCAAGAAAAGTGTATATTCTTTAGGTAAACTTGGATTGGATTATGTTCGGGTTTTTATGTGCGCCTTTTTTTACTTCAGTAGACGAGAAAAAAGAGAGGCTAAATGGGAAAGACTAGCGAGCAACGCACATTTATATATATATATATATATGAAATGGTACATTTACAATCGGTTGACACAATTGCCTCATCAAATAAACAACCGGCCATATGCACCAAACGCTATATGTTTCGACGAAGACGACATCGAAGTATCATCTGTGTTGGTTCAATATTAAGGAATATTTTTGTTTGCTTCTTATGAATTTTGAATCGACTACTTTACAAAGAAGATTATGAAAGAGAGTGAGACAAACAATAAGAGAACAAAAAAACAAGAACTTATTGCACCGTTGTTTGCTCATTCAGGCCAATTGTGTTTATGTGCTATTTTGCATTTATTTTTTTAGAAGAAGAAATGCCACTTTTAAAAAGCATTTCTGGTTTTTAATATGTCCTTTTCATTTACAACGCATTCAATCTTTTCGTAAATATATTTTTTTATAATTCACTTGAAGAGGTAGTAGACTGAAAAGAATGTGCCAAAATTCTGAATATAAACTCAAGTTTCGACCAACAAGTCAAGTAAATGACGACGAGCAAAACTACTGTGCAAAAGAAACCAAATATGCTTTTCGCCGTGCTATTCAAACCTATTTATCTCGGTGTATATTTTAATTATTCGAAAGAAGCCAAACAATTAAATAAACATGAATCACTTTTTGGCCGGGGTTGCATGTTGTTTTCCTATTGTATTTTCGCCTAGTGTAGCGAATGAATCGAACTGAATCCAAACATATTTGCAACATAATTGCACGTATTTGTTTGGGATCGTCTCGAGAAAAAATAAACTGGAATCTAGAGCATTTCCGAATATTATTCGCAATTGTAAAAAGGGAGAAAGTGAATAAAAACGAGGAAAAAATATAAACCAATTTGAATATTAAATGAAATTACGCTATGATTTGAATGTGATACTGATACGATATTTTAGAAACGAGGATATTGTTTGTTTGGAATTTGTAACAAACATATTGTCATCATGACAGTCTGGCATCAAATAATAGGTTAACAATAATTTGAACTTAAAAAAACACATGTCAGCAAATTTGAAGAAAAGGAATGCCTTAATTCTAATATATGTAGCTATTCTTGACAAAATAAAGCGTTCATTTTCATGTAAAAATAAATCAAAACGAAGATATTGATTGGTGTTTTGATTGTGAATATTTTGGTGGAACTTCTTTATAATAGTAATACATATAGTTGAAAGCGTAAAAAACTGAAACGAAAAATTATTGCGAAATTACACACAAATCGATTTATATGCTATTTCAACTAGAAATTTTTAAGGCAAGAATACTTTCTAAAAGACAGATGAATTTTTTTCCAAAAAAAAACTAATTTACTTTTAATTAGTAGAAAAATATATGATTCTAATAGATGATGAAATGATAAAAAAAAAATATTTCTAAATGTAAAATGTTGAGAAAATAGTTTCTGATTACATTTGCACTTGTATACGAACTCATTGTATTTTCCTTAAAGATATTGGATATATAATTATTTTTCGTTAAAAATTATACACATTCTTTCTACTTACATATCACGCCATATTCACTATTGCATAGTTCTTTACTGCCATTCAATAATTTCTAAATATTTGGTTATTGAATTGAACTAAATTCATCAATATGTAAATCTCTACACTTTAGTGATAATCAAAATATATATTTCGAGAAAAAAATTGTTCTATTCTATTTTAATACTGTTTCAATCGAATTCAAATAAAAATCTCCGTTCACACTTTGCACATGCAACACACTACGAAAAAAGACTATGTAATATGAATTGCTTCTTTTGTAATAAACAAAAATAACGGCTATTTTGGTTCAAATTGTTACCTATACATTAATGCAAACGCAAACGCAAACGCATCGCCAACGATATTTCAATACAAACACGAATTCTTAAACACATACACATGCACATACACACATGGCTCTACCATTGAGTGTTTTGTACGTGCAGCAGTAGTCGCAGCAGCAATAAAACCGATATTCTAACCAAATACATTAGCCAGTGACACCGTCGGTCGTTCAAGAAACTTGTCCCAAATCACACACACTCAACAACTTCAAGTTATACAAAGAAAGAGACTCTAATACGCATGCGTTTTTTTCTTAACAATTGTTGGATGCCCAAATTAAACAGAATTCAAAAAAAAAAACTGAAACACAAGAGATGATATCCGAAAAATTGATCGCAAAAAAAAATGATATAAAGATAAAAGTTGCAATCAAAATATTTTAGCGAAATATATTCCTAATAAAATTGACTAAATAAAAACAAATCTTTTACTTACGATTATTTTAACGTTGAAAGCATCACTTTATTTTTGTATATGGAATGTATCAATTTACACGAAAATATGAATATATATGATGTGCATCGTACAATATATAATTTTTCACCGCTGCAGTCTTCATTCACTCTGATTTTCAGAAAATAATACAAAATTCATTCAGAGATCGTCGTTATTTTATGTTAACACAGTCATGGACAATTAATTTTGAAATTCTATGTAATTTTTTTTTTTGTTTTGTGTTGCTCGAGCGACAGCAACGATAATTCAACTTCACAAATTGGAGAGATCAAAACAAGTATGGTGTCGACAAGAGACAGAGATAATACTTATGTCATTTGAATGTTGTGTGCTTGCCATTGGGACAAAGTATTTTTGAACTACTGGAACTGGTGGTACGTGATGCAAAGCAATTATACAAACACATGTTTCAATGACAGATCATAAAGAGAAAAACGTTCTAAATGCTAGAAACTAAACGTTTGATAACAGCAACACTGAAATTTGAAAGAAAAAGTCGTTTAGACTCGCATTCAATTTTATTTTTATGTATTTTTTTTATAAATCAAACAACTGTAAATATTCAATTTCATTGGAACAATATAAAAAAAAAATTAAATATTATTTTTTATCCAATAATCTATGATAAAAGTAAAGTAAAGTATTCATACCCGATAAACAATTTTCATTCTAATGTAATTGTTGTCATTTGAATTATTTTCAAATTCTTCATTATCCACTCAGAAGGATTGATGGTTTACAATTACGTTTGTTACATTCTATGAAAGTATTATTGGCAACAATTTTTTTCATGCTGAGAAAAATCCGTCGTCTACCATTCACAATATTTTGTTTTAGTACATTTTTCAATCTTCATTTCAAATTTCACATTCTTCATACTTCTCATAAATCATTATATCAATAATTCAATTTGTTTCGATGAATCTTCTAAATAAATGCTTAATGATTGATAATTAATAACGAGAACTATCGTTTCGTAATCCAATTCAACGAAAAGTTTATGTTAAACGCTTACGACACTTTGTCGTACCACAAAGACATGGCGTTCCTTTACCGTCAATCAGTTCATACATATAATCAATGGTAAGTTCTTCGCCAGCTTTGATTGGTTGACTGGAGAAAAATGCAAGCCGCGGAAAACGTCTATCATCTTCAACATAAACAGCTTGAACAAATAGATTGGGGTCACATGAATGCTGAAATAAAAATGGGAATTCATAATTCAATTTGAAATTGCTTATTTTAATGGGCAAATGTATAGAAAATTTTTCATACATTGATGAACCGAGATATATTGCCTTGATGTTGAGCATCGACCACATAGTACTTTTCGGGAGATTTATCATATTCCGGATCGGGAAAGTGATTTGCGTTACCATTTTGCATGGAAAATGGAAAATAATTCAAGAATGGTTGCATAACATCATCATCGAAACCAATCCGTAACATTCTCCCTTCGGGTTCACCATCCGATTCACTTTCACTGTCTGAATGTTCTATTATGTCAATCGAAAATTTTGGCAATTTGAATTGATACTTTACATCACGACTGTCTGCAGCAGCGTTTTTCAATACAGTGCCAACATAGTCAATGACGAACATTGCTTCTGGAATATCTGTTTTGGTGCGAACGCCCCAGCCTCTGTTGGTTATTTTAAATGGTAATAATTGTAAGTATTTTTTGAACAATGTTTATAAACAAATCAATTTCAATTTATTACCTGTTGGTTGTTTTAAAGAGTTCCAGATTGTGTTGTAATCCATGTTGAATGACACGATTGACACATTGTTCGACACAACAAGCACAATTGCTGCCACATTCAACAATTCCTGATGAAACAATTTCCATGAGTCGCATGTGCTTGTATGCGACTTTTTCAAATCCTTTATATTCGCTTTGCATGAGCTCTTTTCCGAGCATACGTTTGATAGTTAATTGCCAACAACTACATTTCAATTTATTACGACAGTTATCGGTGCAATTGCAACCAATGCGACCTAGATTGTTTTCTGGAGCCGTTGCAATGTAATCAAAATTATAATCCTTGATGTAAGTGAATGTCTTGTCTGTCATAACATCGCAAACTGCAATTGGCAATTTTTCGACATTTCGTCCAATGTACTAGAATTTGAATAGTTGAAATTTAGTGAAAAATAATGCATAAAACAAGAATGAACTAGCAAACTTACTTTAGTATTCGTAATTTCTTGAGCTTCTTCATTTATGTCAATATTGACATTTTTGCTAAATTCAAAGCAGTCCACTCTTAACATTGAGTCTGTCTTCATCAAATATTCTTCAACTTCTTGAATTTTTTGGAAAGTTACACGACATGGTGCTTGATATACGACTTTTTTGTCCAATATAAAACGAGACCAGCCGGTTAACAATGGCCGTTGAAATATGGTGTAATTGTCAAGTTTGACCTTCAGACGGACTCTATCTTCCAATTCAATGCACTTGTGACAGCATTCATGCATTCCATGTTCATCCAAAATGGATTCATTGAGATTATATCTTAACAATGACCGAACTTCATCAATTTTTGGAATTGATACATCTTTGTCATCATCCTCTAAATCGATTGTATCAATAAAAACAACATCATCGTTTGCACTCAGACACGTATTGTATGTTTTAAACTGTATGAATTTATCGATTTTTTTTATTTTAAGTAATTCACGATAAATAGCACTGATTCGTGGACTTCCCCTAAATCAAAATAATTGTTTATTTATTGAAAATGTCCATTTAAAAGACGTACAGGTAATAAGAAATCATACTGGTAGATCCATTCGAATTGATTGATCGCAACAAAATGTATTTTGGCTAATGGACCATCCACTTGCAGAACTTTTGCTATTGCATTGCTGTCACCATTCAATTCTACTTTTATTATCATGTCAACAACGAGATGCGCTTGTAATTGATCTTCTTTCACAAAGAATTCGAAGTACGTTTTTGCGTTCCAATGCGCTGCAATTTATGTTAAAAATGAAAACTATGAAAGCATCGATAGAATTTACGGAATTTACCATGATTGTAATGGTCATCGCCCATAACGCGACGTATATACTTTCGTTTAATCAATTGTACAATTCCATCGTCAAAAAAGACCAAGTAGCGATTCGAATAAAAACCGGTGATGATTCCTGGATAGTAATCCGTATCAATGCTAGCAAATAACTGCATTTTTACACCCAATTCGTTGACTCGATATGGCGTTTCCTCCGATGAACGTCGCGCAATAACTCGTGTTCCTATCTTTTGTAAGGTGATGTGTTCTGGCAATAATCGGCTCGCCAAATCATAGTCATTAACAATGCGCTTACGTCGAGTTCGAATGAATTCCACAACATATTTTTTATGAATCGGATCTTCCATATTTTCGATTTCATCTTTTAGTGCACACATGTGCCATGCACCAACGATATTATCCCGTTTTGTCGTTTTCGCGTAGTAGTATTTATTTTCGCCATTGTTATTGTCGCTTATGGCTATTGAATGAAGTTTAATGCAATTCGAGAGTTTATTCCATGAAAAATGCAAATACTAAATTTATTCGAATTTAAAGTCAATAAAATGCAGAATGATGTAACAAATCTATGTGAGATTTGGACAGTAAATTATTATAAAGTAAAAAATCATAAATTTTCACTTACAATTCAATTGATTCAGAAATTCCACATCCTCACGCACAGTCAAAAGTCTTTTTGTCATGTTTGTTTGCAATAATATGAACAAAATTTTAAATATTATTTCTTGACTGCTCGTTTTTCACGTGCTAAGCAACAAACAATAAGCTAAAAATCAAAATGTTGGCGATGCTTGTGTCAAAATGTCTCCTCTTAAACACAGCCTCGATGCAAGTACACTAACACAATGAATATTTCGGCTTTTATAATTACGTTACGGAATATCCAATGTCTCAGTGTTTGATTTGTTCCTAATTTAAAACAACAACAACATGTTGAACTGCAAACAAATGAAACGGCTTTTTTTCTCAATCATACAAATTCAATGATATGCACGCATTCAACAAAACATGCATACTGGAATCGAAGATACATTAAATTGAAAACCGTTCACCCTTTCGCAACTACTATTTTCTTACTTCGCACACAAATGTTAAGTGTCAAAGTATTTGATTTGTTTAATATCAAGCAACATAGGCAATAGCGCTATTGTGTGACACATTTTTTGTATTCATATCATTGCTCGTTTCACTGGCATTCATTGTAAACCATGGCAAAGATGTTTTCACCCGAAAATGATAAATGGAATGTAAAAATTTCTATAGATAAAAAAAAGAGCAAATCATCGGGCGCTCCAAAGCCAGCAAAGACCCATAAACGACAATTGGTAATTCGAAAACATGTATCATCGTTGAGCAAAATGGACAAAAATGAGGTGAGCTAATTTTTTTTTATCATGACAACGATTTTGTATTTAATTAAACATTTTTTGATTAAATATTTGACAGAAATTTTGTGAAGATATTAAGAATTTCATTTTTGAATCGAAGAAAGAAGTTAATTTACAAGCATTCAAATTGATTGAATTTGCAAAAACATGGCAAGAAAAAACCAATCAACAGTTTGACATGATTCAGCAATACATCACTGAGCATAACCTTCAAAGTACATCTAAAATTGATGCCAAACAGTCGACTGAACGAAAAGCGGTAAATTTGCCACTACCACGTTTCCCATCTATGCCAGGTATCGATTTGTTCATACATTTTTAGCATAATTTTCCGTTTTGCTCCCAATAAAGAATGATGTGAAATTTATTGATTCCAGTGTTATTAACTGAGACTGATGGTGATGTCGAATTGAAAGATTTTTTAGCTGAACCATTAACTAATCTCACGAAAGATATTCCAATGAAAGTTTCCAAACGTCGAAATACATCAATAGTACCAACAGAAAATGGAACTGATTTATCGGTTCGAAAAGGTTCACGTGTCGTTCATAGCTCTACGTTAGCTATATCAAAAAATTCATTAGAGTCTATCATTAAATCAACCATTGAAAAGAATGCTCATGATCAAGAAGCAACAAACTTTTCCCCAAAACAAAAAGTCAAACGTGAGCAAAATGTGAATGTTACATTTGAATGGAATTTTAAGGCAATTCTCTATTACAGAACCTGTATCTGATTCGAATGTCAGCAGTACACAGCGAACAGCAAGTAAATGCACAAATGTGCAAGCAACATCTCCGGCACCTGCTGTTGACAATATTTTCAAACAGTTTCTGGAAGCTCGGAAAATTGTGTTGGCTAAACAAAAGGAACGTGAACATCGAGAATGTAAATTTAAAAAAATACAATTTTTATAACATCAATATACAAATCAATGCTATTCTCTGATTTTACCACTTTCAGCGGCACGTGTGAAAGATCAAAAGGGTGGACAATCATCATGAAAAATTCGCATCTTTTTTCTATCCAAATTGCATGACGGCTTCAAGTATAAAAAATGTTGCCAGCGTTCATGAATAATTTGGTGTTTTATTTTCCTTTGTCAAAAAAGAATTTTACATTTTATTCCAAATAAACATTTTTAATATATGCTCATATAAACGTTAATAAATGTTGAAAATTGCGCATATCTTAGTAGATTTAAAAGTAATTAATAAACCGCCAATGGATGTTAAAATAAAAATTATAATAAAATTCCATTTTTTAAACAACGCATGTTCTTTTTGGAAAGTATTTTTTACTGAAATATTCCATCAGTCTGACAGTTTTTTTATTTTCCATTTTCCGCATGATTTTCAGACATTTTTAGCTTATCTAAATCAAACACTTCCCATATAATACGTTTGTGGAATTGTGTGGAGATGAGTGAAGTTACGGTGAAGATAGAATTGAAACAATATCAAAAAAAATCACGTTGAAGGAAATTGAATCTATTCACTCAAAACAAAACAATAGTCAAATCTGAATCTCATGGAACTTATCAATAAGAAATTTGCTGTCATTATTTGTTTATTTTATATCCACAAAAAGTGTAAATAATAACGATTTGGACATTATGGCTATATTTATAAACTACAAAAATATGCCGATGCGTCAAAGCATAATTTAATTTATTTTATTTATTTATTTCAGATTCATCATTACAACGTGTTAGAAATAATTTCTAATGCTGGCACAAGCCCAAATAAGTAAAATAATGACATGCTCAATACTAAATTGTTTTACATAAATAGAAGGAATTAATGTTAATTATTTATCTGATTGCTGATCAAAATAATCGCCAAAAATCACAAAAATTCAAATGTTTTCCGATTTCGAAGAAAATTTGTACATAGATAGAGCATAAAAAATTTGAGGAAAAACTGGTCCTAACTGGTCCAAAAATGGTTTTCTAACAATCGGGACCAGTTGGGACCAGTTTTTTTCCTCAAAATTCTTCTTTTTTTATACTCTATCTATGTACAAATTTTCTTCGAAATCGGACAACATTTGAATTTTTGTGATTTTTGACATTTTTGCCCCATAACTTGAAAAAGTTCCAAAAGCCCCCCCTTTTTTTATTTCAAAATATGTATTTTTTTGGGGTCAGCTATCACTGGGTGAAATATGAGCACCCTCAGATAAGTATTCGCTAGCTACGGCCCTGCAAAAACGCCAAGTGGCCTTAACCTTATTTCGCACGTGAAACGTAAAAATAAGAAAAACTTGAAAAAGTCCAAAAATATAAATTATTTTGAAAATATTTTTTTATGGTAAACGTGAATATAATTATTGAATGAATTTATGTTAAAGAGAAAAAAAAATCTGTGATGTTTTTTCAGGAAATTGTGAAAGGCCCTAATCTTATTTCGGGCACTGTAATCCACTTCCGAGAAGTATCAAATACACCATATTGCTCCAAAATTTGCATAAGAATTTGATGGGATACCGACGGATATAAGTATCATTTATTGTCCTCAGAATCTCTCATAAGGGTAGTTGTGCAACTGTGGTTGCTACGAAAGCCAGAGAAGAAATTCTGTTAAAATATTCCGATTTTCGATGTAATCACGTAATTGATTATCAAGAATCGATGCAAATATCTTGGTCATTACTCTATTTAAAACTATTGATCGCGTATCTGAAACCGACTTTGGTCAAGCATCAACAATATTAATCTTATTTATAAACATATTTGGCTTCTTTTCCAATCAAATTGATGACGTGCTGATAAACAAAACCCATCCAATGCAGCTCAATTGAAAGAGACATAAATCATGAAAACTGATTTTGTTTACATCATCATTTTATTTATTTAATGGAATTTTTTTGTTACGATTTACAATCGATTAAAATATAAAATTATTGGTAGTTCATTTTCAAGAACATCGCCATTCATTTTTTCTGGAGTGATTGAAATTGTTGTGTTGGAATCAATTTTTGTGTCATATTGAGCGTTTTTCGTGAGACAATAAAAATTCCTGGCCACCCAACTGCTATCGAAAACCAAACGAAATCTGTAATTGCAATCAGGTTCGATGATAATTGGCCGAATGAGTTCAAATCGGGCTCTTTTCAATGCCGACCTATTAGCCTTAAATTCAACGGGTTGTTTTCCAATCAAAACTAAGCCTTTGTGTTCCGTTTGTCTGTGAACTATTATTGATCCTGTTAGACTATTTGGACCAGATTTGTTCCGGAGATTATCAATCTCGATAGCGCCCAGTAGAACTTTATTATTGGATTTGACCAACACGTTCACACTTTTCGGCAAATTATATGGTGTTACTAGGCCTGTCATTTGTGTGTCAGTCACTAACACTCCATCGGTATTCCAAGTCTCTGTTGTTGATGCCATTGATTGTTTTCCAGTGATTGTTCACAACAAATTTCGAGTATTTCAAACTTTTCATGAATTCAAAGTTTGATTTCATAAATGCTGACAAAAGACAACTAGATTAAATTCAGATTTTAGTCTGATTCAAATGTTTTGACATATTAACGAGTTTTTCAAAATGGGGCATCGCGTTAAAAAAAAGGACAAATAACAATCAAAATGTTAATTTTATTTTTATTTTTGTTTTTGTTTTTGTTTTTCAACATACATTTATTCACTTTATTTTATGGGAAATTGATTACCTTTAAATTCATTGTTCAATCAGTATGAATACTTATATGTTTGAAGTATTATCTTCTGTTAGAAGTACGTATAGAAGAATATAAATATCATCTTCAAATCAAAATCCTTCATGACGGAATCAAATGGACTCTGAAATTGTTGACCACAATTGCTGTTCACATTACACAATTTGAATTCTTATTTCTAGACTCAATTTTTACAGAATTAAGTTGTTGACATTGTATCCTTTTGCAATAATTGTCATATTCTTGCCTTAGGACATTCTTGGAGTGCCGCGATAATCCAAACCTCGTTACTTAGACAAAGTGCCTAACTCACTGGAATGACTAGATCCTTCCTATTTAGCATACTACTAACTAATATTCATTTTAAATTTATGCCTCAAATCAGCTGATTATTTGACACCGTAATTTTATGGGTTTTCTACTTTAAACGAATTGACAACTTAATAAATCAATGGATAAATGAACAATGGTAATTTGGCATGAAGAAATCTACAACATAAATAACTTTCAATTCATGAAGGATCTGGTTTTGGTTAAACTCTGTGAGCATATAACTTATTTGAGAACATTGCATCAAAGTGCTTATTCTGGTTTTTTGGCTGCATTTCGTATGCGAGCTTCTTCACGTTCATTCTGATCAATAATCGACATATTTTGTGCAGCAACATAAGCATGCAATAATGAGATTCCAGCTTTGGCAAGAGCAACGGGGAATGCGATCACTGTAAGTACTTTGAAAAGTGAAATGCCCAACACTGGAATGAAACATTTGATTTATTAATAGCTATGATCAATGAAATTGTAATAAATACTGATTGACTTACATGTGGGTCCCGTGGTGAAATGAAGTAAATATAAGCCACTATAGAATACCTCATTGAAGAAGCACATGAATGTAAGCACATCTTTTTGATAGTAAAGCCGCATGATAAAATTTTCATTTGGATCGAAGTACTTGTGAGATGTCTTTCCCTGCAAAGTAGAACTAAAAAAAAAAAAAAAAAAAAATACAAATTTAATGTTATTTGTTCTTCAAAAATGTCTTTTATAAAGAAGAACATTCATACTCACGTATGCAAATATATCCAGTGGCAAGAAACGTCAATCGCAATAGATAGTTGGAACCAGAACATATATTGGGGATAAAAATAGCCCAAAGCTACCAATAATCCTGTTGTTCCACATCGATCGGTTAACTGATCCAACATAGCTCCAAACTTGGTGCCTAAAATAAACAAAATTTCAACATTTTTAGTAAAAAACCTATTCACGTGTAGTTAATTACTAAACAATAGTTGGATGAGACTGAATACCAGCCATTACAATTAATTTTACTTGAGTTATTTTTAATTAAAAATAAATAAAACACGGATCTATCGAATGCACATGACTTTCGTGTAAATCGAAATAGATGCTTTATTTGATTGAAGTATGTTTATTCCCAGTAAATAATTTACAATACTCACTTTGATTAAATGCACGCGCAGCATGACCATCGATTGCATCGAGAAGTGCGCTTATTATGTAGCACCATCCAGCAACAATGTAATTGGTTTGCATAAAATAAAATGCCACGATCGCCAAAAAGATTCGAGCATAGCCTGAAAATATCAATAATCCAATGACATCAAATGTGAAGAACGCAATTAGGAGAATTTACTGAAGGCACTGGAGCAAAATCAATGACGCAGCTATTAAAAGAATGTCCGAAAAAATCGCAAATTTAAATACGCACCGATCAAATTTGGGATAAATAAGAAAATATTCTCCTTTTCAGCCGTGTCAGTCATTGTTTCAGATGGTTTGTTCGATTAATTTGCAAGATTTTCAAGGTTTTAATCTGGAAATGCAAGTGATTCACTAAGCTCACCGAATTTGTATATACAAATGTTCCCAAACGGATACACAAATACAATGCAACTGATAATCATCCGATTGTTATTTACTCCGAAAATAGACTGTCATCGTTTATGAAAAATTTATTTGTGTTAGTTTGTCAATAACATGTCAGTTTTCACATTTCAGATCGATGTTGGACTACTTTAAATTGTCTCTGGCATCGGGCACTACTATTAACAATCAAATTAAATCAACAACTTTCTTCTAATTTAGTTTTTGTTATTATATTTATAACTACATACGGAATCTTCAAAATTTTCTTGTAGAGTGAAAACAAAAAACTCGACAAATGGGAAATTGTAAACGATTATCAGTAGTTGTAAATTGTATGTTTTGAACCCATTTCTTAGTATTAGTGCACACATACACACAAATACACCTCTTTTCCCCTCTTTCGGAAACACACACACATACTATCTCTCTCCACACTGCCAATGCGTTTCAAATGCGCCGCACACATGCACGCAACTTCCAATGCTTCTTATTCGAATTTCTTTGGGGGGAAATCTTCATGAAATTCGACTTTGTGATGAAAGTTGATTTTTCGAAGCAATAAAATTAAAAAAAATTTCAAAGATTTGTTTTTATTTCTATATTCAGAGAAAATTTCAATAAATAACATTCGTCATTGTTATCAAAAGAACATTTCCAATGAATTTCATTCCGCTTGTTTCGACCACTATCAAAACTCATCGTTTCAAATGTGCGGCTGTTATTCAGTTTGCGCAGCCAGATGGCGTGCCGACGTCACCTTTTGGAATATAAACACAAACATAAGATCTACTAAACGAGCAATAATTTTTTTTCAGCGGTCAATCCATTTTTATCAGTAGGCCAATTGAAAACAATTCCGATTGACCCGAATTTCAATTCATATTAGTCAAAACAAATTCAGTCCATTTCAAAGAGAGCGATAAATTTGCTAGTGATAATTTTAGGCATAAAATCAACGTCAAAACAGACAACGACATCAACAACACACCCATTGAACGACGAAAGAAGAAAAAAAACTGTTCGTTTATACTTCCGATGAACTGCTGTCTAACTGCTGACAACATTTTCCATGAGTCTGTCTGAAATCTCAAAAAAGAAATAAACGTAATACACATACTTCATAATAATTGAACATTAAATTAGCTACCATTCGGAATAAAAACACACATACACACGGAAAAGTCAGCTAGCTGTGAGTGCGAAGTGAAAAAGCACATAGAAAAAAAAAATCACACAAAAATCGACTGAAACTTCAGCAGCAACAACAGAGAGAAGAGAAAAAAAATTTTCAATATGTAAATTTAATATTTTAATCGGTGATTTTTTTCAATAATTGGCAGATTTTTGAGGAGTTTTGTGCATTCGGAGAACAACAACATACAACAATCATTTAAAGACCATTATTGCCCTTCAGCGTCTGGTCTATTTTGTAATAGCAGCCCCTTAACAATTCTTCTCCAGCAAACCCTATCGAGAGCCAGGCCTTGAGTTTCCCCATTCCAATCATACCCCCTTTCGCTCAAATCGTTCTTAACCGAATCCAAATATCGCCTCCGCGGTCTACCTCTACCTCTCGGTGCATTCACTTCCGCATTCAAAATTAACTTCGGCAATCGATACTCATTCATACGTTGTACATGTCCAAACCATCTTAATCTCGAATTTCTTGCTACCTCATCAACCGAATCCACATTTAAATCCTCACGCACTTTTTCATTTCTAATTCTATTCTCCCATTGGTCCCTACGCGACACTCCCGAAATCATACGCAAAACATTCATATCAGCCACTTCCAAACCATAAATTAAATTGTTTGAGTCGACCCAGCTCTCGCTACCATACGTGATAGTTGGTCTGAAGATTGACCCGTGAATCATCAACTTCGTTTCTTTACTCAACTCTCGCTGATTAAAAACATGTGACCTAATAAGTTGAGCAACAACTTTATTACCATTCACTCTGCGATGTTCAAATTCCTTATCCAGCTTGCCATCTTCAGAGAAGATGCAGCCAAAATACTTGAATTCTAAATCGCTAATACTGTTTTGTAGCTCCTGTTCTGAGCCGCCAAACAATACTAGATCATCTGCATATGCAAGGGCAGAGATAATATTTCCCCCCAAAACTACGTTACCCCTCAGATTAGCTGATTTAATCAATTTATCCATATAAATTATAAATAAAAGCGGTGAAATAGTACAGCCCTGTCGGAGACCATTTCGCACTTCAAACTCTTAATTGCCCCCAGAAGAAAACCATTCACTCCGTATTCACCCAAAACTGACCACAAATTAGCTCTCGGTATACAGACATACGCTTTTTGTAAATCGACAAAACATACATACATATTCTTGTTTCTTTCATGGAACTTCTCTATTATTTGTCTCATGCAAAAAATTTGATCTTGACATCCGCGCATCGGTCTAAAGCCTGATTGGTTTTCATCCAAGAGCGATTCGACAATAGCTCTGGTACGTTTTTCTAAAATTGCACTGTAAACTTTTCCGACAACACTCAATAGAGAAATTCCACGATAGTTGTTACAATCTCTGTTGCTAATTCCACGCTAGATAGAACAACCGATGTAACCATGGAATCCCCACTGAACCACTATAAATTAAATATTCATTCCTAATCTCATCCACTCCCGCTGCTTTACCCCAACTTAATTTCCTAACCGCCTGCTCTATCTCTCCTATGCTTATTTCCGCCACTTTGATTTCACTCACACTTTCATTCGCGCTAACATTCAGATCCACTCCGTTTTCAACATTCAAAAGTTCCTCAAAATATTCTCTTCAACGTTTCAATACATTCTTCCTACCAATCACTAACTCCCCTGCCTTATCTAATACAGCACCCGGTGCTTGTATTTACCACCATTACGGATGTTCTTAAGCTCAAACCAGAAAACTTTATTCCTCTGCTGCCCTGCTTCTTCTAAATCATTGCCTAATTTCACCCATTCTCCCTCCTTACAAGTTGTTGTTGTTGTTGCTCTCACCAACTCTTTCGCTACTCTTTTTTGTTCCCTATACGACTCTAAGTTCTCTGCCTTTTTACTTTGCATCCCACTCTTTTCTCCTTCACCGCCTCCTGCACCTCATCATTCCACCAATCTGTCTTCTTTTTACCATTCTTACATACATGCATTCCGCAAACTTCCTTTGCGCACTCAAGATTGCACTCTTAAAATAATCCCTTTCTCTATTGATATCAGACACCTCAGTCATATCAACATGCATAAATTTCTCTTCTAATCTAGCTACATATGCATTGACTACTCTTTGACTCGTCAATTCATTAACTTTCACTCTACTGGTTAGCTTCCGATTTTTACTCGCTACTCCTTTTGGAATACGTAGTTTGCTTGCAACCAAGTAATGATCGGAATCCAGACCAAAACTTCTATACACACGCGTATCTGTAACTATTTTGCGCAAACTATCTTCTACGATTACGTAATCGAGAAGGGATTTCTGATTCTGGCCAGGATTTTCCCATGAATACATGTGGATTTTCTTGTGTTTAAAAAATGAATTTGTTATCACTAAATCTGAACTCTGGCAAAAATCCAACAATCTCCCTCCATTATCGTTCGCTTCCATATCTTCCCCAAAATGGCCTAAAATATTCGCAAAATTCTGATTATCTCTACCTACTCGAGCCAAACAGATAGCATTTGTATGGAAAATGCCAAAAAATGTTCCGTAAAAAATCTATAAGCGCCACCTAAAATTTTACCGAGGTATTATATTCTTTGCAGAAAATTTTTAGTTCATGCAATTTATTTCATTTATCATAAAATGTTTCAATTTTGATGGGAAACAAATTTATTCGATAATAACTGAAATTTATTTACTTCATGAATTATAAAATTATAAAAGAATTATTCATATTTAATTTTATTAATTCACATAAATAAACAAATGTTTATGCCAATGACAACAACGAACATAGCCAAAAAAACGCTGTCACATGCTCTCATGATCTGAACGTAATCACGTATTTCAATGTGTCTTCACGAATTATGGAGAGCATGTGGTACCTAATACCAACAGATGGCGTTATTGATAGTGCTTTTAATTTTCATTCTAAAGAACACTATCCGCTCGACTCGAGCATTAAAATCCCCTTGCAAAATCACGTTCACATTTCCCTTACGATACACAATGCCATTCAAGTCTCCATAAAAATCATTCATCTTTTCTGCATTCGTACCTTCACACGGGGAATACACACTGCACTCACGAAACGATACACTGCACCTCCCAACTTGATTGAAATCCACATCATTCTTTCACTCACAAATCTATGACACACAATCGACCTAGCAATCGACTGCAGTAAAAGAAATCGGAACGGAATCAAAAGTTCTGTTTGAAATTAAGAATTTAAACAAAATTAAAGCGTTGCGTGTCATTTGATATTACTCGATCAGTTCTTTTTCCATCAGTTGTTTTATAGTTGCGAATAGTTTAGTCGACTAAAAACGATTCAAATTTGCCTATCCCATTTTCATTTTTTCTTTATCACGTAAATAATAATCATTTAATTGAAGAGTTCACTCCTTAACGAAATTTTCTCGATTGCCTTACAGAATCTTGATCTAGATGATACCGAACTAAAGAATTTACTGGATGAAGCATATTCCTACAAAGGACCTAAAGATAAAGAAAATAAAAGTGAAATATTTAAGGTTTGTCAATTTGTCAATTGCCTATTTTTAACTCCATGAAAGAAATTTCAATGTCAATTGTGAATAGTTTCTTTTTTTTTTTAAATGAAAAACCCAAAAAGAATTATTTTGTCTAATTTGATTATTATATAATTCTGATCATAAAATCCTCATGAACTAAACTAAAGTAAGAAAGCATTCAAAACAATTCGCTTTTGGATTTTCGTTGAAAAAAAAGATTCACATTTGACAGTTTTATATTCAATTTTCAGTTTTAAGTTTGGAATGTTTTCTTATCGTTTTCAATTTCAAGGTTTTATTGAGATTAGAGTTGCTCATGAACCGAACATGAACCGTTCATGTTCGAGAATAGTTTCACTTTTATGTTCATGTTCGTTCGAGTTCGGTTCGATTTGTTCGAAAGAGAAAAAAGGGTGTTCGTTCGTGTTCAAGTTCAGTTTGTTCAAGATGTTCAAGTTCGTTTCATGTTCTTTCATGTTCGTTCGAATATTGTTCAATTAACTGAACTAAATTGAACTGTTCAATACAACAATTAAGTAAGCAACAATATTTCGAATAGGTTTTATTTATATCGAAAATTCCTATTATTCAAATACAACCGAACTATTGTTCAGTTGTTTTTCTCAGAAAATGAAGCAGTGTTGAAGTCGCTTCAACAAAGAAATTCATTGTCTCTTACGCCATCTCTAGTCAAGTATGGTGTGAATTTAAATTAATATCAAACAAAATTGAGAAAGTGGACTTCTATGCCGTGGGCAAGTACATCAACTATCGACTAATGGACTACGGCATAAATCGTGCGACGTTACATTGGAAGTGATCTCTATCATTTTTACATTGAATGGCACATACACCATTACGGAATGCAAACGACAAAACGTATCTTTTTGCCGTTTCCGTTGATATAGACAATGTACATTGATAAATCGCTTTCATGCAAGAAATTCATACGTTGATAAATAGTATAGATGGCGTCAAGTGTGTAGAATTTGAACGAACAGGAACAGATCGCATTTATGAACCAGTTGAATTAATCGAACAACGTTCGGAAACATTTTGTGTATTCATGTTCGTTCGAGTTCGGTTCATGTTGTTCAAATTTGAATATATTGTGTTCATGTTCGTTCAAGTTCGGTTCAAGTTGTTCAGAATTGAAAATGACCTGTTCATGCTCGGTTTAAATTCGAACGAACTCGAACGAACAAGAACAGTTCGGTTCAGTGGACAGCTCTAATTGAGATATCACCATTTCAAGGTTTTATTGTCGATTCGAACCATTTTTTTCATCTATTTACAGTTGCAACAGAAAATATACCAGCTAGAGCTGCTCATGAACCGAACATGAACCGTTCATGTTCGAGAATGGTTTCACTTTTATGTTCATGTTCGTTCGGGTTCGGTTCGATTTGTTCGAAAGAGAAAAAAGGGTGTTCATGTTCGTTCGAGTTCAAGTTCAGTTTGTTCAAGATGTTCAAGTTCGGTTCATGTTCGTTCGAATATTGTTCAATTAACTGAACCAAATTGAACTGTTCAATACAACAATTAAGTAAGCAACAATATTTCGAATAGGTTTTATTTATATCGAAAATTCCTATTATTCAAATACAACCGAACTATTGTTCGGTTGTTTATCTCAGAAAATGAAGCAGTGTTGAAGTCGCTTCAACAAAGAATTTCATTGTCTCGTACGCCATCTTTAGTCGAGTATGGTGTAAATTTAAATTAATATCAAACAAAATTGAGAAAGTGGACTTCTATGCCGTGGGCAAGTACATCAACTATCGACTAATGGACTACGGCATAAATCGTGCGACGTTACGTTGGAAGTGATCTCTATCATTTATACATTGAATGGCACATACACCATTACGGAATGCAAACGACAAAACGTATCTTTTTGCCGTTTCCGTTGATATAGACAATGTACATTGATACATCGCTTGCATGCAAGAAATTCATATATCGATAAATCGTATAGATAGTGTCTATATAGTGTGTAGAACGAACAGTAACAGATCGCATTTATGAACCAGTTGAATTAATTGAACAACGTTCGGAAACATTTTGTGTGTTCATGTTCGTTCGAGTTCAGTTCATGTTGTTCAAATTTGAATATATTGTGTTCATGTTCGTTCAAGTTCGGTTCAAGTTGTTCAGAATTGAAAATGACCTGTTCATGTTCGTTCATGTTCGGTTAAAGCTCGAACGAACAAGAACAGTTCGGTTCAGTGGGCAGCTCTAATCCCGTCTAGTATATTGGATTGTCCAAATCCCGGAACAGCAGAAAAAAAGCCTACAAATCAAGAATAATATACTATGATCAATATTGTAGCAGCAACAGTGACAGAAACAAGAACTCATTCATTCCATTAATCAAATTTGAAACTTGGCACATCTGATAATTCATTTAGATTCAATTTTACAGACGATTGCGATTGAAGATTCAAAATTCTATAACAATATGATCTTAATTCCGTTTCATTTTTCTTTTTTCTTTTTTCAATTGAACTATGCATACTTAAATCAAAAATATATTGTTCAGTGGAAAATCAAAATAAAAAATATCGAATCATTCAACATTTTCATTAGTCGAAGAACGATCAATATTTTTCGCTTATTCTTTGTTTTTAGTGTCTTATTTCATTGTGTATTTACTCACACAGTGACCGTGAGATGGAATAAAAACAAATGAGAAAAAACACGACACTTTAAGACACAAAAAAGGATGCAAACAATTTTTAAATCAAATTTCTGATCGCGAACTAAATATTGAATATCGTTCGTCTAGTTTGCTTTCATTTTCAATTGGAATTCACGGAGGAAAATGAAAACCTTCTTTAAATTTGATGATTCTATGCGCATTGCACATATTTCAATAAAATTTCTTTAATATTATAAACAACAAATGGTCTATGGCCGTTGTTTAATTGTGATCATAGTTATGTATAAATCATATTATTCTTGTCTATTGTCACTTGATCCATTCGAATAGTTCATAAATGAACGTTGTTGTCAGTTGTTTATCGACTGTAACTTATGTATATATGTAGTTTGAAAAAATCTTCCGAAACGAAGGAAAATAAATATACATTTCTTTTAGTCATATAAATGCGATTTATTTTTCATGTATTCTTTTTATCTTCTCTTCGTGTGTTTTTATTTCATTTTCATTCTATTAAATATCCAATTTAGTGTAATCATCAAAATATTTTTTAGTATTAATACATCATTTTGCTTCTGTTTTCTCTTCATTTCTTTTCTTTTTGTTTTTCTTTTTTGTAATTTAATCGATAAATACGTAAGGCAAAATGGTTAAGAGTTCATCATTATATGATTTGACATGGACCACTTCATACCATTATTTTTTCAGTCTGATGCAAGTATCGTAATCAAATGTTTTGACATATTAACGAGTTTTTCAAAAGGGGGCATCGCGTTAAAAAAAAAGGACAAATAACAATCAAAATGTTAATTTTATTTTTATTTTTATTTTTGTTTTTGTTTTTGTTTTTCAACATACATTTATTCACTTTATTTTATGGGAAATTGATTACCTTTAAATTCATTGTTCAATCAGTATGAATACTTATATGTTTGAAGTATTATCTTCTGTTAGAAGTACGTATAGAAGAATATAAATATCATCTTCAAATCAAAATCCTTCATGACGGAATCAAATGGACTCTGAAATTGTTGACCACAATTGCTGTTCACATTACACAATTTGAATTCTTATTTCTAGACTCAATTTTTACAGAATTAAGTTGTTGACATTGTATCCTTTTGCAATAATTGTCATATTCTTGCCTTAGGACATTCTTGGAGTGCCGCGATAATCCAAACCTCGTTACTTAGACAAAGTGCCTAACTCACTGGAATGACTAGATCCTTCCTATTTAGCATACTACTAACTAATATTCATTTTAAATTTATGCCTCAAATCAGCTGATTATTTGACACCGTAATTTTATGGGTTTTCTACTTTAAACGAATTGACAACTTAATAAATCAATGGATAAATGAACAATGGTAATTTGGCATGAAGAAATCTACAACATAAATAACTTTCAATTCATGAAGGATCTGGTTTTGGTTAAACTCTGTGAGCATATAACTTATTTGAGAACATTGCATCAAAGTGCTTATTCTGGTTTTTTGGCTGCATTTCGTATGCGAGCTTCTTCACGTTCATTCTGATCAATAATCGACATATTTTGTGCAGCAACATAAGCATGCAATAATGAGATTCCAGCTTTGGCAAGAGCAACGGGGAATGCGATCACTGTAAGTACTTTGAAAAGTGAAATGCCCAACACTGGAATGAAACATTCGATTTATTAATAGCTATGATCAATGAAATTGTAATAAATACTGATTGACTTACATGTGGGTCCCGTGGTGAAATGAAGTAAATATAAGCCACTATAGAATACCTCATTGAAGAAGCACATGAATGTAAGCACATCTTTTTGATAGTAAAGCCGCATGATAAAATTTTCATTTGGATCGAAGTACTTGTGAGATGTCTTTCCCTGCAAAGTAGAACTAAAAAAAAAAAAAAAAAAAAAATACAAATTTAATGTTATTTGTTCTTCAAAAATGTCTTTTATAAAGAAGAACATTCATACTCACGTATGCAAATATATCCAGTGGCAAGAAACGTCAATCGCAATAGATAGTTGGAACCAGAACATATATTGGGGATAAAAATAGCCCAAAGCTACCAATAATCCTGTTGTTCCACATCGATCGGTTAACTGATCCAACATAGCTCCAAACTTGGTGCCTAAAATAAACAAAATTTCAACATTTTTAGTAAAAAACCTATTCACGTGTAGTTAATTACTAAACAATAGTTGGATGAGACTGAATACCAGCCATTACAATTAATTTTACTTGAGTTATTTTTAATTAAAAATAAATAAAACACGGATCTATCGAATGCACATGACTTTCGTGTAAATCGAAATAGATGCTTTATTTGATTGAAGTATGTTTATTCCCAGTAAATAATTTACAATACTCACTTTGATTAAATGCACGCGCAGCATGACCATCGATTGCATCGAGAAGTGCGCTTATTATGTAGCACCATCCAGCAACAATGTAATTGGTTTGCATAAAATAAAATGCCACGATCGCCAAAAAGATTCGAGCATAGCCTGAAAATATCAATAATCCAATGACATCAAATGTGAAGAACGCAATAAGGAGAATTTACTGAAGGCACTGGAGCAAAATCAATGACGCAGCTATTAAAAGAATGTCCGAAAAAATCGCAAATTTAAATACGCACCGATCAAATTTGGGATAAATAAGAAAATATTCTCCTTTTCAGCCGTGTCAGTCATTGTTTCAGATGGTTTGTTCGATTAATTTGCAAGATTTTCAAGGTTTTAATCTGGAAATGCAAGTGATTCACTAAGCTCACCGAATTTGTATATACAAATGTTCCCAAACGGATACACAAATACAATGCAACTGATAATCATCCGATTGTTATTTACTCCGAAAATAGACTGTCATCGTTTATGAAAAATTTATTTGTGTTAGTTTGTCAATAACATGTCAGTTTTCACATTTCAGATCGATGTTGGACTACTTAAAATTGTCTCTGGCATCAGGCACTACTATTCACAATCAAATTAAATCAACAACTTTCTTCTAATTTAGTTTTTGTTATTATATTTATAACTACATACGGAATCTTCAAAATGTTCTTGTAGAGTGAAAACAAAAAACTCGACAAATGGGAAATTGTAAACCAAAAAAATTGCCACTTTTACCGTCATCTGTCGGTCATTCTTCAAATTGGTCCAAATCAATGTCGTCAATGACTTTTTTTCACAATGGCAAACTAAGACAAAAACATGCTTCACACACAATCATAAATATACAATATATGTACTGGCATACAAATAACATGGCGATTCGCCCAAATGAACACATTTGCGCGCACATATACATTGGTGTCCCGAAAAACTGTCGTTGATTTTTTTGTTGTATTTTCCAGTTCAGTTTAATAGAAAATTTCGGACATGGTCGTTTTCAGCCTCTGTCTATCATTTCATACGTAGTTGAATTTAGCAGAAAATATATAGACAGTGAATTAGTGTGTTAGCTAAAGAACAATAAGGAATTTTGTCAAAAATAAAAAATATAAAATAAAAGCAACAAAATCTGTTTGAATTCCCCGTTTATCATTTTATTTTTGTATTGTGTTTGATTATCTCCTATGAATTTTAGTTAGATTTAATCTGACTTTAAATTTTGTTCCATTTTGATTTACAACTATTGGTTTTCGGTTTTGCGGTCGACATGTAGATAGTGAGTAAAAGACAGAGATAGAGAGAAAGAGTGGGACAAAGAAAGAAACAAAGCAAGATAAAAAGATAAATAATTAATAAAACTACTGTATTGTACGACTTTCTTATTACGAAAGAGCCAAAAAAATACAATAAGAAAAAAAAATTTAAAAGAATTAACATTTGTGCAAAGTTTGTAGAAAGGTTTTTAAACCAATATCAGAAGTAAAGGGACAGCAAAAACAAAAAGATTATGAAATGGCGTCAATGATGATATGCCAAAAATGATATTTTGACGTGTTTAAAGAGCCCAAAGTGGCCAACATATGCATTTTACACACGAAAATATCGTGTATTCAATTTGTGATTGTTGGAAGCTGTTTGTATACGTCGAAAATCAAGTGTATTGCATTTTCAAAGAACGTCCCTATTCGATGAAAATACCCAAATCCATCTGCTGATTGTTTTGTGTGTGGTGTGTGCATAGACGAAAGTGCGCTTCAATCAGATGCTTTTTGGCGTGTACTGTTCAACACAAAAAACACATAAACAACATTTTACCTTGTATTTTCTATTAAAATAATCAATAAACAGTTCGGCCTGGAACCAATTCTAGCTTCATATTCAACTCAAATTGTCACATAGTTAGATAGGATATTATCTTATTGGATTTCATATTTATTCAATCACGATAATTGAGCTTGTGATTAAAAATACATCGATTCCGTATTAATTTTGAAACCAGTGGCCCCGAGAACGAGTGGCATAAACCATTCAATCGAAACGGATTTTGGTTTTTGTCATTTGATCAACTGTCATCGTGAATTTTCTCAATGTCGTCAGTTAAACGATCAAGCTTGGCTTCATCAGAACTCGGTCAATTAAAAGCTCCTGACAAATGGGAAACATCGTCAACATTGGTCGCAAACACATCCGACATTATATGCGATACAATGTCATCATCATCGTCATCACCATCAACATCATCATCGGTGGCTAAGACTCAAACGCAACAGCAATCACGAGATGCTACGAAATCAGGCAATTCTACTCAACAAGTCACAAAGGTAAGAAGAAATAAGAAACTAACAAATGTACAAAAATCAAAATTGGCAAAAACCAAATGATTTAGTACGCAGTGAGCAGCTAAATCGGCGAATAATTTCGAAATTATATACAAATGAACGTAAAATACGAATGGGCAAATAGAATATATTCGTTTGTTCGTTTCTTTGCTTAATGCATAAATTGTTCAACGCACAAATACACCAACGCATATAATTCCGTCAAGTCTGAAAACTACAACCGAACAAAACCCATACATTTATTGTAATATTAATACGTAAACCACCGATAAATGTGTCATGCAATGGGCATCGCTTGATTGTCAGCACAACTGTGTATGCTACATCCATAAGTATTAGTTATTAGTACTCTGTATATAGTTTTTTTTTTTCAATAGTTGTGTGAATTGAATATTTTACATGTATAATGTGTATGCAAGCGATTGTGTGACTGTGATACAAAATACTGTGAACTCAATCTTTGTACATTGTACGTTGTATATTGTACGGTATTGGTATATGTGTGCCAATCTATGTTTTGTTTCTGTATTGCTGCATGATAGGCTATATGCGTATGAATTTTGTTCGTACGTGTGTGACGGAATGATTGCAAATGTATTGTGAATAACAAGTACGAATATGGGCAATGAAGTTGCAGTTTTAAACATTACACCAGTTTTTTTTTCTTCGCTGCTTAAAGTATACAATTTGTACATTAGATTGAGTTCTTGCAAAGTGAATTTCGGTATAACGGCGATTTTCTTTTGTTGTCCATTCTTTTTTGAGATTTTTTCTTTTCAATTTGTTCGAATTTCGTTTTATTCTGGAACAATTTTTCAGTCAGATTTCGTGCGTGCCAAAGTCATGTCATTTGAAGACAAAAAGAAAAAAGCAAACAAAAAAGAAACCCTTTTGTGATTTAAGTTTTTGTTTCGGCTTCGCCAATGTCAAAAACCGATTGTGATCAATCATATTTGATCTGAGCCGAATGTAATTAGATTTTAAAACGCATTTTGTTCGACTGTTCGAAGTGTTACAAGTGAAAGAGATGAAAAATCGTGTTCACTGTTCATGTTTCTCGATTACAACACTGCGTTGTTGAATTTTTATCGTATTGACTCATTTTTTTCTCACATCCAATACTACATGACAGTTTAACCTGGAATGTTCTATAATAAATCGATGTGTGGCCGAGCATACTATTCAATGACAGTTTTTGTTCGTGTTTTAATAATCTTATGGGTGGAATTACCTTCAAATTGTTTCCTATTTGAAATTAAAAAGAAAAAAAATTAAAACTCAATTAACCGAAATCCCGTGGGCAATACCAAAGTCTAATGCAATAGTATTTAATTAAAGTGTGGTCAAGAATATTATGTGCAAACTATTAAATAAATATCATATCGTGATATATTATAGAGGACACACTAAGGCAGTACGTGGATATTTTTCTCTCTCTTTTACAAATTTCAATCGAATAAAATATAAATCCATGAAAATATGTAAGTACAAGTACATCGGTAGATAGCACGTATAAAATTAATATATATATATATAGCTATATATATATAAATATACAGATATATACAATTTCTACAGTCATAAGCAATACAGAAAATGACACACAGAAGAAGGAACACTGAAAAAAAGTATTATAAATAAATTCAAACATGGCCACTTTCAGCAGCACTGGTAGACCAATGACGTAAGGAAACTCTGTGTATTCGTCGCAATTTTTCTTCTGTTCTCTCATTCTGCTCGTTGTGTTTGTGTTTGTGTGACTTGTTGCAAAATCGAATGAGCTGATAGCCTAATAAAAGTTTCTGCAAAAAAGAAAATGAAATAATATTGTGAAGCGATTGCTTGAGAATCAAGTTGAGATCGGTATTTGTGACAAGAGAATATTTGCAATTGAAAATCGATCATACTTGGTATATGAAGTGGGCCAGAATGTTTGCCATAATTTTTATTTTTTTTTTTTTTTTTTCAAATGAGAAAATATTTTTAACGAATTATAATTGTTACACGATTAATTCGCACAGAAAATAGACGGTCGGTGTATATTCTAGTATATTGTGCTCTCGCTTAAATTGGCCACACATACTATGTACGTTTTTCTTTTTCGGTGAGAATATTCAAATGCAAGCAATCAGATTTAGATATTGAGTAATTAGATTCGATGCGATTGCGTTCCTTTTAACTTAAGCTTCAAAATTTTACAAGACGGCCTTTACTATTTTCGGTACATGTGCACTTTCCACTGGAATTATGTGTGGAAATAATTGAAAAAAAGAGAAAAAATATAATACCAAAAATGAAAAAAAAACTAACTGTAGATTGTGTTGCTAAATGACAATGACAACTATCGGCATACCCAACCACCACACAATAGTGGTTATTTATACAATACAAATAATAATTAAGTGTTTCAGTGACTCGCATTCGGGCGAGTATTATAACTTTGAAGAGCGCGTGAACACTTCAATAAATTCCAACTATGATGGTGGTCGAATATGAACAACTGAATGACATAGAGCATGGTAGAGCAAAAGCATTCACTTTATTCGTTTTTTTCATTTGACGTTGGTTTTTGTACCGATTCAACTAATACTAATGTATATGGAACGAATGAAGGTTTTTGTTTTTGGCTTAGTGTCATAAATTCTATGGCTTTTATTACCATAAAATGTTTAATTTGTTTAGTCGTTTTCGTTACGATCACTTCAACTTTGTTTGAAGAAATCAATACTCTACTGTGATTTCTAATGAAAATATGTTGAAATAATACAATAAACAAAGATTCACCAACGGTTCGTGTTTTAGTTGAAACAAAACGAAATCAATGGAATTGCATTTCTCAAGCGACTTCTCGAATGATCTATTGCAGACACATATGCATTCATGAACATAAATAATTTAGCAGTTTTTGACACTTAATCAGTTTCATCCAATAACTACTATACAGGCAACTACCTTATTCGTGTGCTGTTTCAATTGAAATCAAAGATTTTCTCGGTCAGTTTAGGAAATGTTACAATTTAATGACTTTGAACAAAGTGTAAGTCGAGTTTATTGGTAAATAATTGGTGATTTGTATATGAGAAAGCCATTGCGCGTTACATTCAATGATTACAAGCGAATGAAGATCACAAAACATGTGCTGATTAGTGCAGTAAAAGAAATCGGCACGGAATCACACCATCTACACATGTTATCAAAAGTTCCGTTTGAAATTAAGAATTTAAACAAAATTAAAGCGTTGCGTGTCATTTGATATTACTCGATCAGTTCTTTTTCCATCAGTTGTTTGATAGTTGCGAATAGTTTAGCCGACTAAAAACGATTCAAATTTGCCTATCCCATTTTCATTTTTTCTTTATCACGTAAATAATAATCATTTAATTGAAGAGTTCACTCCTTAACGAAATTTTCTCGATTGCCTTACAGAATCTTGATCTAGATGATACCGAACTAAAGAATTTACTGGATGAAGCATATTCCTACAAAGGACCTAAAGATAAAGAAAATAAAAGTGAAATATTTAAGGTTTGTCAATTTGTCAATTGCCTATTTTTAACTCCATGAAAAAAATTTCAATGTCAAACTATAATCGATATGAATTTGTTGTATGCATATTTTTTCTTTAATGCCAATTGTTTTTTTCAATTCAAATCAATAGGAGTTACTGCATAAAGCCGAACTCGAAGATCAACAGCAAGACGCATTTTTTTCACCACGCCATTTTCGTGGAAATAATCGACGACATCAAACTCGTGGTGGCTCTTTACAAGATCTAGTCGATAGTGTTAACAATGAACAGCTATTAGACTGTGATTACATATTGGGATCACAATCGTGTCGTCAGCAAAATTCACGATACACTAAGAACTCATCATCAGTTTCGTCACGCCAACGCGAAGGGGGCAGCTTACCAAATAATGTGAATTCATCTAGCTGCTATCAAATGCCGTCGTTTCAACTTTCTAAAAATCAAAAAATTAATGCAAAAAATAATATAAAAACCAAATTTGAAACACATGATTATGAACGAAATTCTATAAATCATCATCGAAACGCATTAATTCCTGATAATGTTAGCTACAGCGAAGAAACGCAGCCATTAATAGCATCTACATCTGCATCTGTTATAAATTCAAACGATAAAAGTCACACCATAATTAATATCGATGATACAGAAGAAACCACACACTTAACGGCACACGATTCTTTAGCTCAGGTTAGTTTCCATTCAATTAGTCTTTATTAGTAATTAAAATGACGTTATTAGTAAAACAAAAAAGCAAAATTAAATGTTTTTAATTGAATTGTGTTCTAATTTTTTTGTTTTTTTTTTTTTTTTGTTTGTTCGTCATGCAAAACTCAGGACACATCTGAGCCTCACAGAAATGATGGTATCGAATTATCAAAATTTAAAAGGAATCGTGCAATGAACAATTTATCCTATATCAAAGATATCGGCGAACAAACACGGCAAAATTGTTCCGTTGATTCACCGATTCACTTTTTAAAATATTCTTCACCAACAATAAGCGAAGCTTCATTGAGTGGCAAATTATATACGAAAACTTCAATTGAACCAAAATTTCCACCAGCAAGGCACGTGCAATTGAATCCACCACCACCACAGGTTTGTCAGCTCACATTTCCAACAAATCAGAACACAATGTGGTTAAATAACGCCACACAGGTGAATCCAAACAAATTAGATGAAAATGGCAATGCCATTTTACCAAAACCAACAATTCCATTCACATCAAGCCACCCAAAGACGAAATCAAAACGCAGTAATAAAGCGGATCGTAATACAAAGACTTGGACTGTGCCACAAGGCAGTGATTACAATATTGATTCAATTGTGGCTTTTATTGAAAATAAGGAAATATCAAAAAAGACCAATATTATCAATGTAAATAAGAACAATCTCAGTGCGACCGAACGCAATCGAAAAGACAAAAAGAACATTGATAATAAAAAGAAGGATGTGAATCAATTGAAGAAGAGCACCTCGATGGAAGAGCTAAAGAGCAGCAGCAAAATTGAAGAGGAGATTGCACAATCGGAACGTGCTCATGTTTCATTGCGACAGAAGCAAATGCAAACGGCACAAAAACGAAACACAACATCCGATAATTCAAAGCAATCGAACAATAAGCGTGGTGAACGCCGCTCCTGGGGCACTGAAGAGCTTCATGATTTTGATGCGTCTGAGGATCGTGACATGAAAAAACACAAAGATAATAATAAACCAAATACGAGAAATAATAAGAAGACGGAACAAATGGCATCAACCAACGCATCCATTGAGTCGATACCAACGAATATTGAAGCAGCTGAATTTCATGTGGTTACAAAAAAGAAGAAGACGAAAAAGCGACAAATTTTAGAAGAGGCTAAAGCCAAACAACAGCAAATTGGCCAACGTGATCAAATGCAAATGCATGGTCGCAATTCAAATAATAATGCAACGAATGGCGGCAATAAATATCAGCCAACCAGTACATACACAAACGATCGTGATATTTATGTAAATTCGTTGATGACAAAAGAGAATCGTCGCAAATCGACATCGTCAGTGCCACCATCCGAAAAGTCCGATTCCAGTGATCTTGATTCGGTGCATTCATTGCCAATTGAATCAACATCAGCTTGTACATCATCAATCATATCGTATGCAGAAATGGCCCGAAAGGCAAATCAACAGCCAGACAAGCTGTCAAATGTAAATGCATGGCCATCGGTTTCACAAAATGGAAAGAATAGCGAATCACCTGAAAATTCAAATATTAGCACGAGCAGTAGTACATTTAGCTCGAGAAGTAATGCATCGAATAGATCATATGATACAATAAAGGCTTCGTCGCCAACTGATGAGAAATCTTCATCCAGCTCGGATGATTCTCGAACAATGGAAACACCAAAGCTCGGCGAATATGTAAAAAATCAGTTGCAAAAATCAAAAAGTTGTGACAGTGACAAATGCACGGCAACAATGAACATGGATCAATTCCCTGGGTTGGAAAAAACGGTTAAACCACAAAAATCGCATCCAAACTTTGCATCAGTTTTGACATCACCGCCACCATTACATCAGCAACCACCATCGCCATCTACTATGACTGCAACAGTAACAATTGCACCAGTAAAAGTAGCAACAGTACCAACAACGCCAACGCCAATGTCAACGCCAATGTCGACGTCAACGCCGACGCCGACGCCGACGCAGACAACGACGACTACAAATAACACTACCAATGATAAATCAATCAAAGGAACAGCTGCAAAGAAATCTTCATTAACGTCTGACGTAAACCAAACTTCAAAGGAAGATATGATTAAATCACAAACGGCTATTGAAGCCGATAATAAAATCGGTGTCGATGTGTATAGTTCGAAATTGCAATTCGTTCAAAACAGTGCAAAGGCTGAGGAAATCGCTAACAGCGACTCAAGCAATTTGTTTGTCCCAATCAACATGAAAAAGACCAAAAAATCACAGCAGTCGCAAAGTACAGTCGCTACACAGCGCATGGTTAGTTTTTAACATATTTTGTTACTTGAAAAAAATCAAGGAATTTTGATTCTAAATATTATGATTTTTATTTTTTTTTTATCATTTTCTAGGCACGTCAAAATGCTGTCGTTTTCTGTCATCGTGAAACGAATCAAGAAAATGTCAGCCCTTTGCAGTTTGGTGACTTCAATGATGATATTTTGCAGCTCATGAAGCCAGACAAAAACCATTTAGTTGAAGAAAATGCAAATGGACCAGTATCGATCACACATTCGTCCGCCAGCAATTTTACAAATGCATTTGAATGTGGCAATGATAATGCAATAAAAAATCAACAAAATAACCTTGCACCGATGATGTCTTCACAATCCGATCCAGGAAATCCTGCTTCCGCTCATGGCAACAATGTTCCGACTGAATCTCATCAGGTAAATTACATTGAAGCGAATAGAAATTTTAAGAAGAAAAAAAAAAATACATTTGACATGGCCCATTGTCTATTCGCAGATGGCTGATAATCATCAAATTCATACAGAAAATCACAATGATAATAGCACAATTATTGAGCTATCGAGTAAAAAGAGCAACGTAACAACAAGAAAAACCAGTTTAAACAAAATTAATGTCAATAATATAAAAACCAGTGATGTAGTTAGCAACCAATCATTTAATAATAACAATAATATGATAAATAATAATGTTAGTGTAGGCGATACAACAGTTAAAACTGTTGGTGGCACGCAATTGATTAGTGATTCAATTGATAGCTTGAACAACAAAATAAATCTACAAATAAACGACAAAAATCGAAATAATGTCGGTGGTGATATAAAAAAGGCGCAACACCATAATGATGCCGGCGGCATCAATAAAATTATGAACGCCCAAAACAATGTAAATAGCACAGTTTCAAAAACTAGTAACCATGGACTGCAGTCGGTCGCAAACCATCAAAAAGGGATCATTACCTACGATAGCGTTAATAATAAAACAATAGATAATATTAGTAACGGTAAGTGCCTTTGAATTAGTGCTATTTTCAGTACAAACATGTTTTAATTTAAAATACGATTGAACAGGACCCAAAGTGGTACCATCGTCAAAAAAATTGTCATCAGCGGAGACTGAAGTTACTCCCGTTAACTCGCATCCTGCCAATGTTCCTCAAAAAACTACCAGCTGCGCTGAAAATAGAGTGTCCCACGTCGCTCCCAATCATAATCACAACGATATTGTTCATTTTGTTGGTTCGGGTGAGTTACTTTGTTACTATAAAAAGCCTATTTAATTACGCAATTATCATATTTTAATTTTAATATTTTATTATATATACATATACATAACACACACATATATTTTTTTTAATTAAAAATTTAGCTTGGGAGGAAGTAAAGTATGGCCGTGCTAACTATTTCACCGGACAATAATATCGAATTTAGTGAATTATTTAATTAACGATTACGAATCGTAACGTAATGCAACGCAAACAACAACACATCTATCACACCAAGTCAATGTTACGAAATCATTAAAACTAAAATAAAGTGCAGATAAAACATCAACTTTTAAATTTTGCCTACCGTTTCGATGGAAATTCTGTTTTAATGCATCCACGTGCAGAAGAATAAAAATATGGTTCCTCAAATTATAATAAATTGCGGAATAGATCGACGAATAATATTGATAGATCGATCTTTGGGCTTATAAATTATATTTATTATTATTTTCCAAAATATTAAAATTGGTTAATTCATGAAATCAAATTGCGACTTGGTAAAAAGTAAATCATTATATAAATTCAAACAAACAACATTTAAAAGAGAAGAAGTCCAAAGACTTTTGTGGATAGAAAAGTGTTGAAAAATATCAAGCCAAATATACAGCTAAACATATACGAAATTTTGAAAAACTATAAAAAAAAAACTTGTTGTGGTAACAAGCCGGGAAAAAACAAATTTTTTTTTCGAAAACAATGAGATTTAAAGCAAACATAGACTACATAATTCATAAAAAATAAATTATAATATCCACAAAGATATTGTAAACTTGCTTACGATATTACAATTTGTGTAAATGCATCGACGAGAAATTGTTCTTAATCATGATCAGAAATTGCTATAATTAAATAAGGTTTTATAAAGGAACTTTGGCAAGTCCGAACAGTGGAAAAATTTTAACTGGCAATGTGCGAGCATGGGACAAATTGTTTAAATTGTGTTTAATTGTTTGAAAAAAAGCATTTTGCTTTCAACATACCAAAATTGAACGAAAACGTATAGAAAATTTAATATAAAAAAAACACACACACATTTATCGGTTCCGTAAAATAAATAAATTGCGGGTAAGACCATTCATGTAAAAATATAAAATAAAATTATTTTTAAGCTAAAACAAACAAAAAAACAAAACAGATCCCGCGAGTGATTAAGGCGCGGTTAAACCAAGAAAAATCACAACTAAAACTCTATAATTTAATAGGAACATAAAAAATTATTTAAAATGAAAAAAAGCTACCAATGGCAACATAAAAAACGCTTGTAAAATCTAAAATCGAGCACAAAAAATGGTAAATTGAATACGGGGAAAAATAAGTAAAGTCCATTAAATTCATTTTCCTTAACGTGGTTGATCTCAACTCATTTGAATTCAACACAGAAAAAGTCTCAAGTTTTTTCGGCGTGTCATGTGTGTGCCTGTGCACGAATCTGTGATGATGATCAATTCATCATCAAACACATCGTCATCATCACTACCACCACCACTCCACCACCACCACCACCACCATCATCATCAACATCATCGTTGAAAAGGAGAGTTTATGGTTCGAGCCAAATTCATCAAATCACCAATCAATTGCTTAGCAGATCATATTCATCGAATTTATTGTTCACACCACACCGAAAAGACTTAACAACTCTATAAAAAAAAAAATTACAAAAACAACAACTATATTGTGCAAAAATTATCTGGATAATTGATCCATAAATCATAAAAATAAATAGATTGTCTAATTTGCCCAATCAAACAGAAAAAAAGCAAAAAAATAAAATTAAAAAAGTAACACTATTATTATTTAGTTACAACTATCTAAAGAAAAGAAAAACAATCAAGAAATAGCGATGAGTCTGCAACCAATTCAAGACTTTTGTTATGTGCAACATTCGACATGTAGTTACTTGTGTTTTTACGGCGTAACCTAACAACAAGTTTGCACAAATAACGTGGATTCACTTTATCATAATGCGATTTAGAGACACATCCAAATAAAACAAAAAATTTAAAATCTATATGCCGAAGCTAATCAATCTATTGAATATTTATGTTTATACACGTTCTGTTTTTACAAAGTGATTTGTGCACTTATAAAACAATGCAACAGTCAATATTAGATGAAGAAAAAGAAACACTCAATCCTCACCTCTTAGATTTTATTTTTAAAAAAATTTTCAGTTGATTTATCTGTTCTCATTTTATTATGTTCATTTAAAACAAATGATATAAACATTGTTATTGCTTCATAAATAGTAAAATAAGTTGATTAAAACATACAAAAAACTGCATCAGAATGTACATCGCATTAATAAAAAAGGAAAAAGAAAGAGAAATAAATAATTTTGAATCCATGCAAATGCATCGCTTTCTGCATATCACATTCGCAGACATTTGCCATAGAAATCAATGAACCGAATGAAAAAATTTAAAAAAGAAAAAAATATGTTAAAATCCAAATAGATATTTTGACATAAGGAAAATATTAATGAAAATGAAAATGATATACAACATTAATGTGCGAAAAACCACTCTTTCTCTCTCTCTCTCTCTCTCTCTTTCTTACTCTAACCTGTGTGTATCCAGACATAACAACAAAAAAGAGTCTCTTCAGCTCCGCAATATACCCCAAGTTGTTAACTAAGATAAAAATCTGAGTGTAATTTATGATTTAAATATCAAATGAAACAAAGAAGATGATGAAAAACAAACTCAATCTTTCATCCAAATGAATTCTTTCCTAAATCAATGTATCAATACAAAAAAAAAAAAGAAAAAAAAAAATAAGAAAAATTATGATCAAGTTTTGAGTTTTCGGTGCTGACTTTTTTATTTAAAAGCAAGTTGTATTTCCACTCATTTCCTTATCTTCTTTTTTTTTAATTATTAAAGGAAATCTATTATTTTATTTCCATTTGTGATATGAACAAACAAATTTATAGTAGCTTAGAGCAATACAGAAAAGAAAGAAAAACGAATACGATCGTTCTAAGGATACATCGGATCAAAATGAAATAGAAAATCGCTTGAGCTAAGTTGCAAGTCAGTCAGTTAGTGAAGAATAGCGTTCCTTTATTTTATTTTATTTTTTTTTTTTGTTCTTCAAATTTAATTTATAATAAAATACGAATATCGATCGACAATATATTTTTTTTTCGTTTTCGGTTTAACCAAAATAAAATCATGTTCTTTCATCATTGTTCATCAATTTAGTACGAAAAGCATTTGGCGATCGGAAACGATATTTCACCATTTTGATAAACTTTACAGAATGGCAAGCAAAATGGCCACTCATTTTCGGTTCGTTTAATTTTTTTTTTTCCTCCTTGATCGAATTTCATTTGAATACTTAACACATCGTTCACAAATAAATTTGTTTATGTAATTTATTTCATCTAATTTAAGCAAAAGAAAATTACAACATAATGAAATGCAGAACACTTCTCGAACTTTATAGAAGAAGAAAAAAGAAAAAAAAAAATAAAAAAATTTGCACGACAAATAGAAAAACCTACAAAAAATGATTATTATGCGAATGTTAAAAAGTATATTATAATAATTAATTTGTCGATATTATATTTATTGTATTAAAGCCCGAAATTAGAATTGATCTATAATAATGTATGCAGATTTTGCGAACCGAAAAAAAAACAAAAATATGTGTTGTTCTTTTTTTTTTGTTTAGTGTGAAGAGCAAATGCTTCATTCTTTTAACAAAATTGAAAATTGGTTGAGTTTCGAATGATAGTTTTGTGTGGCAAGAAAATTCAATCAAACGATGCCACTTTGAAACCATCGCAATAAATAAAACGCTTTATTCAACTTTGCTGAATTCGGTCATACTACTGCCATTGCATTGTCAAACTACTGCGTGATATAACTGCCATGCTGATTTCACTGAAAATTTCATTACATACTTCTTAGAAAATTCGCTCCTTGAGATTCCAGCCACTGGCTGCCCAGTCTTAGCGTCGAATTTGAATCGGAGATTTTGCTGTATTACCAATACATCGCCTATTAGCTGATATTCGAATTTTCAACGGCAGTCTATATAGTTTGTGATTTGAAAAATGTGCATGCACTAAGACATTTGAAATGACCATTTATTATCAGCAATAACAATTCGGATTTCAGATGCTTGTCAAAATAAAATTAGGCAATTCGAATTCGATCCTAATCAGCAACATACTAAGGATACAGATGACAAATGGAACGATACAATATATGGAAGAAAAAAAAATCTTTTTAAAAGACCAAACAACAATGTTATTCGATGCATAAATTTAGCAATAAACAAATGAAACATTGAACATTTGAGAAGAAAAACATTATATTATATGTAAATGTATTAAAACTAAATGTAAGAATACAAAATTGAAAAGCAAACACAAGAAAACAGCAACCAAATAAAATCTACAGAAAAATTGTAAAATGTCCATTCTTTTATTCATAGACTTTTCTTCATTTTTCGGTCAGTTCCAATTGATATGAATAGCCTAGGGGTTTTGAACTCGAACAAATACAACATTTCTTTTCGAATTATTACTGATGCATCGAATCAATCAAATATCCAGCGAATTTGCGAATAATCTACGTATTAATACGAATAATTACTCAGATCTTCTTGAGTTACGATGAGTTACTGTGCTCTTGTCACATCCTTCATTCTCTTTTCATTCTTCATTGATGCATACACACGTTGTTGTTTTTGTAATTCGTTCCTGCTTTGTGTATCTTGCATTATATATTGACAAAATTTGCGAATTTTCTACGAATATTTCACTTTGAAACGAATTTCAAACCTTTCCACTGAATATACAAATATATGAAAAAATGTTCATTCGCAAATAGTTCCATTCCCCTAGTGAATAGCTTTATTTTTTTGGTAGTTGATTCATTGAAGCTATAACTGGTTGATTCTCTCCGACCTTCAATTTTCTTTTTATTTGTTTGCTGTGAAGTGATTGAATACTCAAATTGATTGGAAAAAACAAATTTCATTGTTCAGGTGACGATTCATTGAACAATATTCAATTTCGAAATTAATTTGATATAAAGTGTCCCTTATCATCAATCTATCATTGAATCCTCTATTGTTTAGTCTTTGAATGATGAATCCTTTATTTATTAATTTTTCGTTTCAGTTATGTAATATAATTTCTTGAATATTAATTGTAATTCAAAATACAGTTTTCTTTCTTCGATGACACAATTTTTGTATAGAGATTAGTATTCAAGTGATCTCACTGTGCGTGGCAACATGTTGAATTTTCATCACGGGTGTGAAAACATAGAAATCGTTTCAACTTGAAATTATTTCAATTCAGTTATTGTGTTACAAAATTACATTTAATCCAAAACAATTACGCTAACTGAAAAGTTATGATTGATCCAAAGAACAATAATTTGTCTAAAAGTATTACGAAAATGGTTTATAAGCATCGGTGTACCAGGTTAATTAGAATTATTGTATTATTATTATTTGTATTTTATAGTACAAATTTCATGAGAATAATTCTTTTAGACCATCATCAACGAGTAGGCTATCATCGAAGCTGAACAATATTTTGTGGCAAAAAAAGAAATTTCCAAATGTGTTAATCAATTTATCAAGCCATTCATCAGACCTCAGTAACAATCAATTCGAAGGGAGTTTTAGGCAGGCCATTTGGCCCTTTCTTTTTATTGGGCAAATATTCGGAGTTATGCCTGTTTGCGGTGTGAAAAATCGTTTAATCGATGAACTTCAATTTAAATGGCTTTCAATGCGTACAATATACAGCATTGTTATTGCTACAATGTTGGCAATTGCTTCAGTTTTGATCATATGGCAAGCGTTAATAACAAACATAGAATTCAAATCAATGGGTAACTTTAACTGTTCGTTCAGACAATCACAAAATAAAGTAAAATAAAAATTTTTCAGCGGGATTTATATTTTACATACTGAATACATATGGGTTTATAAGTTTCTTGGCATTGGCACCAAAATGGCCAAATATAATGCGGTGTTGGGATGATGCCGAAACGGAATTGCCATCATTTCGCAATAAAATGCAGAAGAAAAAATTTCTTAATACAATCAGGATCTTATCACTTACAACTCTTTTTTTGGCATTAAGTATATACATAAAGGATATTTCACGTTTCTAGAACATGTTTTGTTTGAATAAACAAATTTTTTACCGAATTTCAGTTGAACATTTACTTAGCATCGGCTCAAGATTGCATTTCGTCATTAAGTGTCAAAGTGGAAAAGATCCATTTGTGGAATTGATTAAATCAATCGTACCATATCTTTATACATATGCCGAGAGAATTTCAATTTGGGAGATAATTAGTATCAGTTTCATTAGCGTTATTTCAACATTCTTGTGGAATTTCATTGATGTATTCATTGTAGTGATTAGTGTTGGTTTGACCATGCATTTCAAATTATTTAATTGGGAATTGGAACAAGCAAAAAGCGCTGTAATTTACCAATTTTTGCTTACATTTATTTCAACTTTAGATTGTCTAACATCTTTTTTTAATATCTTAGCATATGTCGAAAGAATTTTGGATTTACCGTCGTGCACAATACGGACGATTATGTGACTTAGTGAATATGGTCGATAAAAGAATAACGCACATTATCCTGCTATCCTTTTCCAACAATTTATTTTTTATATGTAAGCAGCTATTCCAAAGCTTGAGGTATGTGTTATTTTCCATATTTTAACGTTTGAAATATTAATTTATGGATAAATGCTAAAAGAAATACTACATAGTGCAAATACCATTTTTTTTTCTTTTTTTCATTTTAAGCAGACCACTTCCAACATATTTACTCTATACATATTTTTGGTATTCACTGATATTTTTGATTATGCGTGCATTTATCGTTTCATTTTGCGCGGCTTGCGTGAATGATGAGTCAAAGAAACCGATAGAGATTTTACGTTCAGTGCCATCTTTTTCATGGAACTGTGAAACGAAGCGATTTTTTGATGATGTTATCAATAACACGGTGGCTTTATCGGGAATGAGGTTTTTTTTCTTAACACGAAAGCTGATATTAAGTGTTTTTTGCACCATTGTACACTACGAGTTGGTCCTAATGCAATTTCATATAAATGATACTGATTTACAGCTAAAGCGATTTTCCAATGAAATGATTTAAAAGAAAATGATTTGCATTTTTAATTTTTGTTTTGAAAAATATCCTTGGGACATAATCTTTTCTATATAATTTCACATTTAAAAAAAATCATGTATTCTTAATGGAAAATGAATACAATTTGTGATTTTAAAAGATTATACACATATTTAGGAACAATAGAAACAAAAAAAATGTGTTTGCTCACTGGTTAGTAGATTTTCATCGAAATTTCCAGAGGAAAAAATAGAATTTATATGTGCCACTGACAAAACAAATATAATATCAACTAAAATACTTTAATTATAGTCACATTTTATTCTTTGAATTTTATTCAATGTCGATTGTTCACACAATAAATAATAATTTCAATAAATGTTGTTTTACAAGAACCAAACAAATATTTGTCATGTCATTTGGCAAATTTTGAATCGGTTCAACTATATAAATATACATACATTCATGATTCTTGCTTTTGCCCCATTTTTAACATGTTAATTGCTGCTAATTGTAGATAATTTAACTTTGATTTAAAACCAAACGTGATTGCTGTCCGAATAATTGATTTTTGAACATTAATTACGCTCGGTTTCGTGTCAACACACGACAAATATTTTTGGTTTAAACACACAATATTTGCTCACATTTATCTACCGAAATTTCAATATAAATTATTGAAAGCAAATGTTATGGTTTTTTGCTTAAAATATTTGGAATTGTATCGAGCTTTTTTAGTCAGTGCATTGAATTGTTTCTGCCGCCACTGAAACTTATTCGAAATGAGACAATTTTTCGTAAAACCAAAAACTCGAAAGCGATATGTTAGAAAGAATATCAATTTCAAGGGTACGGGTGAATGGCCATCGCAACCGAACACTAAGTAAAATGATTAAAACTTTCAAAGTATCAGTTATAAATAGTTTCCATTCATGATATTTTGTCTGCATTTTAGATTTTTTCCGAATTCTAGATTACAGTTAAATGGAAATGCTCCATCTCAAATTCACGGCCGCAATAAATATTGGTTCTTTGGCAAGTATTGCCAAATATTGCCAAATATTCATTTCAATCAACATATCATTACTTCAATAAATTATTTGCAGAGATTGTATCAACATTAACTCGAAGAACTGGCAAGGATTTTTTGATTAACGGTAGTTTTCATGAGGCCATTAGTTCTGTATTAATTGTTTCCCAATGCCTCGCCTTAATGCCTGTGGTTAGTTTGAATATACATTTGATGCAATTGATAAATACAGTTTTTATATATTGTTTTTAAACTCATATTCATAAGGTTGGGATAAAAGGCAACTCTTCATTTGGACTGAAATTCACATGGAAAAGTTTTCGGTACAATTTTTCTGATTTTTATTGCTACGAAAATACTTACGCTTGAAAATTTTTTTAGGACGATCTACAGTGTGACTGCTTTTGCATTTGCTGCATCTTATTGTATATTTACCACATTTTTAACATTAAAAAAGCCGCCCGTTACTTTCAATTCAATTGGTTTGTGAAATTGGGTTTTTATTCTTCATACGATAAAAACGTAATGTAAATATTTATCGTAGTGCCTCTGGCCTTTTTCTTTACAACGGCCTATGGTGTTTTCAGCTTCATTATATTGGCCAGAAAATGGCCAAAATTAATGCAACATTGGGAATTTGTCGAAGCTATTTTACCTCCATTCAGAACTCAAGAAGAAAAGAAGAGACTTGGTCGTAAAATTCGAAAAATAACATGGATTCTTTTATCTGTTGCTCTTGGTGCGATATGATTTCAATTTGAAATTTGATATCTCATGAAATCTCATATCTTAAATCTTTTCAGTTGAACATTCATTAAATATTGTATCGATAATAATGACTGCGCTTAGTGCGAAAAAGAACCCATTAGAAGCACTTTTTGATACGCAAATTCCACTGGTTTTTACTTTAACTGAACTTAATTGGTGGAAAGCTATTCTCAGTAAATGGTTCAACATTGTGGTAGGAATTAAATTTATTTATTATAAAAAAAAGGAAATCTATATGTTAATACATGTGGATCTCTCAAAGGTAACATTTGCATGGAGTTTCATGGATTTATTTGTTATTATCATCAGTGTTGGTTTAGCTTCACAATTCAAGCAAATCAATGCGGATTTAAAACAAATGAAAGGCAGAGTAATGATATTTTAAAAAAAATTAAGATTGTTTTTCAATGATAAAACTTTTTGTCCTTCTTTCATAGCACACGTCGGAAGGATTTTGGACTTTACGTCGAATTCAATATCGAAAAGTAGCTCATTTATGCTTGGCTGTTGATGATGCTGTTTCACAAATAATTTTTGTTACATTTGCAAATAATCTATTCTTTGTTTGTGTGCAAATCGTCAGAAGTTTAAAGTGAATTCAACTAAATACTGTTTACAATTTAAAATTTTTCAGAAATCTTTTTCTTTAATTCCAGGCCAATGCCATCTTTCTTGAATAAAGTTTATTTCTGGTTTTCACTTATTTTTCTCATAACCAGAACGTTAGCCGTATCGCTTTATGCATCCTATATTCATGATGAATCGAAAAAACCAATCATCGTGCTGCGTGCAATACCTCGATTTTCATGGTGCAAAGAGGCCTATCGCTTCTCCGAAGAAGTAGTGAATGAGAATGTTGCTTTATCTGGTCTAAAATTCTTCTATTTAAAACGAAATATCATTTTAACGGTGACTATAAATAATTAAAATTATAATCACATAGTTAATTCTAACGACGGTAGTAATGGGTCCATTCAAATAATTATACAATCGCAATTATTGTTATTTATAATTTCAGATTGTAGGCACAATCGCCACGTATGAGCTGGTTCTCTTGCAATTCAATACTGACACGATTGAATCAATTTCAATTGCAAATAACAACTAATACAAATTTATTGAATTGTGGAGATTTACTAGTTGTTGGAATTTTTCATGACTGAACAGTGACAATCAACTTTTGAAATACTAAATTATCATGCAAATATTGATTCATTTGATAAAAACAAGTATTCGGATTGAAAGTTTCTTAGAATAGATTTTCCCACAAATTTGTCTCAAGTTCACTACACTTTCAACAAAAATGTTTTTCATATCATTTGTATAAAACTTATTCATCAGTTAAATAATTCAACTGATGCATTGTTAAGAGAAAAATACTCTTGTATTTCACAAATTTGCACCATTCCAATAAAGATAGAATACTGCATTTGTTAAATATTTTTTTTTTCGTGTATTTATTAAATTAATTTTGTTTGTACAAAAATGGTCTTTTTTCATATCCCATCTGTCATTTGGAAGGATTTATGATTGCTTCACAGTATAGTTGAAATTGGCTTCAGCCATTTGATTTGCATTTGATATAAGATTGTTTGGCGCTTGCTGTTGTTGCCAGTTTATTGGTTGTGGTTGTGCTGGTTCAGCTGGTGTTGGTGCGACAAAAGAGTTTGAATTCAAATTTGTGGTTGAATTATGTAGTTGTTGGTATGTTTGTGGTGATATTTTCTTAATGAAAAAGTCAGTGATGAGCTGAATAAAAGAATTCAAATAGCCTGAAAATATGAAAAGATCGTGCAATTAGATTTGTATAACTAATCGTTCCAAAAAACGCTCAATATCAAACTCAATTAATTTAAATTTACCTGATATCACAATAATTCCTGCGATTACTGAACTCAATCGAACTAAAAAATGAATAAATCCTTCTTGATCTTGCTTTACAATTACTTTTAAAGCAGATACGTCGTATTTGAAGTAGAGACCGGGCATTCCGTGAGATCCTTTCGCATGGTCTGCGAGAAAAACAAAATTGAATTCATTTCAAAACGATTCTCAAAAACAAATCATGAAAATTATACTTACTAATTGGACGTATATTCTCTTTAACCGAATACTGGAATGTTTTAACATGCGACATAAAAGAATAAACATCAGTTGGAACTACTTCAATAAAATATTGTGCGGTGATCGAACCTTTGAATTAAAAATATTGCAAATTGAGTTGGATTTAAATATGATAATCATCATGATCCCTTACTGTCTTCTAAAATCTTTTCGTCCCCTTCTAATGGATGTACAATCCCTGAAGTTGCATCACCAAAACTGAATCGATTTATACGATGCGAAAAATTCATGGGAACTTCATCAAACAGATTACTGATATGTATATGTCCGCTAGCAAATTGAATACTTTTACCGGCGGTAATATGGAAGTTTCCTGCAACTTTATTTAATGTCAATGAACCATGCACCCGGCATGCATCAAAAGGTTTATTTGGTTTTATTGTGCGTTCGGGTAAATTATACGCCGTTTGATGACTTCCTTTGTGCAACATATCTTTGAAAATTAAACTCTAAAGAGTGAAAATTGGAAATAAATTACGCATCAATCAAGTCATCACAATGTTGAAAATCAAAATATTCATATTTACATTTAATGCATGATATTCTTCTCTAAGATAAGCATTTAAATGTTGCGTATACTCAAAGTACGTTTTTTGCTCTGCAATTTAATTGAAAAAAAGATTTGCAATTACAATTGTAATTCAAAACATATTTTATCTTCGTGGTATATATTACCTGGACATAATTCCCACCACGTGTCTTGTTCCTCTAAAGTTCCAAATGAAAACACATTCTGGTCTGTCGAATCTAAAATATCTGCTCCAATGCCTACATTGAATTTAAAAATATTTTCGTTTGAAAATAATGTGTAAGAATGATGACGTGTTATTTGCTATATATTTACTTCCACAGGGTGTTGCAACAGTAATATCGACATGAATTCTCAGCTTTGTATCCATATCAGTATCAGGTTTGAATTTGAAAATTAGTTTACTATCCATATAGTAGATGGTTTCCTTGTAAATAAGATAAATAATCAATGCTCGACTAATGATCGAAACTGAAAATCAAATATATACGATTGTATTGAATAGATAAAAAGGATGTTTGGAAAGGATATGATTTTGATTGTGTTTTGCTTACGTGTTCCACCTATCCGAGTGCTTTGTTGACATTCTCCCGAAACTTTTGGAAATGCATCCAATTGTCGCACCACTTTTAATGGATCTTTTGAAAAACGTTGACGCAAAGTCATTTTAGTTTAAACCGATTAATATTATAAGCAAAAAAATACATTAAACTCTCTGAATTTCATGGGCAGCCACACAAACTGCATTTGTCTTTGGTATTGAATGTTGTGTACTTATCAAATAATGACATTGGAATTGAAAATTAGATCGGCTTGTGAAACGTCAAAATAAAGAGGTGAATTTGTTGTGGTGAATATACAAATGCTCAACTTATGTGTTGAGATTTAACATTTTAAAATTGACCGTTGCTTTGATGATTTATTTATTTTGTTTAAGTTTTTTTTAAAATAATCATTGCAAACAACAGTTCCTCGAATTACCAATTGTTTAATACCATTTGAAAATAATTTAATTAAAAAATTCTACAACAGTTGAATACAATAGATCTTGACTCAAAATATTTGTAAATAATTACATTTTGATATTAATTTAAAAATGGCAATTAGTATTTCGAATATGTGCATTGCCAAAAATTCAATATATGACACAGAAATCAAAGTCCATGATTTACAGTTTAATTGCGCTTTCGACTTTAATGCTCTTTAATTTTTGTTTGCCATGAGACAACATGGGAAAAAGGGTCGTGTATACATTATATTGTACAAATATATTCATATTCTTTATGAAAGATCGAAATGCACATGAATAGAGAGTTATTTATCTTGAAGTCAAATTATAATTATGGTGATTTCACTACTAATAGCTGAAAATAATAATTGTCAATTAAATTTTGTATTTAAAATTGTCGGCTATCGAATTCTGTAATTTAAAATTCATTATTTTGAATTATCATGCAAATATTAGGACAAATATATGCATTTTTTTAACCTTGAAACCAGTCACACTCAATGATTTTTCCATGATAACAGGGAAAAGTCAATTTAAAATTGAAAAAAAAAAAAAAAAAAAAAAATAGAATACAAAGTGAAACAGAATGAAGCAGTTGAGATTTTCGTTACACTCGTCTGAGAGAAAAGTTAGCTCCAACGGACATGCCATAACAGAAAATGGAATAAAAAAAGCAAGTTCGAGACCAAAAATGTATAAGTAAGTCAATAAATAAAATAAATTAAATTGAAATACATTTTTACGAATGTTTCAAAATCAATAGATTTCCCTTTCCTTTGAACAACTCAATTTTATCACGAAAAAAATGGTTCATGGGTGAGTAAAATCAAGCATAAATCTCGATAGAATCCCATAAATGGATTTATATATATTTGACTTTATGCAGGAGAAATCAAGTGGTTACAACGAGCCACGCGAAAAGACTTTTTATATATCGGAACATTTCAAGAAGCAGTTGGTTCAATTTTAGCATTGGCACAAGTGTTTGGACTTATGCCTGTGATTACAATAATTATAATTAATAATTTAATTGATTTTTGTTTTTTTTTTTTTTAATTTAAATTTTTCAATTTCAGGTGATTGGGGTGAAGAGTAAATCTGCCTCACATTTGTGTTTCAAATGGATCAGCTTTAGGACAATATATTGTTTAATTGTGTTTATTCTCACATCAGTTTATGCAGGAATGACCGTTCTAATAACATTCGACAATGAAATACACTTTAATCGAATGAGTTAGTGTCAATATTTCGAGAAAAAAAATTTGCGTAAAGATTTGATTTTAATAGTTTCACTCATATTTAGTTCCCCTAATTTTCTATGGTTCTACGGTTTATGGAATGATTTGTTTTGCACTATTGGCAATGAAATGGCCTCGATTAATGCGTCGATGGGAAATGATTGAGGCAAAAATGCCGAAATATCGTTCGCAAAAAGAAAAGAAAAGAGTGGCTTATCATGTCAAAATGTTATCATTCATCGTATTAATGTCTTCGTTAGGTATTGACATTTTTTTTCCGCAAAAACAGAACAAAAATCTGATTCGACTTTGTTCTCGTTTCGTTAAACTAATTTGTAGTCGAACATAGTTTGACAACGATCTCAACAGTTCACTATTCAAAAAATTGCTTACATCAAATTGACCCATTCGAAGAGCTTTTTAAGGCACAACTATCGCAGTTATTTACATTTCTACCATATTCTGGATGGGCTGCATTTTTTGGGAAATTTGTAAATGTGGTAAATGGTTTTCAAATTAAATAAAAAATTATGGAAAATGATGGAAAATGATCCATAAAAAATCAAAAACAAATTATTAAAGGTGGCTACGTTTTCATGGAATTATATGGATTTATTTGTAATGATAATAAGCATTGGATTATCTTCTCGCTTCAAGCAAATCAATGAAGAACTTCAACGGATAAAAGGAGAGGTAAACTAACTATAGAATACAAAATACAAAATACAAGACTTTCCATCAAATTAAATTGGTTTAATGAATAACTTGCATGACGATTTTCAATGTAGCATATGTCAGAGGATTATTGGGCATTGCGACGAACGCAGTACCGCAAGCTATGTAGTCTGTGTCTTTTAGTCGATGATGCAATTTCACAAATTACATTTCTTTCGTTTTCAAACAATTTATTCTTTATTTGTGTGCAACTTTTACGCAGTATTAGGTTTGTTTTCAAATTTAATTTCATTGTTTAAAGAAAATATAAGAATTGTACATAAAATAGACCAATGAGATCCATTCCGCATGCCGTATATTTCTGGTTTTCGCTAATATTTTTGATATCACGAACATTGGCCGTGTCTTTGTACTCATCTGAAATCCATGATGAATCAAAAAAACCAATTGATGTTTTGCGAGCTGTACCGACAAATTCATGGTGTACGGAAGTGAGACGATTTTGTGAACATGTTGTAAACGACACTGTTGCTCTATCTGGTCTCAAGTTTTTCTTTCTCACACGAAAGCTCATTTTAACTGTAAGTTGAATGTGATTTTATATGATTTCGTTCAAATGAAACCAAAAATGTATTTATTTTACAGATAGCGAGTTCGATAATAACATATGAATTGGTATTAATTCAATTCCATACCGAAGATGATCCAATAGTGGTTTGTAATGAAAATTGAAAAGGCCATTTGACTAATGACATTGAACCAAATTCCACTCTTTGATATGTACTACGTTAATTGAATGCACTGCAAATATGCACATGTATATAATTTGAAAATTCTAATCTGTTGATCTTAGATGTTATCCATGTTAAATTCAAGTATTGTCCACTCGATTCACACTTTTCCATATGTTAGAATACAGGTATGATTGATTTTACAGTCATTTACATCCAGTCTGGCTGGATTTTCCGTGTTTGTTTTCCACATTTTATTTTCGTCCTAACCGGTTTTTGGTTAGCCATACGGCATATACATGTAATTACAGTTATTAGGAACAACAAATGTTATCGATATAAATTTATCATTTTTGAAAGGTTTACCTAATTTTTCAACTTGACAGCAAATTAGTCTTAAATGTTTTGGTCTTATGACTAAAACCGCTAAAAAGAATTAGAACATTAAGCACACTGAAATGAAACAGTTGAGGTTTTCATTGAATTCACCAACGAGAGGAGCAAAAATATCAAGTGGTATCGAAAATGGAACAAAAAAAACCAACATCTTCACATATGAAAGTGTACAGGTATTCAGGTTATAAATTGATTCGATGGACATTTCTAATATTTTTTGTCGTAGATTTCCATTTGCGTTGAAAAAAGTATACAGGAGAAAGTGGTTTATGGGTATGTCTACAAACATTTTTCATTTCTTTTTTCTTCATGACAAAATATGAGATAATATTTTTCACAAAGGGGAAATAAAATGGCTTCAAAGAGCTTCGCGGAAAGATTTTTTATATAATGGCAGTTTTCAAGAAGCAGTCGGACCAATATTAGCAATGGCCCAATGTTTTGGATTAATGCCAGTTATTGGAATTACCAGTAGTTCAGCTTCAGATCTTAAATTTCAATGGAATAGCTTACGAACTGTGTATAGTTTTATTGGATTTTTGCTCGCTCTGGCTTACGGTGCATTGACACTTTGGATTATTCTCATAAATGATATTAGATTCGATCAAATGGGTATGTTTCATACCTTATGAGTGTTATATATAAGTTTTTTTTTTTATTGACAATGACAATTGATATTTTAAAAGTGCCGCTTATGTTTTATGGATCAACCGTGTGTGCAATGTTCAGTTTTGGAGTACTAGCCACCCGATGGCCAAAAGTGATGAGACATTGGGAAGCAGTTGAAATCAAAATGCCAAAGCATCGTACTCAAGTAGACAAAAGAAGGCTGGCTTATAAATTAAAAATGTTGGCATTTGTAATAATGTTGTGTTCATTGGGTAAAATGATTAACTCTTCCATTTGGCAAACAGTGACACAAATTTCATTTTATTATTTCTAGTTGAACATCTTTTGAACATTATTTCAATCATTTATTATGCCCAAACATGTTTGGATACGACCGACCCAATCAAAGAATTTTTCAAAGTGCAACTTCCACAGCTCTTCATTTTCTTTCCGTATTCACCGTGGCTAGCATTTGTTGGTAAATTTGTGAATATTATTGCCACATTTGTATGGAACTATATGGATTTATTTGTGATATTGGTGAGTGTTGGTTTGTCATCACGGTTTAAACAAATTAGTGACGACCTACAACGGATCAAAGGCGAGGTAAAAAAAAGTTCTTAAACATGCTTTATTCCAAAGTTAAGCGAATATTTTTCAAACAGCATATGTCAGAGGATTATTGGGCATTGCGACGAACACAATACCGGAAATTAGCGGGCCTATGCATAATAGTCGATGAAGCCATTTCGCAAATAACTTTTCTCTCATATGCTAATAATTTGTTTTTTATTTCGGTGCAGTTGCTGCGAAGCATTAGGTATTATTCTTAGACTTTGCAATTATTGTAAACACGAAATATTCTAAAGTTGTAATTTCGCTATTTTAGACCGATGGCCTCTCTTCCACATGGCATATATTTTTGGTTTTCACTAATTTTTTTGATATCGCGTACATTGGCCGTTTCTCTGTATTCGTCGGAAATTCATAACGAATCTAAAAAACCAATTGAAGTGCTACGAGCCGTACCCACAGATTCATGGAGTGTTGAAGTTCGACGATTTAGTGAAAATGTAATCAATGACACTATTTCTCTGACGGGAATGAGATTTTTCAAACTCACTCGTTCTCTTATTTTAACCATTTTTGCAACAATTTTAACATATCAGTTGGTCTTGATTCAATTTCATACTGAAGAGACAACGCAAATGGGATGTACCCAAAAATAACGATGAATTGCATGTTGACGAGCAAAATAAATTTATTTGTATGGAATTTATAATGGTTGAAAATATATTTATATAGCACAAAACTCTTTTAAAAGTATTTCAATAAACTGTATGATGATATCAACTATAATAATAATAAAACAAATCTTGTAGTATAAAACGTGTTGTATTATATTGTATATTGTATTTCCTTCATAGATAATGTTATTAATAGAATCCAATATATACAGTATCAAAATGTTTATAACCTTCTGATCTGATAGAGGAGCAAAGTCGTTCTATCATTTTTTCACATTTTCCAACTAAATGATTACAAAGTGTTTTTCATACAATATCTCCAATAAAGAAAAAGAAGTAATTATTGATATTTATCAGTTTTTAATTAAATAAATGTGATATACATAAACATTTCCTAATATACTTCGCAGTAATTACAATTACAATTACAATGACGAATGTCTAAACGAATGTTATTTTGCATTTTCAAAATCGCGTTATGATTCAAATTGCGCAGGCCCGTGAATGAAGTGTGAAATGTCATTTATCTAGAACAAAAACATTTGTATTTCGACTTACAAACGTTCAATTCACAATTATTCAGCATTTTCTGCTGAAACGTTCAATTAAAAAACGGTTAATCTTTAATTCAATTTTACAACTCTCAATTCTAAAGCTTAAAATGATGTTTATTTATTTCTATGCTTAAGACAGGCGATTATTTACAACAGCTTTACATTTTTACATTTGTACTTCTTAATTCAATATGATTGTGTTAAATTTTGTGATTTTAAATTTAAATAAATTTATTGATTTGCTTGAAAAGTTCTAAAATTACTGGCAGTCAATTGAAATTATTTCTTTCAACTTCAACTTCTTCATAATTTTAATTTTGAGTATAATATTCTTTGCGTCTACAAAAAATCTACAGAAGACAGAAAAAAAAAGAAAACAGATGTTGATGTCAAAAAGTCAACAGCATTACCAAGCAACGTTAATGTAATTCTTCAAGAGTTAAAAATGCATACTTCAAAACTTCATTTAAACAATACAAAGTCTTTGGATGAACAAAGTTCATTAGATACTGCTACTATTCGGCCAAAAGTTTGTATAAAAGATGTTCATCTCTCTTTTTTGTTAGTATAGTTAGTGTTGAGACTTAATGTTTATCGTTGAAAAGTTGTGAAATGCTTATTCATTATATATGTTGCCAAAGTTGACTTCGGTTGATATTGCATTAAAAAACGGGATAATTACAAAACTCATTTTTTTTACCCCATAAAAATTAGTGCATGCGATGGACAAGTTTCTATTACCGTCGGATGGCCGCGCTCATTTCATCAGGGGCAATATTGAATAAAAATTATGACAGTCTCGAGAAAATAACCCTTTTTACAATTCATCGGCCATGAGCGAGTAGAAAAAAAACTTCATTCAGGGTGGCTTATTTTACTAAATATAAGAACAATTTCTGAATACATTAACAATAGCGACAATATTTGCATTAGACGAACATTTCATAATGGCAACCTTTTGGTTCTTGATTACAATTTTTTTCTTTGTTCGCCGCTCAATTGCTGGCATCGTTACATTTGTATCAATTTAATGACTACGTAGACAAATTAAAAGACACCGGCCCGAATCAACTAAATGGCTGGAAAAGTTAATAAAATTAAAATATGAAAATGTGATCACAGTGAAATTTCGAAAGCATTGTCGCTGTTTTTCCCACACGCGTTGCAAAGTTAAAGGTTGAATGTAGAATATTTGGAATGTGATAAAAAGTTTTGCGCATAAAATCGGCTTTAAGCAGCACTCTTCGCCAGCAAATTTTCCATAAAAGAAAACCATTAAAGTGGAAAAATTGAAAACCAACTCCAACAAAATTGTTACGAAAGAGCATTGAATTGTGTACATGTTGACATCAGCATTGTCGTCGTCTTCGTTGTCGTTGTCGTAGTTGATGTCGTCGCTGTTGTACTTTTAATTTGTCTAGTACAAAACACAGATACACAAGTACACAAAAATTAAGGACAAAAACCCTTCGGTGTAATGTGAATCCTCTGGGAATGTTAATAACCGAATGCGTTAACTTTGTAAGAAAACAAAGGGTTACAATTCCGCTCAATAAATGGAAGCTGCGGAAAAGAAAGCAATCAACGTTTTGAAAAACAACAAACCGAATCAATTTAAAGGAGAAAAATCAAAAAAATTCAACGAAAGAGCACGACAAGAAAAAAAACATAGAGTCTCTAATACATTAACTTTGTTCGGATGATTAACTATACACTTTGTTTACAGATTATAATAACAATAATTTATCCAAATACTAGGCGTAGAGAGTGTATCTAAAAACGTCAATGCTCTACCCTTTTTGCAGAGAATTCTTGAATAATTTAAATGCTTATTTACTCTTAGCGAACTCCATCTTATCAGTACGCTAAACAACAGCCTTTATTTGTTGAAAATCATCATTTAACATTTTATGAATTATTGTCAATTTGAACAAGGATTTACTTATGACGTAACTAAGAGAACAAAAACCACTTTATATGTTCAATATTAAATGTTCTTAAAAACATTATCTCGACATACGTATGATTTTTTAATTAGATTTTTGAAGAACTCAATTGATTTTTATATCCAAACTTCTCTAAAGCTTAATCATTTATTTTAAAATCATTCCAATTTCGAAATGTGAAAAAAATTCATAAAAATCAATGTTCCAACGTTGATTCGCTATGAAAAGTTTTAGAAAGTCATTATCATGATGCGGACCATATTAAATCGTTTGAATTTCAAAGACTCCTGATATTGATGTTATTTAAATTTTCAAAAAGAAAATCAAGCGAAGTCAAGATTGTTTTTTTTTTTTTTTGGAAATTTGTAGACAAATTCAAAATTACCATGCTTGCATGACAAGCGCAACGACACAAATATGCAAACAATGACCGTGTGATCAAAGAGAAAGAGAGATGGGGGAATAAAAGAAGAACAGGAGATGAGAACAAAAGCGCGTATCGTACATTTGCCGACGCGGTGAAAAAAATGCAGATTGAATTTTCGAAACAAAGATTTATCACAGTGACGAAAAAAAAAAAAAACAACAAACGTCGTCCTTTCAAAAGATCAAACAAAACTAATTTTGAAGTTTTCGCATGAATGCACAAGTTATTTGCGACGAATCAACAATGAGATTGCATAGGCCACATTTACATTGTGCCAGTCATTTGTTTAGTTGGTCTGTAAAGTTTGTTCTCAAAATTACATCGTTAGCATGCTAACGATATCTTGCAAGTTAACAGTTTTTGCTTTATGTGCAGAGACTGACTTGACCATTCATTTGTGAAACAAATTCACTGCTCGACTGCACAAATGAAAAATATTCAACGAGAACTACTATATCGTAATTATTTCCCAAAAAGAGACGTCGCTACAAGGCGATTTTTTTTACATGAAATCTGAATAAAATCGATAAAGTATCCCAGTTCCTGCTTGTCTTATTTTTTCTACAAAAATTGTATGCTGAATTCTATGGATAAATTTTCTGTATTTTCTGGTGAATTTTCTCGTACCAAAGAAACGAGTTACTAAGAGAGTATTTTTTGTAATTAAATTCCAGGAAACAGAGAACTCAGTGTGCTTTAGTGGCAAAAATGAAAGAAATGGTTATGTGAAGCCCCAAACATTCATGCCATCATCTGTGGCGAGAGCGTGATAAACAGAACAAGAGACAAAGTGACACTCCGCTATATATTTTATCCAGCTAAAGCACAAAAAAAAGAAGTTTTTATATAATCGTTTATATAATGGAAGTTTTGCTACATTCACATTCTGTTGGCATTCCATGTACGCGTCGTGTTATTCGGAAAACAGTCTCCCCAAAAATGTAGGATACCTTCCAACACAAACACAAAATTGAATATGCTGATACACACATATACACATGCACATGCCAATGTATGTGTTTCTGTTTACATAACAGCAGAGACATGTTATGGTATAACTCACACAAGCAAACTTATCGTGTGTAGCAACTAGGAAAAAGCGAATAATATTGCACATGACAAATAGCAAATGATGATGCCGATGAGGACAACGACTATTGCGACAACGACATATCAACAACGAAAAGTGATATTTAAATACCCGCCTCCAATTCGATCCATTTAAATGCCATGTGAGAAAGAAAAAATAACGCACCAGGACTCGAGCTTTCCATCGGCCCGTTTACATAATACATACCAACACGGATACAATAAATGCCACCAATACCACGACGACAACAGCAGATAACGTGAAAAAAACGTATCTAGTGGAGCAATTTTGCGACGCATTACATCGAGACGAGAGACGGTATAAGAGGAAAAAAAGCAGTAACAGCAGCATCAGCAACAACAGCGAAGACGATAGATGACGTTTTTTTATTTGTCCGTGCACATAGCTAGCACATTCAAACCAATAGTGTCACAGAGGTGGCCGTATCCATGACCAATAAAAGCTTTAGAATTGCAATTTTTTATGCATGTCATGTGAAAGAGAGAGAGAGAGCGACACTGTGATGCTTACAGCATCTGTGTTTGCTTGTGTATTCAAATCCATGAGCATTTTTGTCGTACTCAAAAACCGAACCTCAATGATATTTGAGAAGAGCGCTTTTTATATTCTATTTTTTTCAATCGAAAAAAATCAACGTAATTCACCCTTGGAATAATAATTAACAAGAAAAATTTTGCGATTGTTGACTCGTTATTATCGATTTTTAAAATGAAAATTTCATTGTAGAAGAGTTCAGTAACCGGCATTTGATTCAAATGATCCAAGTAATTCAAATACGTATTGGGATTATTGCCAATAAAATCTGTTTTCATCGGTTTCGGTTAAGTTCATCGTTTTTGCACATTTAATGATATCAGTAGCTATTTAAAGCATCTCATAAAATCAATTCGCCGCTGATAAACATCACAAGAACCAAGCTGAATATTAATGGTTTCAATGAATGTGCAAAGTTCGGGCCATCGTTAACGTGATTTGCCTTCATTATTGCATATTTCGATAGCATTTCACGAACTCATGCTCTATTTTGGCTGGTCATACATGTAAACGGCATTATTATCGTTATCGCCAGTTTTTCGTTATTTTTTTCCTCCTTCTTTTTCACTATGTAACCTGTGCAACGCACACATGTGTTAGATACAAGTGCGTGCAATGATAACGTATCAAATGCCAATGTGTTGAACGCACAGCACGTACAACGGTATAGAACACAGAGTGCAAAAAAATTTCATGTGTGCGGTGTTGATTCCCAAGAGGCCAGTTCATCTTCAAATCAAACACGCAGTTCTAAAACAAGTTGGTAACATTCATCATTTTTGAACTCCATTTGAAAAATGGACATCATAAAGATTGGCTTTAAAAATATGTCGTGCTCAATCACGTATTTTGATTAGTTTCGAATTTTAGAATCGAAATTTAGAATTATAATGTAAATTCAAACTTTAGAGTATGGAAATGTTTAAAATTTGTTCTGTTTTCTAATCTCCATGAATTATATCAGTTCTTTTCGAATGGTTATATTCATCCATTTATTGCTATAACATACCGAAAAATACAGTGAAGTGCCCTTCTTCTTCAAAAGCACTCGTAATCCATATATGAATAAGTGCGAATATTCGTCCCCAAGTGTGATGCTTTCGCATCAATTGACTTTTGATCACTAAATCAATTTCGAATTGGTTTTATGCCATCGAATGCGATACATTTTTTTCCTCTTTATTTATGATTATGTATTTTTCCCGTTTGAATTCATGTGAAATGAAATGTACATTCGGTTGAAAAGTGGTGGAAAAAAAGCACGAAACTCAATCGATGGAATTGCAGTCGAAATTTCTGTGGACTGGTTTTATAGAAGCAATCATTGTGGTAATTGATGCCGGAAAAGAGCACCATTTCCCATATTATAAATGAAAGAAGTCTCTCCAGAGACAATTTGTTGTGGTTTTATTGGTTGAATCATACATACTATCGAAGCATCTTTTCGACTCTGAACAGCAATATCAGTAAATCGATGCAATGAATGAAAAAAAAAAATCAAATAAATATTTATCTACCGTGTTGTATATAATTCTGAGCAAACTAGGCCTTCGCTTAACAGTGCGAAAATATTTGTTGGCTACACGATAAATTCAATGTGGCACTGCCATTTCAATCCAACTCGATTTCATTAAATCTCATTCAATATTTATTATTTCGATGGGCGAGTGGCCAACGAGTCCGTATCGGGCATACCATCGCGGTCATAATGATATCAAGAGTAATGAATATCGAAACGAATTCATGTAACATCGCTTTTCATTAGCGAAAAATAAACAAATATTCGTTCGCATTAAATAAATATCATTTTCAGTAATTTTGATATTCATCGAATCAAGTGCATATCTTAGGCAAGGGTGGATGCCAACTCTTTTATCTTTCATTTTTCTAAACAAGCTTATAAGGTTTTTGACCTTTAGGGGGAAACGGAGTTAAATCGCATGTAAAATACCTGTCATCTGCATTTGCTCTTCTGTTTTGTCAAAATTTCAATTAAATTGTTTACTTTACGACAACATTGAAAACACACTAACTAATAAGCGAAATAATATTTGTGCCAATGCTTTGCATTCAATTTAAATGGAAAATGGTTAATTGTGGCAAACAAAGTCCACGCAAAGTGCAAATAAATTGTAACAATTTTTGTTGCTTTGGTTCACAAACATAATCGCTGTGATTTGCGTTGCGATGATTTTGGTTTTATGCCTGTGGCAAGGATTTTCCAATTTCACAAACCATCAAGTACCTGCATTTCAACTCATTCACGCAGAAGAAATCTTCGGCCGATTCTCAGTTGAATAAATGGAAAATTTAATTGACATATCATATTCACCGACAGATGAATGAGACCGATATTTAAATAAACAATATTGACCGTTCCGTATCACCCTAATAATCAAAACGCGCCAAATCTATATATATACAAATTCGACCAAACTTTTAGGATGAGTTTACGGTTTTCTTTTTCATCAACACAAACGATGATACTCGGTAAAGTTTCAAACAGCATGAAAGAAAAAACATTTATCTATGTCTGAAATCTGCATAAATTTATTATTAGAATCATCTTGAGAAAATATTACAACATTTTGATTGATTTTATTTTTCATTTTTATGATGTGCTAATTCGAAAAAAAAAAATTCGTGAAAAAATATTCACACTTTATGAAAACAAATACTGCTATCAACTTAACTCCACCCTTTTCAAAACAATTGATATATTATTTTCTATTCTTTAATTAAACGTCCATATTAATCGTAATTATATAGAATCGTCATGAATAGGACATAAAGCATCAGCGACGTGAGTAAATTACATCGAATTGCCTAGAGTGGAAAAGATCGACCAGAGATGCTTTCGGCCAATCGTACGTTTAACCAGAAAATAAACAAAAACAATAATGACAATGTGCATGTAGGTAAGCAATCCATTATGAATTGTCAACAGACGGTCCTTTTTTATCATCCACGATCTCCCCTTTTGAATACGCACTCACACAACGAAAACGCACTAAATATTGCAATTCATAGCAAGTTGTTGATGAATCCACTGTCCAATATTGTTTTGTTTTATTGTATTGAAACGTACGTTGCGATGTATGTGACTCGACTAAAAATAACCATTTTATATGCACTTGAGCAATTGTCACTGCTTTTTCACCAATCATATAATTAACATTTGAAAGGAATAAAATCAACCATTCGAACGTGCAGATTGTCATCAGAAAGAATAAAGAAAAAGTCGAAGTAAAACTTTTACCAAGCAATAAAGATAAAAAGGTCGTCCAAACAATCAAAACACAAATAAAATAAGGGGTAAACATATGTTTGTTTAGCAACTTGGGCCAACTAGTAAATCGTAGAATAAATGTGACACAGACGAGAAAGGGTATTTCCCATGTGCATTAATATTCACGCGATAATATGTTATAGCATCATAATAATAAAACGACACTGGTTACACAATTTTCTTTTGATTAACTTAAAATATTTTACGGCCAAAAATAATTTTCGAAATTAGAAACAATTTTCTAGTTATTTGACCCAAATTCAACGTTAAAAATGAATTTGTCATAGTGGTTGAAGATATGAAAAGATGAAAAGTATCGTATTTTGCCTGAATGCAGATGATTTTATTCGGATTTGTTTTTCCACCACCTTTTCGCTTCATGTATATTAATTCAATTTTCAGAAACGTCAGCAAATTGAAAACCATAAATAACTTATGAATAACTCACGCAAACATTCTCTTGCCTTTCGTTCATCTTCATTCGTACAGCTCATTTACATGCTACTCCTTAATATTTTTTCATTGTTCTTGTTCTTGTTCTTCTTCTTCTTCTTCTTCTTCTTCATTTTTTAATAAAGTGACAACAGTACATACCATTTATTTATGATTCACATTGGTGTCAGAGGAAATGCGTTGGTTGTTTATCTCTTTATGGCATTGTATTGTATATCTGATGCTTCCTTCTCGTAGATATTCCGATCTAATACTATGCAAAGTACAAGTATTCCCGTTTTTTTCTTTCTTTTTTCTCGCCCAAAACATTTTAATGCTATCGCGAATCGTGTTAGAATCTCATAAAAATGTATGGCAAACGCGCAAAAAAATATTAACGTACGATATATTTTATAATCAAATAAGCATCTTTTGCGTCAGGCATTTCACAATTACATAAATATTACACAAAACATAATAAATATAAATTGAACGTAAATGGATGGATGAGGGGGAAATGAGTACAGAATAAGAGTAAACGCACGCTGACAATATTTATACTGACAAGCGTCGGAGACAAATCTATGGGAAGACGCTACCAAAGCTAAATGGCACAATTAGGTGGTGCTGTATCATAAATGTAATATTATGTTTCCGGCCTACTGAAAAACTAACATCGCATATTTTTGACAATTATTTGAGCCAAAAACGTTACTCGATATAGACGTTCTATTAGAGAGATACAATAAATAACAACAGGATACATACAAATTCTTCGCGTAGACGCCGTGCTGTGAAATTGCGTCATTGCACAGCATCAACAATGTGTTCCTCATTTTGTTCAAATATCTCCTGCCAATTTTTTTGTGCTACAAATGGGGAGATTTTCTCTTTTCAGGGCATGTTTAATAAAGTCATCATGTTCCATGCATTAAAAAAATACAATAGTCAAAACACCGTACAAAATATAGATTTTTATAATTTGCTTTTTATTATATTGATAAACCAAATTGAAAAATCCTTCGGAAAATGGCAAGTATTGTCTGTTCATTGTTGATGAAAAAAACTTATCGTCAATGTATATAAAAGTAGTGACAAAACAATCGATCACTTTATAACTGCCACATCTTTATATTTTTCAAATACATATTTTCCTCTCAATCAATGAATTTTACTTCTTTTATGTGCGTCTTACCTCTAAGTCTGAACTTCATTTGGACTGGTCTCCTCCTTGCATCAATTAATGAAAATGGAAAAGTTTATTATCATATGGTGTAATCGCTGATGTTGCTATAGCATCTGAAGGTTTAATGAATGTTTCGCGCGTAACATTGGGTGGTTTTGAGTCACTTGCCATGGAAACGTTCAAGAAAACAATATTCGAATCAAACCGAATTGATATCGAATAAATTTTGAGCTGGCCAACGCTGTATTCCCAATTGGTTTTGATGCATACTATATGGCAAAGTTTGGTTTTGTAAGTGACTTTCTTATTTACATCATACGGGACAGCAGCCATGAAATGTCCATTTATCATGTGTCGAATGCTATTTATAATGCCATATTCGTGTCTGGTCCATTGTTTAAATGCTTTTGTATGCGGTTTTTGGATTATTTTTTCCACAAATCTAATCAAACCATTTATGAATAATAGAACATTTTTCCGATTGCTTTCTATTGAGTTTTGAAATGAGTAGCTAATAAATCAAATCCATCTAAGTCAATGATAAAAGAAATGACATTTGCGAAATGGTTTCTACTCAAAAGCGAATAAAATGAATGATTGTGATTCAAAGTATTTATGAAATTTGAGATCGAAATCGAATTAAAACTCGCAAAAGAATTCCATATACAAGACCAAAGATATTGGGAATGTCCACGACAGATTAAATAGTTAAATCATTTATCACAATTTCAAGTAATATAAATGACGGAACAATTTTCTTTGTCAACTGTGACACATTCACGGTTATCATTTTTAAGTTACATTTGTTAATCCTTTAACGAAATGGTTAAAATAAAATATTGAATTATTCGCTTTTTCTTTTCCAGCAACAAAAAGAAAAAAAAGAAATAATGTTAAAGTGTCAAACGTATTAAAATACCGCAAAATATGTCGACACTTTTTCATTCAAGATGAATAATTTTTCAACTGTTTTGCATCATTTTTCCGTATAAAATGCCAATTCTCCCCTATTTTAGAATTTTTACTGTCTCTTTGGCATTGTCGATGCAAAAATGTGTGGTAATTCTTTATTCATCATATGCATACCAAGTCAACATCATGATACATTTAAGTACTATCTGCCGGTCTTTTCCCTTTTAGTGTACGAGAGATGCAAAAGAACAGGGGATGGAGTATCTAATAAAATCCAAAAACGATTGTTCAACGTTTCAGTGCGTTATGCAGTACCATAACCATGTTGTTAAGCTGCTTTACACTAAAATAGCATACTTTTGTGGGTTTTATCGTCATTTTGGAAACTCATATGAGGAAGAATGCGCATATTTTACGGTTCATGGTCGTACAAATACATAAGAATAATGCTGATAGCGATATGTGATGTGATGTTCATTTGGCTTTAAATTGATTTAAACTTTGTCTAAATGTTCAGAGAATATTTACCTTATTAGCATTATGTAGGATGTAAAACAATTTGCGTTTATACTTTTGGGGTGAAGAGCATTTCAAGTGAATAATCAGACATGACTTCTATGTTGATTCGGTCTTTAATGTTGACATTCATTGTTGAAATTACAATAAAGACAATTTTAACGGCAAAATCATTATGTGAATCTATTTATATTCATAATTTTTTTTTTTTTCAATGTTATCTTATTTTCGATGGCACTGAATCAATACACAAACAATTCCATAGCAAAAGAATGAAAAAATAATTTGGAAATTGCGTGACCGTTGCTTCGTCCAATAAATAACACGCGCCCAAAAAAAGATGAAATATTGTATGTGTTTCGTTTGTTTTCGCTGGAAACTCATGTGAGAAAACGTATCTCATTGAAAATGGTTTTAGTCAAGTAACCAGAAAAAGATAAAATATTGTCATTTATGATAGTTTATCACTGAAAAAATAAATAAAACATATGAAAACCTCGTACTATCATAGAATTACATGGTGTTTTAGCTAAAAATGTTTAAACGTGACAGTGATTAACAATATCTTTGCAGCCATTAATCCATTGTCAGATATTCTCAAGAAATTATGACATTAGTCTATTTAAGAAAAAAAAAAAACAATGAAAAAGCAAGCGACATCGGTCAAGCGACTGGATACATTGTACAAACATGTTAAACTGATTTATCTAATATTATGAATTATCTATAAGCATACTTGTAAGCGTATATATATACAGAATAGCCTGCATTAAGGGGGATTCATATATCCACCGCATCGGATAACAAATATACATCTCAACCAAAATTCAATGTACAATTTCTACGTACACCAAATCAGAACGGCCACATATTTGTGGTTTAACATAAGCACATAGCCGCAAGATAATAAATATCAAACACAAGGAGACTGGCTCAAGACGAATTTCGTACTTTCTCGAAATTCAATTGAGAGACTAAGACCGTTTTTAACAAAATGCTATTCATTTATGATATGTGCAAAGGGTTTTAAGCAACCAAAGGAATGAGTTGACAGATTTACTTCGGAATATAAACGAATAGAATCGAAGTTTCATCAGAACACAAATGACACGATATGTCTGCCGGCAAAAAATATTTAACGAAATTTGCAGCACAATATGAATGCTTGTTTGGTTGAATAAATAATTAATTAATTAAGTAGAAAAGAAAATGTGTCAATATTTTACAGAAATCAGTCGGCAAATTGAAAATTCCACATTTATTTCCTCAATAAACCCGGTGGTTTGTTCTAATATTAGTGGATATTAGAATTAAAATTAGAGACTTTTGGAATTGTTTTTTTTTTTTTTTTTTTGCTATAAACTGCACATTTTGCCTGAGAAACTTCAATGAAAAATATTACTAATTCAATAATTATATGAAATTTTACTTAGGTCTTGGTCGTTGAAATACTTTCGCTATAAATGAAATAAACAACAACCACATCAAATTGAATGACATTCTCTTTATTTATTCCAAAATTCATATGACCCAGTAGAATCTCTACGCCAGAAACTATGCATAAACAGATATGCTGTTGTGGTGCGGAAAAATACGAGAAATGGTTTTTTTTTTTGGTAGAATACGAAAAAAATCCACCTGAAATGTGAGTTGGAGGAAGAAAAAAATGGATTAGATTAAAATGTGAATGTAAAAATTCAATGTTTCGGTATGTGAAAAATCAGACAGGGAAAAGTGTTCTGTACGAAAAGATTCAACCGCAATACCACTTACAATTGCCATGCAAACATTCATATTTGGTTGACTCTTGACTCAGGCATGTCACAGAATGGTTACCGAGTGGCTTCATTCATTTTAAGTGAATTGCGAATCTGACACGTGTTTTACGTGGCTCCGTAATATGGAATGCAACATAAAAATATGTTGTCATAAAATGAACAAGCTGAGCTTTTGATGGCAGTTGTTCCAAACAGTAGATTTGGTTTACATAGTCAGGACAGCAAAAAAAAAAAAAGGTTACGAGCTCTTTCAATTTGACGCTTCTATGAATTTATTTGCAAAGCTGAAATTCGGTTCGTCGTTTCGTCTGGTTTTTATTTTATGTGAAAAATAAATAAATTAATAACGGTGCTGGAGTTTGAAATTCTTTTCGAAATGTGCGTTGGGAATCTGATTGAGGTTATTTCTGTAACTATATGTGTAACGTTATAAAATAGATAACTATGAAATCGAATATCATCATTGTAAGAGTGCACTATTTTCCCTGGAGACCATTATAATTCGCTGGGTATTATATGTAGTGAAAATCCACATAATGGTAAAAAGGTTGCGCATTTTTCATTTGCCACAATCGTCATTGCATCAAAGTAAATTCAAACCAAAATTGTTTTTCTTTTATGAGAAATATAAAACGAGGCAAGTGTCTTGCCACAAAATTAGTTGTTTTATCTTTGGTTTGGTTTGCTTGGATCCCGTATAAAGTAAATTGGACCGTACAATGGTGGTTTTTCATTTTTCCATCGGGTCACGAATTGTGTAGCATAAATAGCTTATGAATTATTTGCGGATTATATAAATGCGGTTCAACGATGAAATTCCCACTCAAAATTAAAATCAAAATGGAAGGACAACTGACATTTCGAAGATTGAAGATGATTCAAATTGCATTTAGTCCACATTTGGTCGGTGGCATTTTCATAATTCAATGTATAATTCGAGGTAATTTTTAATTCATTCGACTCGCACGTTTAGAGAGTGTCTCGAAGGTGATGGTGTCATAAGTCATGACCGTTGTTACATTATAATTAAATTAATTTCAGCAAACATTCCCATTCCGTGCTAAATTATTGATTGAATTTTTGCCACTGAGTAACACTTGTGGCCAACACATTTTGTCATTCGAAGACATGAAATATATGGTCAACAATATGAAAAGAGATCTATGGAGAAAAAAAAATGGAAAATCTAATCTAAAAACCGGGGGAAACTATTGCTGCTCGATTAAGTTCGGGCGATACGCGCGTTGGTGCGGATAAATCTGGAAAAATGATATTACATCCGTATTAAGTATGATGTATTGCTCAATTATAAAAGAACTGCATCAGTCGTTTACGTTTATACATTTGTGTTCTACTTACAAAGTATCCGAACTTTTGCTTTCCGTTATCGTAATCAAGGATTTTGAGTTTTTCTTGCATTTTCAACAGATTTTGAATTGATGTTTGCTGCTGTGCTAACAAACGAACTTTCTCATCTTGATGCAGAAATCACTAGAGCAAAATATGTCAAACAAAGCATTCTCAGAACTATGTTCCCGTGTGTATCAAGCATATCGCTAATAATTGTTTACGACCAGTTGGGAAAAAAAATAGAAGAAAACAAGATGTATGATTTGGAATTGAGGCACGAACGAATCGACGACGTTAATATATTTGGCACTTTATCAAGTGAAAATGAATTGCTTCACTGCACGCTGCCGGAAACCCGACGCATTTGTGCTCTGATGGAGTCTGCCAGCGCATAGACAGGAAAAAAAACGAACAAATTTATGCGTGAAAAGGATGTTTTTGTCAAAGAGAGGCAATATGAAAGGGGCATTGGTTAGAAACAATGCCGGAATCATATGGTATTCACGCAATGATTCCGTCACCCAGTTGCTGTTTTCTAGTCGTTCGATAAATGAAATAAATCAGTGAAATGTTTGCCTCATAAATTCCAACGTGTCATCGTCCCACTCAACTTCGAATGAATTTTCTTATGATGAATTGCCTAAAATGAAATCCTTTTCGTCGTATATTTCGAATCATGCTAGTTGGCACTTTGCACGCGATGAATTCGTTTTGCTTCCTTTATCTTACTCAATCAATGAAAGAAGTAGAAAGAAGAATGGCGACATCAATTAGGATGGTCTTTTTCCAATTTGGTCTTTGACGTTCACAAAACGTTCTCCATCTATATGGTTTGAATTCGGGGGGAATGTGTGGAAAAAAATGAGATTGAGTGTGCGACAGTTCAAACTTAAGTATTTCCACAAACTGCCAAAAGTGAAAGCGATAAATTGGTGGGTAAGAATGTGAATATTTGGCATACGATAAACTTACTAAGAGACAAAACGTTCAGTACACATTTCAAACATTCCATTTTACTTAATAATGCTTCAATTCAATTGTTTTCATTTGTGATGTGGTGTCACTTCACTATTTCCTTGCCATATGATTACGACCGTTTTTCTTCTTTCTTCTATCTTCTTTCTTTTTCTTTACTGCTCTTGATTACAACATTTGATTATTTCCCTCATTATGTGTTGGTTGGCGTTTGCTGCATCCATCAGTCGATTAAGTAGCTTGATTGACAGAGCAATTATTTTCCTCTTGTTTGTCGTATTTTTTTCATCTGTCTTTGAGTCGAGGGTGCTTCGTATATTTTGATTTAACTCACTTGTTTCGTCCGGTTTGTCTTTATCTTTGTCTATGTCTATGTCTTCGTTTATCATCGTTTGTCGATGTACCATAATCTCAAATTTCTTCGAATTTACTTGATTTTATCAAAGTTCAATAGACGATTGATTTTGGAATGTTTTAAGAATATTGTTTTTATAAAATGTTATTACGAATTGAATGCTTCATAATTTTATGACCTCCAAAATAATGAAGATAATACAAAATTTTATGCACGAAACTCAATATGTTATATTTTTACATAAAATTCAATGATCAAATGTATGAGAAATAACCAATATTAATCGTCATTTATTGCAAAAAATCATAATAATCATAGAATAATCGGAAATTTAACGTAGAGAATCACTTGAAATATGCTTTAAACTAGGTTACGACAAAGCATACTACGTAACAACAAACAACAAACGCAAATGGGCATTAATCTATCTTTGATGGCATTGTTTATCCTCCTTCCGATACATCGTTTTTATATCCATTTTGAAATGTATATGGTCGATTTGTTGAAGGTGAATAACAAAGCGTAGCTAATTAAAGATGTTTTCGCTGGTAATTTTATGCAATTTATATCAGTTTAAGTGGACCACTTGCTTCAAGAAGCATGCAATAAATTATTGGATGGCAAAAGAATCAAGAATCTAAAGACAACAGCGACAGCAATAATGAAATAAAACAGCATCAATTCTACAAATTTCAAGTAATTTATTTGCACTTTACATTTAGATCCTGTGCACACCTTAAACTATTTCAGTTTATTCCGGCGCTTCATTGTGTGATTTCAATATCAGATTGCAAATGGTTAATCGTTGTTTCGTTTGTAGTGGCTTAGAGAATTTATTATCTATCTTAAATTGATGCTAATAAATTTTCATTTGGCTCGCTTGCCAATGAATAAAAAAATATTCAACAACAACAAAAGCAACAACAACAACAATAATAATAACAAGGACAAATCTAAAGCGCATTTACTTCGTTCGAAAAACCCGTAAGCAAAATTAACCTAAATGCCTTGCAGTCGGTATGAATTTGTGGGGTTTGATACAATGTACGAGAGAATTTACGTGAAAGAACACTTGAGCACGTCATGGTCAAAGAATTTCTAACGAATTGAATTAAGGACCGACGTAAGTCAACACACTTGACACATTATTCGAAAAGTTTTGGATTCTCTTTCGAAGAAAGACAATCTCCTTCGAGTGTTTTATTGTGCATTCCTTTTAGCATCTTAAAAATTGAACATTTTGAAATGTCATTCGAAGCAAAATTACTTGCCATTATAACCTTTTCCCTTTTCTTACTATGCCGACCATTTACTGCAATTGTTGCAACCGCACAGTGCTTCGTCCAAAATAAACAATAATATTATATCTCTAAACAAAGCATACACCACTGAACTTGAATAAATCTAAGTAAACAAGTGTCAGGTTTTTGTTGTCATCAATTGTGTACTTCTGATGGTTCTGAAATTGTGTGAAGAAATACTGCGAATATTTTACCGTTCACTTAAAACTGTAATATTATCTTGTGTTTGATTTGATTGAAATTTTCATTTGAACTCATAGAATGGGATATTTACCGTGAAATTTCATGGAAAACCAATTCTGCAAGTTTAATTGTGATTCTTTGAACTTAGTCTATGAAAATGTTTATTTTATCATATGTTTTATTTATTTTTGGATTTGTCGCAACTATTTTCATCTTTTCGAAGTTTTGATCCATTTTATGAATGCATTCTTATGAAAACTAATCATTTTTTTGTCATATTTTACAATACTTCATTTATTTACACATATTTTACAACATAAAAGATTGTTTTGGATATTTTTCAAATTTAAAAATTGAGATTTTGTGTGGTCTCCAGAATTGTTTCGAATGGCATCATGACATTGAACAGAAAACACAATAAAAAATTCCCAAATTATCATTGACTAAATCATTTACATCATGTACATATGCTATGGGTTCTGCTTCTTAACTGAAGTATATTTCTCAACTACGATAAATTCACTATCAATGCCATTTAGATACAATTCGATTAGAGTTTCTTTTAAATTCAAGTATGAATTTCATTTCAATTTTACTAAATTTATTCATACTTTTATTATATGAAAGTGAAAGCCACTTAAAGTAACGCTAGGAAAAGAATAAAAAAAAAATGGACAACGATACAATTTTTATTGAAATATGTAAAAACTCATGAAGATGTGACGTTCATATGAAGCCTAACCATATATCAATTTTGTACTTACATTGACGAAAATTATGTTTTTAACTTCAAATTCATGTCTGTATATTACTATGGGTGAAAAAAATTGATGTGTATAAGATGAATTCAAAAATTCATAAATTCAGGGATTGATAAGCTCATAAAAATTCAAATAGGAAACATGACATGTTTTTTCTGTTCTTTTTGATACGTCAGTGCAGACGTGAACAATGCATTTCACAGTGACGAAAAGATGAAAGGGGGATTCCGTAGAGTGAAGATAAAGACGCATTGAATCGAATATTTAACAAAGAACTATAAACGCGTATATAATGGAATATGCAATGTGACAGCGTTCAGTAGTTGTGAACCAAGAGTTCAAGTGGATTATGTTAAGCGAATGCAATTGTGTATTTCAAAACAAGGAAAGGAAAGGAATGGAAAGGAAAAGACGAGTGAATAATTTCAACGTTCACTCATAGAAAAAGCCAGCATTTAAACAAATTTATAAATTTTGTAACAAAGTGAGTTCCGGAATGATTCGGTTGTCTCTTATTTAGAGTTAGACAGTTTTTGTTTTGATACATGTGTAATCGCTTCGGCACAAATTGTCGCAATAAACATTCAGTTACATACGCAAAAATCGAAAATCATATTTCAATATTGTAAAATATATGTGGATTACATATGACATTTATGCAATGATATGTGTCATACGTGGATTTCATACCAAATTGAATATATTGTTACATTTTGAAGCACCCTTTTCTTGTGCCAAATGCCATTCACTGGCACTTGTGTAACAGACAACTCGGTGCTTGCGTCTCAGTTCTCTCTGTGCACTGTACTGTCTCACACTGAAATTTATGTCTTTTTCTATTTGAAAAATAATAATAGAATAAAATGTGTCTTATCGCCAATGTCTACGAAATTGAGAACAGCATTAGCTCGTATACGCTACTTTCTCGTTTTGCCATCTCTCGACAAATGACGCCTTATTTTTTTCTCTTCCTCTCTCTCTCTCTCTCTCTCTCTCTCTCTCTCTCTCTTTCTCTGTATTTTTCATACCAACTCTGAACCGCTTTTATTTAAAAGTCCCTTGATGCGATCTCTTCGGTATGGTGTAAATTATATACGACACTCTGTGGAATTGAAATTCACTCGATTTTTGTTCTTTTTCTTCTTCTTTTCACCATATCGTTTGTTGGTTGCTACTTCAGTTCCAATGGAAAATCATTGAACAGAATAATGGCGTTATCAATTAGCCGTTTTCCATTCGAATCACGTTTAGGTTTGGCATTCTATGCTCATAATATTTGTTTTTCTTTTCACACTAAAGACCATCCGATAAGGAAACCTTTTGCGGTTCAACAATATACCAGAAGCACTGCACAGTGCATTTATTTTTCTTTTTTTTTTTTTTAATAAATCGCTTTCCATTGCACGACGCTTTTCAATTCTTTTCCTATATACAAATAAATCTTTTAAATGACCATGAAATCAGCGAATTCGAAGAAGTATATTTTAATTTGAGAAATAAATTATAAAAAATACTCTCAAAAGATGTATGATTCTATCTATTGAAAAAAAGATCCATTGAAAGTTGTTCTTTGAGAACATTTACTCTTACATTTGGTTAATTTTACAAGAAATCGGATAAGAGAGGAGAAGGAGCTATCATTTTTGTGTTGATTTGAGCATTAAGTTGAAACATTTATTTCGAATAACAAGAAGACAAAAGTGCACCTAGTCACCTTTTATGGTTTGACAAGCGGTAATGTGTAGTGACAGTACTTCGAGGTTGGGATAATGGAAAATTAGTCTTCTGCTTCAGTGACGACGTTAGCAGCAACCAAGAAAAAAAATATGTAATTTAGTACACTTTTTGGCGACAGTAGTAAATACCGATAAATGCAAAATCATGTCGATCATTTAAAGGTGAATTAAGCGCAACGAAGTTAGTGTTTTCTCATCTGTCTAAACAAAATAAATGATGGCAAAAGTAAATGTAATTCCCTTGTTTCAACACATTGAATTTAATGAGAGGTTGAATTATTTCGATAAATTTTTGATTTTAATAAGAAAAATTGCTAGAAAAATTGTAAGTGAATGTGTGCAATACTTAATGAATAAACTTCGACACCTCAATGACCCAATTTTTTTTTATAACAATTTTACTCATTTGCCACAAACAGTATTTTCTTTTGCCATTCACTAGTTTTTTTTGTAACGGTAGATCTTCTTTGTTTAAGTTATCGAAATTCTTTATTCTCAGTGTTTGGTCGTTTGCATAATGACAAGATGCTATCTCATTCAATAAATTGAATGCCATCTAATTCAATATAATAAAAGAATAATAAAACTCAAACTACTTCAAAACTTTATTTAGAAAAGAGCAACTTTTACGATTTCATTTTCAATTTATCCGTTTTCCATGAAAATTTTTGCAATAAAAATGATATTCGGATCAAACTCTTTGAATTTCGTTTCAATATTTGTAACTTTTAACCGATAATCAATGGAAAAGTAAGCGTCGAATAGTGAAGTTGACCATTTTCGATTCATTTTTTTCTGTTTGCATGGAGTATTTGGAGTACGTGTTTGTGTTTTGATTTTGAAAGTGGATGAGATTGTGTTTCGATGCAAAAGGGTAGTTTCCACAAAATAAAAATCCAATTTTATTTAGTAGCCACCGTTTTTCCGGCGGTGAATATATTAACTGAAATACATCAAAGAGCTAAATCCGGGTAAAAAAAAAGTGAACGGCAAATAGTCGATATCGATATTATTAGCAGATTGGGTCGCTTGAGCGATTCAAAATTGTTCCGTATTCCATCAAACGATAAATTGTGAAGAAAAAAAAATAGCTTTTTTCCAATTCATTCGATTGCAATATCGGATTGCATGACTTTGTCGAGAAGTGGAAAGTGTTAGCGCGTGTGGAGCAAAGAAACGCGGAGAAAGAAAAAAAAAATAGTCAGAACATAAAAAATATAAATGATATGGCATTAAAATGAGCAAGCAAAGCGAATGAAAATGATAGGACGATGCTAGGAGTTCGTTGAATATTTTATATGGCAGCACATTGGTGACTTTGACCCCCGAGCGTTGTTCGTATGAATTTCCCGTGCCACAAAAACACTACCCAATCTTGAGGCCATATGCGCACAAATATGCATTTTGTATTGTGTGAAATTGTCTGAATTGAAATCGATGAGTTTTTTTTTTTATTGTGTTCATGGTTCTGTATTTCCTGTGATCGTATCGGACATCACAGAACAGCAAAAAAAAAAAAAAAAAAAAAAACAGCTACTTTACCACCATACAAGCGAAAAAAAAATGAAATAATAAATTTTTCCGCATATTGACAAATGACCGAAAAAGGGTTTGTGGCACATACAAATGGCATTATTATGAAAACAGGTCGTAAATATTTAGTGGTCAATTGGCTTTTTTATTCGCCACATTGAAAATATTCACAATAAAATATATCCACAAGAGGAGCCACAACACAATGATTTTCGTCATGCGTTCGCATCAATTTTTGTAACCAAGTAGTTGTGAAATGGCATCCCCAAGGGTGTAACAAAAATTACATATATTTATTAGAATGACCATTTTACGGCGTCGAAACCAAAGTATCTGCGCATCTTGAATTGTTCGTCCAGAAGTCAATGGAACAATTTCAAATGGAAATTAAGTTCACATGCTCCATGTAATGTAATGAAGCACACTGAAATATGATGAATTTGCAATGTTTGCTGAATAAATCATCATGCCATTGCTCGCATCATTTCTATTTCAGAAAATATTTTGAGAATTCATTCAAATATGAATCTGATTATACGAATTATTGTTTCACATTTTCTTCAAATATTAAATGATTGTTAAAACAGCATTTGTTGGTATCGAGAAAAAAGAGCATTTTCATGAGCATTAACATTAGCCGTTTATCATTTGCATATGAAATGACAAAAACATCTAAAATCATTAGCACAGCCACCCAGTTTTATTATTTCATTCAGCGAAAATGTTACCGAATGTTTGCAAATAACCGTGATAAAAATTTATGTGATTTTCAATTTTTGATTTAGCATTGCAAACAGTCATCTGCGCGTGATTGGTGGTAATTGGTACGCATCATTTGTGCCATGAAACATTTGTTTTCTGTTAAATGATTTTTTTTTTGTGGGTGTTCTCTTTGAAGCAACCAACATGTTGCCATGAGCAAACTAATATTTCTTATGGTACTTTAAATGAATCCAAGAACTGCTCCAAATTGAACAGCATTTATTCAGAAGTGGTTTCTTCAGTTTCTTAGCACAATTTCAATGAATCTAAACATGGATGGATTTGACTTATTTTAATTCAATTAAGCGTTTAATCTTCTTAATGGAAATAGTTCAAAAGGCGACGTTTTTTTCTTCCTAGTTCCACAAGGAAAACACGCTTGTTTAGAATGTCAGCGATTTCGAATGAAATCGTCATCAAACGCATAATTTCTATGTTGTCTAAATATTCTTCGTTCACAAATGTACCTTCTGGGCACAGCCGGCATCAGTTTAAAATTCTCTTTTTCTCGTTTAGTAAAGCGAATCATCTGTTGTTTCGTATCATCGCGCATTGAACATTTCTAGCGGAATATTTTGACATTCGGAAACAGCAACATAACAACAAGCGGTAGCGCAAATAGAAAATCATAAAATAGATGTGGATTTGATGTTTACATTTTAGTCTAAAACCGAATATTTATGTTTTTTTAATGAGATCCTGTGGGTTCAATGCGTATAATTAAAAGGCAAAACTGTAAACGACCATAGAAAGTAAACACAGTGAACTTCTGCAAATAGAATTTTTTACCATAAGAAAAACGGCCGAGTTTCACCCAAAAATTTTACTCTCGCGAACAAGTGTTTCTTTTTGTTCTGTGATAGAAAAATGCGGACAATAATTGAATGTGTGAGAGTGACTTTGATGCATGAATATTGTCGAAATAATAAAAAAGTAAGAAAAAAAAAGTATCATCAGCATTAAGAGGGTTGTGTGCTACATTAGACAAAACCGCGCATAAACCTATTAATTTCGCCTATTTAAACTAATAACCACAGTCTAAGTGCGTTTCCTAAGCCGATACACGACTCTTTTTTATTCTTCGCTCCATTTTCGTTTTCAGTCCCAGTCCCAGTCTCAGTCTCAGTTTCGGTTTCAGTTTCAAACACGTCACTGACACACAAACACCACATAATTACATCCATTTTAATGACAAATTGGCCATGAATATCTCATTGCAGTTGTTATTTCACTTCGAAGAATGTTAAACGGTTCGGGCGCGTCGCTGTGGCTCAAGACCAAATTGGTTTTAATTAAAAAACCTGTAGGAATTTTTGATTCGGTTATTTATGGGAAATTTATTGCTCATTCATTTACATTAAAAAGCTTTTTGAGGTTTTTTTTATTTTCTAAATGAGACGATTTTTTAGATTTGGGGTGCAAGGGCGGAAAATTTTTTTATCACGAAATTTTCTTATTAATGATTTTTGAAATGCGTACAGATGCGCCAAACTGCATTGCACATAGTCTAAAATATGAATTTATATTAATTCAACGAGGTGTTCACCATAAGTTCTTTTCACAATTTCCTGCGATGAATGTTACTTTTTGTTTCCGGGACACCGTTGGCCAAAATGTTCAACATTTCAATTACAACTTCATAAATGGGCTTGAATAACGCTTGTTTCATCGCTAGCAAATATTTCCAAAGCGTCTTTTACACTTTGTTGGCATGAGCGAAAACATGAACCTGACAACCATTCAGTAGTCCACACAAAAAATTATCATTCTATGAAATCACAAGCAAAAATTGTTGCCAGCCGAACAAATGAATTTTACGAATGTAAAATTGACTTTGTATTCATTTGTGTAACAGTGGTTGATTTCAGATTGAAATCCCTCGAGAGTCAGTCAATTGTATCGCAACTAAAATTGCTACATTGATTAAATTGAACATGGACAATGGCTTTTGGAATTTACACTTTCAAATAAAAAAAAAAAAATGGCCACGAGTCATGTAAAATTGGTGTGCATGCGTTTCAATTGCACAAAGAGAACCAATTGTTTCAAAAACAAAAAAAACACAGCAACATTTTCAATTTAAAAATTGATTACACGATTGTTGGCTGTCAGTTCGATGCATCTGATATCTGCAACGCATCATCATTTGATTGTAAAATTTCATTTTCCACAATGAAATCGAATGAACTACTCATAAAAACGATGCTTTTTCGACAGCCTTTCACTTATTGCTTGTAATTGGTTATGTCAAAATGAAAACCTTTTTTTCAAGTACGATGAAATTTTATTGCCCTACAGCAGCACCACATTTTTTCCCAATGAGCGATGAAATACGATTGAATTCAGAACAAAATCAAAGAGTGATGAACCAACCGACCAAGAATGTATGAAAAACTACAAAAATTTTGAAAGAAAAAAATGATTCTGGTGGTGTGTGATGATAACAAGAATCTCTATTTCCACCCATTTGACATTACTGAAGCGTTTAAAGTACAAAATTTTCAACCATTTTAAAGCTGACAGAAAAGGGTTTTTTTCCAATACATGAACAAGTTGCAAGCATTCAAAATACCCTTAAATCTCACATGCTACATCAAAGCCAATGGATATTGACAGCTACGAATTTGACTGGGGATGACCCAGATGTATTTAACCCAAATGAATCCCATTGTAATGGTCTATCTATTGTGTATTGGCGTTTAGCTTCAAAACTTCAACAAAAATGTATTATTCCATGTGCCAAATATATAAAATGTAGTTGGAAATGTTGATAAAGATGTGTGGGCAAAAATCTTCTGTTTCGTTCAATTATTCATATGAATTTGTTTGATTTACATAGAGATTTACGATTGAGAAATGGAAAAAAAATCCGCACACAAACACATCATGTTTACTACTTACCAATAAATGTTTTAGGTCAAGACAATCACGAAAACAGTCTTTGATCGAATTCATGTGGGTTTGTCGAATATTTTGACATTATCCGAAAGGGAGACTTATCGTCAGAAAAGAAAACAACAAAGATTTTTTTTTAATGGAGAGCCACTTAATACGATTTCATGCTTTGTTTGTTGTTTGCCTTTTTATTCAAGACATTCTCATGACCAAAAGTAGACGAAAAAAAAAACTTTTCTGATGAAAGGAGGAAAAAAACAGTCTATCGCAACAGTTTTGGGGAGATTTTCGCAGCATTCAAGATAATAATGGTGAAATACTGACATCGATGAGTTGAACGAACATAAATTTCTTGCGCCGTACCGCTGTCACATCCGATTAATATTGTTGATTAGTTAGTGTTTAACAAGAAAAGTTTTTAGATTTGGAATATATATTTTGGGGGAGGTTTTTGTGTGTGCAAGAGAAACAAAGAAAAAATATCGATGAGGTGCAAATATGTCATTTTGGTTGAAATGTTGAATTCTTTTACTCTCTTTAACTCCAAGGCTAGTCTTTCTTTTTGTACAAAAACATTATCAAAATTTATAGATTCATCTATTTTAACCGTGAAATTGAGTTTTTTCAACGAATTGAAGTAAGCATTGTATTTGGTGTGAATCAAATGACTAATAATCAAGAATGAAATGACAATTGCAGTTAATGAAATTCTTTTTCGTCAATTTCATCAACAGTTCATTCAACAACTTTTTATATGAATGATGTCTAACATCGATAAAATCAATTGAGCACATCTAACATCCAAGCATCTTATTAGCTGTATTGTTTCCATGGAAATCATTGCAGAGACATGCTTTTGAATGTGTTTGCAACTATTGTTATTGCAAAGATAAGAAAATTCATTGAAAAGACCCATTCATGGACCCACTGAAATGAAAGAAAATGAAGTGCTTAATTGTTTATTACCTCGTATCAACTTGTAGGAAGTTTTAGCGCGTGTCACATCATGAGCTAGTCTCATATGGTCATCAATAGCATTTGCAAATACCAAATAACTTATCGTCAATTGAACACTCAATGCCTTATGTTATAGTACGTGATCGAAATATCGAAACATAATCAATATACAACCATTTGACCAATATGCATTGATATATTTATTTATATGCAAAAGGTATTGCAGAAGAGAAGATTCATTTTAACTTGTTTACCATTAAGTGAACTCATTGGCGGTCAGTTGTTTGAGATTCATTGATTAGACTTCTTTTTATCTTGATATCGTCATGCAGTAGCCTTACTTGTTAAGTGGATTCTATTTAATATGCATCGTTGGTATTCGATATTAAACTTCGAAAACACCAGCATTTTATATGAAATTGTCGTTTTATTTTCGCAAATGAAACGCCACTCATATCGTAGCCAAATGTTCAAAATGAAATATATTGTACCAAATTGCGTTGTGATAAATGATGTACGCAGTGTGTTAACATGGCATTACTTGGCATTTTATAGACAATTTTCAGATTTTGCATATCGTTCGTAGTGATGACAAACAGTGTTATGTTCGCGCGAGTAGAAATATTAAAATTGATGGTTACATCCCCATGATATTGTTTACTGTATTCACACTTTTAGTCAATCACCCTCATCTGGCTGCTGAGTGCCATTCATTTATTTTCCACTGGTTGTGTATCAATGTCAGCGCCGTCAAATTGAATAATAGACGACACAATTAGTTTTTCTTTCGCTCAATTTTACAATGCCATGAAAATGACATAATTTTCGGTTAAGCTGCGTAAACAAAGCGTTTGATATGCAAATATACAAGCGTAAATTAGATCCCACACCAAAATGGCAACAGCCGAATCATGTTGAATAAATAAATTGTTCAATGTTGCAACTGAACACAGTTCAGCTCGTCATGTTGTTCATTTGTTGACATTTTTGTATTCGTGTTTTCCGAAGGGATGTATTTTCAACAATGGAACGAGTAAGAGTTTTTTGTATTCCTTTTTGCCAAATAATCAAATTACGCTGAATGAAAGTAGATTTTCTCTGTGGAATTGAAAGATGTTTAAAACATTGTAGAAATTGACCTTCAAGAGCTGTTGTAATTTTTGCAGTTCAACTTCAAGTGGGTTTGTATTCTTATAATTGAGCCCTCTTAAATATATCCGATTCGGAAATTATCAATTGCAAGGTTATTTCAAAGTAAGAATGCTGGGATGGAAGATAATCAATAAAGATATTGAAATAAGAGGGAAATGCTGCTGATCAAAATTCAAGGATAAGTAAACAATGTGTTTTTAATTCGATAGATAAAAAAGTTTGAAGGATTTGTTTATAGCGATGCCAAACAATCAAATATCAATTAAGTTGGAAACCAAACCGATTGGACTATCATTTTGAAATCATACATATAAATTCGAAACATTAGAAAATTTAATAATAAGACAAACAATGTGACAATTTGACAATTTGAAAATATCTGATAAGAAGTTTTCAAACGATAAACAAAAATGTCAATATTCGCTCGGTTGAAAATCAAATACCCCAGAATGGAGGATTTTTAGGCATATTAGCACACTTTGTGTAATGTTTTTTTTTTTAACTGATGCACACGCGTTTGTTTTCATTATTACATTTTCCTATAACGTTTTGTTTTACTCGTCTAAAGTCCAGAGATCAAAAATAACACAACTAAACTTATATTGAATTTCTCCGACTCCATTCTTATTCTTATCGTACAAAAATCATTGCCTCCAACCCTCGCACAGCGTGCCAAGTACACATTATTCTATATGACAAAAATATTGTGCAGGCGGAAAAATAACAGAATCGACAAACATAATACTAGCAAAACGTAAAATGAGGGCGATTCGGATGGAGTAAATGCGCGTGAAAGAGATGGACCAAAACATAAAAAAGAAAACAATTGTACAATTACATAATCGCTAAGGAAATGATGCGTAAGTAAAATCTAAATGTTCACAAAAATATGATGAAACAAGTTCCCCTTTTTTCTTTTTTTTTTCCTTGTCTCTCTCACTCCATCTCTCTCATTTTTGTGTCAATTTTTTGTTGTTCGGGAAAAATATGAAAATTCATGGTTTCGTTGCGCTGCTTTTTGTTTAATCTTCAGATCAAACAATAAGAAAGGAACATTGAATTTTAATATTTCATTTTTTCCGCTTTACGATATTCTCAGAGCCAACATCGTGGGTAGACCCACTGCTGATGATATTTTTTGCCCCGTGATAATGTTCTTTATTTTCCTTTGTAGTGCCATGTCATCGTGTCTACCCGATGAAATCATGCCAATATACGTTGTAACGTATGCAAAGAATTCCAAAAAGGAAATTATGTAAATCCAGAACTTTTCTGGAATCAGCTTCGATTTGCTTTGAAGTGATAACATCATTTGTATATTTATCAAAGCTGGGATATGCATCGATGCTTGGGCTCGTTAACATTTCATAACTGTTCTCAATAAAATTGTGCGGCAGTTTTTCGTCATTCCATGCCGCAGTTGGTAAATCGAATGAATAATTTGTTAACTGTTGTGATTAAATTTGAATATTTCAAGCGCGAATCAATGTGGTACATTGTAAACTGTAGAAATTCAAGCATAAGCGACATATCGTTTGTAGGTGTAAATTAGTTTTAATGCTGTACGCATCGTGAATGACACCAGTTTGTAAGGGTACATTGAGGTGCTATATTAGCGGCATTTAAATTGCAATGTCATCCGCGAACAAAGAGATGTAGATATAGACTGTGTATACGTTTTGGAAGATAATTTTATTGGAGTGACGCTAAATATTCGTATTGTTTCAATATAGTTAAATATGAATATAGTCAAATGAAGTCGCGGCAAATAATATTTGATGTGACCAAACGTTGGATTTTTTGTGTTGTGAAGCCTTCATTTTGTGGCAATGGACGACGAACAAAATTCGAACACTTTAAGTTTCAATTTTGGTGCTCGTGTTCATTCGTGTTCGGTTCGAATTGTTCGAGATAAAGAAAATATTGTTCGAGTTCGTTCGTGTTCGATTAAATCTCGAACGAAACGAACGAACACGAACAATTCATGTTCGTGAACAGCTCTAGCAAATATACTTTCATCAGCAATTTTTTTGATAATTTCAACGCTTTCTACGCTGCTCGAAAATTTTAAAAATTCCTGTAGCCAATCGTAATTACGGAGATGTTTTTGTTTGTATTGGAAATTGTCGTTGCAATCAGAATATTCTATACACATACGATGTGACACTTTGCAACTGCATCGATTTATTTCAACCAAACTGGACGCATCCATAGCCTTATCAAATGCGGTGCATATATTTGTATATTGCATTACTCGACATGATTTTAAACATCGTTTCAACATTAAATCAGGCAAGTTGATTGCGTCGCTTCTTATCATAGCATCGTTATCTCAATTTTAATCAACTTTAATTAAAACGACATGGACTTGAGCTGTGTGAAACATTCCTGGCACACACCACAAATTTGATTTTCGTTGTCGCGCCTCGTTTTTATTCGACGTTCGTTGGACATTTTATTTGCGTTACGAGTATTTTCAATTTACATATTTATAGCCGTGAAAAATGAGTGCATTCCATTGATGTCAACACACATTTTCAAATGAAATCGATAAAATTTTAAAAATCTGGCTTCTGTTTGAACCATAATATTGAACAGAATTTGAAGAACAAAAAAAGAAATACATCGAAATTGATTTCATTCTTCTTCGCTTCCTCTTATTTTTGCCGAGGTCAATGTAGATTCAACATTGTAGAACCATTGTTGAGTTTTTGAATGAATCTAATGAAATTCGTGTTCTTTTTCACGCTAAATTTACGATAAGGCCTAGAGCAAAACTTGCAAATAATTTACAATATTCATTTCATTCAAAAAAAAAAAAATATTTTCATCGCTGCTTCTGCACCTTTTCGTAGCACAATACCATTCTTGAATGAAAACTAAATACGCATCATCATTTGCGTTCCAAAATGAAACATCAGCCAAAAATTCGGAGCGCTTCCAATGAATAACCAACTCAAAAAGTTCTCCTAATTTAAGGCAATTTTTTTCTCTCTGGCATAAACAAAAAATGCGTGCATTCGTTATTTTTGCGATATCAAACCCAAAGCCCATCCTAATAATTATAAAGACCGATGTATGATAACCTGAATCCAATAATATGCATTTGGCGTTTTGTGCTCATTTCAGTGCGTGAAATCATAAAACTTGAAGGAAAAAAGAGGAGTATTCTTGTTTGTTAACGCGTATGCAGCGTGGGAAATGCCAAGGTAACTTTATTCTTGAGACTCTTCTTTGAGAGCATCGCTCATTTTTCTGATAATTGCCTTAAAAATATAATGAAATGACTTACAATCGGTTCAAAAATCGAATAAAAACCCTCTCAAATGTGATTTTCAAGACAATTTGAAAACAACGAATTGGAAAATTGCGTAATATATCCGTGAAAAATAACATGCATCATGATATCGCAGTTTATGTGGAAAATTAAAAGCCATCGCTTGGCTAAAACGCATAGAAGCATTTCTATTTCATGACCGTCGGCATGAATCAAAATCGTAACGAAGATGATCAAGAAGTTTAACTGCAGTTCTAGGTTGACCCGTTTTACTGCCAATCAACACAATATGTCTATGCCAGATCGAAATGAATGGATGAATCGAACTATGCCGACCACAAAATCGTACATGATTATTTTAATATTGGCGACTTCGTGGTGTGCACGGTGTGCTCATACATTTGATTGCTATTAAAACCAATTCGCAATTTGCAAAGGCCACATATGTATCATTATTATAAGTGTTTTGACGCTAATTTACCGCATTCGAGGCAAATAAAAGCCGCTGCTACGTCAAATAAACATTATGTCCAGTAAAACATACTTGAAAACATAAAACAGTATCACACATCAAACAACTCACGGAAAAAGTTCATCGAGATGCTTTATTATTTTGAGATGAGCTCTTTCTCTCTATCAGTTTTTTTGTTTTGTATACAGTGCTTCAAACCGATCTTTGGCATGTTAACAATAATATTGTATGTGCGTGCAATTTGTACGTCCTCCAAGTCACGACTACTACTTTTTTGTTTTCAACTTCCAACGAATGGCATTCTTTCCCTCAATGTTAATCTTCGTTGCTCCTGCAAAATATTCCCATTTGGCTACGCTATGATCACTTTTCTGAAGTTATCAATCGAAATTTTTATGTCTTTAGATCGTATTATGAGAAAAAAGGGAAAAAAATATTCCAAAATTGGCAATGAGTGAAATACTTGTTAAACAGTTGTCGATCTGCCCGATTTGATTGCTGAGTACAAAGTTTTACCAATTTACCTTTTCTCAAATTTCATTCTTTTCATTTGGTCAATTAAATAAGAGCATTTGCAATGAAAATAAACAAAATGTGATGCTGAATTTTTCGTTGAACATGCAACAAACACTACAATCGACATTAGTTCATGCAGCGCAATATGTGAATCAGTACCTATGCCCATTTTTTGTGTCTTCGTCATCATCGCCATCATCGCCATCATCGCCATCATCGCCACTTAAACATTACTCTTGGTTGTATTGAGAGCACACATTCTCATATTTTTTTTCTTTTTAGCTCTCTTCTTTACTGGCTGTGTTGCCATTTTCCTTTTCCTTTTCCTTTTCTTTTTCCTTCATTGTTATCTTTTGTACTGCCGTCGATAATATTTCGTTGTTTTTATTAGCCAGTTTTTGCATAGGGTTATACTGAATTTCACACATTATGGATTATGCTTAAAATTCTATATTCTTGACGTGGGAATTTTTCAAAAACATCGCGTGTACACATTACCCAGTGCATACATTCCAATGTGTCTTTTTGTGCGCAGCTATTGCCAGCTCCTGCTTCTACATTTCATGTATTTTCGTTGAATCGTCGATTTGAAAAGCTTCATAAAAATGGTAAGAAGAGTAAAAATGTGAATAGAGAAGCAACGGACAATGTTGTATTATATGTATCGGCAAACAACACATAATGTACCAAGCACTTGATGAATAAGTTGATTAGTTTATTGCTGAGGTGAAACAATTACAGTGGATAATTTTTCATTTTGTTTCTTTTCATCATCCAATCGCATGAAAGTAAAAATTCTTCACAACAACCGGTACCAAATCAATGCAAGATGTGCCTTATAAGTTATTTGAAGATTTTTGTTGTTCAATGGTTAAATATACAATTTTGTGTACAGCACACATTCACAGACACAAACATACAGGTTTTGCGATTACTTGATAATTTTCATAAAATAACAGACATAATTTAAATTGTTCTGTTGTACAGAGTAGAAGGGATCAAATACTGTAGTACTATGACCGCTGCATCGTTGCTGTCAACATAAAGCCAAAGACTTGCTTAAAACAGCATGAAATGAGATGAGTCATCGAGTATTAGGAGTCGGTAGTCGATGCAATCGATTTACTTCAAATAATAACACGATATCAAATTATATGTTTGCATTTGCTTTTTTTTATTCTACCATGCCTCATTTGTAGCGAAAAGCAAGTGCTGTTTAAACAATCAGACAACTTTGTACTAGGAACATTTTAAACATTATTTAATGTGTCGATCGTCGTGCATTCATTTGTATCATGGAGCGTTTGCTTGAGAGTATCATGCACGATTTTTGATGTTGAATTGCATGCTTAGCAAATCTTTTAAATACAAATTAAAAATCTCGTCAATGTTACATCAAAATAATAAGCATTTTTCATTTATTCGTTTACATGGAACTTATCATATTATTGTAATTAGTTTAGTTGCATCTTCTATATGAATATTTCTTTTATGACGATTAAATTATTACGATTAAATCGTTTTCATACGTGGGAAAACGCATCAAGTTGTCAATTCAATTGCCTTCATACTGACGATTTTATTAGATTAACAATTAAGAATAAAAGGATTTCCATGAAAAACTTCCTTTTAAAAAAATGTATAAAAGATCCTTCGTTTGTCAAGCAAAACGACAAAACTCATAGATAGTAGACTGTTTGATAGAAACTGCAGAAAATGATATTGCATCCGAAATTGTAGTGGTTCTTTTGCAATGCATTTTCGTTTACATGTTTTCCTATTTTCTTAACTGGCCATCAGAGACGGTAAGAAAACCGCATTTATTGCAAACTTCGACCACTGGACGTTGTAACTGGCAATAGCTGTATAGAAATATTTATAATTAATTTAAATAATTGAGCATGTGCTCTACACGAATGTTCCTTGCGGTCAAAAGTCAAGGCATTGTCTTCTATAGGGGAATCATAAAACATTCTTTATGTACGTATGAATTGCTTCTCTCAACCATCTAAGAACCAAGTACGTGTTGCGGTTTAAAATGAACGAAAATGCAGAAAGTTTATTAGTCTACATCGTCCTTTGACAATTACCTAGACATTCAGAGTTAGAGAATATAATATTTTGAAAATTGAAAACAATCCCAATGCAATCGGCCATGCCACACATAACTCAAGATGATGGTTCTGCGGATGAATTCTAAGAATTGAGGTGAAATCACTGGTTAGCTAATAAATCAATTGTTCGGTTTTAATAATCTTTTTGAAAATCATCAATTTTGATTATGATTCGAGTATCAATTTCCTATATTCAGAGCAAATAGATTTATCGCCAAGCATCGTAAAGTGTGCCAATCGTTGTTGAGTGCAAAAAATAAAAATAACAATCCATAAAACACCATTAACAAAAAGCAAACAAATGCATAGTTGAAATTACAAGATACGATTGCTCCCCTTCATAAAAAGCCATTCTGCTTGTCGTCTTAGACGGGTTTTTTTTTGTTCGATTCACATATTGCCTTTTTGCGACATGATTGTGAACATAAATGGTTGTATCAACCACCGACGGCATGATATCGACAGTGAATTGCAATCGGATACGAGTAGCTTCAGCTTAACATCACCATCAGCGTTAGCATCAGCATAAGCCGAATCCAATAACAAGCGATGTGTGTATGCAACAAGAGGCACTTAGCGTTTTTTCAAACGGCAACAGCAACAAACTAAAAAAAAACGAATCAAGCAACCGAAAAAAAACCCGCACTGAATTGCAAAATAAAAACATGAGGGTGGATTTTTATCGTCTTTTGTCACATTATAGCAACACATATCTATACTGTTCGGCGATTCTTTGTGTTGATTTTTGCTGGGAATGTGGTAAGCACATTCCTATCATTTGTCTGTTATTTATTTGGTTTTCCCTCCGATTCAATAGAAGTTTAAGAAAAAAGGAGAAAAAAAAACAATAGAACGCATAGTACGAGCAAATATTTTAGGTCTATCACTGTCACATCACTTTGGTTTTAATGTTGTGCCTGTGGTGCCTGTGCCAGTGCCTGTGCCAGTGCATCTTCTATCACACTGGTGATGTTATCTTTCGGATCTCTTTTTTCATTTTGTTCACAGTGGCATTATGATGACGTTTCGTTGTCACTGATTCTATCGTTGAGTGCTTTTTTATTGAGGTAATTTTTGTATATTAGGATGATATGTGGACTTTTGTCCATAACAGAAACCACTCACCTGTTGCTTATTATTGAAATATTAGATTTTTTATTTCAAATATACATGATCTCTTCGATTGCATTTCCTGGAAATTTTGTTGTGTCGATTTGCCGAAATGAATTGGGTAAAATTAATTTTAATGGCAAAGTGACAGGATCCTATTTTCCTAATAAATGACCATTTGACTTTGGGCGCTCAATTCAATTGCCATCATTTTCTTTAACAAGATTAAATTTAAAGTCGTTTACTTTACATTTCCTTGTGGTCGGCTAAATTGCTTAATTTGTTTAACTACTTGTGTAGAAATTAAAAACTCGTCATTGTTTTCTTCCGTTTTAATTCCTTCATATCTTGAAACCATCATGTCAAGCTAATCGTTTTATCTTTGCATTTTTACCCTAAGGAAAAACAATGGAATCCAAACACAGAGCAAATCAAATTGAAAAAAAGCAAGAAAGCGTGCAACGCAACTACCCTTGAAAAATAGAATTTTTCTCATTGTTTCATGTTTTTTTTGTCGTTTTATTTCTATCTTCAACAAAACAGAAAAAAAAAACAACACGCACAAAAAACCAGTGCGGAACATAGCTTATGAATGCTTATAATTGCTCTTCTCAAATTACATTAAATACCTACTATTTTGAAAAGCAACATACAGCCTTGACGGAAAATGAAAAACAAAGCTATGGTGTGAGTTGTCATCCATAACAAATGGCGCAAGCAAATACCTTAGCTCTGTTTCGCTTGAAAACAAATACAATTAATTAAATATAATTCACCTATTTAACAAAAAAACAGAAAAAAGGCAAAAAGAAAAAAAACGTATTCATTTGCCATTTGGCATGCACATTCGTTGATGTTGTCAAACAACCACTACACGACACCATTACAATTTATTTTCGGCTGCTTTGTGTTTTTGTTGTTCATTTCAAACTGCATGACATTCAACGGAAAATTGTTGGCTGAACAATTTTTTGAACTCCCCTCGAACGGTGATGATGATTTCAAATGGAATTTCTCTTTTATATTTCTGAGTTTTGAATCGTTGCTGACGCCACTGACCCTTCTGCCATGAATCAAGTTTAGAGAAATATGTCACAAATGTTTTTATTTTCTTAATAAATTCGAATGACTGTTGTATTTCAAAGAAATTGCTCATTTGCGGCTCGTGAAATTCGAAATTGCAGAAAAGTCTTTAATTAAATACCATACGAATATGTCATCGAAACAATATGAATTTAAAAGGAACATTCCGTGTCTATTTGTTTCGTGAGTTTACATTATAATATTCTTCAATGGTAACGATTGGTCATGAGGGCTTTTCCACACGCACCAAGTGTTTCAATTTTGGTATTTTTGTCTTTTTTTTTCTCGTAATCTCGTTAAATGATTAAGAATGATTAATGTATTACATAGGCAATCTGGCGCCAACCCTCGCGCATTCCGTTCTGTTCGTGAAAATAGTGTACTTTTTTTGGCCAAGTTCAAAATTTTTTTTCTCGACAATTATTGGAGAGGCTGATTGCTTATTTGAGCTGAAAATGAGAAATTACCCAACTTGATGAGCCACAGCATTTATATCAATTGTGATATTCATCTTGAATGAAGGGCATTTTTTTCATATTAACATAGCTGATGCTGACAAATTGCGATTTTTTCAAATGAAGAAAATGACAAATGTTGAAGTATGCATTGGCTTGAGTATCTAAGAAAACTGAAATCAATTGAAAACCAAACGAGTTTTTTATTTTTTATTTTTTATCTTTTATTTTTCATACGTACGATTTTATTTCCATCATAATTAGCTAATATTAATACAATTCGATTATTACACATATTTCTTTAATTAACCGTTCATATATGTATCGGTTGTTATATATATTAACATTGCAGTTGCATTGCACTAAATATAGTACGAAGTAAATATATCAAATAAAATTTATCACTAATCCGTTAAGTAATGCAAGTCTTGTTTATTGAGATGATAAACTTATAATCTACATTCTATGTATATTAACCATTGACATTTGTACAGAATATTAAAAACTAGACGACAAATGTGCGCTCCTGTCGAACTAAAAATGAATAAGCTATTTTGGCAAATTGAGTCGACACAAAACTCTGTTCAATATTTATCTTTTCTTTCATATTTGACCAATTAGATTCTAAACTATACAAAAAAAAAAAAAAACATTCAATCTATGAATAACATGTTAAATGGCCTTTTGATGACGCTTTGTACTATCGATGGTACTAATAGGCTTAACCGACTGAGATGCTTGGTGGCATTTTCATTTGGTTGTACAAAATTGTGTTGAGTTGTGTTTGTCGTACGGCGTTTAAAATCCAATTTGAGATGTCATGTTTGCGTTGTAAATTGTCATCAACTATTGTCGGTGATTCGGATGAAGTAGATTCGTTATTGTTAATTTGTTTGCTATTATTTTCTGTGGTATTTTTCTTCGATTTATTCACTGAGAGATCCAATACAATATCTTCATGTAGGCTTTCATTTGATGTAGCTGTTATTCCAGATCGGCTACAATCTAATGGAAGATCGGATTGTAAATCTTCTTGGAATCGCATTAATTTTGTTTTATGTTCGTTATTTATTAAATCCAATGGTTCGTTTTGTTCTTCATTCAATATCATTTGTGCTGCATATCGTGTTGGGTTTTCATTTTTGCGCTTGCGCTTCATGCTTACACTTTTCGAATAAGACATTGCTTCGGTGAGTGTGTCGATAGGTGGCGTAAGTGGTGGCGTAACCAATGAGCTTCGCATTGAATTGGCTTTCATATAGAATTTTTCATCGTCAACGCTGCTGTGCGATGATGATTTTGGACTTGACATTACCGATGATGATGAAGTTGACACGGCTGAACCCATAAATAGATTCGGTTGATTCAATGGTGAAGTTGCATTGAAATTTGGATCACGACGCAACATATTCAATGATAAAGCCATCATTGGATTTACAGCTGGTAGGATACCTTGTGCAATTTCTGGTGGCAGCATTGGACCATTGTATGATGATGCGCGCAAACTGCGACCATCATATGCAGAGATCTTGCGACGCAAGTAGGGTGAATGCAATTTCGGATTTGGATTAGCGCTGTGACGATTACGCGAACGACGTGAACTGAACATCATAACACATCCTTCAACGGTGCATTTGTGCATTTCCTTCAAGTGAACGGCTGAAAAATGGATTTTCAATGCACCCTTATCGCAAAATGTTTTGAAACAAACATTGCATTGAATTCGCTTTTTACCAGTTGATGGATCAATGTATGCAATGCCGAAATCATTTGGTATAAATCCGTTACGCATTTTTTTCGATTGAGATTTTGCTTTTAGTTGTGGTACTGAAGCAGCCTTATGACGTGCCAATGATTGTTCAAAATGTAATTTACTTTGCGCTTCCAAAAATTGTTGTGAGATTATTTCAGCTGCTTCGGCTGAATGTGTTTCCATCGAAGCGCCCAATTTACGAAAATCAAACAGTTGCATTTTGTTCTCTTGCTATGATGTATTGGTCAGTAAATCTGATGAAAAATGACAAAAAATGAGAAAAAAAAAAAAAAAAACAGATAAGATTTGTGTTCTTGAAAAATGAAAATAAAACTAAAGAAATAAACTTATGTTTGTAGATCATTAAACTAAATCTATTGATGCAATTCTATGAAATCATGTATTTGCTAAAGCTTTTGAAGAAGGTGAATATCGGCAAAGATATAAAAGAATTGTGGTGACCATAAATAATGTACGAATAGAAGACATGGTGAGGGAAAGAAAAAAAAAAGGAAACTGCACACAGCATGTGAACGGGATATGAATTTTATGTGCATTTACTGATGAGATTGAATGAGATCAAAATCACAAGCCAGCATATTGTAGCAAATATCATGTGGCATGCTTTAAATTGCTCTGCTTTTTTTTTCTTCTCTCAATTAATCCATATGCAGTAAGCAAATACGAATCTCCATAAAGTCACACACAGCGAGATGCATTGACTTTTAGAACCTGTAACATCTCTATTTGTATGAGCCGAACAAAAGTAATGCCAACAATCATCGTTTTATGCATCAAGATGGTTTTGATTTGCGCCTCGAAACGGCAATAATCACTTCGGGTTGAATTATAATCGAAGCATAAAGGCTCTCCCTCTCTCTGCGTGTGTGTGTGTGTGTGTATGTGTTTATTGCGTGCACACATCACTCGGTTTGTATCTGCCCAACATAATTGAGAGGCTTAATGTTCAGAATCGTAATGTTTGTCGTTTGTCATAAAGAATTCATGGTAACCATTGAAAGAGCCGGTTGGCGCATTTCGATAGAATGATCGGATCTGTGTCTATGTGCAAATAAACGGTTTTATGCATCGATGATTACAGCGATACGAGAAATGACAACTGATTTCGCTTTGGTGTTTGGAGTCTGTTAGTGATTTTCATTATGACTATTCTTTTATTATTATTCGCTCGTTCACACCGCGTTCTTTGCATTATATCGTTAGGTGGCTTGTGTATGCATAAGCAAATGAACAGAGCGGAAATGTGATGCAGTGAACAAAATACACAGAATCATTGTGTGTATATCGTTATTCAAAGATATTTATGAGACTGAGTGTCGGTACCGTCACAATAGCTGCTTTCATTTAGATGCTCATTTGTGCCATGGTTTGAAAAGACTACGAGAAAAGGCGATTAATTAATTGAAGGCGCGTATATAAATGGATCTATGGGAATTTTAAGAGAGCGCGAATGTGAATGTGTATTGCACACATCATCTGGCTGATTCTATTTGGAAGTTGATTATGAGGCATTGAATTCTTTTTTTTTCATTCCATCACGCTGAAGCAGGTGTATTCAACCACCTTGATATGCCAATTTTTCACTTCATTTTTATGGAAAAAAAAAATATAAATTGTTTATAAAAAATGGTATCTTTTCAACCCTTAACAGGAATGATGTGTTTGTAATAACTTGACATTGAATAATGTGGTGATTGTGACTTCAGTAAAAATAACCCCCTTGACAGTGTGTCGTATCATTGTGATGGATTTAATGGAGAATTTCATTGGACCTTGTTACGAAATGGAACCGTTTACCACACTCTCGTGGTTGTTGGTGATGGCTCATTAATTTTCTTCGTTTCCATAGATTCACCGGAGTGTACGGCGTACGCCAACGAACTAGCTATAAAAAAATCATGTAATTTGCATCTTTTTAAATTTGAAAGAGCAACGAATCGCAATCTCTTTTTTTAATTTTTCTCCTTTGATCTACTATTCGTAATGATGATTTCATTGTTTTAATGAGGAACCAGAGATTCAAAATAAATTGATTTATGATCCGAAACCAACAAAATCATATTCAATAAATTGAAATGGTAATACCACAATAGAACTAACCACACGCATTCGATGGGATTAAAACATTTTCATTTCTGCAATAAGAATGACATGGGACGACAATCAAAACAATGTCTAATATGTTATTATGCCTTTTTATCTTTGGCTAAAGATCAAGATTTAGTGCACTTGGAAAAATAATAGAATTTATGACAATTGATGTTTGTTTTGAAATTCTTTGAAGTATTTCGTTCAGTTTCGTTTTATAGCAAGGCATACAAGCAAGCATATAAGGCTTTTGTGTCTAACTGTAACTATTTTCAGACTAAAATTCTTCAAGGAGTCTTTTAAATCGAAATTTGAAAAGAAATTTTTGTGAAGATGACTTTAAAATTTGACTGCTTTGTGTGCATTGAACCCTTGAATGATAAACGAAATATGCTTGAAAGAAAAATTGAAAAAAAAAACTACTTGAAAAAGCAAAAAGAATAACATCCAAATAGTAAACACGGGTGAACGCACGAATGGACAAAGAAAGTTAAATAAAAATTGTCAAATGGATTAGTATTCTTCAATCCTATTCGTCACGGAATTATATTGTTACATTTTCGTTAAAAGAAAAATACTCGAAGAAATTCGTTAGTTTACACAATAGAATTTCGGCAGGCCCGAGGAGTTGAAATTAATGGAATAATACATTTTTTTCGACCTTCATTTGGTTAATTTTTTTTTTTTTTTTTTTTTTGAAAAAAGAAATGCTCCACGGCTCAACAAGCAATGATCATAAAATAATTTGATTTACATCGCAGTGATGATCATTTCATACTTTAAAGATCATCGCTTCTGCGTATTTGATGATTTTTTGATCATAAAAACGCTGTAATTCATTTCAAAATGTCAAACTAAAATGTATCATGCTTTTAAATAAACGAAAAATTGATTTTCAATGGTTTTTGAACATTCAAGAAAAAGATTAAATGTATTTAAATTTTGTTTTATATCTTTCTTGCTTCTTTTTGAGCTTAGCATATTTTCGGGTTGAATAAAAATGACCACAAATCACATATAAAAGGAGCACATACATTTTAGCCACAAAAAACAACTGAATCGGAAAAAAATATTTACAAAAAAAAACGACATTTAAAAACACATTTTATGTTCAGCACATTTTCGAAAGAATATTCTTGATAGATAAGGGAATTCTAAATAAGAATACAATTCACAGCAGAAAAAATGTAAAAAAATATAGTTAATATTTACCGTATGTTGGCGGAGATAAAATCAATCGTTGATGATTTATGAAAAACTTTAAAAATTCTTTAGAAATCACAAAAGTTCTTGTTTATTTTGTAGAAAATGTTCACAAAAAAAGGTTTGTTTATTCAACAATTTGAAAAAAAAAACTATTAAAAATTCACTGTGCACATATGAAGATATGTTTAGATTGTTTTGTTGCTATTGGATCGATTGCCAGTTCTGAGGACTTAGAACAATTCTTGAGTAGTAAAAATTCTATGTGTTGAGAATTCGAAGTATAAGCGTTTTCGATTGTGTTCAAAACGTTGATTGACCGTAGTTCTTTTCTCGTTGGAATTCAAATCGTTACTGATCTGATGATGATGACGACGAAGTATGCATAAGCAGTTCGAAGCAGAATGAACAAGTGCGCAAGCGTAGAAACACGTTTGTGCAACAACACCCGTATATATTGTAGGAGCCGAATGTATCCGATTGCATTTAGAATGTTATTCGTGGTGACGATGAATAGAGAAGCAGCAAAAGATCCGATGAAAACAAAAACCAAAAGAAACGATGAGGAAAACGTTCCACACGCAACACAGCATAATACATAAGCGTGGCAACTACAATAATACCTCGAAGCTCTTTCTCTCTCTTTCTCTCTCTCTCTCTCTCTCTCTCTCTTTCTCTGTGTGTGTTTGTGTGTGTATCTCTCAATATAAACGACGACAGCCACCACACAACGACACAGCGGAGACAACAAATACGAATATGCGACGGAAAAGAGATTAAAGTGGGTGTCGTCTAAATGTACACACTATTACACAAAACTGTGTTTATGTCGCTGTATGTCGCTTTATGCGCCACATCGTCGTCACCAGGCTCATATTGCTACCGCTTCGTTTTAGCTTTTACGAATTGTGGTGGCTATTTCTTCTCACTCGTATTGCATAAGTATTTGTGCGGCAATCGATCAACGTTTAAATGTATTGGATTTACCTATGCTGGATTTGGCAGCGTACCTCTTCGATTATATGCAACATGTTTCAAACACCATCAATGTAACATGCAACAAAACAGGGGATTTTTCTGATGTTTCATGTGATTTCAATTTGTTACATGGAAAAATCATATAACATTCATATTTATATAGACTACAGTTTACTTATATTTAAAATTAAATTTACACATGTTGCTCCAGTCCCGAGTTGAATGCTTTAGTCAGAATTTGGTTAATTTGAAGAATGGAAAATATTTCATTGATCTTAATAAAAGAATTGTATCTGTATTTACGCCTAAAACAAACTACCCAAATGATGAAGAAGAAAAAAAAAATCAATACGTTTGCAGCATCTCTCTGTTTCTGTAATCCTGTACGCATCCTGAATTCGGACGACCGAGTTCAATTCATTGTCAGCACAAATGCCCGAGAACAGGGAGTGTCTCTTTTATTCTAGCTTGATTCCAACGACGAGTAAAAATGACAACTTTTATATCGTGTGCCTGCGCTGGTGTTTGTGTATATGTGTATTATGTGTGCCAGAGTGAGGACCGAAGCTCGTTGGATACTGTGTATGTATTGGTGATTGTGTGTCTCTGCTACCGATGTCGCTATGTGTCGCTGTATTGTTGTTCTATGTTTCAGATACAAAATATCAACGCAAGAGCGAGAGTGCGACAAATACGACAACATTACCGATATATTTTTGTGCTGTTAGTCGTATTCTATTGAAAATTCAGTTCTATATACTACTGAGCTGCTGCCGTTGCTGGGCTCAACTATATGGCAACTCCTCCTATTTTTTCTTGCTGTCTCTCTGCTCTCTCTTTCTCCGAATGTAATATTGTCGCTGCTTTTCTTCTTATTTTTTTTAATGCGTCGCACGATTTAGAATTTATATTCGAATGTAGTTTGATGCAATGCAACGCTAAATTATTGGTATATTTTTCATTTATTTTATAAATCAATGAACCAAACGAAATACAATTCATTTTCCAAAATGATTCATACAAATTGTTTTTAATAATTCTCATTCCACGAATTTGATTTAAATGCAAAATCAAACAATTACACATATTTTCATATCAAAAACGGAAGCACTATCCTTAATTGATTCACCAGTTTTATCTCAAACTTTAAGCAATTCCTCATTCCAAATCCATTCTCGTTCGAACATTTGCTTTGATCTCAAATGACCGAAAGAATTTTCGTATAAAAAATCAACTCAACATAATATGAAATTGAGAAGTGTGTTGGATAACTTGAAATGCGATTTACAATGAGCCGCTTCACCGAACACCAAATGATTGAGCTGTTTGGGCATTTTTTATGACAAACGTCTCTTCATTTTTCTGTTCGAATGCACTTGAATTGCTCAACCGTTTTGTGCTCAACATGTGTACATTAGCACGGTGACTGTGGGAATCTCTATTTTCATCTTAAAACTTCATACAAACAAGGAAAAAAAAATGAAACAAAATTGTTTTTGTAAGTTGTGACCAAATGAATCTGTCGTATTTGCAATTTAGCCCGTCATTCTTTAGTGATTTCATTTCTGAAGCAGTAGCTTTTAGATGGCGGCTACTTCGCATGCATTTGACCATAAAACAAGTATGTGCAAAAGTTCTTGGTTTTGTGTCTCACGGTTAATTGAACACATCATGATACATTACATCGGCGGGAAATTGATATAGCGTCACAAAAAAATGTGACATTTTTTTTCTGCATTCAATAAAGGTAGAATACGGATCAAATTACACAGCTCGCACAAACAAGTTTTAAAAATAAATTGTCATTTACATTTCAGTTTATTATGCATTTGACAAATCATATCGAAATTAAATCTCGAGCTTATTCGTTCACAGAAAATTATGAATAATGATGAACTTGAACGAGAAATTCCGGTTAAATCGTGTGAAAATTTTTTGTTCATTCTTTCCTTATTTGTTGAAATGAGCCGGGAAAATGAATTTGGCGATAAATAACTCGTGGTCTATTTCACTTTGTTATCATTTTTACTTTTTCAAATGTTTTGAACGATAACAGTAAAAAAGAGACATTAGATAGTATGCTGTCAGAGTGAGATACTGGCCATGGTAAGCACCTAATTAACAAAGATAATAAACATTTTAATCAATTTTCCATTAATTATTGTTAATTGGTATGGGAAAACGATTGTCTACTGAATTACTGAACATGCATTCAACCGCTATTGTCTTTATTTGTCATTTCTTTGCGCGCAGTAAAATCATCATTGACTGCTAATCCACGCAGCCCGCATACTAATCAACAGAAAAAGAAGAAGAAAAAAACAATGTTACGGTCGCGTTGCGGCTCGTGTGAACACAACACGACACCACATATTTTTGGTATGTTTGAGATCTCATTCAAAAAGTTTATTCGAGACTTAAGAGCAGCGGTGAACCTTTCTTAATAATTAAATACTTTGTGAGTTTTCGATGAAATAACTGAGCTACACAATATTCGAAATATTTTACGCATACATTTTGCAGACCACACAAAATACAATCAAATTGAAAATTTCATTTAGATTTGAATAAGGTAAGAGAAAGAAGGCATTTGCATTTGATTTGATATAATTCAGTGGCGAATTTCAATAGGCAATATAATCATAAAAATTTTAATGCTTTGATTTACCTGGATTTACCAAATTATGCGTTTTGATTTTCTTATATTTTTATATTTTTATATTTTTATATTTTCTTAATATGTTAAATTTCAGATACTCGCTTAATTAAATCACTGAAAACAAGTTGATTCGATTGAGAAGTTTTTTTTCACAATCTTTATTGTTATTCAAAGTGACTCAACTAAAATCATTGAATTTTTTTTTTGAACCGATAAACCGAAGAGGATTACGTAAAAGTGATGAATTTCACATTTGTTTCAATTGGCTACAATCGTTGCTGATATAAAAAATTACCAGATATTTTATTTCAAATAAATCATCAATAATAATTCATTACGTATGCTTACTTCTTTGCTATGACATGTTGGGAAATACATTGACAAGTTCACAATATGCAAAGACAAAATATAGCTCTAATTAGAAGCAAAGCAAGCAAGTAAGGTTGCTGTTTACTTTAATATGTTTGCAGTGGTTAAAGAGCACAGATTGAATTATACATGAACAGTGGAACTTATTTACTTAATATTGAATAATCTCTCTTCGTATTCTAATTGAAAATTGCTGTTATTTTATTTGGATTGACAATAAAATGATTGTGAGTACAAATGGCACGTTTGCATCATTAAGCCGGAATTTTTAATCAGTTGAATTCCGTTCGTGAGATGACAAAAATGCGTTTATTTTTAACCACAGACGCAATCAATAGAAAAAAAGGGTGAAAAAACAACTCGTGACAGCAAATCACTAATAATCAGTGTCGTTCGAATATAAAAAGAAAAGTCAAAGCTAACAAAATGTGACATTTGATAAAATGTTACTTGATATGGTTCTTTTTCCATTCCAATCGTGTAGTTTCATGTTTTTTATACGTGAAGTTTTCGGCTTTTTTTTACCCTACTAATCATAATCGAATGGACGATGATATCAACTATTACGCGCACATGTCTTACGATTACATTTAATTTCATTTACTATTTGTATTTGGCTTATTTTATTTTTTTTTTTCTTTCATTTTTATTTACTTCACGATGTGATTTTTGTTCAGGTCAGAGCTGATGGACTGTCTGAGTTCAAACCTATTTACTTTTGAATGCAGATCAGTAATGAATAATGTTGAACAAGCCATTGGTTCTTTTTTTCATTTTTGTTTTTTTTTCATTATTATTTCTTGGCCGTCACTCAAATTTTTCTCTCAATTATCATTGAGATGTCGCAGTTAAATGACATGCGAGAACGATTCGTAGAACCATAATCACACATATTCCATAAATAAATGACGGACGACATTGTCATGAGCAACACAGGGTAAAAAAAATACATCACTATCATCAAAATGTCGCGATCAGTCGCCTTTTTAAAATAAATTGGAAATGAAAACGACAATAAAATTAGTCGAAAACATGTTATATGTGATTGTTATTTCGTTTTAATGGGGCAATAATCAACGATTTTTTGCCGTTTTCTGCTGATAACATATGGCTCTATAGACCAACATAAAATAGCCAGAGAGGAAAAAAAAGTTTGTCAACGAAGCTGATAACCGCAAAGGCACAAGTTGTACAGTAAATTGACAAACTGAACCGATGACAAAAAAAAACCCAACAAACTGTTGTAGAGCAGAGACTGAAAGAGAGTAAAAAGAAATAACATTCAAATCAATCCGATGATATTTTAATATGCGCAGCGGGATAACATCTCACAAATTCGTCTGAAATGTCGTAAAAATACAAATATTGTCAAATTCAATAGATTTCCGACAAAGATGCCGACAAAAACAACCGCTAAACAAATGAGTATTTTTTATAGATATTTAATCAATGATCAAATTCAATGGAAATTAAATATTCGAAATCTTTTATTTAAACCAATTAAAATTGGCAGGTAAATTTATAGAACGAATGAAAATGTGTCGTCTGGAGCAACGGAATTTGAGTGAAGAACATTTGAAAGGGCAAAATCCGACATTATATACACATTATACAATATGTATGGATATTTAACCTCACGAAGAATCCATAAATTATCACTTTTGCATGTAAGCGATAAAGTAAACCGTTGTGAAGTGTGCCTTTACATTTCTCTTTCAATATTATGTATTCCAATTCATAAATAATAGATTAGTTCATGTGAAGTTATTGCCCATGCTCGAGACATTTACTAGATGTTCAATATTGAACCGAAATTGTGTGTCCGTTGTATGGCCATCGCATCGTCTAACACACAAGAAAAACAAATCGATTTAGATCGAAACATTTCCCAAATATGTGAATTGATGCTACTGCTCTTACAAATGCACAAACCGTTTAACAAAAGTGAACATTTTCATATAGTATAAAAAGTATAATGCTCGAAATACTGATACAACCACTGAGCAAAACAAAAGAAGATTATTTGAAATAAATCAGGTCATTAACACTTCCTTGTAATGTTTTCAGCTCGATGCATGAGCTAAAATATACAGACAAATTCAACACGCACAAACTTAATTTTGTGTGAACTCGAGCACTGGCTCGAAAGAAGGAATACAAGTCAAAGCCGAGAGTGAGCGAGAGAGAGAGAGAGAGAGAGAGAGAGAGAGAGAGAGAAAGAGAGAAGCAGAAAAAAGAATATCATACAATATCATGCAGTACATAACAAACAAATACGCGCAATCAGGAAGCATGAATACACACAATATACACAGCAAATTTATATACCATTCACCATTAACCATTCGAAAATAGCACTGAATAATATGAAACGGGAGAAAGACTACGGTTTTTGGCAACCGCATAAAAGCAGCGAAACAGATGAAAAATCAATACTGAGAAAGCGAAAAGAGCACTGAATGAATCGAAAACAAAACAAGACAAAACAAAACAAAACAAAACAAAACGAAAAAAAACAATTTTCACATTTTTGGAGCAAGGAAGAAGAACATAAAATTACGATAGTTACTCATCATAAATATTTTTCGGAGGGTTCTGTATCTCAATCGGTTTGCTCTTTTCCACTCTCTGTTTCCCTTTCTTCCTCTTCTTCTCGTTCTGGTTACTGTACGATGCAATGTGTCTGCTTGAACTCAGCGGCATGTGTGAATATGGTTCGATGCTTATGCTGCGAACAGAATGATACCCCACACAATGAGTTTTGCGATGCGATTACAGGCATTCGACTTCATTTACTGGGTTTTTGTATGTAAGTGGCGCAAAACAATATCGATTTTTTGCAAAACCGACCGAAATTTTGTAAACTTCACGCTCACAAAAATCGAGCATGCCGTTCATTAATTTTGGGCCATTGGCTTATGAAAATGCTTTGGCTTTGCTACAAGATGAATTCAAAATTGAAACAGAAAAATTTCATTCGATATGAAAGCAAACTATTCGACAAAGTAAACAAACACATCTCATTTTTAGTAAAGAACTTTTCATTCTTTTCAGCAATGAAACAATAGTCAATGATTATACCATTCAAGATTATTCGATTTGTGAAACAAAAACTGAGCATTTGAATGGTTTTTTGATGAAATAATTCCATGAAATGAATGCTTTGCTTGCAATTTTCATGTAACCTCGACATTGTATTTTGAGGCCTAATTTGATTTCGAACCGATAATAGCAAACCAAAACTTTTATTTCCCGTAAATCAGGATGGCTGATCTAAAAGAGCGTGTCTTGTAATGATATGTGGTTTGACTAGAAAGAACTAAAATGTTTTTGTTTTTTAAATCAATTTAAATTTCGCGATTCTTTGCTAAAATCTATACTTTCGTCTATCCCTTATCAGTCCGAACTTAATTCGAATCTTTATGTATCAGGCAACATTTTACGATTAAACTGAAAATAGTACAGTTTTCTATTATATAGAGAAAGAATTTCGACGTTTGATTTGTATTTGTGAATTTGGTTCTTTATTTTAACTCAATCCGTAGAAAAATTGAGCATCTACACAGAATAACACAGAAAGCATACGGAATCAAGCGTAAAATGATTCGCTAAACGACATTATATCCTCATTCTCATATTGCATGATGTTGTTAGGTTCTTTTAGGATATTTGCCAAAATTATCTAGTAATGAAATGGTGCAATGGTTGTTCCGTTCATTAATTTAACGACCTCAAATCTAATGAGATAACCAATTGACCGATTTTTCGACCATTCATTTTGTGTTTATTCGCCATTGAACACAATTAGAAGTGAAACCCTTTTTTTCGGCTGAAAATGTGCCTGAGAACAGATTCATTTACAGTTTTCTGTAATCCTTATATTCTTTACCTTCACATAATTTTGCCGCCAAAATATTGAGTTTATTTTCAGTACCTGAGCTTTGTTCAGCTCAGCAACTCCTTCGTTTCGCATCGATTTATTGCACCATTTGTTTTCGAATAATAAATTTGTTTGATATTTTGAGCAGTTGTTTTCCATTTTTTTACGATGCTTTAACACACCACTTGCGGAAGTATATATTCAAAAAGGATGTAATTGCACTTAGCCATTCGACATTTGAACTGACATACCGACAACAATTCGACATTTATTGACTTACAGCCAAGGGACAAAAGGGCGCTTTTGTATGCGAAACATCCGATATCGTGAATTTTCACCTGTTTTAATACACAACGCGATTTCCACGCGGAACGCTGTAGACATTGTCTATGGAATTAATATAATAATGCTTTCGGTGGTTTAGCTTTATTTTCGTACCTTAATTTTCGCTTACATGCTTTAGCCCTAATAAATATTTATTATGCAATTCCAAATTACAGTACAGGGTCTCGAATTTCGATTATTTTTATCAACCGATTTACCGATAAGAACTGTTGCAGGCATAATTTATTAGGAAGGCGATTGATTTTTTTTTTTTTTTTCATTTTTTACTTATGTACATTGGTACAGTCTACAATGTCTCAATGAAGAATACGCACAAGTAGAAGACACATGGTGCTACATGAAGAAAATGTTTACAGCTTGAAGGTGTTTATTTATTGCGAAAATATAGTCATTGTCCCATACTTAAGAAATGTAAATTTTATTTAAATCGAATTTTCACGGTTATTTCATTTTTAGTCAAACATCCACTTTTTGGCATCTGGTTCATTTTAAAACCAAAACATGGATCATTTTCGTTATAACAGATCCGCTCGGCCGTTCAGTGTCAATGGGAGGTTTATTGATGGATTTCTTTTAAAGGTGATCGATTGACATCCGAACACATATTAGGCGCAGTTTTGAACGCATTTTACATAAATTGCACACCATTTGAATATCTTGATGTGCGTTCCAGTTTGCCTGGTTTGATATTTTCAAAAACCAATAATTAATCGTTTGACCAAAGGCTTTAGTAAAGTTGAAAAAAAAAATGAATTGTTCAAAGAAGCATCGATTTTGTCGGATATATCAAGAGAAAGGAGAACAAACTACTCCATATACAAATGACTTTACAATTATGGCTAATCGTTTGATATTTGATGGAAGTAGATTTGAAATTGTATTGGAAATGTTAATGTTGTCCAATACATCAGAAGACGTGACTATCTAACCAGCCAAGGCCAAACCTCATTTAGATAATCTTCTTCGATAAAACATTACATATTTTTTGGTTGTCTTTTTCATTATATCCCACATACCACACGCCACTAACGACTTCGTTCAGCAAACGCAACACTTTTTCATTGCACGCAGATCACACTTTCGACTAAGGCGTAATCAAAAAAAAAAAAAAAAAAAAAACAAATCTGAAAAAAGAAATAATATTACTTTTGAAAATTTTCTAAAATACGGACCATTCTATTTGAGTAAATAGGGCGCGCGAGCGTAACTTCTATCAAACTCACGCATCAACCATCACAATTATTATTGCTTTACGATGACAGAGATGGAATGAACAAAGAAAGACAAAAACCATAGCACAAGTTAAATTACGAAACTCATTTTTTTTCGTGTGTTCGCTTTGTTCCAAATTGTTTCTTTCTATTAAATTAGCCGTATAACATTTTGTTTTTGATAATTTCTCATCATATTTCATAGTCTAATTTTAGAGCAATTATGCGATGACCAAACTGAGCGAAGAGGATGAAGAATAAATGACAGCGAACTATTTTAAATTTGAACGAAAAAAAAAATGTTCTGTACTCAAGCACATACAATCGAGTAAGTATAGATAGCCAATATCTCCACGACATAAGTTGTGAAACGAGAGAAGACACGGGAGGAAAAGTCAAACCGAGAAGTAATCACAAAACAAGACGAAAATCATTTATTTAAAAGCCAATATGGCTTTGAATTCGTCTCCCTTTTTTTTCTTCGTTATTATTGTTGTTGTAGTTGTGCCGTTGAGACAGCAAATATTCGAGGCATAAGCAAAATGCGATGTTTTCTTATTCTCTCAATCATTTTGAAATTTGATTGACATGAATGTGATATAAATGAATGATGCGTGCGTTGTCTCACAGACTTCAAGCCGTTTTTAATATTTGTTCGCGACCACAAGCAAAATAAGTTTTCGAATTTTTATGGAAATTTTTTGAATTTCAGATATAATCGTTCTTTCCCAAAAATTATCACACTAAAAAAGGGTTTGACAGTTGACACAATTCGACAATTTATGAGTTTTTTTGATAAAATGGCAAAAAATATGCCTCGATTTAATATCGTACTAAATGACATTGGTGACATTTAAATTGTTGTATATCTTTTAATATATTTTTTGAATTGGATGTTATGACATCAAACATGCACTTAAACATGATTTGTCATGAGATAAATGCAAAACAAACCAAAAAATATGATTTAGATTTATGGAACCATGTGAAAAAAGAGTGGAAATACATGATTGTGACCATTTACATGAATTTTATCGAGCAGACCACAAGGATAAAGCACTTCAAGTTGTCACGAAGACGATGTGCACAATGCAAAAATGCATGCAAATAAGTTTACAGATCGCGTTTTCATTGCAACATTTTCATGAGTCTGCGGTGAATGTGTGTTGTTCTCAGTTTTGTATTCATCTTCGATTATGATTAGAGACCACAGCGTTAAACATGCAGACCAAAACGAATAATTTACAGCGTCTGCATGAATATTAAAATGCGTCGCATTTTTTTCGTTTTTCTTTTCATTCATTGCGCAAAAGTTCCCTGTTGGTCATCAAATCAGAGAGAAAGAGAGAGGGAGAGAGAGAGGGACAGATCGGCGTGTAAATATGTTTAGACTGAGGACATAAAAATGCACCTTAATCGAGTACAGAAAATCTATCTTTTCTACATTAATCGTTTGCTTTGGCAGTATATTGTCGCAGTCGAAATTTGATTTGTGATATGCATCGGTGTCCTTTTTTTTATATATATTGATTCTCATTTTGCCTGTTGCGAGTATGAGAGATGTAAATGCACGACATCACCGAAACGTGAACATGAAATTCAATGTAATCGGATTTTAACTGCGAGACGCATTCCTTTGCGCACCTTTTTATCGTGGCATTTCAGACTGCCAATTAATTATAATATTGATTTTATTTTGTTTTTGAATTTCCATTCGACTTCTCACTTGTATGTTCAGTTTTGGATTCATGCTGTTATGTGACATTGTCTGCATTGTCGTCTGTATGCATTCGGCGTTCGCCTTTCCGTACACTGACTGGCCGATGTGTGTAATGTGGTGTGGTCAGGCTCATAATAATTGTCGCGTTAACCTTCTTCCTTTTTCATTAATTATCTGCTGATTATTGAAATTAGTAATTCATTATCATGTTGTTGAGCATGCCATTGGTCCAGTATACAAGCCTTCAGGACATCATTTTGGTTGCGACGACAAAATATCAATTTTGTATCCTTAGCATTGATACACGATTTTACATTTGAATGCGTCACGCATATTATTATCAAGACAATTTATTGAGTTCAAACTTGTTTGGATATTTTGGATCAAATGACCTGTGGATTTAGATTCCAATCTTGGTTCATTAAATTATCAAGTCGAATTCCAATTCGAGAATTCTAAACAATTATCAAATTAGAGATGAATGACAAAAGTCTAATTGTGGTGAAATTTTGAAATATCATTTTTGTATCTACAGCTCTATGATTATTTCAATTTCTTCAGTTTTACCTGATTGAAAGGGCAATAATTTCAGCATGACATGTAAGCATTGTCTCCGAGAGCGGAAATCGCCCAATTTTATTGTCGACTCCATATCTTCTTAGTCGATGAGAAAACTTTGAAAATTAGGTTTTCGTCTCATTTCTTCCCCTTTCGTCCACTCTATAATTATCATATTTCGAGCGGTATTTTACAATTTGGCTTTTATTTTGATTAATATTTTTCTTTAAAGAATATGACAACAGTGGGAATACCTTTTAGTAAAGACTTTTATGTTGATTTTCAGACATGCATAAATTCAAATGCATACGATTCGGTTAATCGTCTGGACATAAACCAAAGAGCCAAGCGAAACTAATCAACTTGCGCGTTGAAAGAAATGAATGAAAATCCAACCAAAAAAAAAATTGCTTCTTTCGTTCATAAATATAAAAATTGATTTAAACAATTTTTGTCGGCTGGCCGATTACCTTTTTTATTGTTTCGTCATAATTCAAGCGCCAACATTATTCATTCATTCATTCATTTATTTTTTTGTGTAATCTTTTGTTCCAATATTCTCTTTTTGGTTTATAGTTCTTGGGAAGTGAGAAATTTGCGAATCGCTAAAAATGATTCATTGGATATTAAGATCAGTGTTTTTTCTCCCTTTTTAATATGCATGAATAACAAATGTCAATTTGGAAGTTTATAATTACCAAATCATTTGAATGACTTTCATTTGTTAGGAGATCAAGATGCTCATTCGCATCCATAATGAATTAGAAACAAACGGTAAAATGTCCTGTTGGTAAAACCTTTATCAAAAAATTGGTTTAAGACAAGAAAAAGAAACAAAACGAAACATTAATTACCTTGTGGCCCAAATATATGTATATCGTATTCATCTTGTATCACTTTTTGACTCCAGTGAAAGAAATCTATGCTTCTAGGGCAGCTTGATTGTGTTGGCAGAAAGACGAAGGCAAATAAAAAAAAAATTACATCAATAAAATGCAATCGAAACACGAAATTGGTTCCGCTGGGTCATTTATCATCGAAAATCGAAGCACAAAGTATACATGGGATGGCTATAACCGAATACAAGGAATACTGCTGCATTATATTATTATCGAGCATGTTTTTCATCTCTGTCTCTGTCTCTTTTTGTTTTCCAGTTAGTCTTTTTTTTATATTCTACTAACAATAATTTACACATTCAGAGGTTCAAAAGGTTCACATCACTCACAGTGGTTTGTTTTTGAGATTCGATTTACTCGTAAAACATTCGCTATCATCATTAGTTTTCATGTGTCAACTCTTTGGCGGTAAAATCATATTTTGGGTTATTGTTGTTATTGTGTTTTTTTTTTATCTATAATGTCTCATCTCAGCTTGTTGATGGTTAATTTTGTTGTCGTCTTTTCTTTTATCTTTTATTTTCATTTTCACTCTTTTCTCTTTCTAATCCTCGATGAGATGAGAATATATTGGGTTTGATGAATACTGTTCAGTTTAGCTGTGTTTAAACTAAATTAAGTTTTTGTTACATTTCATTCGATTTGATCTTTTTCTAAGCCCTGTTGAAGTATTTTTCTCATTTATATGTTATCATTTTTTTTTCGGAGTTTGTCTGCGTTTTCATCAAGGAAAACTGGTATCGTAATATGTAAAAATGTGTCCAATGTGTATAATGTTACACATGCGTTTCACATTGGAACCGATTAAAATGAAGAAAAACACCTAAAGACAATATGTGCGCTTGAATGTTCTCAATCCCTGTTTTGTTCTCAGCTGGCATATCTTGATGACCATTTTTGATTATATTTGATTTTTTTCTTCTTTATTGTTTCGGCACAGTATTCGTCGCACTGGAAGGAGAATGATGGTGAGAGGCAAAAAAAAAAAAAAAAATAAAAAAATAAAATCGAAACTGAAATTATATCATATTATTTACCTGGCACAGGTCAAAAACGAAAATGAGATTTATTATGTATGCAGGCCATCTCGACATCATAACAAAAAGACTTTCGATACTTTTTAATATCGAAAGTTTATGTTCTGATGCACACATTAGCTCAGACTAATGGCATTTTGATATTAGGCGTTTGACTCAAAACAATCGTTTAATACATTTTGGTCTTCATATATCAACGTTATCGGTCGAGTTACAGTGTTGCATGCAACTTGTAAAATCTAAACACATACATGTGATCTTAATCATTTTTGTTTTTGCCATAAGCGTGACAAAATCAATTCAAATTGGTCAAAAGCAGAAAAGATAACGCAAGTATTTCTTTTGCTTATTATAATCATTTCAAAAATACTTCCATACAAATGATCGCAAATCACTTTGCAATAATTTCCCATTCACACCAGCAGTTGAAAAGTTAATCGAATTTCAAATCGTCTATTTGAGTTATTGCATAGTTACGCATAGGCATTGAGGATGTGATTTTTGTGTTTTGCTTATAATTTCATTTCCAAATGGATTTATTGTAGGATATCACATATGGGCTAGTCATAGCCTCATTTGAAAATGAAATAAAGCTCAATCTCTTGATCATATAATGCGCAAACATTTGCTTTGATCATTTTGACGAGGTGTAATTTTTCAATCGGTACGCAAATCCAATGGAAATTGTTGATAGTTTATGGTTATTGTGTTTATTATGCTCAAGTTGTTTTTTCTGTCTTTATCCTACACTATTATTGCCGTTTGTAAACGATTTGAATTTACCAACATGGTCATAAGTCTTTGGTTGTTGAGTGGAGAAAGCAAAACACTTCAATAAATGCAAAATGAAAAAAAGGTCCATTCTGAAGCACACAATATGTAATATTGGAATATAGTTCGATGTGCGAAAAAGTTAAGAGATTTGGTGCTGTTTGCACATGTGCGTAAAATGTAAATGTGATGCAATCTGGATGAAAAAGGTACTGGTTTAAAGCGCGCGCCCGAGCGCACCTTTATTATGTTGTTATTATTACGACCATTTATTACGATTGCGATATTATTATTTATAATAATACCATTGGTGCGTGTATGTAATCAAGCGGCATTCCTTTTTGCTTTATGCGTAAAATTCTCGCGCGCGTCTCATCATCATGCATACTGCATACATGGAATTGATTTCTGAATCAATGTCATTTTTTTCATAACTTTAGCCGATTGGATGAGAGAATTAAAAAAAAAACAATTGAAAACATGATCATTTCCTCTTGGTGAATTTTCATTTAGGACATAATTTGGAAGCCGTACTTTGGCCAACATGAAATTATGTGATTTTGAAATATCTTAGTGAACTACCATCCGCATTGATGGATTGAAACGAATAATTTTGAAATCGTAAAGGAAAAATAAAGAAATCGGAAATTGAACGAACAGCATGCTGTTTTCATTCAGCATTTGAACCGAATAATTGAAGAAAAAAAAACGAGATAATTGTAATAATAATTGAAAAAAGAGCGAAAAACCGTCGAATGAATGATATTATTGTTGTTGTTTGCATACGCGAGTGCCGGCACAGCGCCCGATGAAAATGGATTTTGAACAGATATCGTGAGCATTACCATCAGTCCAAAGGCTCACAGACGACGGTCATTCCACACACTACATTATAATTCTTTCTCTCACTTTTGTACCTCCAGCTGTTAGCTGTTATAAAGGTGTTTGTCATTTATGTGCTCGCATTCTGGATTGTTTTGTTTTTTTTTTGTGTGTTCATTTTGCTGCGTTCGAACGACAAGATGAAAAAATTGTGATACATCAAAAAGCGGAACGTATCAAAGGAATTAAAGCGTGTGTGTGTGTGAGTGTGAGTGTGAGTGTGTGTGTGTGTGTGTGTGTTGGATGTTTTGTACTCTCACTTGAGTGTTTTGCTGAATGTTTTTGGAGTAGGTTTTTGCTGGCTTTCTTGATTCACATTTTATTGCATACGAGTTTTTCCATTTGAACGTTCGCTGCCGCGAGATCGATGGAATGGATTTGATACTTAGATGGCTGATTTGTTGGATGAGTTGGTTATTTCTTCCGCTTTTTCTTGTTTCGAGTGTATAGACAAATGCAAATGACGCATCTTTTATCCCAACATGCAATCCAATGCGCTCGTATACACAGTCACAATCGAAAGCAAACGTCGTCATTTTAATCGATGCCGGTGTTTGTCCATGTGCAGTGTGCACTTAAATATATTTTATCATTTTATTGGTCATATTTAACTGTGCTCTGAATGCGCTGTATTTGTTGCGCTCAAATGTTGATTCCATGAGATGCGTGCACAATTACACATATCTCAGGTTTTATAGCTCTATCTATTCAAATTGCACATTTAACAATGCGATTTGGTGTTTATTCCTTTTGTCATGCTGTCATTTAAAGTCGCTGCGCTCTTTTGATATTTCCACTTGAATATGTCAGATTTTTATGTTTTTATTTGAGATGGGATTTTCATTGGGCCGACCCAAAATGAAGCGACATGTGGAAATTAAACCATTTCCAAAATGAAACAAGTCGACGATCTCATGTCATATAATGATTATTTTATTAATGTTGGCCCTCATCTCTGTTTTTGTATCTTTCTTTCTCTTTCTCAGCCTCTCATCGCAAGCGTTTTATCATTCGATAAAAATTAATTGATAGTAAATTAGCCACATTTATCCTTTTGTCAGTTCTTAAAAGAACCGCTCCAATAAGTATTACATTTTATAAGACTAAAAAACTAATCCCATCAAAGTCACACGTCTTAGATATTCAATTTCTCTTTCTGTTCGCCTTTAGTCGTTTTCTCTGTCACTCTTTAGAAAAGAAAAAAATCAATTTTGAAAATTCTTTTTACATTAAAGACCATTATGTGAAGTACATGATCCATTGATGTGGTTTCATTTTCCATTTGGCATAAATATCTATTCAAGCATACATTCTACAAACATACACAAAATCGCAAATGTCGTAAGAAAAAACCATTAAAACCATATTTTGCGACAGTTTAGCCGTTTTGAAATTGCGTTTAGCATTCGAAAAGGTTATCCCTGCACGTGAATCCATTTACATGGGCGAAAAGTCGTAGCGAATACATATGTACGGTTATATCAGTGACATTATACCTTTTGAATGATGTTAGTTGTCGTTTACGATTTCTCCCCGTTGCATGTTGTTGTTGCCCTCACCACATAAAACCATTAACTAAATAGAAAACATGACGAAAAAACCATATAATATCACATATCTACTCGTTGCACATCCAAACGTTATGGTTAATAAAATCAAATTGTTATTATATTTTCCGGATGCAATTTTGTTGATACACTGAATCGTTCAACTGTGCTCTCGTTTGCAGAACAACTTGAATGCGCCCACTTGAAAAATTGAAAACTTGTTCACTGTTAAAATGTGAGACAAAATGGCAATAATCGTTTCTTAAATAAACTGCTGCCTTGTGAACACCGGTTTCATCCTGCCATTTAAATTTTTGATGACTTTTTGGGGCATTTTTTTTTCTCTTATTTTCGAAGTCAAATGGCAATACTTGTATGCAAACCAGCCTTTAAATGTTGTTCATTTCGATTGCAATTTAAATCAAATCATTTTCAAATCACATAAAACTGCGGAAAATGGCAAACATTACTATGTTAATGTGACATGGTTATTACTGTTGAATGTAATGGCAATAATAATCATTGTTAATGTGACATATGGGACGATAAATGACAAATAAAATAACAAAAGTGTGAATCGCATTTATCTATTGCATTGATGACGAACTTAGGAAGAAATACCATTAAAAGTTGAAAATGTTTCAAAAATAATAAAAAAAAAAAATTCACTAGAACATTTGTCAATTCGTCTCCGGTGGCAGAACATTTCATCTTGGAATTTTATGAGTACTTTTGTATCAACTAACTGTTTGCTCATTTACAGGTCGCATAATGTTATCTGGTAGCCAGTGTGCTATTTCAATTCATCGTTTGCAACTTTATTTATAGTCTATAAAATATATATATATATGTAGGCTCTGAGTTGAGCATCTAAAAAAAAACGTGATGCAACGTAAATATGCTGGCACTTTGAAGTAGTTATAATGAACGAAGTGTACAAGTTTATTATTGCAGAGCCGTTATGTTTATGTCGTTCATCACACAGACCCAGTCGCAATGGAAGTGGAATGTTACAGGGATAAATTTACTGTCGAATATACGAATAAGCAAGTCCGAAGTTTGGAAATCGAGAAAGTTTTAATGGGCTCTGGTTGTTTTATTTGATATACGATGCCGTGATAGAGCAAAGGATCACTAACAGAGATTTATATGCAGGCATTAAATGAATCGAAGCATCGACCAATGTTAGACATTAGACCAACATAAAAATGCTCAACACTTTGTAACATTGGTTCCACCTTCTTGAAAAGTTTTCCCACATCAAGTGGACATTTTGGCATTTTCATACAGCCGCAACACACATTATCAACATTCGTGACCAGGCTTTACAATTCTTTGTTTATCAAAATAAAGTGAAATCTGTTTTTTTTTTTTTTTTTTTTTTTTCAAAATGAATGGAATGTAAAAAAAATTGGCGCTTCAATTAGATTCGGGCTCCCTTCTCTTGCGTCGCATTTCGTCAAATGTCAAATTAATAATGATAAATTGAAATTTCGTCAACACAATTCTTATCTCACCGAAACGTCCGAATCATTGTGCAGTGCAAATTCCGAATATTAAGTTAACTTATAATTTATCATCAATTAAATTCGTTGATATTAATTTCACTTGAATGACAAATAACGAAATGTGTTCAAAGCTATTTACAGTCAGAAGTCTTTTAGTTTCTAAATAAGTAAACGAAAATCGAGGAAATCAACAATAAAGTTTCCGCAATGATGTGGCAGTTCAAGTGTCGATTTCAAATCAGATAGCAGCAAACATTCGATTAATTGTTCGTTTTATGTTACCCTCTAACAAATCAAATGGAAAAACTGTGCCAAGATATCGAAAAAAAGAAGGGAATTTGTTCGTGTTTATCGCCAAATTTGTTGACAGCCGTACTACTTGAAAATGAACCCAGGCTGACAAACAACAATATTGCTGCGGCTGTTATTCGTAAAGTGAAAAGAAAAAACTGCTCGAAATGACTGAGTGATAAAAGCAATTGTACAAAGTGAAAAACAGAAAATGCGTGTGCTGATAACAATGAAAAGGGCACTGAATGTCCATTTCGAATCGAATGTGTTTGGTTAAAAACCGATCGTCCGTACAAACGGAAATTAACTGAAAATTGTTGTGCTGAAGTGAACAAGTGCGAACGCAAACACATGACACCGCAAGCATCGAACAGCCTGGCAAAAACAATTCACCCCAATTACAGAAGCACCAGCATTTGCACGAAAACGAATTACAACAAGAAAAACATCACAAATATAAATGAAAAATAATCAATCAAAGTGTCAGCGCCAAGTCACTTGATTCAAGCGAGAAAAAAAAACACAAACACAAAATACATACGCATTCATTCGCTCGCTCACCCACTCACACACAAGCCAAAGCCAAAGACATAGCAGTATGTTTGGCGAAAAAAAGAATCGCTCCTTGTTGTGACTCGGTAGTTGTTTGTCGTCAGCATTCCTATCTGACGGCGAGGAGGAAAAAAACACATGTAATACGCTTGTAATAGAGTCTCCCAAACCAACAAAGTATACAATTTTCAAAACATAAACTTGAAGCGGGTACAAAAACATACAATCGCTTCATTTGTTCTCCTGTAGCTAAGATAAATTTGTTGTAATTTAAGAAAACATTTTAAAATGCTTCCGATCCAATTTCATTTGCTCGTCATGGATTATTGATGCGTGTTGAGCATTTCCGAATCTATGTGTCTCATTGTCGTGTTCCTTTGGCATTTTTTTCTCTCTCGCTCATCCATTCATTTGTAATTTCATTTCAGATCAATTCGGGAGAGCTGATGGCATTCACAGTTGGTTTCACAAATTTTTTGTTAGGGAATGAATTGAATCCTTTTTGGTTTTTCGTAAGATCAATCAATGTGTCAAAGTGAATCCTTTTTCTTTATGCAAATACAAAGCATATGGACCATGTCCCTTCGGTCAAATACTCACTACATTATTTATGCAGTAAATAGCATGAGCTAGGGAGTAAAAACGCGATTACACACATTTGGATGGTGAATTTTCGAGTGTCAATACACCAGAGTAGACCTACCTGAATAGCTGAAATTATAAGTGACAAAGATTAATTGCATCGTTTTGGCATACGCTTGTGCATTTTGGGAATTTTAATTTAATTTGAAACACTCGACCAAACAGAGATGAGTTTCATAGATTTCTTTTCACACGGCCCCTTCACAGATTACGAAGATTGAGCATAGCTGACATTTTTCGATGAGTATAAAAAATTACACCAAAAAATCTATGTAATCTATCTAAAAAAAAGCATCTAAATGCTTGGACATAGTATGCGTGGCGCTGTGAAATCAATTTGACGAGACTTTGGCCATCACATTGAACACATACATAAATTTTCATTAGAACCATTGAGCCGAACGATACAAATTGCTTATCTCCTATCGATTTATGAATTATCGATCGGATCGACGTGTACGAATTCATTTATCATAACAAATTTCATATAATCGTATTCTCATTCTGTTTGTTTGTCACTGATTGTGGTCGCTGGAATACACTCTTCATTAGCATTATCTATAAATTATGAACAAATGTGGCGAGGAGTCATTTTAACACAAATGCTCGTTAGCAATGGCCATGAGATATCCGAAGAAGTACGAAGAAAATAGCAGGTTTCACATTGATATTCTTCAATGCATTCAGTCAGCACTTGCAACAAATGCAACACCACACACACAGTCCTCCATCTCTCACAGCTAATTAATTATGTTACAAAAGGTAATATATTTTCCGGTTAATCATTTATTTTACTGTTGCTCAGACAATTCCAGAGTAACAGCTTGAGCGAAACATTAAAATGGATCTAGTCGTATTCGAAATTGGTATTGGTAAAAAACTAGATCTTTTACAGTAAAACTCTATGCATGTTGGAACGGACATAATTTGAACATTTGACATATTTTCATAATAATCCATTCGAAATTATATTTCTTTTGAGCAGATTGAAAAAGGCAAAAATGCAGCTTTTACATTTCAAGTTTGCTATAAATTTCAAATGACACATATTAAATGGAAAACCAAATAAGAGATTTACTTCGACGAGGTGACATAATGTTTTGCATGCAAATCGATGCAAATAAATTGAATTGAATGTGTTGCGCTAGGTGAATTTGCAATATTGTCGCTAAAATAAATACGCGAAAAGAATATGTGAAAAGGAATACACCGAAATGATAATGGTTAAAGTATGTGCATAACATTATCATCAATGCTCAATCGCACAGTTGATAGTTGTAATCGTTCGGCGTGTTGTACTATCGCTGCACAAAGTTTTTACCGTTTTTGCCATAAGAATGTACAGGAAAAGTTGTAAAAATTTTATGCAGCGATAGTACGCTGTTCGCTATTCGCTATGCAAAGTGTTGGTGTGCATTCGAATTCGGATTCGGATGCGACTTTGATTTTTAAAGACGACGACATATTGACATCTCTCGTGCCGCATTTCGTTTGCACTAAATATAAATTGCAAAGCTTGTTGTTTGTAATATAAGCAAACATTTAAAGCGCAAATCACCAGAGTCTTAATCGACAATCGGCGCACAAAGTCGAGAAGTCCGAAGCCAAAAGTTAATGTAAAAACGATGTTCGATTAAAAATTGGTTTCATCAGTTTTCGATTAGATAAACTGTGAAAAAAACGAAATATACAAAAAAGACGACAACAACCACATTGCGACCAGGCTATGGCTATCGTATGCCCAAATGTACAATCCATTGCATAGCACAACACTTTCAATGAATAACCGACGAAAGGAAGAAAGAATGAGCATTGCATGAGGTGGCGACAACGTAACTGCATTTACAATCGACCAGAACCATCGCATTTAAATGCATTTTATGGCATAAAATATGTACAAGGACGGCTCAGTGTGTGTTCGATGTTTGTTTTTGTGAAGGTGTCACATAAAATTTTATCGAATAATTCATTATCACAGACCTCATGCAAATGCTTGCAATTCTGCAAACAAAATGAAGAGAAATAAAAAGTACGGAATACCAAGTGAGTTGAAATGATGCGACTCAAGTACGGGTCAAGATTTACACAGCAGATAGGCTTTACATTTTCTCTAATCTCAAAAGAAATACCGCACTCAACTATACCAAATCATCGTACTATATTTCCGTTTATTCACACAATTTATGATTATTTTATAATAATTTATACGAAGATTCGAAGTTTTTAACAATTTGCGATTCTAATTTGATCATTTTGTACTAATCTTGGTCCATCGTTTGCATCATGATATTAATACAATTATTGATTAGTATTGATTTTTCAATACGATGAATACTAATCGTGATGAATCAAGAATGTTGGAAAAAAATTCCATGAGAAAATGCTATATAGCATATGTACATTTGGAAATTCCATGGCCATCGCATGGCGCCCAATATTTCAATAATTTTTCGGTTAGTTCAAATCTCAACCATTTCAAACCTGTCGTCTATTTGAATTGTGACAAAATAGTTTAAAGACAGCAGCTTGTTCAATGTCAATTAATCTTTGCGAGGTTTTTTTTCTTTCATTTCAGTTTAATTTCAGTTCGATGAGAATGAGTCAATGTAATTGTCTATCAAATGAAATGACAAAACCCGCTTATTACCAACGAAATGATTGATGTTTGTCGTTGACATTGAATTGTTTGCATAATTGAATGCTCATTATAAATATTCATTGGAAATGATATGCACATGGTAACATAATGATCAAATAGCGTCGACGATCTAAGGCTCTAATCTTATTTATCTACATATTTTCATTCGTTATCTTCAAGTCAATCAAGCGAAACCAAACACAGGAAATATTCGCACACCAAGACAACCCATCCAATTGACGTTGATGGCATGTTTTTTCGTATTGTCGCTGATTGATACTTCTTTATTGGTAATAATACTTCATTTGATTCCATCATTTGGCGTTTTTATCTGTTCATGTCAAACCGGTTTTTATGAGACCTAAACAAAAGCTCATTTACTTGTTTTATATTGTCATCACGAGGTCTGAAGTGGTAAAGCCAGAGTTTGATTAACATTCAGTTGAATTGAACAAGTGCTTGTCGAGTACAATGACCGAAGTGTTTTTGAATATGTTTTTTTATTTTTGTTTTTCCAATTAAAAATGATTCAGCTTGATTCTGCATAATATAATATTGCGAATCGATGATAATGAAATAAACATCAAGTAAGCGGCCACACCACATAAAAAGTGTCATCTTTTCTATAGTTCAGAGGTTAGCTAAATCTTTTAAATTCAGAACTGAAATTTGATCGCATTCTCATTCTTTTAATATTTTCATTGTAAAAATCTATTCAAACAAATATACAACTCATCTGTGCGGAAATCATGCTCGTTGCTGTTGTCGCAGTCAAGAAAACTTTTGATATTGACTGTAACATAAAACTACAGCAATTGAATCGTTATATCCAATTTTATGAATGCCTTCTATTCAAATGAAATGCGCACGATGTGCATAAAATGCACAGAAAATTTAAAATGAACGGCAATTCTCATTTATATGGAAAGTCAAGCTAATGATAAGATAATGGTTTCACTGAATTGATGGATATTGCTACTGTTGTATTGCGGTCGCTGTCCTCTCACTTTTCACAGATTCATTTTTTTTAGATTTTTCTGGTCGTTTCGAGTATGTCTTTTGTCGCCTGCATTTCAATCGTACCGCACACAATTACAAATCAAGACCAAGACCAAGACCAAGATACAGAGAGAAAAAAGCCGTTTGTTAATGTCCCGAATGGTGATCGCTTTATTTGAATTGGTTGCGAGTTCATTTGTCTTTTTATGGAAAATTATTCATCTGGATTAATGTATTAAATAGCGGCTAATAAAGTATTCGCTTCTTTATTCATTCATAAAATAAATGAATGTGATTTCGCCTTTTTCTTCATGCCCTGTTTGCCTTTGCCTTTGCTTTTGCTTTTGCTTGAGATTCGTCTTTGGTCGTGCCTGTATATTCGAGTCTGTGGATAAGAAATTGGATCTCTTTTAAACACATCTGCAAACAAATTGAAGCGACATACATCAAATTACACAAGCGACAAAACTACATTTCTTTTTGGTCGCCAGCATGCATTAACAATGGAATGCATTCTTCTGGCGGTTTTATCAACAAAAATGTCATTTCTAATGAAAAAATCGTGTTTTTCCACGCTTTGAATAAACAACGTCATCCTCTCCCTTCATCGTGCCGAACGGGTCGCGTTTCTTTATACATTTCTCTTTTTTTCAATCAAAATGATTAAATGAACAGTGACAACATATTAATTAAGTTGCGTTTACAACAATAAAAGTGTGGATTATACTGAAGACAATGACTCTTTATATCACCAACTAATCTGATCGTCATTTCGACTTGCGTTTGACATATTACATTTGATGTGACAATAAAAATATTCATTTTTTTGGTTTCATTCCACCATTTTAGAAAAATAAATATGTTTTACATGGAATAATCTGCTTTATTTCTAATGAGGTGATTATCATGTAACACAAATACGCAGCAAAAAACAAATCAAGTGTTTGAGGCTGAGCAGCACGCAAAAAGTGGCCAAATGATAATTAAGGTCGTATTTATCTGTTATTTCATTCATCCACCTACATGTTACTTTCTTCTTGAATAAGAAATTCGTAATTAATCTGTGAGTATTTTAGTCGAAAAGAGATCTCAATGTTTTAAATACGAATAAAACATACTCAAACCATCAAAGTCAAAATTGGCAAAAAAAATTTAGACACCACAATCGTACTACGTTTATAATCATGAGAATATTTACCATATGGAACTCAAATTTATTCGGAGAATATAAAAACACGTGCTATTCACAATACTGACCACAACATATTGTTTTGAAACAAATGCAAACCCGAACAAGAAATCATCGTAAATTTTTCTTCATTTGGATCGTAATTATTTTGGTGTGGTTTGTGAATCCAGCCTGGTGCTAACGAATCGAATAGCAAATGGAAAATTAAGCTGTTGACGAGATGCGTTCCAAGCACTCACATGTAATCGGAGCAGTAATGACATCAACGACAACAATTACAATGAAATACTAAAATAAAATGAAAAAAGAGAAAAAAGAGAGCGAGAAGACATCAGGAACAAGATCGAGAGATGGAGAAGAAAATAATCTGAGGAACGTGCCATTTGATTTAAGTATGTGGCGAGGGTTGATTGTCGTTGTGCATTTTTGGTGATAAACACCGAAAAACTAATTTATGTGCGTTCGTTAAGAAGATTGAGAGACAAAGAATAACAAGCGAATGTAGTAAAATTGGCAAAGACGAATTTCATCGTTTGAGTAATGTGTTTTGTTCGCAACCCCAAAAGACATTTCATTGTTGCACGTACTACATGTCAAAGAATAACATTTATAACTGCGTCGATATTCACATGAGTTGCTGCCGAACCCATCGTATTGCAATGTCCATTAATGATTTCCTCATCACTTTTTATTTCGGTTATAATTCAAGACATTTGACCCATGGCTAAAAGCAACCATTTCTTTGACATCCAAAATTAAAAGACAAAGGTTTATTTCTCACGCGGCATCGCATCCCATTGAAAATATGTGTTGTGGTTGCTTCAGACTCGTAAATGTTACAATAACAAATTAGTTTGACCATTTTTAGTTGGTTGACATAGATCGATAGATGTGGTAAGCCGGTTGCGGTTCAATTGATGTGTACAATATAAACCGATGTCAAATACTCTTTGCACGATGAGTTTCACCTTCGATTCTGTGTTATCATTTGTCGAATAGAACAAGTGAAAACAAAATACCTTTTTCCAGAATCATTAAATTTATTTTGTCGCTTTTTTTGCGTTTTCTTATCATTGGCATGGCAATATTTTCCAAGAGGTTTTCCAGTCAGCGCATAAATTGTGTGATTCGATCATAAATCACTGAGCGTTTTGGGAAATAAAATGACCTCGATAGATTTAGCACCGTAGCAGAGAGCAGCGACAAATGGAAAATATTAGTGGCGTGTTCAACCGGACGGAATTTTATAGTTTTTTTTTTTATAATACACATTTTGGTGTGTGCGTGTGTATGTGTGCGATGCTCCGTTTCGATTTCTCGTGAGCAAATGAAATGTGCAGTCATTATGTTTTGGCTAGCTTTAATGTGCTGGTGGTAATTTAGTTGAAGAGAAAACAAGAACACTCATTATTGACCACTCTATTTACAAATTCATTTGTTTCAGTGCCACACTATTTCACTCATTCCTTCAATATATTTACGACGACAGCGATTATATTTTCTTTGCGTTTGTCTTTCAACTTCCAGTTTATTTGCAGGGCATTCACAGGGACCGAAGCAAGACAGCAACCGCATTCATTTAAGTCTGCATAGTAGCTCCTTGATGGCCACGAACAATGAAAACGAATTTGCCGATAGCAAGATGTTGTATAGTTTAGCATGGGCTGTAGACTGCCAACTACAGAATAAGATGAATGCACATTAGACGTGGAGATGTATTACATTGTCAAATTGACTGGACATTAATTACAAGCATACGACCATTTGGAAACACCTTGAGAATTATTATATGGTCGTTGAGAATTTATAGATTGACGCATTTCACTGCAACAACCCATTTAATTTTCGGTATGTGGTGCTTCAAATATAAATGATTCTATGGCAAAAACATTTTCAAGCAAATGTACATATGTTGGCGCTCGCTTTGTATCGATTTTGATATTGTGTGTTCAGTGCTCGTTATTGTTTCGTAATCGAACGTTAAGAAAATAAATAGCTAATATTTTCTCGCGTCTCATGCCGAGAAAGTGAGTTGGTTGGCAAGACAAGACACATGTCAAATAGAGAAAATGTAACCTTGTTACGTCACTCTTTCGCTGAACATATGATGAAGAAAAACTGTGACCACGTCAAAAATCAACACCACCACAAAATATGTCAGTTTTTTTGTCAATTCGCAAAGGACAGTTCTATTTTTGTACGATATTCGGCTCACAATTTTTTGCAAGATGACTCTGGCATTGTTTATTCTATTTGAAACAAATGTACAATTACATTCGCTGATATCCCGTCTCAGGTCAAAATACACATTTGGTTAGCACGCACTTCTATGTCTTGCTAGGTGGTCTGTATCGTGATTACATTAATCGGGTGCCAATTTGTGAACAGTTTTTTTTTTATCGGAACTTTTGTTTTCTTGTCATTGAACGATCAGTACAAAAAGAAATACACATTCATTATAAGCACTGACGGTCGACAGCTCACAAACCGAATCGGAACAACAGTTTGTCGATCGAAGCTGTCATTTCAAACAACAAGACAACCAAAGCAAAGCAATGCAAACCAAACCTATAAATAAGGCTGCGTGTTGCTCAATTTTTCCATTAACGCGAGCACACCATGTTACTGCCTTCCAAATCTATGTGTCGTTTAATCGATTTGAACTTATTGTTTTTGCTATTCGTGACAATCAATGTAAATGTTATGCAAACATTACACCCAGCCAGCTGACATTTCGGCTTCGGAAAAGCCGAAACGGGCGATCAAGCCGAGCAAGAATGAAAAAAAAAAATTTGAAAGGAAAAACTTGACTAATGCAGAAGACTATTGATGTAATTGGGAGATTTCTTAAATAAACAAAAATAAAAATTTAGCTTTAATTCACCATACGTTGTCGTCGTATGTAGAACAAAATATTATTTTAAACATGTCGAAATCTCGTTTTGTTTGTCACATCGCCATTTTGAAAAGGTCTTGTCAATCAAATTTGTGCGACTTTTGTCACTTACTAATTGAATTCGAGCCCGTTTCTGTTTTCGGCCTGCTTCTCAAACATTGTTTAAATTACGCATGAAAGCATTTTATATTTGAATATTGATTCAATCGACGCAAACATTTGTCATTTTTCATATGAAACCATTACATTTACTGATGTTCTTCTTCTCTTGTTTTCCTCTTTTAACTCTTTTGTCGCTTCAAGTCTAAAAATAAAGAAAAATTTCAATTAACCTTTGTGAAAAAAGTCAACATGAAAGTGAAAACCAAATGACGAAAAAATCAAAAGAAAAAACTTAAATTCTTTTTTGAATTTGAATTTTCATGAAAAATTCTTTATGCATAATTCTGTCGCTAAGAAAGTTGAGTAAAGTTAATTGGTGTGCACGTGTTTGTCGCAAGTCGCCTTAAAAGCATTTAAACATTTAGCGCATTGCCACGCACAGTATCGAACGATTTATTGACTGATATTTGATTATGCATGGCCCGATCGCTGCGCTGTAAGATTGTTTGTCGTCACATATCGACGATTCCGATGACGATGTATGCTCCTCTTTCTGACTGAGTGTAGTGAATTGTATTGTTTATTCCGGCTTTATTTTCTACTTGTTTTCCGAACACTCTATTCCTTTCACTCTCCCATCTCACAAATTATACACAGTCTCATTCTCTTGTAAAGTGTACTCGGTGCGACTATATTTAGCACTGGAATCTGTGAACCGCTGTATGCAATGAATACGCAATTTATTTCTTCGATGAAATTTATTTCGTTATGGCTTTTCAATGGATTTCTTCTTATTTTTCAATGTTATTTTCGTTGGAACAGCGGGTGCTAATGTCGCTCTTGTGCGCTGCTTTATATTGCTCAATGTTTATTGATTTCAGATCTCTCTCTCTCTTTCCCTTTTTCTCATTCTCTCTTTCCCTTTTCTTTTCGTCGCTATCGATTTAAACAGGCGCACGTCTGGATATGTTCACATATTAACAATTTAGCATTTCCGTGGGTTTTTTTTTTTAATGAAACCGATTGAAAAATGAATTATACACATACAAATCGAAGAACATGTGGCGTCAAAGAATTTTATGACTTCTCGAACGAAAATAGCACAAAAAATTATTGAATATTTGACAAATAAATTCATAAACCGAACAAATCGTACATAAACCGAATGTAAAAGTGAAGAAGCTAGAATGATTGTTCGGCCAGTTTGCGCAAAGGATAACAATGGCGCAAAGGGACAGAACAAATTGAATAAATTGATTTTCATAATTTACGAGTCCTTTGTGTATTCGAAAAGTATAGCCCCGAAATTACATCAGCATCACTTGGACAAAGCAAACAACAAACTGAAGTAGCAAAAGGCAATGATGACACTTTGTTTCATTTCTAATGCTGATCTCATTTGAAAAGGGTTTCTATTCTAGTTTGGGGATATTTTGAATCAATACAGAATCACCGATAGACTGACCAAAACCCATATTTCGATGTGAAAAATACATTTTATGAGAAAAGATATTATTCTTGGATTTGTACCACATGAGATACATTTATAATATTAAATATTTCACAAGTCAAAGGTGAAAAAAATCTTTCTTAGTATAACGCTTGTTAGGCCAATTCATTGCTAATTTTTATTTCGTGCAGTTCAAACATTTGAATTGGGTCCAAATGGTGACCATATTTATACACAAAACCAAACATGTTTTTTACCCATTGAATTGAATCTAAAGAAATTTTCCACTCTGGATACTAGCATATCATGCTTGAGTACTTGAATTTATCCCACAGGATACATAAAATTTAAAATTTTCTGAACAACTGACCTGAAAAATGGAAAATTCACAATTGATAAAATGGATTTACGACCATATTCAAACAAAGCTTAGCATTTGTAATAATCGACAATGCAAAAATTATTCATATTCCATGTTGACTTTGCCGCATCTCATAATGAAAATGGAAACTATGCAAAATGCATTAAAATTCCATTAACTGAATTTTGAGTTGATTGACTTAGCATTTGCTTGAAAATCGGAAATGGTGCCTGCACTGGCGTGTAAAGCTAAAGGCGTTGCAACGGCCAACCCAAATTTTTGCAACAAATTCAATTTCTCTGATTGGCATTAAGTAGTTCAAAGGTAAGCTGATAGACTTCATTGTCACATATGGAGTATGGAGTTAAGCAATGAAGGATGTCGAAACCACTGCAGTAAGTCGGAAAATAGACTGCATTGCACATTATGTGCAATACAATATTTTTCTAGAATAATCAAAAATCGCACTCTAGTTCGAATTGTTACAGGGTGTGTGTTTACGCGTGTCGTGTTTCCCACATGATTCGTATTAGTTTCAAATAAATATTATCGACTGAAAATAGATTATCGCGTGCGCTAACGTCATTTGTTCCATATAACAGCAACAACGGCAACAACGAGCTCAATGAATTCGAATAATGTATTATTTTCGTTCTGATTATCGATCGTTCGGCTGGAACTACGACAATATCATACAAAGAATTTTGTTATTTAATGTACAGTCCATGAATGAAAACCATCATACTATTGCAATACATTAGATAAAGAGTCATATCACTGATAATATTGATAGATATGTGAAACTAAAACTTAATCGATTTAATATGAGCTCTTAACGACATAACAATCATGTATTGTACATATAATTTACTAAAAATACAAAAAGTGTTTCAAAACATTTTCATCTCAACATAAAATCTTTTGAACTTATGCTTTTGTTCTGTTTCAGTAAAAACATCAATTTTGTTAAATGAAACAAAGTTGAGCTGAGCAATTTCTATATGAAAAATTTCTTCAGGAAAAAATTCCATCTTCCATATGCTTCAATATCAAACATTTTATTCGGAATTTATAGCGTAAAATATTTTTAAACATTGAAAGACACCAAAAATTCATATAAAAATGATAAAAATGTTGTTAAACAGACACTGCACAGATGATGCATTATGTAATGAATGAACGACAGAAATATACTGTAAAAATTGAATCATTTTAATTCACAATCGTAATGTCATTATTTTTCGGATTTTTAAATCTTCTTCGTTTTTGTGATTTTATGTATACGAATTTGAGATTATAAACAGATCTACCGATATGTTTATTGCCCAAATGGCTTTTTTTGCAATAAATTTTGCCTGGGCATATTTACATAAAGTCGATTCAGATGTTCGACATCAATGATTGAACATTTCAGTCAAATCAATATGAATGATAGAAACTGTGATCGAAGTCAAAAGAGAAAAAAAAAACGAAAATCAAAAGAAAACAATTAAATCAACGAGATGAGCTCTGTCTGTTTACTGTGTTATTCTGTTCTCTCGGATATTATTCGATGTAAATAGATCCGGAAAAAAAATTTCTTCTAAAGGCGACACTCAAATGTGTTCTCGATGAACAACAAAAATAAGAAATCAATGTATAAACGGCAATTAAACGGAATTTTTCGAAAAGATGAAATTCTAATAGCATCCATTGATAAAAAATGTGGCATTCGAAGAAAAAAAAACAAAAAAAAAACTCAGCTGCGGGTAACAAATGGTATCGCGTGCTCTAGATAAATTGATCAACACTCGGTATCGTCGTTTCAGCGAAAGCAATTTCCTATTGTGTAAACAGTCGTTGTGGCATGAATCGAACAAAAACTTCAAAATGAACAATTTTGAACATGTGCTGCTGTTGCTGCTATTTGCTCTGTCTCTTGGTGATAATGATGCCAACCAATTGATGTTGATTTCCAACGCACACAGAAAACAACGAAAGGCGAAAGGAAAACGCATAAAAAAGAGAAAAACAGTGAGATTTATGTCAAAGATGTAAAAAACATTGTGCCAAAGTATGTGATGAAAGGATATTTATTTACAAAAGTAACATTGGTGTTAATTGCCCGTCAGTTTTTGTTTGTGTGCAAGCATTTGCTGGCGACTTTGTAGATTTGTTTTTTTTTACCTCTTTTGTAACTGATCGATTAACTGCACGTATTGCTTTCGAATAAATGCCTGCTATAATTGAATATACTTTTCCAAACAAACGCAAATGAGTCGTGAAATGATAGTTTTTAAACTATTTGGAAAATGAACAGATTGTGTATTTAGACGCGCGAATCGAACCATTTCCGAAAAAAAACCGATTTGAAAATTGAATGCAATCAAACCAAAATATTAAAGTCATCGTTTTTTGATTAAATACTATGTCGACACATGTTTCTCTGATATAATTTCAATTTTTCGCTGTTTGAAAACAAAAAGAAAAGCCTAACAAAACGAAATCAAAGAATAAACAAATGAAATTGGAAATATCACATATTGAAAGTCATTTAAGTGTATTTGTATCCAAAATAGTGGTGATGACGATAACAAAAGGGGGACTGTTTTCTTTTTTTTCATTCAGGACTCTTTAGTAATCCAAAAGTTAATGGTGTGAATAATCCGAACACATGTGCAGGTGACAAATAAATTAAAGTTTTTGTTATTGGTTTCTCGAATTGAGTATGTTCTTGGGCTCAATTCAAACGTCATTAGTCGCAAGTACGGAGGATTGGTCGACATTGTTGTTGGCGCGTAGGTGTGGTTAATCGCCAAGTTTGCGATTTGGTTGACTTCTCGGGCATATAATTTCCTATTCATTCGAGATTTTGTATGTGTCATCGTGTGCCTGGTGTAATCCAATATAGTGGTGTGCCATCATCGCGACTATTCGATCAACGCAATTCCATTCGTTTCAATTTTTGTAATTGGAAATTGGCATTTAGACAACAACTTTGAACGCCGAGACACATAAATAATAATCGTCAACAACAGTTGCACTGCTGACATGAAATCAACTCATAAAAATTGTCTTCACTTCTAATGCACACAAATCATCGAATCGATTTTCGTTCGTTTTTCTTCAAAGCATTTTGCGTGCGTTGATGTGTCATCCTATCAAAGCTGAAACTGGCACTTCAAGCAAAATGCGTACATATTTCCAATTTGTCATTATTCACCAGGCGCATATTTTGTGCTGTGTCATTTCTAATGACAACCACAAAATAAAACAAAGCTAAAAGAACGCATTGCGAAGGAGAGTGAAAAAAAATATAAATTAAATGGAAAACAAAGCAAAAACAAAAATAAACGCTTTATTTTAGCAAGAGATTTTGCCGCATAGTTTGACCGAAAAATGGTTGAGAATTGCAAATGACTATGATGTGCAAATGACAAATAATTGATGAACATCGATTTACGTCTCGTGAATTCCCTATTTTCGAATTTGGTTTCTTTTTTGCTTATGAAGAAGTACAATGATTCAACAAAGTGTCATTTTGATTCCATTGGCATTACCAAGCGACTAAATATGAAAGAAAAAAACAATTAGACAATGATTTTACATTTTTGCCAAATTAATTTTTTCTTCTACTTTCAGCAACTTGGGTTGATGTTGGCTAGAGAAAAATGTATATTTTCATATTGATAAATTGCGTATACATTTTTAAATACCATTTCCACTTATCGTGATGGCAAGAAATTCACTCTAAATATTCAATTAAAATTGTGGCTCTTTGCAGTGTCAGGCAAAGATGAATTGTTGCGTCGACCGGGAAAAAGTTACAAATTGCGAATTGCAAATCATTTGCTAAATCGTCACTTGGATCGCTGAAGAGATTGCTTTAATTATTTCCTCTACAAGTTGGAATCTGACCAAAGTAGCAATGGATTTTCGTCTTCGCCAACATTATTTTCCCCTTCAAAATAGTAGAAGAAGAAGAAGAAGATGAAAAAAATGGTTTTTAATTTAACAAAGACAAAATATATCATAGACTAGGAGCTCTCGAGAGACAAGTCACGAATGAAAATTATACCCGTAGTTGACCATAGAGGAAATTACATGCAAGACAACGGCTATTATATAGCATTTTAATTATCGCCTTTGAAAATTGTAGAGAACCGGCATGGCGCAACCGCTCCAGCTATACACGATGAAATTCAAAGATAAAAGTGAAAACCGTAAAAACGACACCGGCCGTGACAAAGTACGGTCCAAATGTTTTGCCAATGAGAAACGCACACCAAATCCAACTAGCACTTTTGATATATATTTGTCGCTTGCGCTCCAACTTCAATCGGTTCCATTCTGTATTTTCCTTATATCATATTTTAAATACATCCATGTGTTGTAAACAAAACGAAGGTGGAATCGAACTAACCAGCAATTTATATGCTAAAATTACACTACAATTTTCAGCATTCATATATTTTATTTATAACCATAATTTGTGGCAATTTAATGCTGCATTTGAAATGGATATGGCCTTTCATCGTTGTTTAGTCCAGTTCATTTGGTCATTGTAGGTTTTATTTTTTCATTTGTTTGTTTGTTGCATTTCGACTGATTTAAGCTCACAATTTAAAGGTTTTGACATATAAACGTCACATCATTTGGCTGATTTGCCTCATGTTTGATTTCATCATTTTTGTTTTATTAGTTATTTTGACCGAAATTGCTTTCATTACATAATTCCAAATAGTTTTTAACAGCTAGTGTTAATAACTTTCCCTCTTCTTTTTGGAAAAATAGTGTTGAAAAGAATCTGCATTTGAACGCTCGGCCACCAACCAACCAACCACACACCATTTGCTCAAATCGTGAGGCACATAAATTTGCTTAATGGTTGTTAGCAATTATGTCAATAATAATTTGAGTTGGTCGTTAAAAAAAAAATGATTATTTGTCGAATAAATATCGGCGAAGCCGCAAACACGTCACAAGAAAGTATGGAGAAAGTGCCAGAATAAAGAAGATCCCAAACTAAAAATAAAATTGTAATCATCAAAAAGTCAAATTATTGAGCCATAAATTATGACAGTTCCGATAACCAGATGGTCGATGATACGCTTTTTGAATCATTTTAAGGCATTTTGAATGCGACGAATGGTACGCAGTGTATAAATAATTCATTTTTTGAAACTGATATTTAAATGACCTCAACAGATCCCTACAATTAACGGGATCATCTATGAACATGTTATCATTCAAACAAATTCCATTTTCCAAATTGAAATTGGACAAAAATTCTTTTTGAGCATTTTACCATCGAATTGAGCGACATTTTATTGTGTAAACGCTCTTTTGGAGGAAAATGAATTGAAACGGTTTTCAAGTTTATGATAAAAGATGATTGAATCATCTTTTTATGTGACAACATTCGATGATATTTCAAAGATTCATTGAATTTAATGGAGACAATCAAATTTATCGTTTTATTGAACAATGCCATAGAAACTAAAAATTTGCTATTTAGTTATTGAATGTCGTAATGTGCTCGCTTTAGTGGAATCAACATGATATCATTTTGAATAAAAAATTGATGCGTTCTCATCATCATCTTCATCACTAGATTTGAAATGAAAAATGATTTGATCCGAAATGGTGACACTTTTGAATTGAAAATGGTGATCAAATGACTTTGTATCTATTTATTCAGCATTGTTGTTTTGCGATCATTTGGTATTGTGGGAACCAAATGGAAATATATTCATTTGAATGACATAAACGACAACAATAATAAATCATTGACATTGTATGGATTCTATTTCGGGCAAAGAGCAATGCGACATGTTTTGAAAAGACAAGAAAAAGAGCATAAACATAAATATTACAAGTCATATTACAACTTAATCGATTGAATTGAATCCAAAGTATTGTCAAATTGATCTTGTCAAAGAAGATAAATATGAGAAAAATTTGTATTCCAAGTCACTTGCAAACACAGTCATCTGAACGGTCTTGTTCTAGAGAATTGTTCAACTTCGATTGATTTGTCATCTTTATTTTGGTATGATGACTATGCGCAAACAAAAAACACACAACGAAATTCAGAAAGAATTCGAGAGTACCGATGTTGTGGTCCCAAGTCACTTGTTTCAGTTCACATTGTTGTTGATATCGAAACGAATCCAGAGGAGACAAATGAAGTTCCAAGCATTTTTTTCCCAAAGATTCAATATTCAAACGCACGATGTGTTTAAATTGTTTTGATGCAAATGTACATACCATTCGCTTGATGGTTGGCTGGCTTGACAATGACGAAGCAATGGACCAAAGATGAGAGAAAAAATAAATAACAACAATAACAATGGCATTTTGTGATAGCAACTCTCTTGGCAATAAAATTCACGCACGACATCATGACACACACACACACACACACACACACACACACACACACACACACACACACACACACACACAAACGACACACTGGAACAAAAGAGGCAAACGAAGGGAAAAATCGAAAGCAATGAAAATGTGTCTTGCTTTCTTCTTGTCTGTTCTTGTCTTTAAATCGGCATTTGACTGAAGTGCGGCTGGAATTCATATTTGCCTACAGTTAAGAAAAATGACAGAATAACAGGCAAAGAGGAAAATGCGCGATGCGAGATATTTTATATCGAGATGTAAATAATAATAACGTATAACTTACGGTGAGGTCGCCGCAGAAAAAATCACGATTCACCACCAGCAAAAAGAAACGCGCCAGAGAAGAAGTATCTTAGTACTTCTCTTTTTTTTGTGCAGCTTCAATTATGGCAATTGACCGAAGCAAACGATATGCGATTTAATCAGTTGAGACAGGCACACACAGTTCCATGCAACAGATTAAATTGTAACTTAGCGCACACGAAGCAGAGACAACGTTTGAATCAATGAGTCATCGACATCAAAATCCATACACTTTCTCGAGCTCATGAAGAACAACAGCAACAACAACATCAACAACAACAAATTCTTCGGAAAAAATTTTCGAAAATTCGTCAACCATATCGCCTCAAAGACAATCGCATTCGCTGATCCGTATATTGTGAAATAAGTTTTTTTTGTCAGGAATTTATTTTATTTAACATGTCCAGCATGCATGTCAAAATTGATGCCTTTTAAACCCTTTGGGGAGAGTTCATCATCATATAACATTGTTGAAGATGCAACGAAAATTACTGGAATAAAAATACTGCAACTCATTTAAACTTGTCACGACAACGACAACGACAACGATGACGATTCAACATCCAGTGCCTACGCATCAAATACAAAAACAGAGAATATATTGTTCACGGCAATGTTTTCTTTGAACAATATCGCCGAAGCAACGTCATGTATGCTTGTCACATGCAGCTGCAGCTCTGTTAGTTTTCATCTCATTTGAAACAGAACCAAGTACCGCAATTATGATTTTTTTTGCATTGTGATTATCGAAAATTTTTGTGATTTTTAGGTCAATTGGTATTTCAGTTCTGTGAAAGCGTTTACAACAAGAGACCAGTCAACGCATGAGCCATTATTGTAAAACAACATTTAACATCAAATAATCACTTTCCACACGATGAATTTATAATTTCTCATTTGAACACCAAATAATCAATTTATGAATGATTTTCAAGCTTTATACGTTCAGTTTGACCATTGCATTAGCCATTAGATGTGGATTTGCTATATTAAATTACCATCACTCACATTTAATGGCATTACAAACGAACACAACTGTACAAGCATAAAATTATTCGTACTACTCAATAAAAATCAATTTGCTCATATTTAAAATATTAATTATCCGTGTTTAAAATCGCACTAGACCGAGCCGTGCACATGTTCATTGCAAAAAAAAAAAAAAAAAAAAAAAATCAATTACACAAAAAACCAAGCAAAAAACACTCAAAATTTTCAGCCACATACATTTATCCGAAGCAATTGCGCCAAACTGGCTGCGTTCATGGAAAGAAATAAGCATTTTTATGAGCTGTACGATGAAGTAGCTATAGTGATAACATGTGAACAATCTTTTTTTTTTCTATTTTTGCACCAAATTTCAAAAAGAAAAAAAATGCACACTCATTGAAAAATTCGCACATGGTCCATTGGTGATGAAATTTAATAACGCATAATAAAATATGTAAACAAAAACTAATAATGTTCAAGCCGTAATGAAAAATCTTTTGAGAAAACAAACCATGGAATTCGGCAAATAAACACTTTTCATAAAGACACATTTTATGCGATATTTTCGAAAATGTTCTTTTAATTGAAATTAGGAAATGATTAACACAGATTTTACATTTCGATAAATGTCCAACGTTTCTCTGAATACAATAAAATATGTATATTTGTATGAAGTGAATGTTAACAAAAAAAGAAGTATTTTTATGATTTTAATCTTTGAGCTGTTCCATGAGTCAAATGGTTTTATGATTTTACAAACAAGTGACAAGCAAAATAAACTTTGGAAACAGTCGACTGTCCCCGTCTTTGCGTTTAACACAGAATTTGCATAAATCGTGCCCATTAAATTAATTCATCATTTGTCTTTCCTTTCATTTTATGTGATTACAATCAGCCAAGCAGATGTCATTTCAAATTCACTTAACTTCAGTTAGAGAGTACCAATAGCGAAATTGTATCCAGCTGAAAAATCTGTGCAATTCTTTGTCATTTACCAGAATCATTTGGAATGAATTTCCTTTCGAATGATTTGACTTGAGTGGTTCAAACAAAGGCATTTATTCATATGATGAATGTTATTTTTTTTTGATGTCGTTTGCTGTATACCATTTCACAGATTTATAAAAATTAATTACAATTGCTTTTTCATTGAATGAGAAACATAATATTCCAGTGAAATTTCGAGTCGTGCATCTAGATTATACTTGTCTCAATCATATTAATATGTCATGTTTCCTCAAGCAAAATTGATTGTGTTTACAAGTCGGGGGCAGTGTATCTGTATTAATCGTATGTGTGAATGACCGATGAAATTTGTTCAGTTTGTGAAAAAGAGTTTACCAAATGGCCTAGTTTAATGAAAAATACATGGAAATTCTTCAATAAATAATTTTCCTCATTGACATTGGACAAGACAGAGAGAAGGAAAAACAAGTGTTTCCATTAATATGTATAGCAAAATTGATTTATTACCAGCGATAATTGGTGAATATCATCAACTAATTAATTTCATTATAATTTTTTTTTTATCATTACAATGTTTCTCTTCCTATTTGAATGGTGTTCGTAGCATCAAATGCAATCCATCCCGACATTGTTTGAACTGTGAAACAGAAATGGCATAATTGTACGCAAAGAGCAAATGTATTCAAGAAAAACGTGCATACGCCCAGAAAAACCAAATCAATTTTCCTCTAAAATCAATAACACTTTAGATTATTTGTAATGATTGGTTAATTTTAGGTTTTTTCTCTTGTTTTTCATACATTTTAAAGCAAACAAGCCAGCACACGTATATGAATGCAACAGAATTGAACGGAACGTCACAGTGCAGTGGAACGCATTGAAACCACTTTGATTTATAACCAATTGCATGCAATCTGCATAAATTATATAGGGTCTGTGAGTGTCTCAATGCGCCTTGTCGTCGATGCAAAAACCGAATTTCATTTAATGCTTATACTCTCGCTTTACTGCTGCAACATAATAATGGTCTGAATTACAACCCTGAGGCAAAACAAATTTTCAATATCTTATTTTTCACTTTACTTCATTTATCGCTCACTTCGAATGTTGTGTGTCTAAGAAAATAAGCAATTTTGCGCAAACAACAAATGTTTGAATGGATTTCATGGGCTTTTGAAGCGGCAAATGAAAAACGGAGTTTCGGTTTTTTCATTCTTCTGTTCATTTTACTACACAATCTCACTGTGTCACAAGTGTTAAACTGAAGTTAAACCTGATCTATCGACAGTAGCTCAAATCTGAACATGGCTTTTGATCGCGACTTTAGAATTTTATGACTTCTCTTGAAAAAAAAAACAAAACGAAATTATCGACTTCATGGGAAAAATCATCACGATTTCTCTCGTCATTTGATGTTTTAGAATGTTATCGCATTGGAACGATAAAGTCTATTTATCAAGAACTTCGGAATATTGATTACATTCAAGCATTAGAATTATAAACAACCAACACTGTAACCACATTCGCATTTTTACTCGCAGCCTGACAAATGAGAATAGTTTTCCGAAAAAGTATAAGAGTGTTATGATTTTCTTTCATTTAATGATAGCTTCTGTTAATTTTATAATGTTTTGTATGTTTGTGGGTTCGACACACGCCAATGATATTTTCTGGTTTTAACGATCTTGACAGTCGATGCGAGTGACTTGAGCCGACAATGAGCTACATGTGTCACAATGTGGCATTTTCTCAGGAAAAAAAAAATATTATAATTTGTTATGTGTTTATTACGAGCAGCGAAATAATTTGTCTTGACGTAGCAATAAATATCGATACGCACATAAATTAAATCATGCTCAATGCACGGAATGGAAAAATGTACGAAAAATCAACGTTCAAAATAGCACAACGTGTTAGCATCTCAATGAGCATCTCACAATTTTATTTGCTTTTCTTGGAGATTTTAAATTGCGGACGGTGAAATTAATGCATGTGTGTCGACCACCAAAGCTGCTTAGAATATTGACCAAAATAAACTATTCATTTATTTTAAAATTGTGGTGAATATTTAAATTTGATGAAAACAAATATAAACGAATGCATTAAATATTTTGTAAGCAATTTTAAATCGAAATTTTAATTTTTCCTCACAATAGGAGTATTTTTGATGTTTTTAAAGGATTATGTTCAGCCTGAACAGTTTAGGTAAGAATATGTAAACAACCACTGAGTTTTTGTTATTAGAAATGTTGATAACTCTTTAGTATCAATTCAACAAAATCCTTTCGAAATTCACTCAGATTAATGTTGCATAGATAATTTTGCTCATTTTATTTATATTTATCAATATTTACCTTTTGGCTAAAAAATTTCAACAAATCAAATTTCATCATATATGTATGAATTGAAACGAATTCTCCTAAAGGAACTATTTGTATTTCGAAGTTCGTTGGAAAAATCAATTTTCTATCTTGTGCGATATGCTGCGAACATTTGATGGATTCAAAACAAATAAAAATGTCGATCATACGTTACTCTACGACAAACTGCATTCATTTGGTCTGCATATTTTTGGTATATCGCGTGCTACGTTTCTTTTTGTATAGTGTTTTCTACATCGATTTTAATCGTATTGATCTATTTTGTATTCATATTGTCAGTAATTGTATTATGATAAACAAAACAGAAAAAAATAATGAAATGAAAGAAACTTTGTGAGGATTCATAGATGAAAATATCTTCAGGCGAATACATTGTGTTTTTATGGATATCAAAGAAACTGATTTGATGCTGAAAAAAATTCGATATACAAACCGTTCAAATCGATTGGTAACATGGCTTGTGTCTGTGATTGTGTCTGTGTCTATTTGATTGTGTGAGAGAGTGTTTGTTGATTTAGCTAAGCTGATGCATCGAATCGATATAGGCACATGGTGTGCAGTTTGCACAAGTGCCGGTTTACGTTTCCGAAACAATGCAAAAATTGAAATAATTTCTGGTTGATTGTTGGATTCAAAAACAAATAATCGATACTTAGGATCAGCAATGGGTATTCTTCTCGTTGTGCCACATTGGTTTGATGGTGAACATTGTGAAATATGAGATGCCATTTATTACATAATGTTTGTGCATAGATTTCACCTTGATTTGGTGTTTTGTTTTCCTTCTTCTTCTTCTTCTTCTTCTTTCTTTTTCTCTTTCTTTCTTGCATGTGTTCATCGTTAAACCAACTGGTGTGTATTGATTACACATGGGCAAAGGAATAAAATGAGAAAATAAAATAGCAATCGCTTTCGAAAAAAAAAAATCATTAAACTATACAAAAACAACGAACAAAACCAATTGATATCGAAGCAATGTGCTGGCAAATGGTCAAAGAATAGACCCAAAGAAAAGAAAATACAACAAAATCGGTTGATTGTTAGGCAATTTAGTTGGTCGACAATGGAAACTGGATTGTTCGGTGTCATATTTACAAATTATGCATAGCGAATACGATGATGAAGATTCGAAGGGACTATTTAAATTTACATATTCAGCAAGTGGCAAATTACATGCAATTGCATATTGTGTGACTGAATCGAAGATTTAGTCAACTTGGATCAATGCTTTTGCATTGAAATATGCACAGTTGAAAATACAATGATTCACCCAAATCATTCGAGCACACAAGCAAACTGAATACCAAACAGCATTTAGCGTTTTAGACGCATTGTTATTATAGTGATTAATAAATTTTCCAACTTTTTTCGGCCGCCAGCTAAATCGATTGTATTCTTGCAGTGTGCATTTTCGATGCTTTTTCTCAATTTTTTTCTCTTTCTCTTTCTCTCTCTCTCTCCCTCTTGCTCGATTAAATGCCACACTTATCTGTGAACATTGTTGCATTTAAGTTATGTGATAGTTGGTGGTTTTGTGTCTTTTGGATTGCATTGCACACATTTTATGTGATGGCTGCATCATTGTCTTTGCCTTACAAAATCGCTCAATAACAATGCATTGCCCGCTTTCGTATGATTTGTTTGGTTCTGGTTTTTTTCTTTTTTTTTTGTTTGTAAAAATGTTTTTTTAAATGTTTTTCTCTTCAGGACTGAATTGAACCTATTTGCAATATATAGTGAAGAAAATGTGTATCGAAATTTGTAGGCGTTGTCCATACGGCAATAATTTTTGATAGACCATTTTATATTCGCCTAATGCATGCATATTGCACACAGAGAATTTAAAGGCATTGGCTACATTCAATTATGATGCGATCAAAAGATTTTCTTTAATACCCATTCATTTAATGGCTCTAATATGTGAGTTTTTGAGTGCAATTGCAATACATTTTGTTGAATTTCCATTCGGGCAAAATGAACCCGTGATACGATTTGTGATTGTTTAAATAATAATCAGTACTGAGGGATCGGTCAATCGATTTTCAAATTATTCAAAAATTACAACGTATCGTATCAGAAAATTATTGCATTGTTTTTTTGTTTTTTTTTTTTGCTTTATTATCTTTTGTTGAGTTATATATGACTATAGAGTAATATGAAAATGTGACGTCAACGATATTTTGCAGGAATGCCATTAACATGTTCAAATAGTGAAAAAACGAAACGTTACTCTTCAAAGGGAGACTTTTCTAGAGCAATTAGTTGGTGACAGTTCACATGAGCGACAGCTTGCAAATTCAAACAGAAAACAGCTCAGTTAAAAATCAATATCTTGTACTGTTCAAAAGTTATTTTCATAAAATGACACAGTGTTTACAGTTCTTGAGCAATTAGAAGTCAACAAATACTCGCTCACTGCCAATGTGAGTCGATGACAAATGACAAACTGTCATGTAAATGAATTTTTTTACATATTTTTAGCTATGTTTTGCTTCGGTGTAATATTATTGACATTCGATACATTCTTTCATAAATATTGAAAATAAACATTACAAAGAGACGGTTAAATAATGAAATTTCTTGAAAATACGCGTAAAATAGTGAGAAATATCGTTGACATATATTTTCATAGTCGTTTATAAATCATTTGCCAACAAAAACATGTGCAATTGGTAATTTGATCGAGAGGCGCACGACGCAACCAACAAAATAACCGTACAACACAGTAGACTAACGAGTTTGTTGCAAACGAGCGACGAAAAAGCTATCAAAAGTAAAAAAAATAAAGAAAAAGAGAAAAAAACAGCCAAACGGTATTTATAGGATACGACGAATTTGTCTCTCATGTAAGAATGCAAGAAAATGGGATCCATTGCGATATGTACATTGTACAGTTGTAAAATATACGTGTACTTTACACCCATTATCATTTTTTCTTCTTCTTCTTCTTCTTCTTCTTTAACCAAATCACATTACGTGATATCGTATCGAATAAAAGTCTCTCTGGTTGATGTTGGTTTTTATTCCCACTTAAACTTTATAACATCTGACGACAAAAATCACAAATTGTTACACGCGAATTTTAAATTCACGACCAAAATCCATGTGAAAGAAAATGTAACTTGCAGAAGATGTGCTAAACAGATCACCGTATATCTATAGACCAGAAGGTTTTTGCATTTTGTCTATTTTTATTTATTTTTTATTTTTTATTTTTTATTTTTTTGTGGATTGATCGGATAAATGCAAAACAGACCAACGAACAAGGACAAAAACAGAATTGTTAAAATTTATTGACCATCTTATTACCAACAAGTATAATTACTGTCATTCGTAGTTAGTCAATGTTTTTGGTACACGCGAACCCCGCTTACTATTGCAACATATGTACTATTGTAGTGTTCACGTTACGAATGCATTTCTTTATGACCAAACACATTTACAATGTGATGGAAAAATTGCTCGGCAATAAAATCGCGCATCACTTCAACATTCAACGTTGATGTAATGCAGGAGAGAAAAATGCGCGACACATCCGTGTGGTGTGGTGTGTTGTCGCGGCACCATCATCAAGCGCATTTTACTTCTAAATGCCGTTTAATGATCGTAAAATACATTAATTAAACTGTATTGATATTGCGAGCAACGAGCAGGACAATCGTTTAATTACTTTAAATGTGGCTTTTATTTGCATTGTTGTTGTTTGTATTATTATTTTTGTTTTTGTTTTCGCACACATAAAAGAATACAATGTTTGAATACGGCCAGCAATTTAAATGAAAAAAACTTGCGTGTCGTTCCATTTCCTTGTAATCTCACATGGCAATTGTGACCATTGATATGTGCTGTTGGGAAATTTTTGAGAAATGGCCAGTGATCGCTACAACGATTTAAAGAGTCATTGTAACTAAATTCTTGTGTTTTGTTCATTACACTCATCTGTAAAGTTCATTTAATTCTTTTAATATGTCATTGAGGATTAGTTGTGTGGCTGTTTGGTGCACAATGTTGCTAATCTACTACAAAACTGTCCCATGGTTCTTTGGGGATTTGTCGTTAAATGACACGGAAATTGGTCTCACTTGAATGATCTGATATCCCAGCAAAAAGGTATTTAATTAGCCAATACAACTTGTGTGGTGACTTTTTTGTACGTTAATTCTTCACTGTCGCACGATGTTTAATTGTGATTAAGGACATCGTTAATAATAATGAATGAAAATTCTTTCTTAAATTCTATAATTAATGTTCGAGAAAAAAGAATTTGGAAAAATTTTCATTGAATTGCAAAAAAAGAAAACATTTCGAAATATCGATTATTGAAGAGATTAAAAATATCAGCATAAAATGCTGTTAAACAACCTTCGATTGAACAACACGACAGCTATGTCACTTGCACGCGAGGCAAATCACAAAACTCAAGCCAAAACCATATGTTTCCTCTGCTTTATTAATAGACATTCAATACATTTGATTTGTTACACCATGCGTATGAGTTTCAAGTGTTTCAGTTTGTTTTCACAGTGCATTCGAAACCCATTCAAAAAATGTCTAAGATTTTTGTCGTGCGCATTTGATTTCCATAAAATTTTTCTGTTTTTTCAAAGCCCAGTCTTCTTTTTCGTCGTCATCGTCGTCGTCGGCGTCGTTATCGCCGAAAAGGTGACAGTTCTAAGCAAAACATAAAACAAAACAAAACAAAACAAACCAAACCATGACAAGTTCAAGCCTTGTTTAATTTCGTGCTTAGATCTTGCGTGTACTTTCAGTTTAGATCAAAGGAACACCAACGAATGGATAAACTATCTAAATAAATGTTTTCTTGTTATTTTGTCATTGCATTCGGTTTCCAATTCATTTTTAGGGTGTGTCTTCGTGTGCGTTTTTCTTTAGTTATTTTGTAATTACGATTGATTCGGTTATTCCGTGTATTTTGTCATTCTTATTCCGCATTTTGATGCGACCGAGCACGAACCAAAAACCTAATGCCATAAGAATACGTTTACATTTCCTTTACAAATTATAAAACATGATTTGATGCAAAAGAAAGAATGTTGTCCAAAACAAGTAAACATGCGCTCGATGTGGTGTTGAAAATGATGCTTTTAATTATGTGGCACTGGCCACAACAAAAAATGCTTTACAACTGAAAATTGATTACAATTATTACGATTTTAAATAAAAAAAGACAGAAAAACAGGAATCAAATCGGTTTTATAGGTGTTTTGTTGTTGTTGTTTTACTTTTTGTGTGTGTTTTTTCGAAGCGAATATGTTTATTGCGTTGCGTGTCGATGCTCTGGCGTTCCGAGTTTATAAAATTAAAGTGTGTGTTACTTTGAATGTTTAGAGTAAAGAGCGCCGTACCATTGGAGAAAAATTGTTATAATAAACAGAGTGTGTATGCGTTGCATGTGCTTCAATCTCATTTTGGAATTAAATTTCCGCTGTGTCGCATGCATTTCATGGCGACAATGTCGAAAAATAGCATCGCCGTTTAGATAACATAAACATACCAAAGTCAAACAACATAAGAAATGAATCGCAGTTTGAATAACTACTATAACATTTATCTACTGTTTAAACTTGCAGTATCAAACGAATGAACAAACGAACGGGCGACAGGCAATGTGTTTTTTTCTGCTTCTCTCATGAATTTGTTATTGTTCACATTCATTCTCACAGAATTGTCGCCATCATCGTCCAAAATATATACACGAGCTATTCGCGGTAAATGCGACTTGGTTTTGTGGATGTTTACGTAATGAACTGCCTATTAAAATTAAACAATTTTCGAGCTCAAAATAGATATTCGGTGCATACACATACATATGATTCATATGATATGAACAATTCCAAATTGTATATGGATATGAAAGTGTTGCGTGAAACAAGAACCATGTGACACAAAATATACTCGCAGTTCACAACGAATCGGTTGAAAATGCGTTTCTTAGCTTCACAAAATGCATGTACCATTTTCAACGATTTGTTCAATCGAGCTAAACAAAATATCATCTAAACAGGAAACGATATCAACATTCACTTGTCACATACGTCTACGCCGTACATTAAATTCAACGGCAAAATAACGAATGAAAGGGAACAAAATATAAACGAACGATAAGTTCAAATCAGACGTTTCAATCAAATGAAATGAAATGAAAGGGAGTATTTAAATCGTCACCAAATAACTCTTCGTCTGTGTCTTTTCTCAAGTGCTTCATTTCGATTTGTTTCTTCAATTTAACCATTTCCTCTGCAGTACCATCAATGGATCAGTGTGTGCATGTCCAAACATATAATTTGCATGCCGAAACAAAAATCTTACGAAAATATTGCCATTGCCGCGGTCAATTTATGTAAATGTGATCTACCAGCTGTGACGTTGTTAGTTTTTGGTGCCATTTGTGTGAAACAAGTGTGTCGTTTTCTTAAGTCTTTTATTCGCTTTATTTCCTTATTTCATTTCAAGAATTATGTGGCTCTTTCACATTTTTATTTTTCTCTCTTTTATATTTGTCCATAGATCAAGTCGATATGTTCACAAATCGACCACAATTAAAATACGCTAACGAGTTTTAATGTAGGAAAAAAATGCTTTAGCTTTCTATCTACTTAAACCAAACTCGATGAATGTAACGAAACTATGTTGCATGGCTCAACAAAAACGGAACAATGACGCGAATGTAAACACAGACAAAAAAAAAACTCTTGAAGAACGTTGACATAACGGACGTGACGAAATATAGTCATTTTTTATCATATGCACTTTTCTCTAGTTTTTTTTTTTTTTTTTTTTTTGCATAAATTTTCGATTGGAAATGTGAGATGCAGAAAGAATTGAAACGAAACGAATGAAATCACTTGAAATTGAAGTTTGAAACTGATTTTGGAAATGAATATCAGTTCAAATATGAGCTCAAATATATTTTTGAACATTTCACATTTTTTTAACACCTCACAAAAAATCACAAATAAACCATTTTTTGAAATTAAAATGAAACGAAGCATACACAACGGATCGATGTCATGTTCGAAAAATTATGTGCTCAAGTTATGTGCGACTGCAATATTTCGCAGCTCAAGTTGGCACTTCCTGAAATAGTTGTTTCAACTGTGCCGAGATACCACAGACATACACTAAAATTATAACACAGAAATACAGGCGCACATTTTAATTTCTATCAATCCAATAGCTGAAGTTTCTGTCGAAAAACACGATAAACGTTTTTTTTTCGTTCATTTCAATTCAAAATTTTAATCACAAGCGCCATACACGTACATACACATGCACACATGCACACATGCACACATGAACACCGTTATACGACAATGGCAAAAAGTCATGAGTATTTTCGTAGAAATTGTACAGGCAAAAAAATGATATTCAAAAGTGCATTCTACCCCGACAGAGTCAGTGCGCTCACGGGCTGAGCAAACAAATATGGAATGAATGTGTTGCACAAAGTGTACAATAGGCGATGAATGTTATGAAATTTTAAATAATAAAAACCGACTTTTATTATCATTATTAATTACGATGTATAAAAATAGTGCATTTTTTTTCTGGTGTTCTAGCCAAATGATGCGTGTGGTGAATAGTTACGGATGCGCGCAAAAATGAGAAAAATCCACAAATGTGATCTGTCTCTGCTCACGTATGAACACAAAACAGCAAAAAAATATAAAAAAGAAATATTTGGTTTGAATTGTTTGCTATGCAAGTGATAATTAGATACATGCACTATGATGATGGGGGAAGTGTATTTCAGCAAGTTTACTATGAACAGTACACCTTCTTGAAACAATTGAGCATTTCATTTCATGAATTCAGAGCGAAATACAATACGAGTAAAAATATTGAAAAAAAAAAACTGAAGAGACGAAGTCGATGAGCGCCAAATGCGGATTTGTGTTTTGATCCATTTTCTGTCAATGCACAATTCATCGCTTGGTGTTTTTTTTTATTTTCATATACTGAGAAATAGTGTAGGCACATAGAATCGGTTTGTGTTGTTCACATTACTGTTTGCATCCGCGTGATGTCTATTTCCCGAAGATCGTACATACGGAACATAAAACATGAATAATTCATGTCAAAATAAGGAAAAATGATGAGCAACTAACAACAATTCAATAATTATGTTCTTTCTAATATATGTAAGTGCACACTCTAAACAAATAAATATGAATATTTATAATTTGATGTGATCATAATTAGCATTGTGATTACCATGTGATTGTAGACTGAGCATTTAATGGTAGCGCGCACAACCAATGGAGACAATACGATTGTAATTCTTGTGTTCGTCACTGGTTTCGCGCATATTAATCATCACAGTTTTTACCTATTACAAATGTGAAATGCGAGAAAAACGCTCGATTAACAAAAGAAAACAATTATAACATACATAAGAAAAGCACGGCAAGCGTCACACATATGTGAAGAATAGCAAAAGATGAAGCGGGATATGGATACTAAGAGCTCCCCCCCCCTGCTTACAGAGGGAGTACAAAGACGTTGTATCTGTGTGGCGGAAAGATGAAAAATGCCGTTGCAAAAATGTACATTTACAGTGAAATGTGACGATAAGTTGTGCATAAGTAATTCAGTGCACCTGAATTAAAGATTCAGTGCGTGCAGTGGCTGGCTGCTTGGCTCACATTCAATGAATTTCGAGGTGTTTGAACTGACTTGTGCGAAATAGCATGGAAAATTGTAACTTGTGCACGCAGTCTACTTTGTCTTGGTTTTAGCAAATGATTTGGCTGTACATTTCCGAAATGCATTTTTGTCCATTTCCGTTACTCATCGTAAATGAATACGCATTTAAAATAGTCTGATATTTGAACGATAATTTGTTTTCTTCATTGCCAAAATAAAGAAAAATATGTTTTCCTTCGATTCGGTTTGATATCGCGAAAACAATAATTTCATTCTTGTTTTGTTTATTGACCACTTAAAAAATACTTATTCTTCAACCGGAAAAAATTAAAATTGCCATGCTATTTAACTGCACTATGAGCGTTCGTCGCCAATTTATAAAATGCAATTATAGCAAAAATGGGAAGAGCAAAAGAAAAAAAACAGGGGAAAAGAAGAACAAAACGACAATTATAAATCTTCAATTCTGCAGCACCGTTTTTTTTTATGCCACAGAAGTGATACATTCACAAGTGGACCTGAAAGCAACACCAAAGCGAACTATTTTAATTGTGTTCGCAATCGAAACAAAACTTAGTGCTGACCAAAAGAACTAACCAAAGCAATAAATAAATTACAGGTTGCAAGTGTGCGAGAATGCTATGCATTATCTTTTATTTCGTCATTGAGTCAACGACTTTATTTCTGTGTATGTTTCTTCTTTTTCTCCGCTATGCTTCTGTCTTTCTTTTACGGTCAAGTAAATCTATTGTGCGACGAAATGTGACACATAAATATTTATGAGAGCAGTTCATTTCGGACTCAGCGCACATTTTCTATCGCAAAACGATGTGCACACGCATCTACAACATACACTCATTTCCATGATGATTTCTTTGTGATTTGAATATTTGATAGAAAACGGAAAGGAATTACTGTGTTTTTTGTGAAAGATAATGGAAAGCCCTTCATACAAATACACGACATACAAATAATCGCCGATCTGAGATCGTGTGTTCACTGGACAACAGCACATCAAAAAAAAAAAAAAAAAAAAAAAAAAGAAACGAGACACAAGACACCCAGCGGGAATAACGAGAAAAAAGAGACAAGCCGGACTTTTGTCTAGATTTTAATTTAAAATCGTTTCACAACAATTGTCGTGCCATTGTCGACTCAATAACACCGAAAAAGAAAACGACAAAGTTATAGACCGTGTGACATTTTATTGAATAAATTTATGAATTAATTAAAGTCATTGCTCCGTTTCTTTTACTTATATTGTTACCTCCGCTCTATTCTTTTATCGAATTTTTGAATTTTTAATTAGAGACATCGCAGCAGCGGCATAAAAACATAATTTCTTTTCTTTTTTCTTTTTTCTTTTGTCGTTTTACAATGGCAAACGACACACACGAAAACAATGAGAAATGGCTATCAACAATTCTGTGTGACGGTTTGGCAATTTATTAAAATCACTAACGCATGAGCGATACAATGTTTCTGCACTTTTCAGTCTTGCCAGATTCTGTCCCGCACTGTGCTAGTCCAAAATGACAATCGCTAATAAAGCTATTTATTATGAAAATTTGACATTAAACCGCATTCTAAATGAGGAAAAATTGAATGTATAAAATCCCGTTAAAATGAACATCACTTGTGACTATCTGCCTTTTTATTGGCCATTGTTATAACATTGGCTAACTCACACAATGCTTTCATTTTAAATTGTTTCAATCAAGAATGAGGTCTGGATATTCTCAGAGATCATATTATTTGATATATTCATTGGTGTCATTAATGATCTTGTCATACTCTATTTCCATTGCATTACGTTGGTTTCGGGCAATTGCAAGTAAAACGACAACGGCTTTCCCAGTTCCATGACTCATCATGCATAAATAAATGTTTGCAATGAATTGCATTCACATCATCATTATGTAGATTATCTAATCTCCTGGCACGTTCACGATTAGCCAGTTTTAATCGAACATCGTGGTAATTGAATGCCTGTTATCACAACGTGAAGAAATCAATCGATTTCATGTTCGATGCGACATGCAATCGTGTGCGAATCGTTGAACAACGTATGCCATCATTAACAGCCAATTAGATGATTGTCGATCATGAAGGTACTATTAAAAGAATGATGCGATAAGGCGAATGCAAAAGATGTTGCTCGCAGACAAACTCAACTTAATTTGCTGTTTTTATGATGAAATATTTCCATACCGCCTTGATTATCCTTTAAAATTACCATTTTTATGCGAGGATACGATCTAAACATACGATAAGATCAGATGGTTACTTATCAACTGAATTCCCATTGATGACATATAATTTTTCGGGAAAATACTATGAAAAACGAATCACAACGAAACGATTTCAACCAACACTTCAACAAAAAATGATAAATATTTCACCCAAGTCATTGTAGTACAATTTAGTATGAAGAATTTCGTTCAATATAATGTGTGGATATAGGGAAGGCACTGTGCAGTTTCAATTCCTTTGTTGGTTTGCGATGTCACAGGCTTTAGTCATTATTTTTCATGTTTTGCATTATTGTGCATGTTGCATCGAGTTGACTTTTTTACTTTTATTTTTTCAGTTGGATATTTAACACCCTTCGGCTATATACATTTCTGTCATGGCAATTTACTCAAAATTATAGAGTTGCGATGTGCAGAAATGCATAAGTACAGAGACAATCTTGATGTTCGTTCGTATCTGTTGTAGCGCACGTGATTCGTAATCGTTAAGTTATGAAGATAATTTTCTTTTACATTTGACTGCGACATACATGATCTTTAAGATGACACGCACCAAATAGTTACACTTCGTAATAATCACTCAACTGGTTCAATTTACAATTTACACTTGAATCATTTTTATGCCAACATTTTCTGATGTCCATTGTATTGAAATTAACGATCAAATATTTGACTAATAGAAAGATCATTTTGATTATACGAATCGATGCCACCCACATAATTATCACGAAATAATCGTCACAAATGACAGAAATCTGAAAACCAATCTAAAACTAGGTGCTTTGGCTGTTATGAACTTTGAAGCGATACAGAATTTTTTTCCCATGGACATTTAAAATTCATGTTAGTTCTTAATCTACTGTCAATCTTCACGCTCATATGAATATCCATGGTTGCGCATTTTTTTTTTCTTTTCTTTTCGTTCGCTTATTAAAACGTCACACGCAATAATTTCGGTCATCGTGTCGGCTGAATTGAATTTGAATTCGATTTGGTGCACACACATTGCATTGAACGGTCATAAATTAATTACGTATTTATTTGTTGACGTTCAGCCTTGAATGGGTCGGTTCATATGCAATACCGACATGTCATTTCGATCGTTTCGTTCTTTTGGTATACCTGCGAATAAATGGCATTTTTTTCAAATACAGTGAATGGTTCATTTGATACAATGAGTGAATTTGTTGACGTATCATGTTTGATCGTTGTGAACATCCTATGAAAAGCTATCGAATGGGCAATCGATCGCATGATAGTGTGTGTTATATGGCAAAATTAGTATTTACCTGACAAATGTTTAATGTTTATGATTGACGGTGATTGTGTGCACACATAAAATATCGTATATGTTTTCATTCTATTTTGTTTGTGCCACAATGCCAGCATACAATTCAGATTTCAGTGTGACAGCAAAAATACCATAATTTTCGAGTTGATGTTGGTTTTTTTTCTTCTTTTGCCGCTTTTTATTCAAAGTTAAAAAGACATTAGGCATTTGAAAAAGAGTCACTCCAAAGTATTTTGTTTCCAATTTTCATTTCAAAATAACAAAGTTCTTTTCACTCTGTCTCCTATTCTATTTCTTCTTTCTCTTTCTGTAGCATTATATATTATAAGTAATAGACAATAAAAATAATAAGTTGGGTGAGTGTGTGTGTGTGTGGTTTCAAATTATTTACATCGAAAAGTATTTCGGAGGTTCCTTTTGATATTATACCGATTTGTATTCGACTCTTAAATGCCATTTGACAATTGTTTGTCATTTGGTTGTTGCATGTGAAATGTGTTTTGTCACAATTTGTATTGGTTGTCTCTCTTCTTTTTCTTTGGGTTAGGCATTTGCGTGACACATTCTCTTTCTCAGTGTACAATGAATAGATAACTTTTGTGATTGTTTGGTTACGGTGTAATTGTAGTAAACAAAATACAAAATTACTTGTCAATTTAACATTTTGGGCGAGCTGACATTACAAACATGCGTTTTGTCATTCCGAAAATTACTGTAATTTTGTTAAGCGAACACTCTAGATGAACAATTGTAGCGTGCATTTGTAATACAGCCAATGATCATTAGCCACATGAATGTTCGATTATCGGGTTCATTCATTTTAATTAAATTTCTGTGATATTTATCATTATCACTTTTAAGTGGTTTCGCTCATGTTATACTGTATGCTCTTCATTTTTGTTAAATTCGTAATGAACCTTTCTTCATTTGAACAACTTTTTTCCATGTGAAATCAAGTGCAAGTTCATAATATGAATTGTCCCATTTGGATGTTGTAGTTTTAAAGACGATGTATTAGATTTTAATTAAAAGATACGTCAGCGAATCATGCATTCAGCAACACCAAATTATCGGATTTCTTGTGATGCTCTTGTGGGCTGGCCCGTTTTCATATATGTTACTCCGAATAGCAGCATGTTGTGCAGTCTCAAAATATGGGATTATGTTTTGAAAATCAAAAATTCATCTACGTCAAATAGTTATTTTAGAGTTTCGTCATTATATTTCTAGTTCGATCGACAAAGCTAGAAGTATTTTTTTTTAATTAGCAAGCCTGCAGAATTGCGATAAATGTGTATCACGCAACATTTATTACAGTTGATCTATCGAGAGAGCGAGAAAAGAAAAAAAACTCATTAATCCACTTTGTTACACCAATAACGAACAGTAATCTCAAGTCCGTCGACTCGACTTTCAGTAAACACATATCAAACGAGTGTGCATCTACTCATGTCATGAGATCGTTTTTCAATATTTCGCCCAAACCAAAAAGAAATTAGACAAGACGCATTTGAAAACAAAAATTTAGTAGAAATAAAAATCCTAGAACCATTCCATCACGAAATCTCGTTCGTTCTTTGATTCTTTCAATTCGAAAGATATTAAAACACAAATACAAAAACAATGAACACCAATGCCAATATCAATACTAATGCCAAATGCATTCCCATGCATTCTCAGTAAAATTTCACTCATCCAAGACTCGCGGGCATTTACACATTGCAAGAATGAAAAACAAGAAAACGAATTGAATTCACTAATTAATGGCGCACGAACTACGAATATGATCGAAAGGCATCCAAAGAATAATAGCACAGAGAGATAAATTGTGATTGTTGAGAGCAACAAACCGCTGCTATGAATTATTGTCTTTGTCTTGATTTGGTTTGAGATGCTAAGTTTTCTTTTTCATTTTATTTCACTTCTTTCCATATTTTCGACTTGCAAACGACGTTTGCCCATCACAAGCACCACTGCATGTTATTTTTGTCGATCGATGGCTTTAGTGGTTGCGTCGCGTCATTGTTGTTGTTTTTTTTTTATAATTTTTCCGCATAGACAAACACATGCTAAATAGTCGCAATAACAAGATGAATCGCTATAAATAAATGATTCGACCAAAGTAACCAATCAATATTTGCTCGTCGTTCGTCGTACGCTTTGCCTATAGATTGTAACCATTGTTTTATTTCGAATGATCGTTGATGAGGCAAAACACAGAATCTAGCCCATAATTATTGTAGACGTCCTTATGATTTGTACAAATATTGTTCATTTGGTGTAATCGCAGTCGTGCGTTCCTTCTCGCTATTCACCAAATCTGAGCATAAAATCCGTTCGTAGTCTCGATTTATTGACGATGTTGTTGTTTTTGTTGCTGTTGTTGTTGCTGTTGCTGTTGCTGTTACTGGCTTATTACTACACTGTTGTTAGGCCGATGAATTACATTATATTTCTGAATATTCAGCCAGACAATAAACGCGTCGATATGATAAATGCTTGAAATTAATCAATGCCGTTTATTTACTTTTCTTTCGTTGTCTTGGGGATATTCGAAGACAAGCGATAATTGGTTCGCAAAGCGATTTCAATCGATATTCAGTTGTGCATTTTACATTCAAAACGAAATGGCAATTGGTAAGTGTTTGTGGATGGTTTGGTTTCTTGAATTTGAATTTTTTTCTTTTTCCAAGAGTAAAGAGACTTTAGGCAGAAGCATTTACCATTATCCTGGAATTGAACGTTCATGTGAATGAACGTTCTATTCTTATGGATTCTTCATTTAACTTGAAGTTCTAACAAGCCACTGTAACACAAACATTTGTGTGAAATCGCTTTTTATTTGCGCGGATAGAAATGGAATTAACGCACTTAACTGTAATGTTTATTACGTCCATATTATCCTTTACTCTATATACATGAGAATCGAAAGTCTAACCGTTCAATGGTGTTCATGGAATATTTGAAACTAAAATGCTTTGCATAAGAAAAGTCAATAATGTTCAATTGTTTGCGATTGCATTAAAAATTCATTTGCATCGCTGCACCCACTATAGCACTTGGGTTGTCATGATGTTTGTTGAATCAACACCACTACCATTTGGTTGCGTTAGGAGATTGTCATTTTCAACATCAAACCAACGATAGCCTAGGTCTTTATGATAACAATGGCGTGCGCGCTATCCAACTAAACATTTGGATAAACGATTCTATGGAAAATTCACATTTTTTGCAAGTCATTCCGTTGATTCGTAAATAAATTTTCTCGTTCATAGCGAGTAAATGCATTCTCATAGTTATTTGCTTTACCACACCGATAAAAGTAAATAATTTTGAATGTGCATCAGAGACTGTTGCTGAAGTTTTTTCTGTTAATGACTCTGTGTGACACGTTTCCACTATTCGTTGGACCTTTGCTAGTAATCTGTCTTTCTTTGTTGGTTTAGCCCATCAAGTGTGCCCATTTACATTCACAATCAAAACAACTGCATATATCAACAACATCTTAACACACATTCCCATTGGCTACAATCATGCATATCGTTACAGTGTGAAATAAGTTTCAATTTTGAGTAGTTTATAAACATTTCAAACATAAAATAATGAAATAATACATTTTCAGAGAAAATGCAACTCTTTGGTTGGCTCCAACATTTTGAAATCTTGAAATATATTGATATTTTGAGTCATCGTTATTTATACGGCTTCTAATACCGTTACAGCAATTTCTCTAATGATTTCAAACAAATAATTCGAATAAACTGAAAACAATTTATTGAAGAGAATATTAATATAAACATACAAATTTCTGTATTTCTTCGATTTTCTCCTTCCATTATTATCTTTTATGCATGTGATTTACTGAGCAATGAATGTTACTATTTAAGTTGATTTTAATTGATTTCAAATTGTCTAAATAATTCTGTTGGAGCTCCGAATTTTTATTATATAATTTGATGATTGAATCACTTACAACAATGCGTTACGTGATATATTTGAGAGAGAAAAAGAGAGAGAGAAAAGTTCGATGGCTAATAAACACTTGTCGATTTTCCATGTATTTTTTTGACATTTCATAAAATAAATTCTAAGCAAATTTTAATAAAAAATTAACAAAAGAAACCTTTCAATCGAATTTGATTCTTTTTTTTAATGAAAAATGATCCAAATTGAAAAATTGAACTGCACAGTTATAAGTTGCAACTTGCAAGGAGCCATTGTAAATGACTTGAATGTTTTTTTTTTTTCATTAATTTTGCTAGATAACGAAAGGTATAAAATTGTAATTATTGTGCACCGGCCGATTAAAATGGTGAAAGATGAAAAATCATTGAGAGGATACAAGCAATAGCGGTGAAAGATGAAACGAAAGTGGACAATGATAAAATTGGCCATACTAATCATCGTCACAGCAGGAACATTATGTGGCTGATCGCATACATACGATAGAAAATTATGTAAACGTCGTTTATCATGTCCATGGTTCAGAGCATCTTTCAAAGGATCTACAGAAAATGGGAAACAAAAGTCATTTATTTCAGGTGTTTTTTTCTCGATTCGTAATTAATCATAAAATTTTCTTTTCTTTTGGCCATTCTTACACATTGAATATTGTTTTAACTGGGCCAGGTTTAACATAAACCTTTTCGAAATTTGGGATTTTAGTGTGGAAGCTGTCGGCTAACATTTAAAGAAAATATAATTTTCTTGTTACAATTTTTACGTTTTCTTCTTTCTCCACAATATCAACAACAAACGGACACACGGAAGTTGTAAATAAACTAGATAAATTTATGGCAAGTGCATGGGTACAGAGAGCGGAAAAGGCTCTTGCTCAGATCTAGATCATAAATAAATCAAAGTGGTGGTCTAATTTTGGTTAGAACATTGCGCGATTCCTTCAAAAATTACTTCAAATTTGATCAAAAATATTTTAGCTCGCACAGAACATGTTTTGTGTAACTAATCCACATTTATTCGATTCAAATGGATGAAAAAAAAAAAATGAAATTTGATGTAAAACTGTAACAATCAGTCAACATATGTGTCAGCCAAATAAAGTTCCAAGCATTTGAACATTCTCTATAGAACCCAACTCAAAATGACAATAGCGACTTGTGACCGTACAAAAATTATCTAAAATGTAGCATTTTAACCAAATAAAAAGAGAAATGTTCAGTGCCTTCAAAACATGTGCAAACAATAAAATAAAGTTTAATAAAGGCTATTAACTAATACAAAAAAAGTGTACTTTAGTATCGTTTTCTAGTTGCTTTTCATCTTTGTTAGACATTTTATTGTGCTATTCAAAAGTATAATGTGTTTTTGTTGCAATCCTTTTGTCATTGTTATCATGTTCAATGCAAAATATGGCATTTGCCTGTAATGTTATTAAACACATATTTGTAATTGGGCTCTCGAGATCAGAAAAGAATCAACTGCAGTTTTCTTTTTCAAAATTGTCTATTCTACTGCATTAGTTTTGATTTGGCGATTTTCTTACTTTCGGCTTAACATAAAAATACAGCCGAAGGAAAGAATAGCGAAACAAGATTAAAGCATCCCTTTTGTGTTTCGCATCAAAAAAGAAATATTCAAAAAATAAAATGAAAAGAAAAGAAAAATATGAACACAAAAGATCGAAAAACGAAAATAAGAAAAATAACAAAAATATGAAATTATGAAAAATTGTCGACGATAAAGACAGTTGGCGCCATATTATAAGCTTTTCTCATTCGGTTTCTGTTTGCAATACATTTCGGATTTCGTTTGAATATTCGTAATCGGCACTCGACTGAACACATTCAAAGGTAAAAGAAAACATCCACACAATGAGCCAACAGAAAAAAAAAACATACAACAACTGCAAGCGATTCAATAATAATTCGTCAAATGGAACAAAGAGCCATCTCAAGCCCGTATTGATGTCTATTGTCATTCTGTTCATCATTATTGACAACTGCAATTTTTCTCCGATCTGTTTGATTCGGTAATATTTGCTGTCGATTTCCCATTGTCATTTCACAATTGCATCGATTTGGATCATTTATTTCTTGGAAATATAATGTGTACGAGTGTTGCACAAGTTTAATATTACCATAGCAATCATCAGTTGAACATGACACGATTGTTTTTTCCACTTGAAGGATATATGTTCTGCTCCTTTAAGAAAATATGACAACTCAAAAATATTTTCTAATAAATGTTTGGTTGAATGATGAAGGTTGTTTTCTACCTACAAAATTTCGATGCATCGATTGTTTGGAGACAGTAATTGCCCAATGCTTTAAGATTTATTAAAAGTCTTCTAAAAGAAAACTGCATCACAATCAATATTTTTGCCAAGTAATTCGAATAAATATGATCAAAATACACACTGACTCAAGTGAAATATCAAACAAATCTCTCAGTCATTTATAAGAGATTCTCAGCCAGTTTATTTACTTAATACTAATGCCACTCAGTTGCACCTTATGGTAGGAAATTCAATGACATTTATCAAGTCATATTTCTGGTTAAAAAAAATCCCAAGCTGTTGGAAAATATTTGTCTTGCTTTGTAATAGCCAATACTTTTTAATACTCGAAGTTACTGAAACGTGTGATTACAAATATGTCATTTTTCATGGAATTTTTTTCTAAGATTCCCTTTTGATGATTACAAACATCGATGTCTTAATCTTTTCTCTTCGTTTCTTATATAAGTATTGCTTTGTATATTTTGCATTTAATCGTTTGGATTAAAATCAAACATTGACTTTGATTACAGCCCTTTCCTTTTCCATTTCTATTTAATATTACTATTCTCGACTAATCGCAATTTAATTTTACACAATTACAGTAGACAAATGTTGCATTATAAATAGTTGAAACAATCATTTCATAAACATCATAATAACCCATCTCTCACGCTTATTGCTCTGCTTCTTTGGCATCTCCAACGATGTAAGATGTTTTGATATATTTTTGACCATTATACAATCACAAAATAAACATTTCAATTATTCGAACATCAGATATTCATTACAAAAAGATCGTGTGTGGCAAGGTTTCTCTCTCTCTCCTCTCTCTCTCTCTCTCTCTCTCTCACTCACAAAGAAATAAATCTCGACCAAAAGGTTTGAGTGGAATTTAACATGCAACCATATTCATTTTCATTCATGGTTTTCATTTAATCCAAATGATAATTATACTAAACGGCGATTCTCTAAAAAAAGGACCACAGAAATTCATAACGTTAGAAATATTAGAAAAAAAATATTTCTAAATTTTTTCATTGAGTGAATGCCTTTATTTCTTTCTACCTCCTTCGATCACATTTTTATTTAATAACTGCTTTGGAATAGAATCACAAAGAAAGGAAAATTCTTGTCCCTTTGAATATTTTCATATTGACATTCAATTAATGAAAAAAAATTCCAGATTTATTATTTACTCATACAGAATCCTACTTGTCCAAACAAATGACTTCAATTGTAGACAACAATAAAATGGCGCAAAAGGAGTAGAAAAAGTGAACCAAAAATTCTCTTAATAAACAAGGTTTGTTAAATACGCTTCAATTCAATATTATTCTGTTTTTATTGCATCTATTTTTTGCTACTACAGCATAAGGTCGTGTGTTTTTTGACTTGCTACTGCCGAAGCTAAAAAAATATTTGCATTTTACATTCAAAACCTTTATTTGGATTTATACATACAGTTCTTTGTTCAGCAAGTTAAATAATTACACACATCGTCATCGTCATTTATGTATTCAAATAACAAGATTAATTACGGCGTTTTGTATGTAATGTACCGTTAATTCAAAATATGTAAACGTATATTTACGGGATACGATTTTTAATGCTAAATTACCCATTACAAGCCGGAATAACGGCGAATTTGAATTGAAATTTCAAATGACATATAACAATATCTACGACTAATATTTGATTCGAATTGAAATGCGAATTGAAAGCGTTGAATTTTACGTAATATTGACTGTAAAAATATCTAGTACACAAATAATCGATTGAATATAAAAATAATGATGTAGACGCATTAAAAAGTTTTTAAATTTTCCTAAAAACGCGTTGTGCAAATTATTGAAAAATTGTTGTTTTTCTTTGCAAACATTGTTTATTAAAATGTATCTTGAATATTCAGTGTCAGCATCTCATGCGACCCTTTTTAGCGTCATTCGTAACGTTGGAAACGTCACCATTTCACCATAGAGTGTGAGTGCATTTATGTATTGTTCAATATTGAAAATTAAAATTTTCATAAATCTCTGGGGAGTGGCGACACAAATACACACAACTTATGACGACACAATAGCGAATTACATGGCAAAGATTTAGAATGAAGCAACCAGTTAACAGTAAACAGTAAGCCGAATGGAATGGTAAAAATGCATTGTATGGAAAATGGAAATATTATACAATAATAAAAGGGTTCGAACACCGAACAACGTATAAGCATTGTCAATGGCAATGATGATGACGATGACGATGACGACGACGAAAATGTACAACAACAAGCAATGTTAATCAGTAAGTATGCAGTAACCCCATTGCATATTTGATATAATATTTGAACAAATCTACGACACATAGCTGGATTTAATTTCGCCTCTTTTACTCTCTTTTACCGTTTTCGCTATGCGTTCAACAACGGAACACATCAAATTAAATATGATGAATGAAAATATAAGTGCTCATATTTTAAAATTTTATATTGAAACTCACCACATCGTGTATACACTTACACACGCTGAAGAAAAATAAATAAAGCAACGGACATAATCCATTTACACCGAACTTTTTTATATGTTGTTACGCTATAAAATTTGCTGGTTTTTAGATTATGTATTTGGTGACTATAGTGCATACAACATTAAGCAGCATCTATGGTAGTTTGACGACAAGGATTTGTTTGAATAATATTATCTAATATAAAGTAACATTGGTTGTTAATAGCAAATAACTGAAAGGTTATCCGGGTACAATAGTTTTTCTCTTTATATAACACAGACAGATACAATGAACAGATATGAGAATATATTGCATGTGTTAGTGAATACAAATATGGCAGCAATTTATGTCGTCTGGTTTGACAACTTTTGTTTAAACAGGGGTGAACACCGAATTGTCTGCTTGTACTAATTAATTCGCAACCCAGTCAATTATAAGGAATTACGATCAAAATAATTATGATTAATTTTTTAAAAGTGATTTAGCAGAAGTGTTCTCATCAAAACAAAAATGACACTGGATTGTCAATTATCGTGATTTTAATTCAAATGATTTTGTGAAAGTCGATTGTGTTTTCAAAAAACCAACTGAAACGAAAAAAAATCGAAAATATTTTATTTTGTGGCAACATTAATTGCAATGATAACTTAAGAAAATTGTACAACGACTCGTGCCATGAAAACACACAGCATAATTCATGGTCATTCGCTTGGAAAACCAAAGTAATTACATTCCATCTCTTTCATTTCACTCTTCTCGCTTTAATCAGCTCAGAATTATTGTGCGCCCTGCGTGATTTTTCTTATCAATATGAAAAACATGGCGTGAATATGATATTTGTAGTTGCAAATTTTAAATATCATTGAGTTCATTAAATTTGTGTGTTGCGATGGATTGATTGTTGTGCTAAGATGAATAATAACCAGATGGTTGATTGAATTTGTGGCGAACGAGAAAAAAAAGAATATTATTTCGATCGATTTACAGCACTTTAATTTTCATTTCGGTATGACTAAGTTGAAAATTGAAGTACTATGTGTTGATGAACCATATCAAACCGCATGCATCCAATGATCTCTCTAATACATCTACACAATAAAAACGGTACGAATGTTGCATGCGCTGATCATTGATTGCAGTTTATCGGAACTTAATTTTTCATTGTAATAATGACCATATGATGGTCACCATGAGCAGATAGATAGAGAGAGACCAAGACCAGAGTCCAGTGAACATGGTAATCGAAATATGAAGAAAAAAACCCAATCAAATTATCAGAGGCCGTGCGTCATTTGGTGCGTAAGAAATGTTCTTTTGATGTTTGACCAATTCCAATGGTATGCGCACACAATATGTGCAACGTGACCAAAAAGCAACAACTGATCCTTTAAGAAAAACCACACCATCATCATAATCGATCGATCGATAGATTTATCGTTATTTTGCTCATTCTTTGTTCAATCTTATGGTGTAATATACGTATTCATCTTAGTATTCTCAACGAAATATTGTTTCAATCAATAGAATCTCTCGCAACTTCTTTGATGTGGTTTTCGATGAACGACCAATCATAGTCACATTGCATTTTTTTTGAACTTATTTCAGCCATATGCCAACTGTGTGTGTGTGCTTTTCTTGCACAAAAGGAACCATTAAACATCATTATCATCGATAAGTGTGTTGCCTTCAAGCAAATTCAAGGAAAAAAAAATTAACGATGTAGTAGTGCACAGTTTTGATTGACTCATTGACATTTCGAATGATCAAATTTGAATTCAATTTGCAAACTCATCTTCAGACAAAACCACAAATTGTTGACAAAATAATTGTGGGTTTGAAATTGTCGAAAAATACGCGCAAGGCGTGCATTTTTCGTTATCATTTCTTTTTTCAAAATGAATGATAAACGCACATTCGTGTAGAATAATCAATTATTTGAATTGAAAAATGAGATTTGAAAAAAAATGTTTAAATTTGAATTAGAGAGTTTGATTCGCGTAAAGAAAGAAAAAATGCGAACGAAGATAGTGGAAAAAAAAGAAAATATAGAAAAGAATTTTCGCATTTGATTCGCGGTTTAGTGCGTGGTGCGTGCCAAAAGTGCAACGATTTAGCTTATAGAGAGTGATCACTCAAAGGAATCTATGGAATCATTAATTTCTATATAAATTTGCAATATGTAAGTACGGTTACTGTATATCAGTTCAAGCGTGGCACGTACATTGTACATCGGCTCGACTGAGACGAGTCTCGTGTGTTGATATTGATGTTGATGCATGCTCAGTTGAATCGACGCTGACCAATGCGAACGCATATGCAAGGTGATTACAATGATTAAGAGCGTATACGATTAAACGAACGCTAGATCACATCAAACATTTTTACACGAACCCACCGGCTTGGCGTACGTTTACTCATTTACTATGTTAATAATTTCATGATAAATATTGTAATTGAACATGTATATGAGTTCAGAAAGTGATTTCTCCGACTGGATGATCACCGGCACAGTACAAAACAAAAGATTCTTCACTATACACTTTGTATATAAATGATTTAAGCACATGTGAAACTCATGTCGGTTTTTACCGAGAGTTTTTCTACATTTTATCTTTTTTTATTATTTCGCGATACGTGGCTTCTTCGTCACCAATAGATAGCACGGACACTCGCTGTGATGAAGCAAATTAGCAATTGAACTTGAAACATTTGTCTTAGGCCGCACTTGGTAACCCGCTCCTTATGCATTTAATGGCAATGAACTGAATTGCGAAATGTAAATTATATCGGAGAATTGTTGTGCAGGTTGCTCCATTTCAAATCGAACCAAATAATTTGAATTAGAAATTGCGTTCATAACAAATGAGTTGAATTTCCATAATACCTTATGGACAGTTATGAAATAAGTAATGGCTAAATCTTCATATTGATTAAAAGGAAGCGGCACGATTATCGATGAACAAGTTCACATCAAATTTCCGCTCGGAGTAGAATGACGATGTTGTACTTTTCCGATTGTGGTGAAAAAAGTCTTGATTGCAATACCTTTTGGGGGAAAATGTTTTGAATTGTTTGAATTGTGCTGTTAAGACTTGTTGTTGTTTCGCAAACAATATTCACTGACTACAAAAAAATGTTCAATTTGATCAATCAATATTACTCGCACAGTAACGTATTCGTTTCATTCGTTGTTTGTATTTTTAAGTCAAATTCAAACAAGAAAAACCGCCGCAAACAAGAATGATTCTTTATCTTCATTGACTGCTTTGTTCTTCTTTTTTTGTGAAACCTACAAACTCTTTCATCTTGAATAGAACAATGTATGAATTTGGGGAACGCATTGTAGTCACACGAAAAAAATGTACAGACACCAAATGAATCATTTCAATTTCCTCAGTTTTTTTCCTACTTGAATGTGATGATAATTTGAAACAATAATAAACCGGAATATTTCGATTGAGCGGCCGAATCACCGAACAATCAATTAACACCTTCTGCATCTTCTACAATGATCGAAAACAATGAAAGTCCTCTATTGAAATGTGTTGTCGCATCGTCACGGTGGTCTTGCATTGACTGCATTTGACAAACACTGATAATGTCGACCCAAATGTGATGTGATCTTCCTAAATGCAATTCACACGCCGATATACTAAAACATCCGACAGACTATTGTTCGCCGCCGAAAATTTATCAATTCAATTAACACATTTCGGGATTTGTTTCTTTTAGTCATTTTCAATGTTCAGCATTTCGGCGAAATTAAAAAGCAACCAATTCAAAATGAAAACATCGAAAAACCAGTGGAATGCATTTCAGTGGCCGGTCTTATCTATTTGGTTTGATGCGAAGGAGTGTTACATGTTTTTTGGTTCGTGTTTGCTTTCACGGAATGAAAAATCCATTCATCGTCAAAAGTTTAGTGTCGTACGTGTGTGTCCCAAAATTTATGTCGTTTTTATTATCGATATCTTGAAAGAAATATACCGAAAAAGAGAGGGGAAAAAACGACAAGATAAACACTAATTGCCCGGTAGCTACCTGAATCTATCGCTTGCCGTATATTTGATTAACGAATTCTGAAGTAGCAGTGTTTGCTGTGTAAATGCGATTTGAGCATATCAAAAGCGTTTATATTTTAGAACAGGAAACTGTCATTAACTGAAGTGCATCACTACTATTACGAATTCAACTTTTATTATTGAACAAGTTAAAATCCAGTTGTGACTGAAAAAAAAACAACAAATACACGATAGCATTCGAAAAAGTTTGCAGTAGAAGTGAGCGGGCAAATAAAGATGGAAATTGTTGGAAAGTTCGATTTTTCTAATTGGATTGTACTTGGTACTCATGATTTTAGTTGACTATATGGCTCGAAGTTGATGGTTTTTTATATTCCCACGTGTAATTATTGAGCGATTTGATGTGATTTATTTTTACGGTTTTCGCTTCCGCCATTACTTCAACAGAGCAATTTTGGTGGCTGACGTATAAAAACCGCAGAAATCAACAAAGAACAAACTACTCCACCTTCGATGGGTTCAATATCATCGCAAAACGTATAGAAATAAAAGAAATTTCAAGTGGTTTATTTTTAAATGTTGGCAGAATTTTTACGAGTTAAAATTTGTTTGTCGATTTTTCTCTATTTTGTTCTGTTCCTTTTTTTCTTGATAGCAAAATCTCTTGGCTTCGGCAAAAATGCGCTCTCTACACAACGCCGTCATTAATTAAAAACTTTTGATGGGGGAAATGGAAAAGAAAGAAAAAAGTGTTTTTTTTGTATATCCACCACAAATGATATAATACACAAATAATAATAAAACTTTCCAGTGTGTTCGTTTCTTCATTTTGAACTGTGACTTACCACATTTGCCATGTCTATGACCTGTGATGAAGGTAAACACGTCTGCGGTAGAATTTCAACTTGTACAGCGAATTCATTCTTTAGTAAAAATATTTTATTCAGCATCAAATAACCTGCTCTAAAACAACCTACTGTATTCAAATGTAAAAGGAAAAAAAATCGCCATCGTCCATACAAAATACACACAATGCCGTTTCATCTGAATTTAGAACCGGCATGATTTTCTCTATTCTCGAGAGTCGTCTGCATTTTACAGATTTCATGTTTTTTTCTCGGCCATTGATACTATATATTATTATTTCAGGTTGGTTCTGGGGATTAATTATCAGGATGTTTTTCCACCAAACGGATGTGGATTAAAATGTTTTCACTTTGGTGACTTGCTGCATGACGCATTTTATTTTCTAGCTCTTGGTCGCAAAATAGTACTCGAGACAAAATACATGTATACGCGTGCGAGTACATTTCAATGAATACGAATATTCAATTTTTTTTTTTTTTTTTTGCTTTTTCTTTCAGATGGTTTCACTATATACGTTCAGCCAAGTGTTTTTCTGATTTATTTGAGTCGCAAAAATAAACAGCAACAAACGAACCCAAACGCAAATGAAATGAAAAGAATTTCTTGAAAAGCGTCAATATTTCTGGTTGCATATTTAAATGAATAAAAAAATGTATAGATTTTTATAATTTCATCGCTTCGAATAAGAGCGTTGTTGAGAATTCGTTGGCCATCGCTTGAATTTTCTCTCTTTTGCATTTGCCTGTGTTTTTGTAGCATTCTATTTTTAATTAAAGTGTAATTTTACAAGGGTATAATTATGACACATGGATAGAAGCATGTAGAATAAATTGTGCCGTGTTGAAGAGGGAAAAAAAATATATTTTTTTAATTAATAAAATGAGGTCCCAGGATTTAGTTGGATAAAATGAGATTTACTGAAACTGATATTTGTATGATTTCATTTTTAAGAGTATATTTCATTCGCACGTTGAATAATGGTGGTGCAAAAGTGACTTAAAATACATTTCATAATTGGAACCATATATATGACGTTGAGCTGTTTATCAATATGGATGATGCCAAATTTACTTCGTTATAATAATCACGAATTTTATATAAACTTTTTCTTTTTCATTTTATTTTATCGATTATGTGAGATGCAATTATAGTTAAAATACTAGAAAATTGTTTTGTGTGTAATGGTCATTGCTTGGTCAGTAACATATTGCTAATTTGAATAGGTAACGGTTTTTAAATTAGCCTCACCGACTATACCATCATAATTTGGTTCACGTTCATATTTCAAGTGGCCGTGTTTTATTATTTCCTTAAATTGGTAACCGGGGATACAAAAAAAAATACCATTTAATTGCATCTTATTACGAACCTGACAAAAACTTTTTTCTCCACTTTTCCAAAATGTGAAATCTTTTTTAATTTCTCTATCTAAAATGAGGAAATCTCATTTGAATAGCAACAAAATTGAGACACACAGTAAAATGATGTTATAAGGTAATAAGATACAATATGGTGGCGCTAATCGACGTCATTTGTGTAAGCATCCAACTGTCTGAAGAACGAATTAATCTCCACTTGAACGGACATCAGTCGACAAATGAGATCGATTTATTACTCATGTCAAGTGATTCGCGCGTGCACGAATTTTCATCGCTTTTCCTCATCAGCACGATTTCGGTGGTATATCCATTTTAAAGTTAAAATTTACGAAATTACAACAATATTTTTTTTTTCTGCTTTGTTTAATGCCAAACGATATAACCTTCAATCTACAAAAGTTTTCAACATCTTTTACAAAATTACTGTCCTAGATTTTTCTTGGATGAGATTTGGCTTCATAGTTGAGTTATGCATTTGTGTAGCAGATGTGTCCATTTAACATCTGCGAGCAAGAGAATTTGTGTTGAGAATATTTCCACTCAAGCTATGCAATAAGTCACTCTCGGTGGTCGATGAAATACAAAACAATTATAGCAGCTATATTACATTTGAATTAATAACGAACGTAACTATGGCACAAACCGTTCACTTTTCAAGGACTAAACAAATGACATGCAATTCTCGGTGCCACACACAGTGACGAAAATGACTTGTTCCCCATAATTTCTATGGAACGGTCGAAAATTGAAAATTGGCCCTATTCAAATATCTACGCTTTATTGCTTGCATATGGTACGACGGAAACCGCATGAACCAATTTTTATTACGGTTCAATGAAGGACGGTCGATCTCATCAATTTTAAAAGAAATACGATTTTGGAGTTTTTGGATTTCAATTTTCATCCAAAATAATTGCCAGTTCGACATTCGCTCGATAATTTTGGTTTCATCTTATCAACGCCAATGGATAAAAAAAATCCATATATCATTGGTATTGGTATTGGTATTGGTACTTGTTCGAGTGAGCAATCAAAATAAATTGCTGATGTGGTTCTTTCAACTGAAATCACCTCAAATTATTGGAATATATCGATACCGATAACTAGTTTAGTACACGCACTCTTTTCAATTTCTGATATTTTTGGCAATTGTTATTGGTTGTTACAGCTTTTCAATAATCAAGAAACAAAAACCGTATTAATTTGTGGTTCAAATTATTTTTCTTTGAAATTTTGTTTTCGTCATTCACTCCATGCATGGCTCCAAACAATCGAATGGCAATCGTCAATGTAAACCAATAAAATTGCAACAATTTTACTGTCATGTCATATTTTCGAAGCTATAACAAAAGACGACGCTTTTGGTTGGAGCCTTTCTGACAAGAATTTGATTCCATTTTTGTTTTTTCTTCTTTTTGAGCACATGTAAAAAATCACCACAAGAACAAATATTTACTTAAAGTTCAATTTTCTCCATTCTTGCGGTACTTCCGAATTTTTAATGAGACAAGTGCATTTGGCTCATGTTGTTTATTTAAAAACAAACATTCAGTATATTTCTTACAAAAAAAACTTGATTTAACAAATAACCGAACAAAGAATATTGTTGGATTTTCCGTCTTGTCAATTGTTCTATATAATATAAAGCTGCAAAACGTGCGACTGTTACGACAATGTATTCGAGTTAAAAAAAAAAATCCAAAAGCCTTTTGAATGCCTCGTACACGCATCGATTAACCAATAAAATCGGGATAGAAAACAGATGTTTTTCGTATGTGGTGCAACCATAACGAATTGAATCTCAAAATTGAAAATTTACAATCAATCGATGTTTCGGTTCAATTGAATCAGCGACAACGTCAGAGCCAAAAATACACCACAGAGTAGATTCTCTTTTTTTTGAGCAGTCATAAAATGATGAAACAGAAAACAGTGACATAAAATTGCTTTTCTATCAAACACTAACATTTCTTGACAACAAATTTATTTCAATTCGAAAAACCCAAAGTCAAATGTGATTCAAGCACCGAATGGAAAGTAAAACGAGTGAATGAAGAATGATGTGAATGAAAACATCTTTAGATCCGTCGACTGAAAAAAAAGTATGTGGATCATACGATTTGAATAAAAAATAAAACAAATGTTGCCAGTTGAGCGATTACAGATGCACGTGTGCAATGAAAATGCTTCAATTCAAAAATGCCAACGAATCAAGCGCGCGAACAAATCAAAAGACAAATCGTTGCGGACGCGAGACGAAGAAGAGCATCATAAGTATACAAATTATTGTTATTTCGTTTTCATTTTGAGCACGCGACTTTAATTCAATATTAAATGGCATCAAACCGATTCGCTTGGATAATTATGTTCTGTTAATTTTTCCCATTCGAATTCGAGATGTTTTTTTTTCATCAAAACCAGCTTGGCATTCTTTGCACTAAATGACGAGCACTGAGTTATTTTTTTGTCGGTCGAAAAGCCGAGATTTCCCTGACATGAAGTACATGGTTACGTAACAAGTCACACAATCGTTCGTATGATTAAGATTTATGAATTCTGTTCAAGAAAAAAAGAGTTATTCTGTTTGCTTTTCCATTGGATTTAATGATTGAGTGTCTGGTTTTTGTCAAGCGTCACTCCAATCCAAGCGACGGACTTGGGTCCGTGTTTTATTTTTGAAACTTCATAATTTGTTTGATCGTGAGCACCAATCATGGATTGTAGATAAAATTTGATTAATTGCAAAATTATGTCAATAATTTTTGTGGAAACACAGCAATTCGAAATTGCAATTTGAACATTTCAGTTAGTTTCTATTTCTACGGAATTTGCTCAAGTAGTTATATGAAATTGTTGGTTTCATGTTCCGCATTTCTCGAGACAAAAGACAATTTATAAACTATGCCAGTGGGAAGCGAATATCAGATAAATATATATATATATATAGTCGATTGCTAGATCTCTTCAGATTTTATGCTACAATTGGGAGTTATTTCAAATCAAAAGCTCGGTTAATCCGTCTGTTGTTGAAATTCTCCAATTTAAAGCAGCCTGGCTTTAAACTCATTTTGTATTGTCAGATGTCATCTAAACACTGAGCTCGAGTTGTAACCATTGCAGCACTGCAATATCTGAACAGTCAAACATAATCTCGTTATATGTTGAATGAAAAACTCGTGCCAAAAACTTCAACATAAATCGATTAATAGGACGAAAGAAGAAAAAAATCTCATCAAATTGAATTTGTGAATAACAACAAGTAGTAAGTGTTTTTGGTTGAAAATATGTTGCATGCGGTACACGTTCATTAGCCTTCTGCACGGTTATTCATGCTCGGTTTTTAACATGCTTGCACGCTCTGTTTTCAATTTATATGTGTCTATTAAGCACATACATGGAAAAAAGCGAGAAGAATGTTTCATTGAAGTACTACGGCGTGCGGAACTGCTTTTTGCAGTTTCTACACACAGTACAAAGATACATGAAGTGTGACGACGAGAGATAAAATGCGAAATGCCTTCTTTTCATTCGATTTGTTTCATATGCATTTTTTTCTCTTCTCTGGTTTCATTTTTTTATTTTTTTTTTGCATTTCATGATTGAAACGCGACATTAAATTCATTGTTTGTGAGCACATAAAAGAATGAACAAATGGAAATTGATAATCCATTAAGTGTATGCGTATGAAATTGAATGTGTGCTTCTTTTTTTTTATATCTTTTGCAATCGCATAATGAAAAACATTCTCCTATACATTGGATAAAACTCAATGTGTGTATATGTGTGAATGCGAGTGTTTTTTTTTCTTCCTTTGGAACTACGTCTGTTGAAATCGAATTTCACATCAAACGATTTAATGGATAAATTGGGTCTTTTGCTAAAAATAAACACAACGACGAATGTTTGTCTGTGCAATGATTCCGTTTAATCGCATTAATAGCATTCAAATGGTAAAGGATGCTTCGATTGAATTTCTGTTTCAATAATATTATTGCTGTTGATATTTCGAAATGGGTTGGTTGATGCAATTAAATGGATTTTTGACATTTTTTTTTTTCTTTAGTTCGAATTTCTCCCATAATCAAACTGGTATTTTGTGGGAAACAATAGCAACATCCAGTTGCAATTCCATTGCACTAGTAACATCGAAAGGCATTTGATAATTAAATGAATACCAATTGCAATTGAAATATAGATGAATGAACATGAGATAGAGTCAAACGTCGACCAATAATGACAACTCAGTTTACCAAATTTCAATTCAATTTTCGAAATTGCGCAAGATGCATTGAATTTATCTCAATTAATTACATATGGGTTGAAATCAAATATGCCAAATTCAGGAATACTATTGAATAGTGATCGGATTTTGGAGGAGTTTTCAAATCTGCCAAATCAAACGGTATGCAAATACATACATTTCATTTGAACAAAATGCTTTCAATAGAGACCAGATAACATCGATGCGTACGCATAAAGCGAATGACCGAGAATGAGGCTGGATAATGAATTTTCTAGCTGAAACATTTGTATTGCCAAAGACTGTGTGCTTTGAATGCGAAGTGATTTATTTTAAATGGATAAAATTTGGTACGCAAACATTTATACAAGGGACAATCACATAACAAGAACATTCAAAGAGGTGGTTTGGAATGCTTGTTATGCATTTTCGATTACAAATTGAAGACACACGTCAAAATTAAACGCATCGCATGCATTGTACACATGTTTTGGGGCAGTGAAAATGATTGCGCGCTCCAGCATTCCAAATGTAAAATGTGAAATGTGAAATGTGAAATGTGAAATGTAAAATGAAAAATCAATTTGTAAGCATTGGCATGATACTTATGTTCATGTTCAATATTCAGTATTCAATGTTGAATGTTGAATGTTCATTGCTTGTGTGCTGTTACATTCTGTACAATGTAGCAATATTGAAAATACATTTCAATGATTAAAATTGTGTAGTCATTTGTAAAGAAAGGCCCGCCTTTGATGTTAATCAAACGATTTGAATTTAAGCCACAAAGAGACATTGTAACATTTACATCATTTGCACTCAAACAATTTCAAATTTAGCTCGATCCAGCCAAATCACTGACATGTTTCATATAAATCAAATGCACATTCAAATGAATTAAGCAAAGCGCTGGGACAACTACAAAGTATATTAAACTGTGTAGCTAATATCGATAACAAGTGTTATCGTGCCAGTGGTCATCGTGATTGAGGTAGCAATTGATGTAATTTCACTTTAGGATACATTGTAATCAAAACACTTCAAGAGATAACAGTGAACATGATTCAATACTTTAGGAATTTTATAGCGCAAATACTATTTTACTATTTTATTTGGACTTTTGTATAATAATGGAATACAAATTAAGCTAGTTTGCCTGCCATTATTGAAAATCACGACTTCTAGTTTCGGGCAAATTTTGTTTTCAGCAAAATATTGAGCAATCATCGGTAGCAGATTAGTTCCGAGCTCGTTTCGTCTTGAGTATACTTTTTTTTCGTTCTTCATGTAATCGCCTCTAACTTCGTTACAATTTATAAAATGTGCACCAATCTATTGAAAACAATGCAGTTTGACCAGTTATTGATAGTAAGAATACGTTCAACGTGACAATTTATCACTGAAGGGTGTTTTGATGGAAAAACAATTGAAAATAATACGCAAAGAATATAATAATTGGAATGGACTGGTTATATAATGCAAATGAGATTGTTCAAATCAATCGATTTGAAATTGATTACATTTTATTTAGTGACAGCATCGATGGATAAATTTTGTGCAAACAAAATCATTGCATTGTATCGAAAAATGAGATCAATAACTTGTATATTCATTGCCAATTGTTATTGTGTGTCACAAGAAGTCGAATGCTAAACAAACACAAACACATAATCGATTTTCTACCTTCTGCTTTCTGCTTTATCATGTGTAGCAAACGACCTGAAGATGCTTATCTTTCAGTTCACACATAGTATTCAATTTTAGGACTCTGTTTGTTTGTCATACTTCATTCCATTCGTAGCACGATTGTGTCACATGCATGGCACATTCGTATGTGTTGTCGCCTCTGCGCTTAACGAAATGAACAATAGAACCTTAATAATGGCAATGTCTCCGTTAAGTCGGTTGCATTCAATACAATAGAATCTTATGCATTATTGACATCATCTTAAAAGTTTGCCAGAACAAAATACTGTTAACGACGATAGAGAGATAGAAATAAAAATGGAATTGGATCGAAAAGATGAAAGATATTCAGAAATGACAAAAGAGAATGTGTCACTTTAATGCGTATCCATTTGATTGACAAAAAGCAAGAGCAGCTAGAGAAATATTTAATGATCGTATAGACTGAAATCGATTTTCTTTTCTTTTCTTTGCTCATTTTATTCTTTAAAGTCGCATTTGACTGTCGACTTTATTTTCTTTACATTACAATGGAATGGGGAAATGATTTTTATCCTTATTCTTATTCTTATTCTACTGTTGCTCATTCTATAAGGCATTTGCACTTGAGTTGTGTCACCAAATAGAATAACCTGTGCTACTTTTCTTTCTACATTTTTTTTTTTTTTTTTTTTTTTTGTACCTGTTTTGTTCGTTGTTCTTGTTCGATCGGTGTGAAGAGTCCTGAGAACTTACAACGATACAGAATAAACGCCACGCGTGACCAATATGAACAAATGATCGAAATCTGCAGCAATTCCATTTTCTGAATTTGAAAAAGGTATTTTCTGTGACTCGAGAATATTTCGAATGACGACGATGATTCTTATGCCTTTTTGATTTTTACCGCATTCAGTCAAATGTTAATTTCCTTTACTCCTTGTGTTTCGTATTTCGTATTTTGTGTTCGTCTTTTTTTTTTCACATCGTTATTTATTAGATTTGACAGTTTTTCACTTTTGTTTTTTGATTTTTGTTGTCTGTGTTATTGTTTGGCATTCTATGATTGGCATTATTCGGTGGTCAAGCTCGTCGAAAACATGGCAGAATTTCTTCCATCTCTGTACATTTGATCTGTGGGATTTGTTTTGGAGTCTGCATTTTTGCACTTTGTGTGAAATAAATGGAAAATGTCTGTAGGTGTTCATTAATTTCATTATCTATAAGCATTCACAGTCGCAGCATTTTTATATATATATTATATGTGAAGGAATGGAAGAAAACGTCTCAAAATCTTCAATAAAAGATGATTTTTAATGACGTTTTCGTTTGCCGCATTTCGTTTCTTGTACTCAGTTATAGCAATCTTACTGCTGTTGATGATGATTGTAAAGTATGCATCTAATATGAATCGTACGGTTACTCGAAAGGAAGAAACACAGACACACATCATTTGTCAAACGGTCTGATGGTATTCCTTTTTAAAAAAATGCTCTTTTGTTTGCATTTTACTATAGTAAAACGCAATTTACCGTGCCATCATTTTCTTGTAGGCTATAAAATATCCAGACAAGTGTATTTCTACAATAAACTGCAATATGTTGTTTTCACTGATCTCAGAATGTGAAAAAGAAATACAATTTCTGACCCGATTCGGTTGGTGTGAATAGCATTATTACGGCACGACGTGCATAATCGGGTCCATTTTTCTATTATGATTTTCCATTTCATTGGTTATGGTGAATTGGTTCATCTCAGGGATATAAATTGTAAACTGTCTTCATTGTATGATGCTCGCGCTGTGTGACTTTTTGATTCGATTTATTCATATTTTCACGGTGGAATTGTCCTTTAAACGCAGGTACACCAACGAAATAAATGCCAACCAGTGGCTCACATACTGTAATCGATTAAAAACATCTTTTGTATTAAATCTAATTCTATTCTCATCGTGTTCTTGTGGTGAAATAAACTTCTGAGTGGCGCATCTTTTATTATGCTTTATACATTTCATATTTATTTTTTTTTTGTCATTTCAGGATGAAATCGCTGTTTTGTTAAGAATTATGGACCATTTTATGATTAGTTTTCTTTTAAACAAATTCAAAAGCATATTCAAGTATGAAAAATGGTATAGAATCTGTATCACTTTTTTAAAACATAAATTTCATAAAATTCTATCTTTTTTTTTCTATTTGTTTCATGTCTCTTAGTCTTCATTCGATTCAAATTATTTGAGTTTAATGTTGTATTTTCAATCATATGATAAATGATCGTGTCGTCAATCGACAGCTATCGAACAGTTCACATCGAAAAACAGTTGATGAGATTCGATTTTTACATGTTCGAAATTAAATTACTTTTCTAAATGAGTACAGAAGAGCGCATTGTAACGTTCACCCTGAGTAGCCAATTCTTATTGTTGCTCAAATAATGAAACTTGTTTAAAAATTCAAAACTGAATTGGAATAGTCGCTCAGCATCCCATGACAAACAGATTCGAATCGAATCATTTGATAAAAAATGTGTTCTAAATAAATGAACATCTTCGATTGACATGTTCTTGTCTTGTGAGATTTTTAACTCTTAACAAATTGAAATCAAATTAATAATCATATTTTTAGTGTGATGGTCGATTCAAATTACTTGATATGAGGTCATTTGTAAAACGAACTTTTTATCTATGTAGTCGTGCTTTGATACCTTTTTTTCCCTTCATCTGTTCAAATGTATACCGTGACATTGACAACAGAAAAAAGTCTTTCAAGCTGATCCACATGAAAAACTCATTACTTACAGACCATTTTTTCGAATCAAAATCGAACTCAGAAAAAAAAGTAAAGAAAAATGTGCACGACATGAGCCGTTCAACTAGGACTATGACTGTATCACTAAATATTGAGCACGAAGTACGACACGAAAGAGTAGAAACTGTCGTAAGTATAAACATAGAATAATTAACAAACATGAAGTTAAGAAAAACGACAAAAACACTCCGATAAAGTGGCAGCAATGAGAGACAAGGTAAGAAGGAAAGAAAGTAACCAGCGGCGAACCAAGACATTTTACAGAACGAAAAAGAAGAAGAAAATATGGTGTCTCATTAAAAATTCAATCATCAATTGGTTCCACATCGACATATCTCTGCATCGAAAATCGGTAGTAATAGGTAATTACGCAGCAACCGAAATACAGACAAATAAATGGAAATAGCTACGCTTACATCAAATTGAACAAAGCATTACGAAAGCGAATCACAGTCTCTCAGTTTTTCATTTATCATCTCACAAAGGTATACACATTAAAAAAAGGCAGTCGGTACAGCAATGAAGAATTGAGTCAAAAGACAAAAATTGAAAAAAAATCAACGTTGACGATAAGACACTATGTGTACCCGATCCACATGCGAGTCAAGTACTATGCGAATAAAAAAAGACATATGCATACAAGCAACATTCAATACACACAACTCAACAGAAAATGAGACAAAAACGCATAGAGGAAAAAACTTGTTCTTCGAACAAAAGAACAACGATGAGCGAACAACATCACAAACAAAAGTACGCACTACTGCGTCAGTATGGATGAACTCCAGAGGCGAGAGCGGGAGAGAGTTATTGTGTTTTGTGATCAATATCGCCATCATTACGATTATCATCACCCAGCTATTACTATTAGTTTTCTGTCAACTTGCTGTGTTTCGGCATACTTTAATCATGAGTTATTATTTATTCGATTTTTTGTCTATCCCGGGTTCCCTTTTTCCACACACACACACACACCACACACACACACACACACACACATACACACAATCATGGTTAGAAAAAAAAAAATCCAAGCATAATGACATTTGTGTTTCTCCTCGTCGCTGGATGTCGTCGATCGGCAAGACATTCGATTTCAAATGAGAGAAAATGATAAAGCAATAATATCGATGTATCGATTGGATTTCGGATTTCAAAGCCATAAAATAATAGAAGAGACAATTTCCACTGAGAATAAACGTGCCGACCGTATTCTTTAGTTTGGTCGGCGATTGGAATCAAATATTTTTCGATGCGTTAATAACAAATAAAACTGTGGTCATAATGAATGCGATTGTCAGTTGATGTAATATTGCGGTCATTTCTTTGTAGTGCAGATCGATTGGCGCTATGAAAATGTCTATAATTTTAACATCACTTCAGTCACTTGACAACCAAACACATAATAGTGCATTTGCTTAAAAACTGATGGCGCATTTGACAACCATGACTTGAACTTATTGTAGTTTTGGTACGTAATGGAAATGGCACCAACTTTTCGATTATCATCACTGAATGTCTATGAAATATGCCAGTTAAAAAATGCCGACAAATTCGGTATCATGTTCAGGCTCTAAATTTCAGGGAGAAAACTAACTTTTTTTCTCATCATCGCATAATGATTCTACAAAAAGTGTCCTGTCAATTTTTAGTAAATAGAAATTCATCTGCCTTTCTGATTAAAAGGCAAACCTCCTGCAAAATGCTTTCCATTATAATTGAAATCCCATTGAGGGATACGTTTTTCGTACTGAAATTACATCGAATGATAGCAGTTGGATAGTTAATAAAATCGATTTGAGAAGCAGGTTTAATTCATATATTCCATTTAAATGCCAAAAATGTCACATTCCTTGGTCATTATTCAAAAAACCTGCAATAATTAAAGCACAATACAAGAAATTTAACTTTATGTAAGCTTTGGTCATTGTTTATTTGAATTTTGTGCGTTGCCTTAAAGTGTCCGCCTCCATGTCAATCTTCGTTTGGCATGGTCTTACTGAAACCTTAAATATTCGTTTAACTTTTCTGTTATAATGCTCAATTCACATTGCTGTAGAAGAATTTCTGTCCTTCTAAATCGGTCAGCTAAAGAATAAAACTTGGCGTAAAAATTCCGTTTTCTTGTGTAATGATGAATTTACCGGAGACATAAATAAAAATGTTCACGATGTAAATATGAACGTGAGTTATTTCGAAATTGAGAAAATGGCAGATGAAGCGCGACCAGCAAAAATGAAATTGAAAAATGATTATTATTTCATTTTACTCATTTTACTCGTTTTCTTTTTTAACTCATCATCACACGCATTACTAAAGCATTTAAAGTCACAGACAACGCCGCAAAATTGAAATGACATGAAGAAAAACAAAAGCATGAAACAGCGCGAAATTATGTATATTCGATTCATAATGCTGATGTATTTTTTTTTTCGCGCAAGAATAAGAAAAAAAAGTGCCAATTGCGTTTGCCAACATCGTTGTCAGTTTTGTTATTCAATCTGTGCCATGCAGATGTCCACAACTTATTCTGTTCATTTTGTGTTGAACTCAATCCAAACGCCTGAATTTTCAATTCCAATTTTACACGAAACGGAAATACACCAATCACAATTTCAAAATTTATTTTATATTTTGGATTCACCACGATTGCATTTGTTTATAACCCGAAAATTGTATATTTCCAAGCTGACCATAATTATACGATGTCTATCGGCAGGCATTCGAGATATACGATATTATATGTATGCGAAAATGCCAGCGATATTAAAGGAAACCCGATAAATTGGATTTTACCTTTTGTCGTGATTTAAATTTTAAAAAAACGACGACCTTCAATGCCAGGTTCAAAAATCAAACAGAAAATGTACAAATGAAATATTTTTCTCCCGTCGACGATGACCAAGATGCAGACGACCCATAATTATTCTCTCTGCGTTTGTTCATTTCAGTTTTTAATTGAATGAAAACTACAAGAAAACCGAAAGCACTCAGAAAGACGAGGAACAGAGAGGGTGAGAGATAGAAAAAAATATGAAAAGTCATTCCATATAAATGAAAACGAATGTGTGACTGTTTGCCCAGACTCACTAATCGAAACATTTCATAATATTTTTCTCAGCGTCACCATTTGGATTTAGTAAATAGCAGTCAAAGACTTGGATTTTAATTTTTCATGATTTTATAATCATATACATTTTGGAATGGCTCGAAATAAACAGAATGGATCAGAACCAGTAAGAATGTGTTTATATAATCAATTTTTTTATTGTTATTTTTGTTGATTAGGCGCCTGAAATTAGAAAATAACTCAATTTGTTTATGTCAATTTGCTTAAATCCGCGTAATTCAAACTAAGAGGAAGTATCCAATTCATTTGTTCAACAATCAATGCACTCTATTCAATGTTACGCGCCAAGTGTATTTCAACTCACATCGAGCAAAACTAGAAGAAAGTGAGCGAATGAACGATTAAACAAAAGAAATCGTTTTACACATTTCACATCACAATAATGAAAAATATTTATTTATAGTTGTATTTTAAATTCAATTCCTCTTCTCATCACGCAATCCACATTGCAATGGGTGGATCACATTGAATTGGCGCTGTGTCACGTTTAGTTCCGATATGTAGAGTCTTTGAACAATAATCATTTGTGAAAAACAAAAAAAAAGTCATTTCACAAGTATTGAGAAGAAAAAGAAGAATTCAATGTGAAAATTACGCCTCAATCTTATTTGCCGACATTCGTTGATAGGAGATACGACACATTCAAATTTGAATTCAATTGAGCTTGATTTCTTTTGGCCTAAAAACAATATATTTTTTTCTTCAAAAATGAGCACATACTGATTAGAAACGAAGCCACGGTGTCAAGGCATTTGACACCGTCAAATGATGTCGCTGCTTACGATTATAATCACTATTAACGAAATAAGGTTCCAAATGTAGTCAAAGGTATTCGATAATGAATGAAAAATATGACTAAAAATTAGACACGCACATGGCATTTTGCATAAAATGCATTGAAACCGACGAATTAAAAAGGCTATTCTACATGTTTTGCGCGCATTTTTTTACCGATTCAAATGACCACGGTGATGCATTCAATTAATTGCTGATAATTTTATGGATTTCCATGTCGGGCGTGAGAGAAGTGGTTTTTTTGTCACTTGCACATATACAGAAATATACAGAAACACAAAGACATACATCGTTCCATTTGATGATTTATGTGACACTAGGAATGGAAAGAGGAACACACCATTATAAAAATTAATGACAATTCCGTTGAATAACAAGTGTCTGACGCATACAACATTTTTAAATAGTTTTCATAATTCCGAAAAAATATTTCATTGTGTCGGTGTTGTTGGTTTTCGAAAGTTAAATCCAATTAAAATTATTATTATTTAACAGCGGAGCATTTCAAAGTAGCTAGTGATTCAAAAATTTCGTCGTGTTCTAGAAGCATTTCGAGTCATTTTATTTCTCTTGTATTATTTCCATTTCCATTTCATATACACGATGTACCTGTGCATTGCACTTACTTATTCAGATCTGTTGCGCTATGATAGTGTGTGTGTGTGTTGTGTGTGTGTGTGTGTGTGTGTGTGTGTGTGTGTGTGTGTATGAGTAAAAGCAAAAAAATATTAAATACTTCGGTAGATTAATTGTAATTGTATTTAACAAACCATCATTTACATAAAAATTTCTGTTATTGCTTCGCGTTCACTTTATTAACTGTCGCTTTTTCGTCATTGTGATGCTCGTTTCACTAGTTTTCTTGTGTTTTTCTGTCTCTTGTTTGTTGTCGCTGGTTTTTTTTTTTTTTGAATATCTTTCTTTGGGTTCTTCAATGTGTTGAACGAACGCACACTAGCGCACATTGAAATCAACTTTACCCATTGGATTCACCTGATTAGCATACAATAGGATTTCACAGAGGACAAAATTTACATTTTTGTCGGTTGAACGAATTTGCGTGACACCATCAACTGAAATGCCAGCACTTCACTGTTTTTACTGTTGTCTCTGTCGCCGATTCGAATTGTGTGCTCATCTTTATGTGTTTCAGAAACTAACAATTAAAATTCAAAATGAGAAACCCTCGCAACAAAGCAAAAGAAAAAAAAAAAGAAAAATATTTTCAAAAGATGAGAATGCTCGTCGAGAAGCACTGTATTTTTTCTAGTGAGGGGCATTTCTGCCTACCTATTATTACAATTAAAATTGTCTATTGCATTTATCGTCATCCAGCTTTAATGCAAATGCAATTAGAAAAAAATATCACGAATGTCGTTCTTCTGTCTCTATCTCTATCATGAAATTGTATCCCGAAATACTAACATTCAATCGAAATGAACACTTTTGATTGTGCCGATAACATTGAAATATGGCTTCCAAGTAGATTACGCGTGCTTGCTAGATATTTAAATCTTATTCATGGAAATTTGAGTTGAATTGTGATAGCTGTTTGATGATAATTTTTAATTTTCTAATATAAATTGTTAATCGAATACAACTGCCGATGTAAATGATTCACGTGAAATGAATGTTAAATTTGTTCTATTGTGATGCTCCAATGGTCAAATGAGATTCATTTGAATTTCCATCTGAAAAAAAATCTCCATTTTTATATTCAGATTGAGAAGACACGCAATATATTTGCACCGTATCGTGTCACGTTATTGCATTCAAGTGCATCGTCAACAATTTGAGAAAAAGGGAAACTTTTACGAGGACAGTTATTTAATGATTTATTATCATGTCGAATTAATTGTATCTCACCAGAAAAAAGACTGGAAGTGATGAACGCACACAAAAGCAACGAACAACTTCACACCATTAAATGTGTAAGCATCAATGAAAATAAATGAAATGAACAATAACTTGTTTTTCTATTTCTGTCGATGCAGCAACAATCACAACATCATTCAAAAATAAAATAGAAAAACGTAATTTTCCGAAACGATGAGACTCTCAATCTTATTTTGCTGCAAAATCAGTTGTCGTTTTATCATCAATTAATGAAAATCTTTTATTTAAATTTTGATGGCATAAAACAACTTATTGTGTTCATCTCGCAATCGTTTGTTTATTTTAATGAGAAAGTCTTATTCGCTCATCTTGCGATTCGCATAAATAATGTCGTATATAATATAAACAATGAGAAAAATGGATATACAAACAGACAAAGAGAGTGAGTGAGAGCGATAGGGGAGAGAGAGAGAGAGAGAGAGGCTAATATAAAACTCATGCACAACGGAAAATAATGTTCTCGCGATATTTTCTAAATCTTATTATATTAATTATGAGCACCCATTTGCTTTATCATCACAAATACAAAGATGCATTTCATATAATTCTCATCGAGAATAAGTAAAAAAGTCATGCAAAATTATCAAGTGGTAAAAAATGTCTACGCAAAGAAATGGAGTTCTTTTGTTGGTGTTGTTGTTAGGCATGTCATCGAGTCATAATCTAATGGTAAAAATGCCATATGGCTGATGAGTAGAACTTATGGATGTTAATACCATGTGAATCAAAAAAGCCAAACTGTAATCAAATACCACAAACGAAAATATTCAGTTTGAACGGACTGGTGTGTATTGCAAAAGTATAAAATTTCAAGCGATACCAAATACAATGGCTTGACGATGATTGACCGCAAATTCGATAATCGGGCAGCCCATTAATTTTCAATTGCAGAATCGACAAAAGCCGACAAGAATTCAGAGTAAGTAGCTGTTTGGATCGGAATGAAACCGAAGAAAATTGTGTAAAAAACAGCACACAATCATTGCACAATAGAAGTTTTTTTTTTCTTTCGTTCGCAGTCGACATTTGTTGGACACCGAAACATGTTGAATGGCCAAATGCAATCAAATAATTGCATGATCGAAATACAGAACCAAACGTTCGTACTCATAAAATTGATGTTTTTCACAAGAATTATGACAGTGCTGATTGGCCGACCGTAAAAGCTGAGGAAACAACACACAGTTTTTTCTCTTCGTCGATTTCGGCATTATATGCATTTGAATAGACTGTTTTTCTAACGCAATATGTGGCATTTTTCTTCAGGTCTCATTTTGTAAACTGCAATTTTTGTTTCGAATGCGAAAAAAAAAATGGAAACCAAGTACATGGAAAACATAGTAACAACGTCAGCAACAAATAAACGCTTTATTTTCAACTATTGTTTGAATTTGGATTGACGAAGATGGTATTAAATATTGAGTTCTGATTTTGCGTGCGCTCCAACAACCCACAAGTATTAGCCAAGAACTCTATGTACCGTATGCATATGTGGGCGAATGTGTCGGCTTTAAAACACATCATAAAAACCAAACATTGCCGGGAGGTACCAAAATGCACTGTCATAAATGTATAAAAATTGGCATCTCTTTGATCTTTCTTCGGCCAAACTAAGAAAATGTACAGTTTTTTCTTGTTTTTCAATGGGTGGTTTTAGATTTACGTAAATTTACGTCAAAAATATGTCATTCTCTCCTTGCAATTTTTCTTATATCTCTTCAAGATAAGATTTTGTTCGTATTCAATAGCACACGAATTGAGCGCAAATTTGTATATATTTTTTTTAAAAATGGTTTTTGGCATACAATAAAAGATCTGTAAGCATGCAATAAGCAACCGGATCTGATTACACTTATGCAATATAAAATTGGAAAGAGATGCAAGTACTCGCATTGTGTTCGGATCGAATTTTGTTATTTTATTTGATTTTCGAAGCGTGCAATATGCATTGTGTTCTGTATTGAAGGGAACGAGAATGAATCCTGATTCTTTTCTATCACTTGAACGAATATGGATATACATTTTTTTCATTTTTTTCATTTTCTTCATTTATATTGTTTAAGAAACAATCAATCGTGTCTATTTTTAAACGCAACATGTTCATTCGATCGAAGGGATTTCTATGCACCAATATTACGAAATATGAATTTTATGTTTTGTTTATTCTGTGTTCTTTTTTTTCATTTCATATTTTCAAATAAATGCTGTTCTTATACTTCCCGTACTTTGTTTCGATTGAAGGTTGTTCGGTTGCATTTACAGACGTTGTCATTGGCTTGAAGATTGTGTGCCTGCACATTCAATTTTTGGGTCATATTTGATATTGAGATCAAAATTCATACTTTGTCCCGAGTAATGTGCATGGCGTGATTAACGTAAGTTCACGTAAGCAATTCAACAACAATGTGGTCGTTATCGTAGCTGCTTTTGATACTTCAGCTCCTGATGTTCATCACTTTGAATTTCAGATGAATATACATTGAGTTTCATGCGATTCCATTGAGAAAATATTGTTGAGCAGCATCTGATGAATTCCATTTATTTCAAATATTTCGCTCTTTCTTTGTCATTGTTTGTGCAGGATGTTACGAATAATAGCAAAGACATTGATTACACTTCTTCCTCGTTTCTCTTACCTCTCGAATTGTTTTGTAATGATTTTCTTTTGCCCGAAGTTTTCATGAGCTGCAATAAATTTGGCAATGTTAAATCATCTGAATAGACGCAAATATTTGATTTCGTATACACTGCACTTTCGAAATTAATCCAAAAAAAAAAAAAAAAAAAAAAAATGTAAAAATGGAAGCCGTCAAATATAAAATTTCATACATGTAATTGTGTGTGTATCGTTGTCTCTTGCGTTAATCCAGTTATATTTAGCTCAGCACAGATTGAAGCAAGTCTGTATGTTTTGTTTGTTTTTTGTGTTGAAAGCGAATGAGAAAGAAAGAAAGAAAGAAAGAAAGATGAAGAGAGATACCTCATACTTTCTATATTTGAATCAGACATTATATCATCTGCTTTCTGTTACACTCAACTTCATTCTGCACATAAAAGTCGTTTCACATCGGTCGAATCGTTTAAAATACGCATTAAATGTTGATCCATTTAATTTAAGTGATCTAATATAAACGCTCTGATCGAAAATAGATAATTTCATATTGCGCGTTTGAGTCGATTCCAGTTTGCTCAAAGTGGACGATATTTACATTCTGTATGTTGTGTTGTGTTTGTGAGTGGATCCCGGCTATGCAATGATTCAATTTGGAAAATGATTGATGGCTATTTTGTAAGCAAAACGAAATACTCGCACTTTGCGATATGAGATGGTGGTGATCACAATGAATTGCCTCATTTGGCCCGGACGATATAAGTTCAGCATTATAACATTAAAATTATCGTTCATTTAATCGTCAAACATATTTGTTTTTTCTTTTTTCATATTTCAAATATTTTCATAAATCTCCTCATTTGTACAAATCGATCAATGAAGTCTGATGTGCCAACCGAAGTAAAAAAGTTGTATTAAACATGGAAATTCAAAGCCAAAACCAAAACTCTAATTATGTGCAATTCTCATTAAGTATACATAACAACCGAAACATTAGTGTTGTTTATTTACAAATAACACCATCAAATAATGTTAAATGGCTGTGTTTGTCATTGACGCTTGAAATTGTGTAAAATGCAATACTATTCTGTCATTGGCTCAAACAACCGAACCAATCACAGCAAAGAATGAACATGTGACAAATCTGTTTACATTCACATTACACCATAAATGTGTCGCATGCGAACACAACAAAGTTTAAATGATAAAATCTACGACACGAAAAAAAAAACAAATCTATTCAACGACCAAACAAAAAGCAAAAAAAAAAAAATAAAAAAACGATGTCATTTTATTTGTCGTGAGCCATTGTTTGATTTCGTTTTTGTTCGGTCATGCACAATGACAGTGAACAAATGGTGACACAACCAATGATCGAACAAACAAAAAGAGAAACAAGAGATGAGTAAAAAAAGAGGCCGAGATACAACAACGACAGAACAACAAGAGGAAAACAACAACAAAACATATAAAAAAACAAACATCTTTATTTTTTGGTCGGTGATTTGTGGTTTGTCGTTTCATTATGTCATCTGAATCGCCATACCCATGTATATGCACACATACAAATCATTATTGTCACGACATTTTGAAGGAATACCTTTTATTTTGCCTCACTGCGTCTGTGTTTGTTATATTACAGCATTATCGCATGCAATATTCATTGTATTGTATTGTTAACGGCTCAAGAGACATGAGACAAAAACAACAGAGAGAAAAAAAAACATTTTGTATGTTGAACATCATTGGGACGAATCTCGAGACAAGCATATTTTTCTATGTAGAATGTCAATTGTGGGAACGAACGCAGATATTTGAATTGTGGCTCTTTATAGACTCTTGAAGATAATGACGCATTTTATGCTTATGCTTTGCTTTGCTTTCCTTTGCTTTCCTTTGCTTTGCTTACATGTGCACATTTGTCTCAAAATTACATCATTGTGATTTTCTTTTTCGAATTAGTATTACAAGCCAATGAAATTATTTCAATTCATATTCAATTGAACCATTTTTAGGGGTGTTTTTTTCTATCCTATATAAATGATTGTCAATTTGGATTGTTTTTCTCCTGAGCTCAAGTGGTTATAAAAAAATGGATTGAGGAAAAGTTTTAAGTCTTAATTCCTGGTGATATTCGATCTCTGTAAATGGAACATACCACTCAAAACTGATTCACGATACATAAACTAAATTTTTATTTCCCTATTTAAAAATTCAAATTCATTATATTCTGAACTCACAATTATCTCTCACACATTGAAAACATTCAACATTAGTTTTGTTGGTTTAAATAAATCCCATCGAACTAAGTTCGTTGATACTGAAATGTTTGCTAGTTGAACAGTAGCTACTAAATACCTTGCAATAACTTTTGTTTTTCAGGCAGATGTGCGCCGCTACCAAGTCTATATAACTTTATATATAGACGTTATACTTTCAACCATACTCAATATTATATAATATGATTTCATGAACTATCTGTGTTTCTCTTTTCGCCTAACCTTGCAACGGTTCAGCATATTTTTTTTTTTTTTTTTGCTCGCGGCACATAGAAAACTTCTTGAATTTTAGTTCACTATAGAATTGAATGAAGAGTTTTAAGTAGGCCATTGTTGTAACTCATAATAATAATAACAAACGATATTCGATGGAAATGAAAACAAGACGAATGAGATGCAGAAAAATCAGTTGCAGACATGTCGCGTCCTATTTGGTTTTGCCTTTGTGTGTTTGTGCATGACTACAAAAAAAAAGGTCGACAGGAACGCATATTAATTGTGTTTAGAAGCAGAAAAAATATGGAAACTTCAAATACGAACTGTTTCAAAGATTGACCATGACAAAAATAATGAAATCACATTCATATGCGACTGTGAAATATTGGAATGAAAATTATTATGTCTATGAGGTCGAGGGTGGATTTTTTTTTGTGCATTCTTTAGTGAATTTGGACTGTTTCGAATCATATTTCACACACACAAATCCAAACAGACAGATACATTGGAAAATAGCAGAAAAAAAAGTGGGATGGCATGTGAAATAGAATACGTTTGTATAGAAAACAAAAAGGGTGATATTTAATAATTTAGCGATTATTTTTGCTCCTACTACCGTCTAGAAAATGCCCGTTTCCTAAACACGCATTGTTAATAATGAACACAATATTAAATGGCTTGGTTTGTATTTAAAACATTGTACATATTCGATGATCATGTAATATGTGGTATTATCCTCATGCCATTTAAATGGGCTCTCAGATGGGCTCTTCTGAATTTTCGGGAATCATCGAATAAACAAATCATCACCGCCATCATTATCATCATCATCGACAATAGCAGCAGCAGTAGCAGTCGCATCATGAGCGTGTCACTGGTTTTACCAATTTTTTAAGCTATTGAATAGATTTACCGCCATGTTCATTTGATGTAAATAGCATATACAACAACGACAAATCAACCCCATTTATTATTATTGTTGTACGTAAAGTCCATTTTGAATGTAATAAATATGCGTGAAATCCAAGTTTGCATTTCATATTTTAATACAGAGAGCGGATTTAATACATGCATTACGTCATTTTAATGAACTCGACGATGTAGTTAGATAAAACGACAAACATTCGCAACGACAACATAGAAAGAAAAACTCGTTGCTATTGTCAATGGCACTGTGAGTGCATATGCGCGACTTGATTGAAGGGTTTTACATTGATTGAGGCGAGGGCTGATACTTGTATGAGACGTGTATATGTAAACACATGCACACTTCAAGTAGGCTCTTATTAAATAAATCTCAAATACAACAACAAAAAAATTGACAAATAAAAAACAACTCCGGAATGAAAACATTCAATGCATACCAAAAATATGGGTTTTTTTAAATTTAAAATCACAATAACAGACGCAAGAGATGGCAATTCAAATGCATCTCATGGAAATTGGACGTTTGCTACAGTCAATGTTGTTAAAAGTATTTCGATTACGCCCTTTCCGACTGAAATTAAATTTGAATAGCCGGACAATTATTGAAAATGGTTGTGAAAGTTAATAAAATATTCGCCAAATGCCAATCCTTTTATTCAATCGACAATATTGTTCATTACAAATATGAGAATATACTTCAGAATGAAAGAAAATTTGTCTTGTTTATACATTAAAGATTTATACACACTCTGAAATGTGAAGAACCAACAAATGACAAACTATATTTTCTATTGTGAATTATGATGATTTCAAAATAAACAAAGAAATTTTTCACAATTAATTAGGCATATGGACCAATTTAAAATGATTTTTTTCTCGTAATCAAGTGTTTCGTAGAGAAATTTAATATTGATTTGATTCACACTATTCCAAACAAATGAGATCGTTACGAGTCGATTGAGTGAAGACGAGCCAATTTCTGAACTTTTCAGAGAGTGTAGTGAATTCATTGACAATAGGAGAATGTTACACGCAGCACTAATGATGAGCATTTCCCTTTGATGGGTCGGCCTAATGAAAATAAAGAGAGAGAGAGAGAGAGAGAGAGAGAGAGAGAGAGAGAGTTAGAGCGAGTTAATCGGTATGCGTCAATTGTCGGTGTTCATGAACCCCTATCAATACGAATGATTTCTTTTTACTGAGTTGAAAGAAATGCAAAGATGTGCTTGGCTCAGCTCATTTCGCTGATGATTCCAGAGAAAATGTGTTACACTTCATGATGATCGTATGTGGCGAAAATTGTGTATGCGTCAGTTGAGAGCGTAGACAGTTAAACGTTGTAACATCATAGGCAGGCAGTAGCAAAAATCGACTGTACGGTATGTAATCATGTAAAATGTGTGTATTTATATGGATTATGATCGTTTTGCCATTAATTATATTCCGAATAAGAAAACACACACACACACGATACGTATTACAGAAAATCGTACGGCCGCCATATGAATTTAATACAATTTCATTTTTTTCTACGTTTATCGACGGTTTTTGTCTATTTTGGTGCATGTTCGCTCACTCTATCGCTCGTTCGCTCTCGTTTGTCGACGAGTGACCGGTGAGCGTGCAGCCGTTAAAAACTACACTCTCATGCGCATACCTGATTGATATATTGTCTTTCACAATTAAATGCACAAACATGCCATACAAAGCATTGAAATGCAGCGCATCGAGGAATCTATTTTCCATTTTGCCATCGCACGTTTTGTGCTCAAACCAAATACACACACACACGCGCACATTCAACATTCTCCGTTTACTCGATCGTTCGTTGGCAAAGCATTTGGCATTTCAAGAGTGGCTACTTTTGTTTTGCATTGTGCTCTTTTTAAATTTAATATTGTGCTTCTTTTTTTGTCTTAATTGATAGGTCTTAGCAGTTGCAGTTGCATTAGTATTGTAGCAAGTATCAATTTGAAGAAAAACAAAAATTATTATGCGCGCAATCACTGAGTTTTTGAACATGTACTCATGAGACGCAGCAACGGTAAAGTTAAGTTATTTTGCGCGATGTTTCATGGTTTTGAGTTATTTCTTTTTTTTCCTTCGTTGGCATATCTCGCATGGTTTTGTTTTTCCTCCAGAAAGTCATCCGTTTTATTCGAATGACTTTGACCATACTCAAAACGAATGGACAATCAGATTTTCTTTTCTACTAAATATAATTAATTACAATAAATTTCCATTAAATTAAGAATTTTAACGTTTTTAAATTACTCGATTAAATTCAATTATTCAAGATTCGAAAATATTCCAGAGAGTTAAATAGTTTTGCCTATACTAAGTGAGCCAAGTATGTTCTCATAAATCACTGAATCATCTACTACTTCTTCTTCTTCTCCTTCTTCTTCTCCTTCTTATCAATAAAGATTCACTGGACATGGAAACAATGTGTATACCTTGGAATTTGCAAAGTAATTCAGCAATCATAAAAGATTTCACCTCATCTTCCGACCGCTAGTCCAAATCATTCAAGATGATAGCGGATCAATTGAACATTTGCACTGTGCAATATTGTGATGATATGAACAATAAGGCGATACCAATCAAAATTGCATGGTATCTTATAGCGAATAGATAGATAGTGATTGTGGGTCTTGTGTGAGCCTATTCACAATAAAATTTTAGTCTTCAGCCGCGGATATTAAAGTTAATCAGCAGTCACAAAAGAAAGTCTTTGTATTCGTAATTGTAGTATTTAACAGCATTTGCATGCTTGGATTTGCATCAGAATCATGCATTTCATGATTATTTGGTTAAAGAATGATTGATACTGGCTGAAAAAAAATTATCCAATAATTTACAATTTCTACTGTCCAATTGTGAAAGTAGCAGCGACATGTGTACAATTGGCAAGAGTGCAAAAACAATGCACAAGTTGCAAGTAAATGATTATTATCAGTTATTAGCGGTGAATTTCATTTGGTCCAAAAGCACAAAAGAGACATTCTCAAGTGCCAAGAGAGAAATGTTATCCTATTTAATTGTTATGGGGATTATCGTTAGTAAGACCATTCACAGCATCACATCGTATTGTATTGTCGTCACATAAATTAGTCATCGATCATTAAATGTTGTTGTACTCATTCAATTTCACAACAAATCGTGTTTATTATGTGACGGAAGGTGAAGGAAATTTAAATGAAATTAAGTCATGGTGTCACTCAATGCGGTATAAGAAGTTGATGGTTTTTCATTTCCTTTCCTTTGTCGTTTGATGAGCTGCTTGAAAAGCCTTTCAACTGCACTGATTTCAATCGAGAGATAGTTTCATCAAGTCTCGTTTTTTTCTTCTTTTCTCCTTCTTGTTGTTTTGTGTAGAATTTTTTTATTGTGTTTGGTTCTCTTGAGCACTTCACATAATCGCGTTTTTCAGATGAGTTTTCTAATCGGTTCCGATATTCAATAGCATTAATATGTAACGACTTCTCATTAATTTCATTTGACGACACGATAATGATTGCTGTTCGCTCTCTCTTTCTTTCTTTCTTTCTTTCTTTTTCATCGTCTATTGCAATAATGTGATTATGACGGCACCGAAACACCAATAGCGTTCTTACTTCAGCACGTAATTCATTTTATTTATGAATGTTTTTCTTTACTTTTAACAACCAATACAATATTAAATAGCCGCAAATAAAGAAGATAATTTCATTGGTTCGGTTCTAGCCATCGATGATGATGACAACAATAAAAGACAACGTGCTGCTATAAATACGAAACGATTGCATTACGTCAAAAGAAAACCGACGATAATACAATTATATTGTAAACAATAAGCGACACTAAAACTCAAGACATCCACAGACTAAAATATGAAAAAAGCAGTCCACTATGATGGACAAACCGAAACTGAAAACCGATTAGAATACATTGAGTGTGGAATAAGATGCAAACACCGTAATAAACCGGCAAAATGAATGCCGTTCATCGTTTGAAGATGAAAGGAAGAAAAAAGCAGAGAAATAAAATTGTCATTAAAAATAATTGATTTGATTTGGTTTGGTTTTTGAATATCTTTCACACAAATAAGATCAAACCATGGGTATGTGACTACTCGTTGACGAACATGATTTGGACGCTTGTTTTTAATCCAACACATTCATCTTTCGTTCAGAATTGGTTCTTATACCAATATACAATAGTCTAACGTTTTGATTAGCTCATAAAATCCATTCGGCGGCTCTGTCGTTCTGTTTACTCACTAATTTTCCCACTTCTTTCGTTGACTCTTTTTGATCACATCGTCATTTTCTTTCTTTTTTTCTGTTTTTTTTATATTCCAGCGATGGGAAATTCTGAAAAAACAACAACAACAACAACAACAAAAACAAAAAAAAAACGCTTCAGTTGGATTCGCTCATTTGACGAAGTTTGTACCTCGTTTACATTCAAGCCGAATCTATAATTTCAGAAGCAAAAACGACAAGAATTATGTTCAAATTATGTAATTATCCTTTGTGTTGCTCATAATGATGGATAAATTCATCGGATATTTCTAATAATCGCTTGATTTGCCTGAATATATCTTTTGTGCGCTCTTTCTTTATACAGAAGATACAGAAGACATTGAAATCAAATGTCGATATTGACAATAGACACACCATTTGATACAGATTTTGAGCAATTTTAATGGCTGTGGGAGAAATGTTCATTAGTCTATTTTTCTGGCGACCTTTCACCACACAACGAAACATTATTCAATTCAATGAATCTGCAGACACATTCTTTTGCCATTCTCATTATACTGGAATTGATCTTTCTTTTTTTTCATAAAACATTATATTCACATTGTTTCACTTCCGATTTTAACATTAAGGAAGAGTTGATTTGCTCAAGAAAGAGAAACAACAACGAAGTATTTCATAAAATTAGAGCATTCAATTCATAATGTAATTCGATTCATAATTATGCACCAGGTTTTTCGAATGCAACAGTTGCGCATTGTTTTCCTATCTATCCACATTACGATTCGATTAAATGCGGTTTTCTACCATACTGATTCTCTTTCACTATGGGTGGTCTTATGTGCAATTCAACAGATTCAAGTCGCAAATAAAATCGAAAACATACAATGTAACACATCCAAAAAGAGAACAAGAAATGGGAAAGAACACATGAGCACTGATATACAAAATATGAAACCGAATTACTGGAGAAAGAGAGAAAGAAAAACGGTATCATTTCTGTCATGCGAAATAAATATAGAAATGAAAATAACAAATAATACAATTCATATATCGATAATGAATCAGAAATTTTGCTAGATCCCATAACTTGATTCTATGGTCGGTTAAAATATAAGGTAGAAAGTAAAATAATGACGAAAAAAAGAAATCGAACGAAGGCACGAGAAAATAATAATCGAAGAATTATTTGAGAAAGTTGAGGTAATGTGGCAGGTCCAATGACCAAACAGAATCAAAGCACAAATACGAGAAACAATGGCACCGCATCCCGAATAAGAAGCAAATCATCCGAAAAAGGGAAATGAAGGGAGCGAGAGAGAGAGAGAGAGAGAGAGAGAGAGAGAGAGAGAGAGAGAGAGAGTGAGAGTGAGAGGATGAGACGTGCTTCTATTGCAGATTGAGGAAACCAATCATCGTGAATATTGTATAACTTATTAATGTTTTGGAAAAAAAATATTTATGATATAGAATTTGCTGCTGACCGACAATCGTAGTTATAACCGAAACAAAGAATGAAGCAAGTTGTTGAAATGCGCGTAACTTAGCCGACAAAGGCAAATACAAAAGAACGATTTGGGTAGTCGATGATTTTTTCTATTGTTTGGTGTCAACAGGAGGGATGCACGTAACAATGCATCACTGACTTGATACTATTAAATCTTAAAGCTGTCGCAATTCATTGTACATTTCAAAGATGCATTCACACACAGAGGCAATTCAATCTCAGCGCCGTTACACCGTTTCGATATCGCAAAGAAGATCAGGCAGTGACCGCGAAATTAAATTTTTAAAAATCATCATCGTTATTATGTTCGTTTGCCTAACATTTTTACAATTCGTCATGCTAAGAATTTCATTTATCGATGAATTATGTGATTGCATAATGCAATGTCATATGGTTTATGAGAACGAACCGAAGCGAATCAAACTTTCGTATAGAGAAATGCTGATTATTAATTGACTTGGATATAAAAACCATCAGCTTACTATTGGCGTCAACATAAAAGCATGAGCCGCCAACAATATTTCAATTCAACACTTTGCAAAAAAAAAGAAAAAATAAGAAATTGATCGAATGATTTTTATAAAAAAAAGTTCCACTTGAAAATCAAGCAAAAACAAAGTGCCATTGAAAGATTAATTATTGTGCGAATATGGGTCGACGTTTGATCTACCCTTTCATGTGTTTTATTATTTTAGACATGAGAATAAGCGGCAAGATCTTTTGCTTTTGTGTCATTGTCTACCTTCAACTGGTCAATCATTAAATGTGATTGAACAAATGGCAGCCAAAATGCAACGGATAATCTAGTCCATGCAAACAACAGATTGATGTCGAGTCGTTCAGACATCCTTTTTGAAAATGCCAGACGCTTGGCGGTTCCGTTTTTATTGAAGTCACACATTTCTCCTCAAGTTTTCATTGTCCGTGTGGAAATCTCATTTGTCTCGTATTTGCCCATTTTCCGCTGAAAAATACAACTCTGGTCCATTCAAATGACAAATACAAATTACACTTCAGACATTTTACTAAAAATACCAGCAAAACACAGACGAAGGGAATCAGTCGAAGGAGAAGAGAAAAAGAAAAAAAAAAACTTGTTGTGAAAATAGCAACTACACAATAATGGATATTGATCTATTATAAAGAGAAAATCGCATTGAGAGAATCAAAAATGTTGCTGAAAATTGGCATTGTTCCCGAAACGAGTGCACCACAAACAAACTGAGCAACACACAAAAGAATCGAAAAAGGATTTATATTTGTTTGATAATTGTTTCGAACAAACTGTTGTATGTTTGTTCATTGTCATTGTGTTACATTTGTTACAAGCCATTTTGTGTGCGTTTTACAAGGATCAAATATGAACTGGAGCGCTGCTGTCGCCACTCTGTCGACCCAACTTCAAAGACAATTGACCGATACTATGATGCTGATGTTATTGCAAAAAATAAAGTAAATCACCTAAACAAAAGAAAATGAAAATGAAAATGAAATTACAAACACATAAAATAAGTGAACATCTCGGTTAGCCATATTCCTCTTTCATTCTTACATCCTTGCCATCTTCATCGTTTCGAAAACAATTGAATTTTTCTAATATTTTGATTGTTCATGTTTTTCGAACGTATTGTTATCTCTTTATTTGCCGAGTTTTAATATTTTTGTAATTTATTTGATCGCCTTTGTTTCGAAAGGTAGGACTCAGCTACCGTATAATGCTGTTTGTGTTTTGAGTTTTGACATACGGCCATTGTTTCGCTACTGAATTTCGCATTTCATGCGTTGCGTATTTTCCAATATAATAATTGCTTTTTTCCTCTTCCAACGTTTGTTGATTTTTCTACTTCTTCTTCTTATTTTTCTTTATTTTTTTTTTTTTTTTCAAATGAGCCATTATTTGTTTGTGATGTGTGATTTCATTTCGTTACGATTGAATTTTAATTAAACCAATCGAATAATTGTCGATTGAAAACACAACTCACGTATTTTTGTATTTTCGTATTTTAATTGTTTTCTTTTTTTAAATTGTTTCTTTTTGTGTATGTTTCATTACACTCTTCAATCTTTCGATGGCATAAAATTGAATGAATTTGAAACAACAACATATCATTTAGTTCGATTAAAGTTATTGATAATTGAACAAGCTCATTGCTGTTAAAAGGCCGATAATTAGTCCACGCACAGTTAAAACTAAAAAATCATTTAAAATGCCTAATAATTACGTTTTGCTTTTACATTTTGTGCATTGTTTTTTCCCTTTCTCTACAAGTTTCCCATCACTTCAGTCATTTAGGTTAATTGGTGATTTATTTCATTCATCTAATTCTTTTGAGCTGCGATAAGAGTGATATTTTAGCAATTGAAATGGAATTTAATGAGATTTGTTAAATTGATAAATAAATGTTCAAATTTTACTGCTTTGCGTCCAAATCAATTAATTCAGGATTCAATTGAAAATTGTGAATTAAGTTTCATTGCACAGAAATTGATGCTTCTCGAAAATGATCACTAAATTGAAAAGATAACAGAGAGAAAAAAAAATTGATTATTACTCAACATCGAGTTTAACAAGAGAATGGAAAATCAATTAATCAACATAAAACCGAAAATACACACACTTTGGTTGAATGAAGGGTTTTGAAATAGTAATTTAACATAAAATATGTATGTCAAAAATCACCTGAAAAAGCAAAAATTGAATTGGCGTAGGTTTTCCGTTAGCACGGGTTGAATAGCTGACAAACGGACGCGTGAGCCGGCGTGCTAAAGCAAATGATATTGGAAATGCGTGTTTGTTATCACAAAGCATTTCAAAGCATTTTCTATTCATAGAGATAATAAAACGAAGCCGCACATCAACTCGGTATTATTATCACCAGCAAATGCGTGCATACACATATGAAGCGCAATAATAATACGGGAGCGAGCAGACACAAGTGTAAATACACTTGACGTGATGCGTGAATGTGATGTGCGAATCAAACATAAATATTTAATGGCATATTGAGTTATTATTGCGATTTTGCAAGTCAAGCTCAATGCTCGTCGTGCGCGCATTTGATATCGTTCGTCCCCCGCAATCAATATTAAATCGTATGTATTTTTGTGCATTGTATGGTGAGGCTTCCACAACCATGTGCATATGTGCATGGTACTGAGCAGTAAGTACAATAGAAACTGTGAAACCAGCACCAGCTAAATCAAACAATCAAATCGAACTAATGCGAATAAGGCAAGCATTTGCCACATTCAATATCGTAACAAAACGATTCAGGGGCGATAAAAATAGCGTCACAATACACACATTTCATGTGATCGCGAACAGCGGACGCTGACATCGTGGCCAACCAACAAACAAGCTGAAGAAAGAAATAAATTTTAAAAACACACACAACCAGTTGAAATGGAAACGAATATTAAATGAACAAAAATGTGCACGATGAATAACGGCCACACGCTCATGTGAATCCAAAAATAAAAACCAAAGCAAATTCAAACCAAATGGAAAAAAAATGTTCAAGCTCCGCTGCATTATTTTTTTTTCTGTCGATTCGCACTCGATTTCGAAGGAAAAACAAATAGCAAAAGCAAAACTTTTTTTATTACTAATTAACGCAATAACGCGTTCCAATTAATTTTTATTTAATTAATTTAGATGTGTCTTTATTTGACCAATCAAAAAGTGATCAAATTCATTCATTCACAATTTTTATTTCGATTTCGTCAATATAAATTTATATCATTATGCATTCGCAATGTTGATGAAAAAATTCAGTGGACCGCATCGAATAAAATCCATTGTTTACTCAAAAAAGGATCTATCAATTGCAAGACGTGCATAAAGTCTATGTCATTAAGTCAAGTTGTCAAAAACAACCAAAGACTATCAAACGACATCATTGTTTTGACATGGTTTCTACGTTTTTAAGGTTGAGCACCCACAATTGGCGTCGTTATTGTCGGTATCTTCGACTGCAAATATTCGTTTTGCAAATATCAACAAAACGAAAATAGAAATGTTATTAACGCGAATTGAAGAAAATTTTCACATTTTTCTTCAAGTGATGATGTCTTTAGGCGTACGAGCACGCGCATTTCAGTTTGCACAACTCAATGTTGTACTCTTTTTTTCTTGTTTTTTTTTCGCATTGAATTTTTTTGCGTAAAAAATTGATACTTTCTGTTTGGCTGAATCTGAGGCTCTCGCGCTGTTTACAACCGCTGTATAGCAATTGCTACATTGCACCTAACAAAACACCACATTCAGTTGCAAATGTATACGTTGGATTTTTCCCTTCAGTGATTAAATAGGAGAAAATTTGCATAAAACAATAACACCAATTGCCATTCGAAGTATCTCTGCAGTTATTATTGTATGTCTTTTTGCATTTAAGCGCAAAAAAAGACCATCAAATCGTGCTACTTGGTGGCTCGACACGCAAACCATTCAGTCAGTTAATAATGTCGTTTGTACTCGTTTCGTTCTTTTATTTTTCTTTCGTTTATTCGTTCGTTTGCATTTTGTTTACGAAACCAGCAAATGTTATAGAAAAAACTTTAAATTATTAATAAATCGATTGAAAAATAGCAACGACGACATCAAACAAACAATAATAAACAGTGTGCAAGTGCATGTTGGGCTCGAATTGCAATGCGATATCGATACCAATGACGATGGGCATATTGGCATATTTTTCATTTCTTCGCGCAACAGCACGAAATCAATGTGGAAAAACATTTCGAATTTCAAAGAAAAACAAACATGGCATTTTGCATTCTGAGCCGATCCATGCCGAGCCAAATCAAGCCAAGCCAAAGTGGCTTGTAAATATGAATTTCTTAGCAAAAATTACATATATGGTTGAGTTGTGTCAGCTCATTTGAACAGTCTCGGAATCAATGAGAGAGTATACGGCAATGCCACACACAATACAAGCACGAATTTAATCCAATTGTTTAGTTATTGTTGTTTGTTTTTTCGACGAGTCTATTGGTTACTTCTTTTTTACTTCTTTTCGATTCTCAATTGATACATTCGATCGATTTAATCATTTACTCACTCGAAAGTCGAAACGCAATCAAGGTAAAAGAAAAATAAACCATACAGTCTTGCATCAAAACATAGACAATCTTTTTCCACATTTATTTTTGTGTTAAAAATGTTTTTTTTTTCTTTCATTTTACTCGCTTTTGTGGAATAGAAATGTCCTCAGCAATAACAACTCATGTAAATTACAACAAAATATTTTATACTTCAATGTCGAAGAAAGGCACTTTTAACAATTACAATAAATGATGCTCCAATTTAAATTTCACACAAAAAAAGGGGTTCGAACCTTTACTCGACCCATCCTAAAATAATATTCGTAGTCGAAAATTGATTTTATGGATGAACAAAATTACAAAATTGACAAGGTTCTTGGGGAATCTAACTGTCTTTTTAAAGTAATTGGTTCATTCATCATTTGTTCCGTACGGAAGATGCCGTTTGCTTCTTTAACAGTATTGAAAAAAAAAAAAAAATGACCAAACGATGTGTGTGTTTGGAAGTTTTGTGCTTGGCTTAGCTATGTTTAGCACAGTGTTTACAACTTAATGACAGGCCATTTCCAAAATTCCAATTAACAAATAACAACATTACAAGAGAAGCATTTTTTTCCGGCCTACAACATTCCATTACCGAAAGCAGTCCATTTCCGATTTATTGCTGTGCAAATTGATGTTTACGGAAGAAATGGAATGGCATCGTGTGTAGCCATTGTCGGAATGAAAAAGATCTAATTTAAAGCCGTTCACTATTTCAATACAGTCGAGACAGATACAAAAAAAAAAAAATGGAATAAAATGACGTGAAATGATGTAAATGCATTGCATGCGTTTGTATGTGTGTGCTCGACAATTGAGTAAGTCATAAAATATTTATTGTCACATGGAACCAAGTGTGCACTTTAAAGGCGAAGAAGACACAATCACATTTGATTCTTTATGGTTTTATTGTTGATGTGTGACTTTACTATAAGCGGCTACTTCAAATGTACACATTTTCAAATGGTCTAATTTTTTTGTGCCTAACATCATAAGTTGGAATTGGTTTGGTTTTTTGTCCAGTTATGAATGTTCATTGTTGAAATATGAAAGGAGAGCACAAAACAGAATTAGTGAGTGTGAAAGACATGCATGTGATGGAAGTCATGTTCGGCATAAGCAAAATATGATAAGGTCATTTTTATCGCATTGCAACAAAGACTCTTTTTTTTATTGCTTCCCATGCTCCCTTCGATTTGAAGGTTCTTCTAGTATTTTTATTGATGAAATCCGTTTCCAGAGCAAGTGGATGGACGTTTCTTTTATCAACAACGATGCCAATTAGTCACAAATGCGAGCACATTTCATCACTTTCTTTCGTAGCTCGTTATGATGTTTGCAATTTAAGGTAGATCATATTAGCGTCATAATTTACCATCGAAATCATAAACGATCGACGAAATGAACGGTGTTTCACGTCAATTTAGTTTTGTTCATACATCGCTTTTTTTCCGTCACATATTGTGTATGACTATTGTTGGTAATTTCTGCAACGGCAATCTATCACAACACAATCTATCAAATAGGTACCATGATGGCAACCGATTTTATACTGGCGCAGAACAATAAAACATATTAAATTTAATATATAACACTGCCATATGCACACACGTACAACCTAATTAGTCACATTATTATCATAATATGGAATTTTGATGATGAAGAAAACACAGTCGCCTCAACAATAACGGACGATATAATATATTTTTATATTTTCTTCTTCTTTCTTCTTCATCTTTGGTTTTAATCGTCCAAGAGAAACTTAATATTCAATGATTGTGCATATGGACAGCATCACTGCACTGCTCGCACCTCAAATACAAATACAAAAGAAGCGAATTGTGAAAATTAATGAATAGCCGTCGATATGAAAACCAAATGCCTAGCTAAATGAACGAATTATATCATTAAGAGCCATCAAAGCGTTGAAACCGTTTCTGGATGTTTCAATTTTTTATTCGCCGTGTTGATGTGTGTCTTTATTCTCTCTTTATGAGCAAACATTTCCAAGTAGATTTGGAATTTTTGTTGTTTTGTAGTTTTCTTTTTATTTCATCTAAGACAAAAATCACAGACATGAAAGAAAATGTTTAATTTTAGCACAAAAAGTGTTTCTGCGTTACAGTTACGACAAATGTTAAACTGATTTACAAAATGCGAACGTGTTTTGGTCACTTGATATAAAAATGTTCGAGTTATTATAGTAAAATACACTTTTGATGATAATTCTTTGTGACGATTATCTCGTATTATTTCTTACAGCATATGAAATTTCGTCAAGGTTACCGTATTTTATCTTATTAATCCAATCGAAAATGGCACATCGTTAAAACTGTTTCGCTATCCAAAGTCACTTGTTTTGCAGTCATTTTGGCTGAATAACGAGTGTGTGTGTGTAAATGGCTTACAAAATAAGTTGTGATATTGGACGTTCAATTGGTCAAGAGCTGGAAAATTGTGTATACGCTTGGCATATGTGCGGTTTTAATAACAATTTATAATGAAACATACGCGTACAGAGTGTATTCAAGTGCGGAACAAAACTGTAATTTTTTCCACTGCTTGTTATGTTTTTGCATTCTTTTTTTTTTCATTCATATCAATTAGAAATTCGAATGAACCAATTCCAAGAGCATCTGATGATGTATGTTTGCAGTATGGGCAATCAAATATCCTGCCTTTTTCTTTAGTCATTCAAAATACTCATTTCCAATATTGTGATCCTGATCAAAAGTTGTGTAAGTAAACACCTTTTCAAATTAAATATGGACCGAAGCGACTAAGAATTGTACGGTCAGCACCAGAACTTGAATACAAAATGCACATATGCTCTGTGCTATCTTCCTTTAGCGGGTATGAAAAACGTTCAATCGATATCTCGATTTTAAAATGGCATTTTATGGGCTTGAAAAACAGCCGTAAGTGTAATTACAATCCTTATTTATACTTTTTTTTATATTCGATGTGGCTCTTATTTTGTTTCTCATTTCGATATCGGTCGTCAACATGCCGCATTTTTCTCACTCGCTCGGTCTTTTTTATTTATATAAAGAATGTTCAACCATGTATACAATATGTTGTGTCGTTTGGATTTGTTTTCAACTTTTGGCCTCTTGTGTGTATTATTCGATTATATTTCTTATTTCTCTGTCAATTTCGACCAATCCGAAGATTTGGTTGGTGCCGTTTCGATGTTCATAATAATAATCATAAACAAGTACACATTGAACCATACATCAAATCCACTTCATATGGCTTCAAATTGCAGTGTTTTCCCTTCTTCACGACGTTTTTCATGTCTCTCTTTTTCGCTGTTATTATTATGGGCAAGACGAACGAAGAATTTGTAATGGCTTGTGGTGTTGGACAATTGACACTCAATTGCCGTTGGCTACATACAATTTTATTTGGAGTTTTGTTTTCGTTATTTTTTTTACATTTGTCAGATATTACCAAGCAATGCATGTGGTGCTGTACAATATGTTGTTCTTCCGTTCTCATTTTTATCTTCATTTTGCACAAGAAGCATGTCTCTCTTTGTCATGCTCCACTGTTTGTGTGTCACATGTTCGGTTCACTAAGTGTTGTTTGCTTTGTTTAATGGAATTCTTATTATTAGCCCATTTATATTTCGATAACTTTTTTTTGTTCTTTTTTTTTCTTTTTGCAATGACCGGTTATTAAATTGAACGATTCAGTTGTTTATTTCAATGTATTTGACGTGTTTGTATGAAGGGCGAAAAATGAAGACGTCGCTACAACAGCCAACGCACTATAGTTATTTTCCGCTTGGCGTGACAAAATCAAATTTTCCATTACGTGCGCATGTAATTTGTCACCACGCCTCTTGAAAATAGCGTTCCTTTTTTTACCATTTTCTTCTTATGTCCATTTTTTTGCACACACTTTCTAACCATATTCCGGGTTTTCATGTACTCTTGTGTTTTTTTTTTCCTTTTCTTCTTTCGGTATTCGGCAAGTATACTCGAGGTGGCATTCGCTATGGTTTTCTGTGTACGAAATAAAAATCTCTAATGTATTGAATTATGAGCGTTGTCGATAAAAATCAAATGTGAAAATGATTCAAAATATGATTGCCATTAATTGCTGGAATTTGTTTTGGGCACTTTGATTTGGTTGAATATTTTTGATTCGATTTACCGCTTGCTATTCATAATTTGGCATCTGTTACTAACTTGGAAAATCGATTTTCCCAAAGAGGTTATTTTTTTTTTCACTCATCAAATTGCGTTCAAATGTGCAAATTCACAATTTATTCGTTCGATAAATTAGGCTATTCGTACGTGACAATTGTGTAAACATTTACATCGACCAAATCGATTCACGCGATACAAATTTCATTGGTTGATTAAGGTATTTCTCGTCATGACTATTAGTTATGTTAAAATGAAAACTAGAAAAAATGAAGAACGAACATCATGCTGAATAAAAAAAACGATTTAAACCGAGAGTGGGATGAAAATGAGCGAAAGTATTAAATCAAAATTAAGCGACAATGATTTGAATAGTCTGTTGATTTCTTTTCTACATTCACAAGTGTACGCATGTGCAATACTTTGTCGCATTTTCATGTACAAATCGAAAATAAAAAGAAATAAAAACGTAACCGTATGAAATCCATATTCTATGTATAAAACGGGGGGAATCCTTAGAACAAATCACATTGAATTCAACATTAGTGGGAAAAAAATTGAAATAAATGAAATAATGCGTGCTCAAAGACTGAAGTCAAACGAAATTTTTCCAACAAATGTAAATATAGAATCGCAATCGATGCGATCAGGAAAAACAGAAAAAAAAATCATTTTATTGAAAATTGAATCCACATAGAATTTTCAATGTGTCGTTTCTGGCTTATGTATAAAAATTGATATAATATAGCACAAATACCAGCCTGCAAGTTTTGATTCACACATGAAAATCAACTAAAAACGGGCAGGCTACGACAAACTCAAGTTAAAAAGCAATATTTGTTCAAAAATAAAATGTGTGATATGTGAATAGCAGCCAATGCGAATATCAGACAAAGTTTTTCCTTCACATATAGCTATGTACAGTGAATAGAACACCAATACACTCAACAAAATGAAAAAGGGACACACCAATACAGCCACGGAAAATAACACAAAATAATGTGTCTCCAAATGATATCTAGCGACCAACAACGACATAATCGAATACATAACGAAGTAACGACGACTACAACGACTACGACGACGACAACGATTTTCGAACGGACATCCCACAATTGAAATACATAAACACACCGAGAGTCACATACAATAGTGTGCTCAACATGCGAACGGCACGAATCTCTGCGACAATAAATACACACAATCATATGCCACTGATTGGTTTCTGCGTCTCTGTCTCTCTCTTTTTCTTTCCAAATACGTTTTTTATTTCGTTTCGATATACGCGCGTGCATTTCACACAACTCACAGCTACTGCTAACACAGCAAGCGGTGCGAATGTCTTAGCGTGTCTCTTTACTTTGCGTGTAAATCACACATAGAACTAGAAAATCATTTTGGTTTTGGAAAAACTTTCAACTATTCAGTAGTTGTGCAAACTGTTAAAGAAATATCACAAGCGTAAATTCTTTGCTTAATCTCAAGGTTTTCTTAAATAATGTCCAAAAATATTTTCAGAATACGTTTAGTTGGACAAATTTGTTGGTTTAAAAGCTGAAAACGAGAAGATTTATTCGTAAATCGAACGAGAAAAATTCCATAAACTTCGGCAACAGTTGTTTAGTCAAAATGAAAACGAATGATGATTAAAGAAGAACAAAGGAAAGCTAATAAAATCCGTAATTTATCTATTAATTTCAACATAGAAAGATAGTAAAAGCGATTCAATAGCTAAACCAATTTCCCCTCAAAATTCCTATTCAAATCAGACTGTCGCATGACGTGTTGCATTCAATACGCAACATTACATTGCAAAATGTTACGTTACATTTAAAAATGTTGCATTGCTTATGTTATATACACAGCAACGGTCATATGACGTGTAATATTGTATAGGGAAAACTCTGGCACTCAATCGACTACATAGCTTATGTTTCAAAAAACAATGAGGCATAACATCATGAGCAACGAGTGAATGCATTTAGTCAACTAGCAAACATCAAAACATACAGAAGATAAAACGATAAGCGAGCATCGAGCGATTCGATTTTCGTAACGATTGTTCTGTCAGTTTTATTCGAAAATAAAATAACATTTTGCGCAAGGTCACAAATTTGATCAAAATTTTTGTAAGAAATTTTTCGAAAATTTCAAACATTTCAGTTTTCTATTTTCTCTCGATATTCTCAATGCATTATAAAGACCAAAATTTGTGAGAAGAGAAAAAGTCGATTGTGAAAAGCAAAACGATAAGACGATACATTTTGTGCATTTTTTTTTTTTCAATTAAATTCAAATAAAGTACATGTTTTATCTGGATCAGCGCGCATCAAATAAGCTCCTGCTGTTAAATGGATGATATTAAATAATTGCAAAAGGAAAAAAGAAGAAGAAACATTTAGGAATGAACGCATTTTACGAATAATAACAATAATAAGACTAAACACACGCTGATATCGCTCGAGCGCATATAATCCATCGGAATATGATCTGTACATAAACGACACCTGACTTTGGCCACTTCACCCGTCACGCACACCGTCAACAGCTAGTCGCCTTAGCACTTTGAAAACCGAACTGAAGAAAAAAAAAAAAAAAAAAAAAATAAGCAACTTCGAAATACAAATAAAAGAAATGCGAAAAAAAGAAGACATACAAAAAGCATTTTTAATCGGTTTCAGTGTTTGCTCTCTTCTCAACGTCGGCCCAGAAGAGTTTGAATAAAATCGGTCATTTTGTGTGCATATGTATCGTTTTGTTGTGCAGTGCCACTGCTAATCTTACACATATATAAATACGTAGAATTGGTTGATTTTCAAAAGAGGAAAACAGAGACAAAGAGAAACCGTGAGACGAGTACATGAACAACTACATAGAAAAGTGACCGCGTACGAAGCGAAACAAACGACACATATAACAAACATAAAACGACAACAGAGCAAAGCATCAAAAAGAAGAAAAATAACAATTTTTCTGCTCATTTTCTGTCTCTGTCGTCTCGGTTGGTCGCAGCTCTCACACGCTCCGTCTCCCGTTTGACTGTTGTTCAGTTTTGCTCTGTGTGAAAAATACATGGATATTTTTTTGCGTCACATTGCCGTGGTTCTGTGTATTCGTTTTGTCGCTGTCGTGGAAGCCGTCATCACAGCGCTTTGACTGTTTGGTTAACTTGTTCTGTTTAACTTTAGCGCTAGTATTGATAAATACGTTCATGAGGACACCGCGCGCAATTTTTTTCGCCGTTCGTCGCTTTTTTCCTCTCTCACATCGGACAGTTTCCCATCTTAAATGCGAAGAAACAATGATTCCATGGACTATCGAATTACTATTCGTAGTCATGAACAATTTGTTGAATTTTGAAATGTTTGTATAAAACAGTTTTATTGTAAACGGTGAAAGAAAAAACTCCAAATTATTGCAATAAAAAAAAAAATATTTAAATAGATTTAGAAAAAAATATTCTAAAAAATATAAATAAACACTTGAAATAAATAAAAAAAGAAGTGCAACAATCATTTCGAGAAAGAAATAAAAAGTTCAAATGAAAGTGATTGCTTGATTCAAGTGAAACTTAACAATTTGAAAAGTGCGAATAAAATTGCTAAATGTTTAATATGAAAAACATCATGAAAATGTTGTGCGGACAACGATGAGAATTAAATTAAACTAAAATGTCAACTCGATAAACACAAGTTACAAAACTACGTACATTCAAATAACATTTTCAATAGAAATTCAAAATCTATTCTGGATATAATTTGGAAAAACAAAAAAGAAAAAGAAAATCTGCAATCACTGTGAATGCCACCATTACCCTTCAACTTTAGAAATTAGTTCACTCAAAAAAATCCTTCGAAAACATAAAAGCAAATCTAAGAAAAACCAGTCAATTTAATGGGTAAGTGTAGAATTCCTCATTTTTTTTTTCAAAATTATTTTCAAATTTTACAAATTTCATTTGTTCAATCGAAATTTAATGAATGCGTGTACGTTAAAATAACAATAAAAATACGATGACAACAGCGAATAAAAAACAAAGAATCCTCGGTCGTTCGAACATCATTATTGTCGTTTAATCTGCTAAAATGATCTTCAGATTTAGTTCTAAACTCTGTACCTCACACGATACACCAAACAAAAAACGTATGTGACTCAAATGACTGTCGTTTAAAATGGCCATGTGTTCAGAAGCAACGAATGAAATTCAAATTATAAACATTTCCGAATAGTTGAAGGCTAAGAAACGCCATTGTAATAAAATCGTATGTGTAAATAATGATGAGATGAAAAAATATTATTAAGATTGTTCTTTTTTTTTGGTCGTTATTGTATCGCCACAAAAGCACATAGTGTTACTAGTGTTTCCATCTCTAATCTGTATCAAAATATTAATCATAATTTATGATCAATATAGTAGCTGCGTGTGATTTTCTACATTTATTGTATGCAAATGACTTAAATTCAAATTTCGATATTTTCGAAGAATGTCATAATGTATGAACATTTCATTGAATTTCTTTCATACATTTTCAAACGCGTTTTCATTCATATTTTTTTTTTCATATGGAATTTTTGGTGCCAAGAAAACCACGACAAAGAAATAAAAGTGTATAAAATTTGTTGAAAAATTGGTTCGGTGACTCAGGAAAACATTGAGCAAATGACAGTTTCAGTAATTGTTTATGTTGAAGATGTGAACGGGCTATTTTTAATTTATCGCTTCAATTCATTTCTATAGTGAACCATGCGACATTGTCAAAGCTGTATTACTCGTTTAATTATAAACAAATGTAATTTATTTGTGTTGGCATTTTTATTTTATGATTGTCTTTCGATTTTGCGCGTGTACAAGACGCATCTAATTATACATCATTGTCACTGTGCCTTTTGCAGATGATCTAAATGAATGTGATCGGGTCGAAAATGAAGTTCATAAAATAAAGGCATCGAAAACAAAATTAAAATAACAAAGTGCGAAAGCGTGAGCGAGCGAGCTAGAAAAAGAAAGAGAAAAAAAAGAACGTTGACAACGACGACAACTATTCACATAAAAATTATTTATACAAAAGACATAAAAAGTGCCAGGGTGATTCGAATCATTGGAAACAAGTTTTGTGCCGCATTAATTCCGTGTACCTAGTGTATGTTTTTTCGTTTATTCTGTTACTCTCTCTCTCTCTCCCTCTCTCTCTCTCTCTCTCTCTCTCTATCACTCGTGGATTAATTGAAAAAAATAAAATAATAAAAGAGAGGCACCGAGTAAATTATATGATGAAATTGTTGTCATTACCATTGCTTGCAAAAAGTTGGTTGAACGCGCCATTTTGTTGCAGTGCAGCAATAAATTTAATGATTTACGAGAAAAATATCGTCTAGATGCTCGCGACACTTTCCGTTCCTATTTCGCACGATTTGTCGGTTTATTATTTCATTTATTGAACTGGTTTTCCTGATTTTGCCAATCGCATAGCCGTAATGAACATATGAAGCGGACACCACCACAACTTCCATTTTACATGCCATTTGGCTTTAAATCACATTTTATGCTTTGCAGTTGCACCGCAACTTGATGATGATGAGCAGAGCAGTCAAAAGAATAACTCACTTTGGTGCATCGCTAGCACCGGCCACAAAATGATAAATTACTTGCTGTGATCTTTTTTCTCTTGTTTGTATCATCAATGGCCAGTATCTTTTTCCTTTCTTTCTTTTTTTACGTTAGTTTATGTGTTTATTTTGTGTGTGTGTGTTTCGTTTTTCCTTTTCAAACTATTAAATCTCGGATTTATACTGCAGAACAAAAATAACTACCGTATAAATGTCAACGCTGGAAATCGTCACCAGCAGCCGATCGTCATAATAATGCATGATTCACAGAATGCAAGCAATCATTCGATTTTACGAATCACATTTTGTACATTCAATCAAAAAACATTCAACATTTTTATAGCCCATCAGAACTTTTCCTCTTCGCATTCATTATGCGCGCTTCGAATGCGCGTTCCCAACAATTTTATTCGCACATAATAATACTTTGGTTGTTCCAGTCTATTGTTTCCATTTCATATTTATTACCGGTCGATCGATTTATACTCACCACAAAATTTTAAATTATAAAAATCGTTTCAGCATTCGTTCCCTCCAAATACTCCAATTAAAATTCTTGTCGCCAATCCAACGGATTGTATTTTTTCATTCAAAATTTATTTGATTTATTTCGGTGGTTATAAAGCGAGAATTTCTCTTAAATTCTTTTCGCTGACATATTTCACATATTTTTATCCATCAAATGTCTTGATAGCGAAAAATTGATTTATAAATTAGCACGAGACTTGTGGTAAAGCAATCAACTTTAACTTTGGCTACAAACTATTCGTTTTTCTAACACCTATGGCCAAATTCGATTTGGAAATGTTTGCGATTAATGATAAGCTGAAAGCGATCAATGATGTGTTTTGTGTCATGCAGTGAGACATTTTCTTGTTGTTCACCGCTGTCCATTCGAATGCGGCATGTCGACAGATAAATGGCCTGCGACGAAGCGAAAACTTTTGTTGATTTATATTTTTTTTTTCACTTCAATATTCGGTTCGCACACAAACCTACAGACGAAATAAATCATAAAAAAATGTAATAATGCGAAAAAATTTCTCGATGCAAATTGCCTGCAGCTCAAAAAATTCGCACGGTAAACCAAACCATACACATTTAGCAATATGCAAGACACAGCCGAAGGAAGATGACTTGAGTGAGGAAGAAAAAAAATAACAAACGCGAGAAACATACTTGGCACCAAAAGAAACGCCAAAAAAGGCTCATTGGCAATGATTATCGCTTCGGTTAAGGGTCTCTCACGAAAACGACGCAGAAAAAAGTCATAAAACATATTTGTCAAAAGGTAAAAAAAGCGAAAATGAATCGCGTCCAATGCGGTGAATGCTAACGGAGAACCAGAGAGACAAAAAAAACGGCTATGCAACACAACAAACGTAATAAGTCGATTGGAGAATACAACGTATGATAAATGAAACCTATTGGATACACTCTGCAATCAGAACGAACTCTGTCGTGAGCCTTAAGAAATGGCTGTAGTTATTTGGATGAACTGTTCTCTCTCTCTCTCTCTCTCTCTCTCTCTCTCTCTCTCTCTCTCTCTCTCTATCTCTCTCTCATGACCATGGTCTGCAGTTCATGTTATACACAACAGTTTCAATATTTCGTCGCACATTTCGTGCACGTCCAATGATATTTGAGGCTCCCCCATGTCCAATTGATGAAATGAGACTTTTTTACTGTCGACATTCATCAGTCGGCTTGTTCTATAAAGATGATTAAATGCTACGAGTTCCCAAAAAAAGCCATTTGTTTGTCGAATTTGTAAATTTGCAAAATGACCGCGGCGCATTTCGTTCATCATCATTTATGATTTGTTTCACTTTTCTTGTATTGTTTTATGCCTTTCGCTTTTGTTTTTATACTTATTTGTGTATTGGCTACAGATCCATCGCAAATACGCTATCAATTTCAAACATTAAAATGTCAACAATTTTTTTTGTGTGCGCATGGATGATATCGATTTATTTGATTTCGGTTCTCTTCAGAACCGGAATAGAATCAAATAAAAATGAAAATAAACTCGCAGATGGATGTATTAGATCCAGGTGGTCTGCTACATGGATTTCCGCTACAATTCAGTTTCTACGTTGTCGCAAACTTGCATTCATCATCGCCAACTAATTTATAATGTAGACAAAGGTGACCACAAGCATACCACTGCGATCCGAATTCAACGTTTTTTTTTTCTTTGTATCTCGATTTCTAAATTATGAATGCAAAAATCAAACCCAATGTCTCCTCTGTATAATTTAACGACACTTTTTTTTTCTTAAATACTCATCAATAAATGAGGCAACAAGGAATCCAACAGAACAAATAAAAAAAAATTCTTTCGGCGAATTGATGAGTGAGAAAAGTGAGTGGAACAATCGGATTTCTCCGTAAATATGACGTTTAAAAACGATACCGCATTCATGATGCTCTTGAGTTCGAGAATGTGTGATTAAAGCACAACATCAAATTGTGACATTTATTTATTTCGATAAATATTTCTTTGGCGGACGAAATCTTTTTGAATGAATGTATAGTTTGATTGACGCTTTGGTGACCCTTCATTATAATAAATACAATCATAAAAACCTGAACCGAAAAGCGATTATTCACCGTGGCGGACTGAACACACGAAAAAAAAATAAACTTACATACACACACAATGTGCTCAACGGCAAATGAATGTTTAAACACACTCCGCAAACGCATAATAAAACATAAAATCCAAAAATGTCGAGAAATTAAAATTTAAGAAGAATATCTGTGATGATTGTTGAACACACAAGCACACATCATATTGAGATTCGTTTCGTTTTACCATCTCGGTACGCTCATGCTCTGCAACCAATGATAAATTATTTTATAGGCACATTGAACATCAATAATAACAAAACAGCCCGTTTTCTCAAAACAGTCAACAATGTGATCGTATTTTGCGTGAACTTGCCTGTGTCTGTGTTCATGTCAACAACGGCATTGTCGTTGGCATAGTCATCGTTTATTTAAAATACGAAACACTTTTTTTCGTTATTCAAGCAGTTATTCTTTGAATTGAATCATATTCGTCGAATATTTTGTTTTTTTTTTTTTTTTTTTTTTTTTGAATCTTCAACCATATCAAATCTTACCTGAATCTATAGAATAAACGATAAATAGAAAAAAAAAGAAGAATCTTTTAAATGACAAATCAACAACTGCTTGATGACATACAGTCAAATTTATTGACGAGAAAAAAAGCAAAGAACGATGGAAATAAATAACAAAACGAAAAATTAAAATTATCATCGCTTTGAAATGAGTGTCATTTATGACCGACAATATAAGTTTGACAGCATACACTCAATGCGAGCGAGTGAGCCAGCAAGCGACTATAGAATAAATGAAACACAATTTCAAGAGCTCCACGATGGACATGTTGACAATGACACTGCAATCAGTGCAATTAGATAGAGGAGACACGAATAAATACAATAAATGGCAGAGACAAACGACAAAAATTCCCATTCGATTTGAACAATACTGATGCTTTTGATTGACATCTGAAAAAAATAACAATCGAAACAAAGCAAAACACGCTGATTGCGCGACATTCTTAGATGTCATTGAAAAGGGCATAACGAAACGATCACATTCAAATGATTCAATTGAATTTAAAGTTACATTTATTAGATTGATTAGGTTAAATGAATATATTCCATTTTAAATATTGATGGATAAAAATCATAGAAAAATTGTTGAAGGCTTGGCTATGGAATAATCTGCATTGTAAGCGAGATAGAGGAACGAAAGGAAGACGATGTTTAACAAATAAATGTAACACAACAAAATGACACTAAATTCAGTCACCTACGCAAATTCTATCGACCAACGTTGAACGAACAATCTAATGAGACGTTGTTGAAAAATTATGACAAATCTTTTGTTATTCAATTTGAAAAGGCTTTTTTGAAAGGAACAACCACAAAGATAACAAAAATGCTGAGATTCTTATGCGATCCGTCCGATCATGCTTATTTATTTATTTTCATTGTTATTTCGAAGTTTTTATATTTTGCTTAATGTTTATCTAATGCTTGCCTTTTTGACACTTCTGAAGTGATTGTTTGAGTACTTTAATGTGCATTGAACACTATTGATGGATGACGAAGAAGAAAATGAATTATTGTTGCTCTTTTGTATCTAAGAGAAAAACAAAAACTCAAAAATGCTTCCAAGATCGATGGAATTTTTTTGGTTTTTTTTTTTTCATTGCGACAAGTGCCTAAGTTGTGTATTGTAGGCACCCAATTTTCAATACAATTTCCTTGGTTTTGAAAGAAAAAAAAAATATATGAAATATAGAGCCAACTAAATTGCATTCGTTTTCAACTCAAGCTCAAGTTCATGGTATGATATTAGTAAAATAACACGAATTTAACTGCCTGCAGTTGAAATTGTTCAAATCAAACAATCGGTTCTAGGTAATGAAGTCAAAACTAAAATTAAAATGATAATTTGTAATGTTGTTTGTTCATTTCGTTATTCATTTGAAATTTATTAATTCATTTTTACTTCGAATGAGTGTTTATTCGAAGTAAAAATAAATCAACAGATGAATCAGATATTAAAAAATGTCCGAGAAATATTCTGTTCACGGAATTAAGATGCGATGTGATTAATGATTTGCGTTATTTTCAATTGCTAAATGATATCTAAACAAAGCCAATATAAATTGACCGCGGCCTCAAAATAATTGAGAAAACGCTTATTAATGTCGAAATCGATGCTTTATATTGGTTCGCACTTTGTGCATTTGGCATTCGTTGAATTGAGAAAATGGTGAAATGTTTATTTGCCTGGCATTTGTGCCTTACAAACAATTTTAACAAATGATTTTTGGAATATGGTGCTTTCATTGAGACGCAATATGGCGATTTTTATTTTTCAAAATTGGCCATAGACCAGTCATTCAATTACGAATGGGAACGAGCACGTAATCAAAATGCTCAAATTAGATAAACTTCATCATTTTCGCAGTTGCGTTCGACATTACGCTTATTACTCGTTCACATGTTGCGCCCATCCACGTGTGAGAGAGAGAGAGAGAGAGAGAGAGAGAGAGAGAGAGAGAGAGAGAGAGAGTGATGGAGTGCGTTTGTGTGTGTTCGAAGCAGTCAAAGCAAATTACAAGAGAAAATGACTTCAACAATATAGTTTTTTTCCAATGCAAGTGTGCGTATCAAAAATAAAACCAATAAGCGTTTGTAAGTGATGCCAGCAAGATGATCAAATGAGATTGAGATGTTTCGAAAAATTCGAGAAAGACACACAACCGCGAAGCATCAATTAAAAATTGTTGCTTCGCTTTATTGCCAATGTAAATGTGTTGAAAAATTGGAGAAGCGCTCGCAAAATGAAGGAGCCGCCAAATCATAAGAAATTTACGTGAAATGGCATGCAATGCAACCATTAATAACTGAACACTGAATAGTAAGCACGGAGTGCTCGATGTTTGATGGCATTAAGTGCTCTGTTATTTTGAATGAATTGATATTTTTTGTGTTTCGTTTCCAGTTAGGCTTTGTTGCATTCACCTCAGTCTGTATTTGAATGAGACGTAACAATGCGATTGATATGAACATCTAATTAAATTTTCTTTCCCTTTTTTCATTATTTATATATTGTGTCATCGTCTTAAATATGCATTTCGATTGCCTACTTGACGTTTTCCCCTGACTGTTTTCTTTGCGAATTTTTCACATGAACAAGAAAACGAGAGCAGAAAATACACAGACGGAGGAAGTTTTTGTTAGTTTCCCTGGTTGTGTTTTCTTCTTCTGTTTGTTATTGTAGGTGATATTGGTTAACGCTGAAAACATGACGAAAAATATGCAAGAAAATAGAAAATTCAAATTATTAGAGCGATGAGATTATGAAAAAAAATGTTCGTATTCATTGATAGATGTTAATACAAAAAAAAAAAAAACACAATTTCACCGTGAAACAAGCACCCGGGCAAAGTCGACATCATCGATACATATCTCTACAAATGCCTAATCAAAACTCTGGCACAAACTAAGCAAACTAAGAAAAATTATAATGATGAAATGTAATTAATTTTCCATTCGCTCATTTCCACACCACCTCCGCGGCCACATACTGTCATCGTGCACCATTATTTGTTTATAATGATATGATTTGTGATTGGCGCATAATACACTGTTTTCTCGCTCTCCCCTCTCTCTCTCTCTCTCTTTCTCTTTTTCTGTCTCGATTGTTGTACGTTTATCTCTCGTTGTATGGTAGCTTGGAATGCAATAGATGGAGATGGAACAGTACCAGCGAATAGTGTGTTTGTTCGAATGAACGGCAACACCGTTATCTTGCTGGATTCACGCGCACACGAAAGATCTTTGTACGACTGTGTGTATTCTTCGCGTCACTAATTGGTTATTATATTCATAATTCAGTGTGAATTTCATTTCTTGTTTGTTGCTCTCTTTGTTTGCTTCGTTTGAGATGTTCAAAACATTGTATTTAGAGAGCTACTGTTTTGCCTCTGTTTTGTTGTTCACATTTCGCACTATTCGATTTGAAATAGATTGCAATAGAAGTGAAAAATGAAGAAGAAGAAGAAGAAAACGATAAAAATTGTGAATTAATTGACGGGGAAAAGCAAACAATTCAATGAAATTGTAGATGAATTAATATGATCAAATCACAATCAATTGAACAACGAAAGCATGAAATTTATTCAATTTTTGATAAACTTAAGTCGCACAAATTTTCAACCAACCGACATCTAATTGAATTGTACTGTGACGATGCGTTTTATTGCATGATGTGGGCAAAATGGGCAATTTTTCTTCACCAAACTCAACATTTTAATTGGATCATTAGAAACCATGCAGACAAAATAATAATAATAATAATAATAAACAAAATCAAGAAAAAAAAAACTTTCATATTGAATTCGACAGAACGACATCGCACAGTTATTTAATAATTCATCACACGAGATCATAAAAACTGTTAAAATTAGGCTGAGAAAATGGAAAAAGTCATAAAAATAATGATAGAAAAAACCTCATATTGAATAATTAATTGGTTTATTCGTATAATTTGATTCAAGAATTTCGGTGTTTCATCGTTCAAAATGAAACCTTAGCCGAAAATTTAGATATTAATACCTGCGGCATTGATGCTAATTTATTCAACAACTATAACACTAAATCGACTCGGTTTCTTTTTATTCATCAATTTTACAACCGCAACAAAGAAATTTGGTGCGTCCAGTGTTCGAGTGGGACCATCGAAATTATTCAAAAGACAATAAAAATTTAGATTTCGCCAAATGCAAATTAAATGGTACCGACAACACAAAACTGCCAATTTGTTGGCCAAATTTTGTCAAATAAGTATTACTTTGTTGTATGCTTTGGGCATATACTGAAGCTAACGATATGTTTTGTGTTTTGTCAATATTTAATTTTATGATTGTTTATGTAAAAGATCATTCAGCTTCGTTTGTGTGTAAGCGGAAGATCAAGCGCAAGAAAGACGAGAAAGAAAGAAACACGAAGTCAAGCGTTCAATCGGAAAAGAAAGGTAAAAAACACCACACACACACACACACACACACACACACACACACACATGGTTGAATGTAAAACAAAAAACAAGCGGCAGCAGTTTCGCCACTTGATTAAATGTAAATGAGCTCTTTAACTGTTTCTTGTTCATTAGTGTCGATTGGTTGGCAGCCTTCAAAGTCAAACCGATAGTCATTATCTAAATGTTCTCAACGCATAGAAAATGTTCGATACAAGCCCAAAATAGACATTTGTCCGAGTGAGTGCGCGACATTTATTTGATTAAATAGGTAAACGAAGAACTTAATTGATTGGACAACAGGCATTTAAGTACACGCTAATCAATCGGTCAAATGAACGAATGCCAATTCACAACGTAATTCAAAACTTGTCACACACATTCAGTCTTCGCGTATGGCTAATTGATTGAGTCTTTAAACGTGCACAACGACGTTTAATTAACACGACAAAGTACAAACTACAGCAAGGGGCAGTACCAGTGTTTTCCACGCCGTCGCAATGCCATTTCAATGGCGGTAATTGAACGATAATCGATTGATAAAATGAATACAAGGCTTTCCGCACACGGGCACCGCAACGAATACAAAATGAAATAGAAGAGAATATTAATCATATTTATGCAGATTTGCATTTTAGAAGCGCGAACGATCTTCCAACTGCGCGACTGCATAATGACTTTCTTATTATGAGGCTTGTATTAAGACAATTATCCCAAGAGTCGAATGAATTTTCACCTCAACATTTTCATTGCACGTATTCCTTATGCGAATGCTCATAAATTTTCAATCGATTTTATTAAGTAAATAGTTGATCAATTTATCAAAAACAAAGTGTGATTATTCAATTAAAGTACCATAAAAGCGCTTGCATCAATTGAGAATAAGAATTCAGTGTATTATATTTCAAAAATATAAATCGTGCTCTTGATGAGAATCCTACGTAAATTTACATTTATATCAAATGCATAGCATGGATCTTTTGTTTCGCATAAAATTTCAAATTGCATTCTGTATCCGATTGAATGAATAAATCAATGAACAAATAAATGAATAGAAAAACAAATCCATTGATTTAAGAGATAAAGTGCTTGGAATAGATGAATGGTGTAAATTAAATTCAAACGAATTCTATAGCTGATGCCCATTTGACAAATATTGAATGAGAAAAAGAAAGGCGATTGCAAATTGCCATTAATAGCGATTTATTACAAGAACATTGCGTTGAAAGAGTATATAAATTTGGTTTTATATAAGTAGCTCGCAACTGCAGAAATGAACCGAAAGTGCGAAAAATGAAGGTGCATATTTGTTTATACTTCGTCTGGTTTGAAATATAAATAAAACGGGAACACCTCATGAATAATTAATATTTGTCTTTTCCTATGAAATATGCACACCAAACAAGTCATGGGCTTGTTATCTTCCTAACGAATTGTGAAGTTCTATTACTACTACTCTAAATAATTTCAACACAGTTACAGACTGTTCAGTTCAGTTCATAATGTGATGCAAAGCCACAAATTGTTATTTGCGCGAATGTGCATTGTACGCAATTTCCCCAAGCTCAATCTATTCGCGAGCCATTTTGTCTACACTGAATATACGAGCAAATAAAATGCAAACGGAGCAAGATAGAAAGAGTGAAAAAGAGACAAATGGAGAAAAAAGTGCACAATCCTCATAATAATTTTCAATGTATTCAAAGACAATTGAGCTCTCGCATACTAAAAAGAAAGAGAAATTATTCTGGAAATAGAGTGCCGAGGCGAAAACAACGACCGCATTTTGCGTTTCTTTTGAACAATAATAAATTAAGTAATAAATATCAATTTTCTATTTGAAAAATCGTAAATTTTCAACTTTTTCCAACAGTTCGCGGTTCACGGTATATTTTTATGTGTATTTCCTTACGTTCCTCATTCACACATACGCACACACAACAAACCGAGACACACAGAGTTGGTGATGCGTTCACCTTGTTCTGTAGTTAATACAATTATCAGTTCGGCATTCAACTGAGATTTGTGCATGTGTGGGTGAGATTCGGAAATATATTCTGACGCTATTTGATGATGAAGGTATTTTTCTCTTTCATTCGCCAGATAATTCATCTGAAAGAGCTTCAAAAAAAAAAAAAAAAAAAAAACGAAAAATAAAAACTATGATTGTTATGTGCATTTCTTTTGAATGTGCTGTTGCCATTATTCCTCGTTTTTCGCCACTTCTTGTGTTCGCTGTAAATAATTCATATACTGTGAATATCACACGCTTGCAGACAATTTGAACTTGCGCATCCATTCAGTGTATCTGATGAATGTTATCTTTAAAATGAGCTTACTTATGAGGGGAAAGCGAAAGAAAATCAATATTTACGTGTGTATTTATGCCATAATTCATTTGTGTTAAAAATACAAGAACAAAAAATATGTGATATATTCTGTGCATAGAATGCATGTTCTAGGATAAACCTAGCAAGTAACTATTCCGCGTTCTAAAACACACCAGTGAGTCTTTGATCACAAGAAATTCGTTGGAATTCATTCGCTTTCGTTCGCTAATTGATTGAAAATAATGGACTTGTTGCGAATCGGATCTGTCAAGCGGATTCGCTGTAATTTTCACCGCAATTATTCTTGATCGAAGAATTTTTCACTTTCAGTTCTATTTATTATATAATTATGTGGTACATATCCAGTAAAGAATATGTTTGTGCGGTTGATTTTATCGATTGTTGCTTATGCAGTACGAAGTGCGTACGAAAGAAAATGTCTTCAATCATTTACAATCGAATGAAACATGTAATTCATTTTTAACACGTTCAATTCTATGCAATAATTGTATGGGAATGGATCGTTTTTTCTTTTGTTCGGATCGATATAATATTGTTTTGTAAAAAAAAGTCTTTTAATAAATACGGTTTATTTTTCGCATTGAATCATTTGTTGTTGTACGTTTTCTTCGTTCGACTGAAATTTTGAAAATTCAATTTGAAAATAAATAGATGTTCGACCGGAAATTGCAATTATAATTTATGCGCCGAAGGATTCATACAACACACAGGAACTAAAAAAATGATGCACAAAATGAGATGCAAAAGCAACGAAAAGAGATCTCTTAGATAAACCGAAAGAAAGCAAGAAAAGGAGAGAGAAAATGAGTCAAAAATAAATAAATTATCAAAATGTGGCAAAATATAAAAATGTTTTATCGTTGGCCCGAAAAGGTCGAGCATATTTTTCAATTCCACAATTCCATATTTATTTATGCGTTTCTCAGTGTTGTAAAAGAATACGAAAAAAAACAAAGTAAGGAAGAAAGAAAAACAGCGATGAGCAAATTACAACTCGTTTTCTTGTTTTTAATACATTTTTCGTTATATTCTTGTCCAGCAATCATAGCACACGGTGGAAAGGGAACAAAATTATGAACGAGTAAAACAACAAAGCAGCACAGAGCACATTGTGAAATAAAGGGAACTAAAATATTTACGTTTTGTTTTTGTTTGCACTTCACCTTCGTGGACAGCGTACTACGATAATCCGACTCTTATCCAATTTATTCGATGCATGCATATGAACAAGCGCGCCCGCACTCTTTCGCAGCATCGAGGTCTCTCTTCATACGTGGCACAATACAATGTAGATATATACAGTGCACATTGATCGCGATGACGGTAACACAACGCCGATGAGAAAACGTTATCACATAAATTCTATCCAATTATTATTATTATTTGTTGCATATTACACTCGTCCATTCTTCCGTTGCTGTTCAATATTTCGGGGTCGATTCGTGTACAAAACAAAAATTGACTCTCTTGCTGGCTCTGATCGGCACCGATTCATTCTTTCTTTTCAATGCCAATACAAATCTTTATTGTCGATTTTACCAGTTGGCCGCGTACGTAGAAACACAAGCAACACCGGGATACATTTTCGTTTGTTACTTCCACCATTTCTCTTCACACAACACACACACACACACACACACACACACACACACACACACATACATACATACAAAGGAGAAAAAAATTAAATTTACGTAACATAATAATTATTTCTGCAAACAATTTGTTGTGCCGGATGATTTCCAGTTTTCATTGTCGTTTGTTATTTTTGGAATATGTTTTGAGCGCGCAAAAATTGCACAAATTACACTATGGAAAATGAAATCTAAAATTTGAAGATGATTCTGATGGTTTTTGTGTCTCAATCTTGATACGAACAACGAAACCATACGCATCGACATCATTTTATTGCTTACCAGCCGAAGAATGGTCAGTTAAAGCTCACAAGAAAACGCAATAAAAACGAAGGAGCGATAAGGAATCAATAAATTGAACCCAAACAATATACATAATGAACTGGCTATAAAAATGCCAACAACAACCGCAAAAACAACAACATTGAATCATTGCAACAAATGAAACCAAAGAAAGCAAAAGAAGTGCAACGAATGGCCAAACGATTGTAGGAAAATATGTTTTATTGCAACTTTGTCGGTTCTATGCCGTCAATGATACACGTTCAAATATCGATAAGAATTTTCTCAAGCATAGTTTGCAACAACATCATATAATTGACATGGTAGCACCAATGTCAGCATCTCAGCTTAATATGACATTTCTATTTAGAAGATTTTATGTGAGTGGAAAATGTCGAAAGCGTCAATATTCATTGAAAGATTTACTAGCATTCATTTTACCGTCCACTTTTTCTGACAATTATTATTTCTCACGTTCTTCTCATGTCAAATTGTCAATTGATTAGAATATGTATACTCCATGCACTTGTCAATATACAAATTATGAGTTATTACAATGTGAAGAAGAGTTTGTGTGAAGTTTTTGTAAATGTTCATGATGACCGAAATAAAAAAAAAAAATCGAATGTTGTCAATTTCAACATGCTTGAGCCTTTCACTGCATGCTCATCGAACGTTGAAACAACAGACGATGTCAATCGAATCAGGGAAGATACTCACAAAACACAAAAGGAAGACGCGAATTGAGCTAAACAATAAATGTAAATGTAAAAAATAGGGCACACACATTGGCAAATCATACTTAAATGCAGCTGCATTCGAATTACAGTTTTCTGTGTGCGAATTAAAGATCACCGCGTCATTTTTTTGTTTTCATTCTGTCCGAGTTCTTCTCAACAAAGAAAGAACAAAAAAAAAAAAAAAAATGAACTTAAAAACGACATTTGTATTTCAGTCGAAGAAAATTACCGTCTGCACGTTAAGAAAAGACATGTCTTTTGTCTTTTGTTTTGTGCATTTCGATTATTTTCTCTTTGTTTTTCTGTCCATCGTAAAATTGATTCGGTTGGCTCGCGTATTTGATATTGAAATTGATGATAATAAAGCGTTTTGTCCTTCAGACTATTTTCATCGTCAGTGGCTTTCAGGCCGGACGTTAGTATTAGTATCGTGACTGCGAGCGATTTTATAGCGCTGAAGGCGTTTCCTCTGCAATAATTTATTGCATGTCGACTGTAAAGTATTCGCGATATGGAGCTTGTGATATGTTCTTCATAAATTGGATGTTTTCCAAATGACTAAAAACTGTACGTATCTGAAACGCGATCCAACGAGATGAATGTTTCAATATTTAATTTTGGAATCAATTTTTAAGTGAATCGATTTAATAAACAAAAAATATTGTAAAATTCCATTCAAAACTGAATTGATCCGATAGGGTATTGAAACAAATCCATGCAAACATTCTCAACATTTCACAGACAAATGAATTTTTATTATAAAATTTGACGAATAACCCATTTGAATATACGATAACATATCGATAACACATAAAAAAAATTACTTTGGAACATTTTTTTGTTTGCGTTAAATTTTAAGCCGATTTAGTATGAATTGAAATATTTAATTGTTCCGTAGCACTTAAATTGTACAATCCTCACAATATCCAGATTAAAACAATAACATACTATGCATCGAAAGTATTTCAACGGATTTCCATCTGATACAAAAATAACTTTTATTTGAAAATATTTCCCAATGACAGAGAAAAGAGAGTAAACGAGAGGGGGGGGGGGGGGAGAGAGAAAGAGAGAGGAAAATTGTATGAAAAATCTGAAAGGTATTTTTAGTAATTAGAAAACAAAAATGTTCATGTGCATGGCGATTTATTTATAGCCGTATACTAGCTACTCCAGTAATTGTCGAACATATCACTGTCGCGTTCCGATTGACGTTCGTATTGAAAAACAACTTCAACCAGAGTGGTTCACTGGAAACAATAACATTGAGCGCTTGATACGTGTTTCAATACATTTTTCATATGAATAATATGCCAAAGAGAGATCTCAAATGAAGAAAAAACAACACAGCAACAACAATAAAATCAAGAACAAAAAGGAAAAAAACAAACTTAAAATCGTTTGTGTATTGAAACCGTATGTCACGCATGTATATTAATAATCCGTTCACTCACACACTCATCAGGATTATTAAATTTATTATTTTCATGTATGATTACCGCTATTTATGAGTAGCTGCAACAGCTTTGTGTTTTCTGTCTTCAAGCTCCAATATATTTAATCATAATAATTTTGAATGCAGTCGTACGACTAAAATTACCATCGTATGCATATTGTAAATCCCATCATTTTGAAGTACCAACGACATACAATAAAAAAAAATTTTCGTTCAATGTTTTTTTTTTTTCCTTTTTTTTCATAAAAATTGCCATTGCTCAAGTGGATACTGGATATTTACCAGTCGCCTGATTTGAACTCGATTTAATGCTCTATAAATACACTTAGTTAGAAGTCTTTCTGGTTATGACTATTGCTATGTTCATTTCCATTTGAAGCAAACTTTCATTGGCCTAAGTGTTCATGCTATGAATTTCGTAAAAAAAAAACATATGCCACAGCAAAACTTTATTTCATTTGTGTGTCAAGTAAATTGATATATCACTAATGTTCAAATGAACCATAGCTATTTTCGAATTTATTTCTTTTTTTTTATGGTCTAAATTTGCTACTCTTTTGTTGGCGCCTGACGTGTGCCACCTTTCATTTTGATATAAAGGAATTCAATTGACAAGCACAATGGTTTTATTTCTCTCTTTTTTTTCCCTTTTACATTCTATCTACCTCTTTTCTCTCCCTCTATCGCTCTTTTTTGCTTTTTGCAAAACATTATTTCATTTTGATGATTATTTGATCAATAACATTCGAAACAGTTCTAGTATGAAACACTTCTTCATTCCATTCACTCACTCAATTGTGACGATGTCAAATGTCGCACATTTCAATCTCTATGCAAAAATCACAGATCGTGCTGTCACATGATTTACAACTTGTTAATGACAATTTTTCATGTTGCAATTTGTAGTGAATTAAATGATGTGTTGATTTTAACATTCAGCTTAACTCGAAGTGACACTCGCCCAAATCACTCACACATGTTTTTTGCTGTTCATGATTTGATATGTGCTGGCTGCGCAATTCATTTTCCGTCGATTAATTGCTTGTTTATATATTGTTGCCACTGCTGCTGCTGATGCCGCTGTTTAAGGCGCTTGATAATTAATTTGTGGGACTGTGCTATTTGTAATCGAATGTAACTGTAAATTGACTGAAGCATGTATACATTCAAATGTGGCGATGTGATCGTGATTGGGCACTTGCGATAAATTATAGTAATGGCATTTTTTTCATCTCACATTCTTGTTTGATATTTGCATTCGAAAGTGATTCGATTGTTTTGCATCTTAAGAGCATAGGGAATATTTATGTTTGCCATTTGAATTTGAATTTGAATTTAAATTTGCGTTGTGTGATAGGTGACGTTAATAGAAAACAGTTCAAATACTGCGTCAATGCGAAAATGCTACATCAATGTATCAAAGTAAACATGGCACTTACATTAAAATGGCAAATCAATTAAATAATTTTTCATTTCGCGCCTTCGCCAATTAATTTCAGATGAACAACAGAGCAAGATTATTCTGGCAGTGGTATGTCGAGACAAAACGAGGACAAAAACCATGACGAATTGACAACAATTCATTTGTTGTTAGTCGCGATAATGCATTACATGACTTACAATTTTGCGATCAAAGTGCTAATTCAGTTGAATTGAATCATGCGCACTAATGCAACAAGCTTCAAAGTCGTCACCATAATTTTACCTTTACCATTCAAATGCTGATCTAAATGAATCCTAGTCTAAGCCTAATCGCGCGATACCCACCTTCAGACACATATTCGATCAGCATTTGTTTGAGAGATAGCATTCTTTTTTTGCACTTCTTTCGATGCCATTTTATCGAATTCGTTAAATCCATTTCAACGTATCAAACAAATATAAACACTTACAAACCATTTCCTGTTCTTTATTAATTAGAGTTTTTGGTTTTTGTGCATGAAATAGAATCGAAAGCCATTTTTATTAGCTCAATATGACTAAGCGCAATGAATTCGAATTTGTATGGTGCGAGTGTTTCGTTTTGTGCGCAAATCGGGAAAAATCGAATAGAAAAGACATATATAAAATGAGCGCGCGAGAGAGCACATTTGACGCTGACACATTGCTCATTAAACGCCACGGAAACGAGCAAAAGAGCCATACATATCTATTGAATCGCCTTTAAGCAATTGAAATTAGACTCCGACATATGAATGCAAAAGAAGGCTGCTTATTTCTTCTCGGTTACTCATTCTTTCTCTCTCACCCTCTCTTTCTCTTAATCTGTAACTATATCGGGATCAGAGCAAACTTGAATGGCGATGTTCAAAAGAGCAGTAAACCGTCATCACGACAATAAAATGCGCAAAACACAATTTATATGAAGCACAAAATCGATTGTTAATTTTAGATAGACATAGCACAACATGCGCAAGACATATTGATTTTTCATTTTTACTCTTTCATACTTGCTAAATGTACTGGCCAGTCACACTATGAAGTGCGGGCACGGGGCATCCACTGGGAATTGATGAAGAACAAAAATAGTAAAAGTAGCATGTAGAGAGTGTGTGTACCTTACGGTACTCGCGAAATGATTAGAATCACATTTAATGGAACAAAATTGATGCTTGGTGAATTTATTTGAAAAAAAAAAAAAAAAATAAAAATAAAAATAAAAAAAGGTGAAACAAATGATGAAAAATTAAATTTGAAACTGACCGAAACGATTTGTGCGTTGGTTGGCTTTTAATCGATTCATACACGGGCCAAGCATTGAATGATAATGAAATATTTATCCAATTTAAATTTTGATGACTGATAAATTGGTATTTATTTGCTCTGTTCATAACAACAGCAACAACAAACTTTTCTAATTTCACTCGGTTTAATGAAATCCTACATACACATTGCATTGCGACCATTTCTTTATAAATTTAATGGAATTCCAAAACAATATATGACACAATTTGACACGATCGATGTAGTTCCATTGACTAAAAAAAAAAGAGAAAATAACATTTTTTTTTTGGCAAACCATAAGTATCGCATTCAAAATGAACTGCTTTAAATCACGTAGAATGTACCATCGATTAAATCACAAGCAAAAGCCCAATGAAAGGAATTGTTCCATCTTTAATCATTGGCCGCTTTATTTTTCTTTTATTTTCGTTCGGTAATGATCGATTTATGGTTGCGAACATAAGACACAACAACAGATTACATTGCCATTACACTGACTGAGAATAAAGGTGCGAAAGAGAGAGGTAGAGCGAGAGAAAGAGATAAAATCCATATTGTCGAGTTATACAAATCCAGTTATTTCATTTCGCTGATTATCTCTGCGTTTTGAATCCATATGGCTGTGTACGCAATTATTCATTTGGATTATGTATTTGTGTGCTACGTTGTATGGCGATGAGGCTACGGCTATTTGCTTTATAATGATGATCGATCAATCAAATCAAGTGAGTGCCTTTGTTTGGGCAACGATTTGTGTTCGTCTTCGTCACTGGACGATACAGAATACACTCGGCCCATAATGTATCATTGAACTCAATTAAATGGTTTCACTTTATACCAAAAATATTTCGCAGACCACAAATCGCGCGGCTGAATTTCGTGATCTTATTACACAAAATCAAACCAACGAAATGTCGGCCGGACTCATTAAATTGACGTAATTAGAAAATATCAAAATGAAGATTATTGTAATTTAAAAAAAAAAATTGAAGATTCATAAAAGACGAGTATTCCACATCAATATTTTCTGTGAAAAAAGAAAACACGTCGAAAATTTTTTCTCATTTTCATATTTGGAAAAATGTTGAAACATGTTTTGATTACTACTTACAACGATGATTTTGATTCAACACATCGACGAATTGAGTTCTGTCATCTTTGACCATCACGACATAAATTGAAAAATCATTTCTCCTGTCGTTGTCGATCGATGGCGATTGATGGCTTTTAAGAGCTATTCGGTGGAATCCATTAGCTGACTGAGCCGAATAGATGGGAATGGCGCACTAAGAAGTCGTTAACATCAATCGTTGATTTTCGACAGCAAACAAAATTCTTAAAAATTTTCAACAATTTGACAAGACCAGAAAATCGATTACGTCAACATTTGCTCACACAACGGGGGTAATTTATATACATTAAAGAACAAAACCATGCATTTTAATTGAACACACCATTAATTCAAACCATTAAGTAAAACGTTTTCAGTGACTTCACATGACATTACTTTTTTTAAATAAATTCTATTCAAACTTTTAATATTCTTTGTTACATGTTCTTCACAAAAGCGACCGCCACTAATGTCGTTGTCTAGATTGATTCTGAAAAGAAGACACAAAATTTGATTATAAGTAAATCTTATGACGATAATTTTGATGCGTACAATCTGTTGTTTCAATCTGTCATCACAATGTTGCTCACACGAATTAGAACGTCATATCTAAAACATCTTTTGTTCCAACCAAATGTTAGATCACTTGATAAAATGTTCTCTAGCTAATCTAATGCCATTAACTGCCGCTTTGAATACGTCACCAAAATGTACTATTCGGTGGAGGAAAAAATGGAACCTCACGAATTAATTTCTTTGTCTAAATGCGATCGCCGCTGGAGTTTTAATATTCATTTTGAATTTGTTTTTTTTTTTCGCTTTCTGTTCCAATGAGTTTTTGTGCTCGTCCGAAAAGCATGCATGACTTTGATGTATGCTCTTCAAGGTGCTGTGCTGCCCTCATCGTACTGATGTCATACACATTGTGCAGAGTTTGATTCGAATTTCTTGCCCGTAATTTCACGAATATTTCATTGAGTGTCAAACTATACGGACATCAATCATATGTTTAAAAGTATAAATTAAAATGATTTCATGACTTCATTCTTCGTCATCTTCTTCTTCTCCTTCTCCTTTTCATTCGTTTTTCTTCGATTTTCTAACAAAAATGACAGTAAATGACGAAAACAAAAAACAAAAACAAAAAACAAAAACAAAAAAAACTCAAGGGAAGAAAAAACTTTGCTAAAGAGCCAAATCCAGCCAATTGATTTCAGATAGGTATATTTCAAACAAATGAAATTAAAATGCACTTGAAAAACGGAAAAGAAAGAGAAACTTATGAAATTCAGTAACATGTGTACAAAATTAAAAGACAACAACTAAAACTACAACGTAAACGGTCATCATCACAGCAAGAAAATCATTCGAAAACAAACATTGGAATAACAAACGACTAATAAAAAGGTTCTTCAACGTTTTAATCGAAAAAATTAAATTTGACTATAATTAATTTGTTAGAAACAATGATGACGATATTTGATGGAATTTTAAAAAGTCCAAACGATGTAATGCCCTTGTCTCAATTTAATATGAGTATATGAACAGTGCTCATCTGTTCTGCTGGGACTCACAGAACTCATCAATTGGATCAACATTTAATTCATAGTTTATATTGAAATTTTTTTTTGAAAAAAATGCCATTAAAATTGGAGATTATTATGTTTCTTGATCAGATGTACATTTTTTGTGAATAAAATTCTAAAAACTACAATTATGTCATTAATATGATGATTTTGGTGGCAAATGAAAATAAATAACTGAAAATTCGTTAAAATTTAAATTATGTCACTCGAGATAGTTAGAGTGGATATAATTTCTGTTGTTACGCAAGCTTATGCAACAATATAAAAAACATACGTAGAAGATCTACACTGTAAGCATAAAAAAGGAAATTTTTTCTGTAAAATTAGACACGACACAGAATGAATTTAAATTATAGTTGAAAATCTTCATTATTATCATAAGAGAGCTTCAATCAATCGATTGAAATTCATTTACACATGAAGTTGTTTTTTTTTTTGTTACTTCGACGCATTTCTTTTTTCATCAATTCGCTTTCAATTGCTATTCCAATATGAATAGTGTGATGACCGTAATTTCCATGTCATCCTTCATTTCGATCTTTAAAGAAAACACCGCGAGAAATCAAAAAGATGAGCGCACGCGCAGATACTAGCCAAAAGAATGCTTTTAAAGTCGATGACGTAGCCTAAAGATGTGACATTCAATGTGATGCCATGCAGATTCATTCCAATCACGCACAAAAAGCGTACTAAATTCTCGTCGCCATTCATTTTAAATGGATTTTATCTTCAAATGCTTTCATTATATTATTATTATAAAATGTATTCGATTTTTATGATGACGGTCTTGTGTACTTCATAAATTTCAAGTGTGCATGAAGACTGTGAGTTGAGTGACAATGAAAATTTAAACGATTTCTTCTTTTTTTGTTGTTTGTTTGTTCGAGTATGTCAATCATATGTATGATGTAAAGAAATATACCGATTTCAGTGTTGAAAAGTGTATTGTCATAGTTGATGTTATTAATTCGAATAGCCTTCAGAGTATTTTCTTTTGACCACCTAACTTCATCGAGTCATTTTATTTCTTCCGCCATTTGGTTCCTATTCGAACTATATGACATTCATATATTCGTTTGTCCTCTTGCCCGCGGGTTAGAATTCGTTATGGTAAACAACTGTCAAAATGATCATGTCACACAAGAATTCAGCGGAAAATCAAACTAAATAATCACAATAAAACGCAATTTAAATTGTTGATTGCGATTTGATCGAATATTTTTTAAAGCGGATGAGAATGATCAAGCGACAACTAATTTTTCCCATTGAAAATGGTATGCCAGTAATAGGTGACTTTATTTAAAAGTAAATCGTTGTCAACAACTGTGTTGATACAGAGGTGAAGAGAAAACAAGCGTAATACGACAATAGATTTGATACCATAAATATAGAGGACAGTTTTTTTCGCGATTTACCTTAAGTTAAACGATAGAAAAATACCGCGTCATCCATTTTAGTCGCTTTATTTGATTGAACTTCTTTTCGCCGTTTTTTTTTTTGCTGAATCAACTCTAAATTGTTATTTCAAAACGACGAAAAAAATCAATTCATTTATCTGTTGATTTAATACGCCATCGAATGGGTCTCTTTGGATGAAACACAATATGTTTCGAGAAGTAAAAACACATTTTCGGTATTTGTTTACATGTAGTTGTCAAACGACATACATTTTGGCCGATACTCAAAAGTAATTTACACATTAAACGAATTATATTGAAGGTCATTTGATGCACGAACTGTTTGCACAATTGAAATCATTGGCTATTTGAACCATTGCCTTATGTCTATGGCATTTTAATACATGAACTTACGGCCTTTATTTGACATTTGCGGATCTCTGGATTTCATTGGTTCAACTTGATTTTCTAAAAAGTAGTTTGTCACTGCCAACGACAAATTCAAAGACGTGTGTTATATATATTGATTTTTTAATTGTTCATAATATTCTCACGTAACGATACATAAATTTAATGCTTCCTGCATTTTCATTAAATAGTCCATAATTAAAGACATGAATTCAGTTCAAAAGTGTCATAGAGCTGTTGTTTTCTTGTGTTCTTATTTTTCTGCTCCACTCTCAACTAGTTCATTTATAAATGCTAGTTGAGAGCTTGTAAGCAAACAATAGTCAATGGTGATCATAGTCTGTGACATATTCGCATAGTGTTTTGGCCATTGGTCTTGGGACATATTTGACATCACAATAAAAAAAAAACTTGAAAGAAGGTAATTTGCTATGATTATGCTAATGATCACTGGCCGGTTAAGTTGTTTCATTTGTAGACATTTTACTTAGTTAGTTTTTCGTTAATTTGTTCGAAATGCTGTGAAATTTTTGTCAAAATGGTGATGTGGTCGAACTGAGACAAAAAATCCCTTAAATCAATCAGTCGGTTAATGAGTCACGTCTTGGTTTTTTTTTTCTTGTGACCGACCGTTTGGAGTTGAAGTGTAGTCAGGCAAAATAATTGAATACGTACGTTGAGTACGTAGCCGCAAGCAATATTTCGGTCTCAATTAAAGTTAATTACATTCTCATGAAATTGTTTGTCTTTCTTCTTTGCATGATTTTTGTCTCCTCACCACAATAATTCTCGAGTTGGCAGTTTGTTTTTTTTTTCTTCAATTTCTCACCAATTGACTTTTTCAACAATTGAGAAATCGAAGATGTATTTGCGTTTTCAAAATGGTTTTCATCGTTCAATTTAATCGACGTGACGTTGCCTCGAAAACATTTAATGAAGCATTTAATTGGCTAAATATAAAAAACTCTCCGCGACGAATAGGTAAATGTGTTGATATTACAAAATGGAATGTTTGAACAATTCAATGGACATAAAATGTCGGCAAAAAAATGATACAAAATCGATTATGTAGCTTTAAAAAATCATCACTAAAATTACTTATTTTCTGTAGCGTCACTAAGATAACTATTACGTTTTGGGCTCAAGAATATGGCAAATCAATTGATTTTTAAGAAAATTGTACATAAAATGGACATTGCAATCTGGAAGTTTACTTTTATTTCGTCCACATTGAGTAATTTGTTTATCGAAGTCAATTGGTATCCGAATTTAATTGGTGGAAATTCATGAAGATAAAAAGCACCTTCACAGAAAATTCGAACAAATGTTTTTAAATGCTCATTTCTACTCTCAAAAATGTTTATTCAGTCATCCCATTTAACAAAAAATATCGATCTTTAGTACTAGATGGTTATTTTCATTTGGATCTTATACGATAGCAAAAAATGACTAGTGTTTCGAGTTATATTCATCGCATGACTTTTACACCACCTATTGTTAGTCCTCGTTGTCGAAGCCAATCACAAAAATAGCATTTGAACTAGAATTGTTCTAATGCCTTTCGTGTTTCTATTTTTGTCATTTTTATTTTCGCACCATGAATGGATATTTCGAAATTGTTCATTCTTACATTGTTCATTTGGACAGGAACAACATTACAGAAAAATATTAAATGTCAAAAAGATATACAACTTTGTTTACTGACCGAATTAAAGACCTGAAACACATCATCGCTTCGAAAATCATTACCTTTGGTTACATCAACGAATTTAAATTTCTAACATTTGTCAAAATGTAAATTTTGAATAGCATGAATGATTTTTGGTAATATTGATTCGCAATGTTTATAAGATGATTGTTCAAAATAAAGCATTCCAGTTATAGATTGAAAACAAAGCTACCGAAAAGAGAATGTAAGCTACGCGACGAAAATATTCCTTTTTTTCTGATACAATGGCAGTCTGACACGTATCCAAAGACATTGACGACAACAATAGCGTGGCACAAACAAATGATATAAAAGAAAATTCAGTACAAAAGCTTGTGATTAAATCAAGTTTACTGAGTAAATATCTTTATAATTTAAAGCAAATCGATCGACCTACGAACACAAAAAAAAATATCAGGCATTCATTTGTTGTATTTATGCCTTGATGTCTACGTTTCACATTGTTTTGTCACTGAACTTTCAAGTGGTTCGCATGATTTGTCAACCAGTTTCCATTGAAAATGCGGTGCTTTTCATCCATTGACATTTACTCATTGAACAATATATCGATTTCGAGTAATGCGCAATTTTACGAAATTCATGAACCAATGACATTTTCAACAATACATAAGGACGAAACACGTAATAAAAATAATAATCAGAATTTTGTTTTCTAATTTCAGACAATTTGGCGAACCAAACTATCTAATTGAAGTGTTGTTGCTGTTAAGCACAATGCAAGTGAAGTATAAATGTTGCAACCCTCTGAATCTGAATTGAAGAAAAATATAGAAAATAAATGAGTGGGCGACATTTAGACGCATTGTCAGCGGAACAATTCCAAAAGGCAAATCAATCAATATCAAATCTTTTATCATTACAAAAACAAATGGTTATGTCACCAAGCAGACGGTCTTCGCCACCGCAGTTAGCATCGCATCCAATGAATATGCATTTGAGCTCATTTGCCCATTCGCAATTACATTTGACAAATCAAATGCACCAAAAATTAGCAGCCGGTCTGCCGCCAAACCATTTGAATCAATTCTTTAAGAATTCGTCAACATCATCATCGAATGGCAACAGAGGTTCAAATGAGAGCACAAATAATAGTCGACATTCGCCAAATACAATGGCATCATTAGTTAGTTCATCATCAAGTCCACTGAATCATCTTCAAAACATGCAACCATTTGATTTTCGCTGCCTTGGAGCTGGTCTATCAGGCTTTCCACCACCTCCAATTGGAAATGCATCAGGCAGACTTAGTCCTGACATGGAAAGAATCGAGCGTCATCATTTACAGCAAGTAGCTGCTGCGCAGGCAGCTGCCCGACGAAAATTGAGTGAATCTGCAAATAGTGGCAACGACAAAGTAGCGCTTCAAAATCATGCTGCTGGTTTAATGAATATGGCAATGGCTGGACATCATTTACCATTTCCATTGCCACCACAACCAAATGCACTGAATCCATTAGCAGCTAGTTTGATGGCATCACAATTTTCAAGCTTAATGAATAGTTCAGCAGCCGTAAATTTAGCAAAATCAAAAAGTCTTTTGGAACAACAACATCAAGAAGCGCGCAAAGAATCGAAAAATGAACATCGTGATCGTATCAGACATGATGAATTGAAACAGAATTCAAGTGCATTGAATCTTAGTCGAGACTCAGGTAGCCGAAGTCCAAAGTCAATGACAACGCAACACAATTCTCGGCAACGGACATCAATGGGAATGAATCAATCGTCACCTTCGAATATTTCACAGCTCCGAAAAACACATTCGCCGGCCAAACGCCAATGGGGATCACTACCAGTTAATTTAGGTACACAATTTATAAATCCGGCCACGGGCAAGAAACGCGTTCAATGCAATGTTTGTTTGAAAACGTTTTGTGATAAAGGCGCACTGAAAATCCATTTTTCGGCTGTGCATTTAAGAGAGATGCACAAGTGTACAGTTGAAGGTTGTTCAATGATGTTCAGTTCACGTCGTAGCCGTAACAGACATAGCGCCAACCCAAATCCAAAATTGCATTCACCACATTTACGGCGAAAAATTTCGCCTCATGATGGACGAAGCGCTCAACCACATCCGATGCTGTTGCAATCACAAGGCATTTTGACACCCGGAATGCATCCATTTAATCCGTTCCCACTGCTAACACCACCGCCAGATGTTCGACATCCATCGATGGCTGGAATGGATTACAAATCAAATCAAAAATACAGCGACGATCATTTGAAGAATTCAATGTCCGAGAGCAGCAGTGTGCATGATGATCTCGATGATGACGATGATGAGGATGGTATTGTTGTCGTTGGAGAAGAAGATGATGCAGATGATATGATTAAGACAAATGATTATGACAATGAATCGGTTGAAAATCATGACGCGTATGATGAACCAGCTGATTTTAGTGTTTCAAAACGAAAGAAACTTCCAAGTCCATCTGAAGGTAATCTATATTTATATTAATTTTTAATGAACTACCTTTTGTTAAATAACGAAACTGAAACTAGATTGAAAAATCTACTGCAAAATTTGAGAACATTTTCCAAATATGATTTAGAAGAAAAACTTAGAACAAAATAAATAAATTACATTTTTACAACAAGAAAAAATTTTTAAAAAATTTTCAGAAACTCGAATAAATATTAATCTTTCTTTCAATTTTTGCAATATACAGGCGATAACAGTGGTTTTGAAAGCAACGATGATTCATTGAGTGTTGCTGATTCACACAGTAACAAAGACGACTCGAACATTTCGCATACGAAAAATAAACGCAAACGAAAGAGCCAAAATCCAATACGTTTTGCTGTGCCAATGACAAGCCACACCGATAGTATGTCTGATGAAAATGATTCAAGTGACATAAACTATGCTCGAAAATCAGTCGCACAAGATGAGCCAGAGGCACTATTGAAAAGACCACGTTCAACTGAAAGCGATGCTGAAAGTACCGATGAAAGAAAAAAACATACAAACAATGGCATTGAGGACAAAGAATCACGATCACCAAGCGTAACTCCACCAGTTCGCGATAATCACGAGAATGAGAGCAAAAAAGAAATGGAAGAAAATGGCCAAATCAAAGCAAAACAACCAAATGAAATAAAACATGAGATCGAAGCACAAAATCTAACATTAGATTTATCAAATAAACAAAAGCACACGGACAGCGAAGATGAAACATCATTGATCAATGAAAATAACAATAAAATCGATAAAATTAAAAAAGAATTATCGCGGCCGCCAAGTGCATTACTTTCACCAAAGAATAACATTGAATACGATCACAAAGCTTCCGATGGAATAAATTTAAAAAAATCGGAAGCGAAAAAGTCTGAACAGCATGATTCGATATTGAAACAGTATGATACATTGTTTAAAAATCACAATCCATATGGAAAAAGTGGCCCAGCCAATCCAATCAATTTATTCAATTCATCGATGAATTTCATGTTGAATTCGGCACCGCTCAGTCCAGCCCGTTCACCATCATATTCACCTGAAGAGCGACGTTCACGTCATGCATATGATTCGGATGAGAATGTTGAAGAGTTTGAAAACGATTTGAGTGACATTGAAATGCCAATCGATAAAGAAAATCCACGAAAATGCACGGAATGCGGTGAAGTCTTCCCAAATCACTTCAATTTGAAATCGCATTATCAGCAAGTGCATTTGAAATTACTGCATAAATGCGATATTGATGGTTGTAATGCTGCTTTTCCATCGAAACGAAGTCGTGATAGGCATAGTTCAAACTTAAATTTACACCGTAAACTGTTGTCTACATCATCGACCTCAGCAAACAATCACAATGAAGAGAATAACCAAAGCGCTGCATCAATGGCAAATTCAGCAGCAAGTCGATTACAAACAGAGTTTTTGGCACGATTATATGCCGATTCACACCGACTACCGTTTAATTTGGAAGCATTGAAAAATAATTTCCCTGACATGCATCCATTTGCAGCCGCTGCAACAAACAGTTTTTTGAATGGTGATTCACGATTTCCAGCAGCGGCCAGTCATCAAGCACCAAATCCTTTTCTCTTTCCACCACTGAGCGGTTTGGCTGGTTTTCCAAATTTTTCATCGTTTGCACCACATCTTCTACCTCATCCACTGAACGGTCTCTCATCCTTATCACAACGTCGACAATCATCTGATTCAAGCTCTCCGTTGGCTTGTTCATCGCCTCGCGACCAAGAACGACGCACACCAATCGATGAAAAAGCACGCAATCTTGATGCCCGTTTCTCATGACCTCCATTTGATCAAAATCCCTACGTGAGATATTCCCGATGGTAATTACCAGCGAATACAATCATTTGAAAAATGAAAATGAGAACAGGTAAACAAAAAAAAGGCAAAGAGTTTAAATTCTGATGGAAAAAAGTGCAATAAAACTATTTACCATTTAAAAAATATATCATCAATTTGAAATGCATACTGTTCAAGTCAATATCACATCATCATGAGTATCTTAAGCACAATTTTGAACAAATTTCACTAGCATTTGCTAACAAAGTATTATTTCACAAAACATTTTTTTATTTGAAAAAAAAGAAAAAAAAGAAAAAGAAAAAGAAATTTGAAAAGTTAAATTAAATCTTACGTGTACCGAATGCTAAGGCGATAATTAGGTTTAACGAATTGAATGGTGAAAGGTAGGAAATATGTCATTTTGCAACCACATTGGAAATGAAAACTCTACATCCAAATTTAACGAAAATTTTTAACTATTTCAATGAATGTATATTTACACGAGTTTCTTAAGAAAAACTCAATTTTCATTTACAAAATAAAAAAAAACAACAACAACTGGTGAACGAATAAGATTACAAAGTAAAATATATTAGAAATGAAACGAAATAAGCTATGAATGATTAAATATTATTCGACGTTTAAGTATTCGAAATAGAATTTACCGTGACGGTATTGGCAATTTTTGAAATATATCGTAAACATATTAAATTTAGCTTTTAAACTTAAGTACAATTGTACACAAATGGATTAAAATAAAGAATATATGCATTAAATGTAAGCTAATGGCCAAGTGTTGATTCGGATATCGATTTGTGAGATTTTCGCCTTTTTGGCCAAATTGCCCAAATCGACATTTGAATCTAACCGATGAAAAAATTATATGACATCACCGCATCAGTATCTTGTTAATTTAACTTCTGAAAAATGAATTATGTATAGATTAAAATAAACTATTCTAGCGTAATGAATCAGCGCGATGTGGGTAGGTTCACTATTGAAACAAATATATCACAAAGGTAATCAAGTGATAAGTAAATGTTATAAGTTAATGAAAAATATATCCATATTGATTTTCTTCACTATATTCAATCACATTTTCAATAATAATAATGTATACGAAATGGATGGCATGGTCCAACTTCAAAATTTCCAATCACATGTTTGAGCTCATCATCAACCAATGTCTAAAATAGTAATTTGGCAAAATGAAATGCTGACTTTGACAATTAAACAAATAACATGGCGCATTCAATCTGAAATGAATAGATTTACAATTAATATAGCAGTCAACTCATTTGACCAAAAATAGCACCGCTATTTAGCTCAGTACACGATAGAGATTTTGCGTACACTCACTGTTTTACTTTTATGTTGTGGCCAAATCTTTGCTGTTTGATTTTTCATATTGCTATTTTCATTGTACTGGGCTGAATAGAACTGCTATTTTTAGTTAAATGAGTTGACTGTAAAATAGTTAAAAAAAATTACATAGCACAATTACAAATAGAAATATAACCAAAACCAGTGAATGAAAACAAATTTTGAAAACTTTTGTGTCAGAGAAAATGTTCATTTTTGCTCAAAATTGTCTCGAATAAGCTTTCAATTTGAATCGAAATTATTGAAACACAATGGATAGAAAATATAATCATTACAAATTGAATCAACTATCACAATAGTACGTACATATATGACGAGAAAGACTATCGAATTCTTCTCGAATTTTGTAATAGTTAAGCATACAAGTTTCTGAATTAGTGTTTACTTAAATTAAATTTATTGAGAAATTTCATCAATCCACATCAGTTATCGTTACAATTACAAAACAAAACACAAACATTTAAAAGCTACTTTTATCGTCTATCTTCATATAAATAAATTCATAAAAAAAAAAAAAATTAGTGAAAATAAACGGTATCTAATTACAGCATCCAATTTACAAGTAACGTTTTAAGTATCAAAGAATTATTATTGAATAAAGTGTCAAAATAAATTCAAAAGAAAACTGAAATTTGTTTTAATCCCTGAATATGTCCTGGCGTTATTATCATACTGTAAGTATCTTTCTATTATCAGACAGTTTATGTTATTATGTGAACGGCAGGAAAATTAATCGTTGGATGAAGAAATAATAAGCATTTTTCCTCTTTGTTTTTGTCTGTGACTTGAGAATTTGTACATTCGATATTTATTTTAAGAATAAAATTGTTGCGGTTTTGTCTTTCAACAGCCAGTAATCTCTTGTCTGATTGGAAATAACCAAGTAGGTGGAGTCGACTCTTGTATCATATAAGACATAAGATATATGTCATAGGGTTATTTTTGTTTTTATTTCAGTTTTCATGTATTTCTGTTTAACTCTTGTTGTTTTTCAAGTAATGAGCTCCGCCTTTGGGATCTAGGATTACTTTAGCTGAAAATATTTGAAATTCGACATGATAATTTTTCTAAAAAAGAAAAGATAAAACCAAATCGTAAATATGAAAATCCTGTCACCACAGAGGATTCTCTGTGCTACGAAAAACGTAAATAAAACTAGCTTAAAGAGAACGTAAATGAACGCTGACGATCGGACTTGAATTTCAATTCATCTGCGTTGGTTCGAATGAGGATTTTCAATGAAATATGCTCAACACCCGCCACAATAATATAAACTCTTTTATTCGGCTTAATCCCATCTCTATGACACAAGAACAATGAAAACCACATGCACGAGCTACAATTTCTCATGTACCGTTTTCATGTGGCTGTGAAATTCGATCGTTGCATTGAATGTGATTTGAGTTTATGATAAGGCAACGAGAGAATATAAACGAATATGCATTGAAATGTAGAGACTGATGCACTTGCCAAAGTCTAGATATCAATGCAAAGACCAACCGAATAACTAAAGTCAGAACATGTAAAAGAATGGCATCAGTAGTGCTACATGTTAAACCATGCAATAACAACAACAACAACAACAACAACAGTCAACGCAATTCGTTTGCAGTTGTGTGTAAAAACCATACGATGCACGAGATAAGCACATATTGGCTTCAATTGACGTTGGAATGTTTGCAGTTTGTCTCAGCGTTGAAAAAGAAAAGAAGAGAAAGAAAGAATGAATGGGAGAAAGAACTGCATTTTGCCCTGTACCGTGTGTGAAGTTTGAAAGTTTTCCGACCGTAAAGCGCATACAGTTCTCAACTCTATTCGTACGAATTGCGTGTATGTGGCTTGCATTTAATAGATTGCAAATCTAACAGCAGTGAAACAAAAAGCAATAAAAGCCAAGGCACTACCATGTGCAAATGCATCTATATGAAAATGTATTGTGTGTGTGTGTATGCATGTGACTGGATACCAAGCATATCGGATGAATAGGAATACGGTACGCAATGCATTGAATACACAATTCTCACTAGCCATTATTAAAGTTATGCATCCGACAACGATTTACGATAATAGGATTTGTTGCGCCGCAATGTACAATGTTTTTTAATTTGAGGAAAGAACTTTTATAAAAGTGCGATAGCACACCAGGCACAAACGCAACACAGCACACAAAACATCCCATCCACTTTTCACAAATGGAGTCGAACAAGTTCCGTTCTCGATTCGTCCATGAATATACGTTGAGGTGACTTTCGCAGTGGCAAAATTAACTTTTGATTGAAAATGTGCAAAGAACCATAAACGAACGGAATGGAACGGACCGAACAAATACACCATATGTTTTCATTGCGTACATAAAATCTGCATCAAAACCATATACACCAAAGCAATTTCCAACGGGTCGGTTATAAAATATGGAATACGCCATGGAAAATACATTAGATGGAAATGAATAAACATAGAAAGAGAGAGAGAGAGAGAGAGAGAGAGAGAGAGCGAGGGAGAGGTTGAGAAATGCATGTATCTTCATCAGTGGAACAACCCATTCATTTGTTTTTCCCTATTTGATTCACAGCCAATGATAAGAAACCGAACGAACATATCATTTGTTGGATTACAATAAAACTTTTTCCGACATCGCATTTCCCTAAAATAATACTGATTTATCTGTTTTGTGACAGAAGAATATTTAACATTCATTAATATTTGCAACAAAATTTCATTTTCTTCATTGATTGATTTATAATTTATGAAAATGCAAATTTCATTCGTATAATTTGAAGAAGAAACTATCCTAACTATTAAAAAAAAAATCCATATTATCATTCAATTATTGTAAACAAAATGAAAAGTCCAGAGGCGCCAATTTTATTTACGGCAATTATATTTTTCTACTAAAACTGTGAAAAGGTTAAATGATTAGGCAGATATTTCGCGAAAAAAATAATCGACTTTGTTTCCTAGTTGAACATAATCAAATCAAAAAATCAAATATGGGACTGACACATGCAAACGGAAATTTCTTCCAATAGACATTTTCGAATTCCCTTAACCAATGGTGAATGAATGGATTTTGTTAAATGGTTCTCGTTCAAACGTACGAAATCGCAACTTGTCAAGTACAATGAAATGGCATTATCTAAGCTGATTGCGCTTCAAGAACTTGGCCACGTAGACAATTTATTGAGATTGTTAGTTCGAGCAAATCCATAAAAATGTTTAAATGCACACACCCGATAAAAATACCGAACGAACGAATGGAAGCTTTTCCGATTCATGTTAGAAGTTTGAAATAAATCACCAAACAAAGTGAATTGCAGTTTCCATTTTGTATGTGTTATATATATTTTTATAGTTTTTGCTTTTTGCTTTTTGCTTTTTGTTTTTGCATGAAAAACTGATTAGCATTAGGGGCAAATTTATTCGAACGCATTAAATTATTTTGTCGTATCAGCGATTCCACTCGAAATTTTTCCATTAAAGCCATTTCTCATGAACTATGTAACACAGTCTGGCCTTACTCGATGCCATTCTCGTTGAAATAAAACGCCCCGAATTTTACAATCTTCATAAATTTCCCACAAATCAGCTTTGTTCTAAAAAATAATTCTAATCTGAAAATGTTACATTTGAAATGAGAGAAATGGAATATTTGAACTTTTGTAAATGTTTGTGCATTTTAAATCGAAATTTATGTTTGGTATTGGTGATAATAGTGGCTTGTTCATTGGATCAAACTTTGGATGATCAGCGAACAAGCAAGTGACCAAGCATGCACTGTATGTTACAAATGAAATTTTCCAAATTTATATGATTAAATGTTAATAAAATCATGTTTTTTCGCTAAAAATAGTTAGATAAGCACTTTGTCCCAAATATTGAAACAGACTAAATAATCGCCGGCTAGAGATTTGCATTTTAAATATTAGTGTCCAACAATGCAAGCAATGTTTTCAATTAAATAGAATACGTTTTGTTGATGAATTAAAAAAAAAAAACAAACTACACACGTAGTCGCCCAATCAAATTCATGTTCAAAGTATCAAATTTAATCAATATACAAAGTTGGTTATGGCACTGATGTATTTTATCCATTACATATTTTATAATGACGGGCAGTTTGTTTAGACAAATGACTGAAATCCTAATTAATATTTCACGAGCATAACCAAACGGGCGGCACACATATGACGCGTGGATATTGGTTTATTTAAAATATAATTGCTTTGCTCTTATTCTGCCTTGCACTAATTGCACATTGGGCTTGCTTTATAAATTGTCATTCAATCGAACAACTCATTTCAGTCCCACTTAATTTGTCTTTTGTTGTTGTGGTGGACGATTATTTGAAATCATGAATATTTTATGATGAGAAAAATCGAAATGAATTAACATGCGACTTTATTGCTTGAAAATGAGCTAGGATATTTGTATGATAGAAAATGATTTTGTAACTGAAACTAGTAAACGGTGAAATTCATGTCAAAATGTGTGTGTGTTTGTGATATTGGCTATTTGCTGCTAAATAATTCATGGCTTAAGTAGAGGAATTGTGGCGGCGCATGTTTCGTCAAACTGTTTGAAGATTTTCCTCTCATAATTTTCTATGTTCGCTGTAAATTTGTTTGGTGCATGGAGATGTTATTTTTTTCACATTTTTTCTATGCAGTTAAATAAAATGCAGTAGCGACCTGAGTGTGAATAGAAAATCGTGACATTTCGTGCTCGATTGAGAATCGACACGAATAAACCCACACTACTAGTGCAATCATATTGGTTATATACAGTATACACAACAAAATGTATAATAATTGATTCAACGCCGTCATGTGATTGTCGTGACATTTTCCCAACAAATAGCAAAAACTCAATTTTTTTATGATTTTAATTGCAATATTTATATTATTAAAAAGACCGAATGAGTGGAAAACACAATTAGAAAATTGGACGATTAGCCGCCGCATTGAAAACATTATTATGAAAATGCGTGCTTAACAGAAGCTTCAATCATTAAAATTCGTCTTTGACATGGAGACGAACTAGTGATTTTATGCGACGAAATTCAACACAATCGAAAACAATAACGACAACAGAAGGAGAGGTGAAAAAATATTTATTGAAAGAGTGGGTGTTGACCTAATGAAGTTACTGCCGCAAGCAGAAAACGGGATATGTGACGCATATTCAATTACTTGCCCACACATCAAATTGCATTAAGGGCAATGCGAATCATCGAAATTCGATTTTGTTATTTTCTGATCAGCTAAATTGAAATGTCATCAACAAATGAAATTATCAAGAAGCAGCCGCAAACATGTACCAAAAACCAAAAGAACATTTCGACCTCATTTACAGAATACCAAAGAGTTATAAGCCAATAAGCAATAACTCTTTCATATTATTCTTAACTCTGTTATTGATACAGTTCTTTTGTTCCCTTTTCGTATTTGCTCATCAGTTGTTCTCTTTATCAAAGCGAACAGAATACGTATATACGGAATGAATACCGTTCATACAGAGAATTGGTTTTGTTTTTACAAAGAAAAGGATATATTTTCAGTATTCTTTTCACAAACCAAAGCAGCCAATAAACTACAAAAGCAATTTCGTATTCATAACGCAAATGATAAATTCAATGTTTCACATTTCGGTTCATTTCCATTTGGATGTTGTTTAAACGCATTGCTGCCTACCGAAGCATTTCAATTGAAACAATATACGATATTGACTATATAACATAATCAAGCATAACCACTTGAGAGAGCCCAATTGCGATTGATATTTAATTTTAGTATCGCATGCTGTTATGAGTTCAAATAAAGAATTTAACTAAGAATATTTGATATGCTTTGAAATTAAAGACTGCAATACATGTGAACTCTCTCCCTAAGTGAATACGCAATGCCTATTTGCCATATCAATTTTCATTGCTAATTTTAATCAATATTTCTTTTCTTGTTGCTAATGAATCGTTGCATTTCTAGTGCCAAGTTGGCACTGCCAACGATTCATTTTGTGAATGAAGAGAACATTTGCTTCAATCTTTTTCATTCTCAAAAATCATTTTATACAAATTTGTCGCCAGTCTGTAATGCAAAAAACGATGCACATAATTAGAAACCGTAAAGATTCTGCCATAAAAGTAATCGTGGTATGCATTAAATTCCTCCGTCTATATGCAATGCACTAACCTCCGGTTATTTACTGATTTTATATGTTTCGGTGAATGCACGATGTATGCATTATATCCAGAACATATCGTGTGCTGCGTATGATCTAGCTTTGCAATTGATTATAATTTTTCCTTTGGTCCTTTGCTATCATAATCTTTAAGCGTCGGCATGTAATTTTACAGGCAGCTATTATGAATTTATAGTTTACTCCATTCGATAGGTGAGGTTGAAATTTGGAAAATTGTAAATTTTATTTTTATGTTCAAAATGAAATGATTGATTATCATCTTGAAAATTATCAATCCTTTCGTGCCACACTACTTTCTATTTTTGTTCCATGTTTCACGTACGATGCACTTGAATGCCTATTGCCGCAATGTAATGAGCTGTTATCATTAACATTGTACTACAATCATCATTCGTTGCAACTTGCAACAATTCGCCTGCGAGAAAAGTTTGACTTTGGCATTTTATCTGCTTTGATGTCATGCTGATGACTCATCGGCTAATGTTTAACGCTCAATATTAAAATCATAAAGATTTTTTTCTCTTTCCGTCAAAAGAAAGCCTTTTTTGCATACCATTCTGCTGTTGCACAGTTGCTTTTCGCTTTAATTTTTACTGGGCCATTATGTAATCAATAATTTCAAATGTAAAAGGGGCAAAAACAGCAAAAAAGTCCGAAAGAGACCGTTCTTTTCTGCGAAAACCAGTGAGAACTTGAAAAAGTAGAGAAAAAATATTAAATCAAGTCCACCAAAGATAAGATGAATACGAATGAGAGTCAAGCAAAAGAATAAGAAGTCGTACTTTGTAGCTACTGGTTTTTATTTAAGCCCATCGTTAAAACAAAAGCAACAGATATAAACAATAATTTGATGAAAACGGCTACCGTATTGAATGGATGGACGGTTTTTGCATGTGCAATTCTTGGAGAAACGAATTTCTCATGAAAATCAACATTAAATCAAGTGCAAGAATAAAAGACGAAACAGCGAATGGAACGAACGAAAAGAAGGAAGAAGAAGAAGAAGAAGAAGAAGGAATTAAATCCGTCTGAAAAGAAGAAAGATCATGGAAACAGCAAAACATTTCACTTTACATCGATCTCTTGATTCATCAATGTCTCGTTTTCGATTTTAGTCAGTTAAATTATAATTTATGTGTGTATCATTTGATAATCTCTGTGTCTATCTTTCTCTCTTTTTGCCTTTCATATTTGTGGCTCCAGTGTTCCTTGGCTATGTGGTTTTTGATTTTATATGTAGCAATTCGAATAAATCCTTTTGCAAAATAGCCATCGCAATATATATTCATATACAATACACTGTGTCGTTCATCAATTAACGAGCAAATATTTACTTACCTGCCATTTTCCCATGGTTTCGAGAGAGAGAGAGAGAGAGTGAAAGAGAGAGAGTGAGTGCGGAGAGAGAGAGAGAGAGAGAGAGAGAAAGAGAGAAATAGGGAGAGAGACACACAGCGAGATTGGCAGTGGCGCGAGCGCTTAACTGTTTATTCAAAATTGCAGATAAATAATGAAATTCTGTGCACATTGCAATGTTATTATTTTTTATCGATACAATGTGCAAACCATAATAAATTAATTGCATAAATTTGCACACGCGGTGCGCACGTCTCGCTGCGCGTTCATGTGACGAATGATGTATGGTGATAAATCAATACGACGCTTGCCACATTCGCCTGCATCAGTGCAATTAATTTATGCGATATAAAATGAATTTTGAATGAAATGAAAATGATATAATAGAGGTATTTTGCAGCAAAATTAATCAGTTTATGAGTGATTGGAGCGCGAAGTGGGAGAAAAAGACACAAGCATACGCTCATATGGTGAATTGAGCGAAAGGAAATTAGCATAAAGCATGCCAAAAATTATACTATCAACGACATATCGCATCAAAAGTGCATTGCTGTGCATTTACGCACCGAAATGGAAATTATGATGTGCCGAAGGCATCGATATCGTACAGAAACAACAGAGCACTTATCGATATCTGTTCTTTGTTTTTCTTTTTTTTTTTTTGAGAATGAGAGAAACGAGGGAGGGAGAGAGAGGGGGAGGGAAGAGACAGTTAGAGTGTGCATGATCTTATTTAAGACTCGTAATAAATTTGCAAGTGAGAAAATTTGTAACTAAATGCCCTAGCGGCGATGACCGTTTTTTTTGTTGGACCAAAATCAATCAGCTAATTACACGCAATTTGCAAAGTAACCATTTGCATTATAACGAAATGCAAATGGGATTGATATTGATTTCATTATTCAAAAAACGTGTGAATTTCCAACTTTTCCTCTAATAAGATGCCGATGCCCCGTGATAAAGACATTATTATACATTCATTCGGCACATATTGTATTCATTTCAATTCATAAAAGCCAGAAACCGCATCGTTTTATTTACCAAATAACAAATAGTTTGAGTCGTACATCATAAAATCAAATGGAATGTAAATAAAAATGATGCGTCAAACCACAAACACAATAGATGGATAATGGTGGCAAGGGAACATTTCCAACGAAAATGAAATACATATTGGCTATAGTGTATAAAAAAAATGAAGGAAAAATATATCAGTTTCACTGTTTGATATATATGTAATTCATCTATGATAAATAGCCACTTCACTTATCATATGAAAAATGTAGTCTCCCGACCGCAACAAGTGAAACCGCATGGATGCGCATTGATCGCATTATTCATAATCTATTTGAAGCGAATGGAGCCAAACAATCAAACGACTTATCAATTTATTGTTGAATGTCAAATTCCGACAGCGGAAAAAGTTTTAGCATTTGAAATTGAAGAAATATAAACTGGTCAATCAAATGAAAAATATGCGGTGGTTTTTTAGCTTTTCTATTTATATCAAAACAGAGGGCGGTTTTTGAATTGGCTAGCCACTAGACACATTTCATTTTTCCATTCGATGAAAATCCAACTGCCCATACGCTTTTAATCTCATTAATTTTTATTTGAATTCTCATTGAAAAGATATCCAAGTGTTGAAACTGAAAAAAGAATTTGAATTTCTTTCGGATCAGCACATTGTGGTTGATTCTTTGGATTAATAATCAAAATGAATTATGACAAAAAATGCTTTGAAATATTTATTCGATGAAGAAATAGTGATTTTGCAGTTTGATATTCAAAACATGCCGACCCATTCAATAGATTGCATATCATTTATTATGCTTGATTTGACCATCGTTTTTATCATGAATGCTCATTGAAATGACATATGAAGCAACGAAAGCAATTCAACATAAAAGCAAAATCAATCGAAAGGAAATGAGCAACGATGAAAAAGAATTCATTTTGACATGAAATGATAGAGTAGCCAAAAAGTATGAACGCATAGAAAAGAAATCGGAACCGACAAAAGAAAAAAAAAAGTCGATAAAAACTTGCAACTGGTTTAATAGAATAATATGTTGAATGCATGGCAGTTCCCTATTTACAAAAGTTCAAAAAGTTAATTTTTCTGAGTGGTCACAACCTTTCGACAAAACGTTGAAAAGCATATGTAGCAAAATGAGCAGTTAAAACACCGCAAATAAATACGATGAAGGTGGAAGATGCGTTGAAATGTTCATTTCACCCGGTGCAATACATCCAAATGTCCATACAATGGCTTCAAAGGCCACTGAAAAAAGAGCACCAAAATTAAACAAAAAAAAAGGAAAAAAGCAGAGAGGAAGATTCAAAAAAAACCAACAATGACGAAAACGCCTCTTTTTGTCGTCTCACATTGCAGCATTTTGGCCGATGATGTGTACTCATCACTTGATGGTTCGTACTTTTCTCATTATCAATATTATTTCTAGTGGCTGCTTTTTATCTTCTGTAGCAAATAGATCATACACAATGCTTGAGATTGGATCAGCCATGCATTCGCCAACATGTGTGGTGATATTCAATTCAATGGCCCGGCCGCTCAGCACATTCATCAACTCATTATATTTCGTGTGCTCGGTGTGCACGGCAGTTACGTTAATAAACATCCATATCGCTGAACGTGCACGACAACGTGACGACTCGACGACTACGACGACAACGATGAGCTAAAACAACAAATCGTACCAACAAATAAAGCCAATAACATCACACAAATAGTCAAATGCATTTTTCTCTACCGTTGCCTTCATTTCATCATTCGCACAGTATATCTCCTTGTGACAAGGGGATTTTCAACGTCGTTTCATCGATTTTCTCAACTGTTTCGTACAACATTCGACAGTCGATGTATCTATTTTTCGTCCATATATGAATGTGTGTATGTGTGTGAATGTATCGTTTGATCTATGAGAATAGCAGCAACACGTACGGCTTCTCTTTTGCCATGTTTTTCATTTCACCTTTGTGTATCTGATAGTTGGTGGATCTGTAATAGGTTGAAAACAGTTGCTTCGTAAACTGTATGCAGTGGTTCATTTGACCTCTGTACAGATTACATGTTGTAAATCCCACCGAAACCATCATCCTCATCTAGCAAATTGCATATAAATTCTATACCAAATTTTATGCTCTTTTTGCGTCGCATCTTCTTCGCCGATGTTTTTTTTTTAGCTTGATACATGAACTTCATCAACACCGTCAACGGCAACCATTCCATTGATACGCTTGCATAGCTACATTCTCTCATAACTTGAACAAACTTGACAAACAGAAAAAAACAACATTAAATCGAAACGGGATGAACACACGTATCAAATCGCCTTTTATTCTTTGAGATTTGCGTACAAACCATTTCTTTCATTATAACTTTTTGCAGTTTGTCTAGTATACATCAAACTGAAAAAAGGAAATAAAACGTGATTTCATTTCTTTCTTTCTTTTTTTCTTTTTTTTTTTTTTCTTTTGAAATAGGAATTTTCGCCATCTATTTTTTAACGAAACACAATTCATTCATTGATGAGACATAAATGAAAAAAATGCTTTGAACATTAAAAAAATATGTTTAAAAAAGTACGGCTTAGTTGAATGAGTTGAATGAAAAGGCTAATATATTTAGATGGACATTTCTGTAATTCTTTTCAAAAAAGGAACACACATTGTGATCAAACATTTTCAAACAGGTCAAAGATAAAAAAAAGGCATTTAGCTTTTGGGTTCGTAGTAATTCAAAGTTATCCAAACTCCTCTTTCATTTAATTTATGCGTTTTGTCCTATTTAATGTTGCATGTAAATTCAACCAATCACTTTGAATGCCGTACATGTATGTTGTATGCATATTACACAGTATCAGTTTTTGTGATTTTTTTCGTTCATTTATCCTCGTTCCTTTGGTCGATGTGAATGCAAAACATGGCAAAAGCCTCTTGACTAATTTATTACCAAAGTTTGCAATTCAAATGGTACAAGGCGATAATAGATACAACCTTAAAGTTATGCACAATGTATTGGGTGAAGCACGAATCATACAAAGAAAAAAAAACACAAAAATATAGTTGAATGCGAATCAAACGCAAAAAGAGGGGTTGAAAATAAGTTGGTATTGCAGAGAAAGAGTGGAAAAATTGTTAAAAAAAGTAAGAAAAAAGTAGGAAAAAAGAAGAATGAAATGTTCAAATAACAGACTTCGCATAAATCAAAAAATCGCCTCCTACAAGGTGTACAAATATGTATGTGGGATCCGCATCGCAATATTTCAATTTGGTTAATGCATTTTTATGCATTTGTACACCTTTGATCTGACTAAAGATCCAAACACCGCAAGGGACAATCATATTACGTATTTAATTATAGCTTTTTCATATTCAATGGAGAGTTATGGCGCGGTCTATATTGGGTACTAGGTCAATACATAACCCAGAATGTAGGAAGGAATCAGCTCGTTTTGTCAATGTAAAAAAGCAAATTAAAGGTTTCAATAATATAGTCTGGACTTATCTCTAGTAACAATTTAATTATATCAACGTGCATTTTTTTTTCCTTTCTTCGTCGCGAAATTGAAAATTAATTTTATTGCATGCTCTAGTGACCTTGCGTGCGTTCCACAGTTTATTTTCACTTAATTCGTGATTAAGTATTTTTTAAAACGAATTCGTATGGCCTATCGGCAAACGTTACAAATATTTGACTCACAAAATTTCTAAAATTTCATTGTTAAATGCCAATGAGTCTTATATTGTTCCAAATTAATGACTTAGATGATCGTTTACATCCTTGCTGGAATTGAATTTCAATTTCCATGGTTATTCCATCGAAATCGAACTAATTTTCATGTTTGCTAACAACGATTGCAACCGCCTTCAATCACAGAAAAAGAAAATAGTTACGCTGAACCTATTATTATATCCATCGTTTAGAATCGCATATGCAAATTTCATTTGGTGTTTGTTGTCTAAATATAAATTCAAATACGTATGGCTCAAATGTTTTTTTTTCTCCTTTTCTTTCAGTTAATCGCGTCACATACACACAATACTAGTGAAATTAGTGTATTTTCAAATAGAAAAAAAGAATATGTGAAAAACGAAATGAAAAATTAGTAAGCTAATGCTGTTTGTATGCCAGAAATAAAGGTTGAATTTTGCAGTAGTAGCAGAGAGAAAGAGAGAAATAACTTCCTTAATTTGTGAACAAAAACTGTGGCAATAAAAATGAGGGAAATTAGATATGTGTGCCGCATTTCGTCGAAATTGGTTATGCGATTGGAACTATGAGCCCCATAAATAAGTGTGGAAGTGCATAAATGGCGTAGCAAAAGCGTCTCTCATCTAGAACATATCACAAATACACACAGGTGCTCTAATTTGAGTTCCAACTTTTTTGTAATGGCAATGCAATGCATGTGTAATGTGCAATAATGGCAAAAGCCATCGCAAAAGTACATATCATCGATTTCCTTGTACACACAATTCACTTCGACCGTGTTTTTTCTTTCTTTTCTTTTCTTTTTTTTTGAATTCAGGATGTGCATAAACATTATTTTACGACGTCCGATAGCTTGAAATTGCAATATGACACGCTAAAGTCGTTCTTATCGATTTTTGTTAATCTTTGCTGAAGAAAAAATAAGCGATTACACGGCAAAGTGCATCCAAGCACACAAAAAAATACTTTGTGAAATTTTTCACCATCTTGTAATAGCGTCACCAATTTCCAAGTCGGATGATCTGATGTGTAAGCCATGTGACATTAATTTAATGACAATAATGCGTGCATTTTATAATCCAAAACGATCTCGTTGAATAATAAGTGCATTGTATTAGTGGCTCTTGAAGAATTTTCAATTGATGTGCTAATCAGATACCGATGCGTTTGTGCAACATGAAATACAATGCTACCATCGCCTAAAGTCCAAAAAAGGCGATTGGGTCGTTGAGTTTGCCTAATCTAATATCATTGAGCGCAATGAAATTGCATTGACCAAGAAAATTGTATGAAATTACTCTGGCACATACTGTAAACTATAATGCAAACGAAACAACCACAAGGCTATAATTTATCTTTAAAAATTACATGGTATTTTCACGTTTGCAAACGCAAAGATAAACAATGTCTCCTAGGTGTCGTTTATGTTATGTCCTACAAGCAGTTACACTCACCAATTCTCAACCGATAATCAACTAAGTTTCTAACTACAGAACGGCTGGAATTGCATAAATGCAATGGATTTTGTGTTTTCAAACAAGTTTTCAAAGACATGCGCGCTTCATTTGGTATGCAATTTGGACAGCAATAATGCATATGGATGGCACCGCCTGCTACGGCTCTATACACAAATATGAAAACAATTAACTAATTTTGTGATGCCATTTTATAATTGCTGATCTCTAATATCAGAGTCCACATAATTCAAAACATTTATTATCATTTTTTTAATTGAATGAAGTCCTTTCTAATTGCGATTAACTTATTTCCCAGTCAAACAAGTTCCATTTCATTATCAAGAATGAGCAAAGAACAATTATACAACTTTCATTTAGAATGAAGCTACCAAGTCAAAAATATTTACAAAGAACTGCCTGTTACTGAGCATAAAATGCAGTTGAAATGGTTCAAATGGGAAGCAAACTGATCGCTTATTAATTGCACCAAAACTATTAGTCGATGTTACGTTTTCTTATTCGATTAATCGTTTTTCTGAATCAAATATCGACGGATTCACATCTTTTCAACACGCAACCATCGAATCACACCAAATAATGATTCGAAAAAAAGCAGTCAAGATCAAGCTCAAATGCCCAAATGCCCAAATGCTGAGGTTATTAATAAAATAAAACAAAAGTGATTAGTTCTGTGTTGTTGTTTTTTATGCACATAAAATGAATGAAGGTTTAGCAATTTAGTTTGGACGAAGTAGTCAAATGGGAATATGGATGCGAAATGAGCTGATGCTCAGTGAAAAATTAATATGAATGAAATTGAATGGAAAAGCGTAGATTTTTTTCTGAATTTCGATTTCATTTCGACTTGTTTCGGTGTAAACAATTCCGCCCAAAAATGTACAAACATCGAAATGCAGCCGTGAGAATAACTCAGGCAATTTAATTGATGGTTTCTTCTGCGTGCATCATATTTTTAGAGTTTTGTGGTTGGTACAGTAGTGCCATTCGGCACTGTGGTGAATTTTATTATCTCAAACTACTGTCAGACTCCATGAGCTCTCACAATTTTGTAGAATTTGCGTAGAGTATTAGCATGATTTGAAATACGTTTATGTTTCCATTATAGAAGCTCAAGCAAGATGCATTTTCAATTCATAACACACTGCCTCCTTTAATCATCATTTTCTTTCTCGTTTTCGTTATTTTGATGCAAAATGAAAAAAACCTATTTTGAAATTTAAAATGCAAACATACCAATCAGTTGCATTTACACAACTTTTATAAGATGTAAAAATTTTAAGTCATCAGCTATAAGTCACTTTCGAACAAAATTGAAAGCTTCCTTTCACAAACAACAACATTTTCTATTGTGGCCGTTAAGAAAAATGTAAATAAATGTACACAGTTTCCAAACAAGACTTTTGATCAAAGAGCATTAACTTAAATCGGATAGTAAAGTTTTGGATTTTCCAGAAAAATTGCTTATTTATTCAGCGACTCAAAATCATTTCGACATCAGTTTTGCTAACCATTTTGGCGTTCCACTTGTAAGTACTTTTTTCAATACATACTCTAAATGTGAAATTTAATACACCGTAATGTCAGATGAACTTTGTTTTTAATCGCCTCTTGGACATGAATTATTTTTCGTCTAAAGGATAAAGTTTCACGGATTGAATGGTTTGTAAAAAAAACTGATATTTCATCGAAGTTGGTTTATTAATAAATAACAGAACTAAGATAAAATTTTGAAGTATTTGGTTTAATTATTTTATTCAAAATTGAACAGCACATTTTTCACCAGTGAAATACATAGAAAATAAAATTCATTTCTTTTTAATTCGAAATTAAGCTTACGATGTACTCTCACTGAAGCTTACCTTTCTCCAATGACCTTTGTTTTTTTTTCTTCATTGACATACAATTTGCTAGGGCACTTTTTGTCACTTTGCATTGCATGTAAAAAAAAAAAAATCTTACACAGTTTCCCACGAATGATGACTCATCGAGTGTTTGTGTCTGCAGCATAAAACGAATGAAAACTTCGTCAGAAAATTAATTGCAAATAATTTGCAATAATTATTATTGAATTTGCCGAATGCACGTTGAATGTGTTGGGTGACGGTATGGTGTTCGTTACTTTTAGCACATGCATAAAAGCATAGAATGCGTTTTGCTTATCTTCATCAGAGAGGCCCGTCATTTTGGCTTTCTTCAATTCTTGTTTGTCGATTTTCCCATCATCGCCCATTGCATACTCAACATGAGCATACGTATGAGCAAGTTGATAGTATTTACATGAAGTGATTGCACGTTACATATAAACAAAAAAAGAAAGAAAGAAAGAGAGTGTGAGAGAGAGAGAGAGAGAGAGAGAAAGAAAGAAAGAGCCTCACAAAACCCCAGAAAACATATTAACCAGGCAGAAAAAAAAGCCGAAGTTGGAAACATCGAAAAGTAACAATTGCATGCCGATCATTTATTCCTGGCTTTCAGTTTTTGAGCTACTGTGCTGCTGCCGCTTTCATTGCTGTAATGAGTCAAAGCCAATGCTGCCATACTCTCTGCAACTTCATTTTCAATATAATTCAATGATTGGCATGTTGTTGCAACGCAAAAAAAAGAACACCGAGATTTGGTAAGCACTTTATTTGTAATGCTGGATTACCGTCGACTTAAGTGTTGTTGGCGTTGCAGTGGCTATGCATTTACGCGTTCTTTGCTTGGTAATCTGGTAATATTTCTTTGCTCTTTTTTTTCGTAGCAAGTTTTGTTGAATCAGCACTTCTCTCGAATCAATCATTATGCAAAATACGCAATATACTGCACGCAAGCAAGCAAATACACCGATAGAAGAATCAATACTTTACCTTCGAACAGCATTATGTGAACACCTCAAAATTCAAGTATGACCAAATAATTTGACGGGAACTGTGGCCCAGTTTTTGGTTATTGTGTGTTTTTTGCACACTTGCATGCAGTATGGAATCTTTGATGTTACATACACATATATGTTTTTTTTTTCTTATATTTAACTACTTTCATTACGTTATGCAATGAAAAGGATCAATTTGAGTGATTGCTTTCTTAAAATACACATTTTGACTAATTCATATGCACGACGGCATTCAATCACTTGGAAAGAAAGTAAATTACGCATAAAACCTGTAAAATACCTTTGGAATTTTCTATGTGGTTGAATTATGTTGAAGCGAAATGCAGCAATCAAAACAGACTAAATTTAAACTAATATTCCGGGAATTATTTTGAGACGCTATATTGATCAAAAAAGTGATTTCGCTATTGAAGCATTGCTTTGACGTAGGTCGAGAGCTATTACGAATGTTAATTTGACCAATATGCGTGGGAAAACATTATGATGGAATGTACTATTCATTCTAACAAAATAGTTTGTAATAAATAATTGGTTGGATGCAATTTCACTGTTGTTGCCTTTTCAAGTGTGTGCCAAATAACGTAAAAACTCAAAGACATTTAATTAACGCTACTTGAATGGCGCAAAGTAAAATGATTACACGTTTTGTTTTTGTCTCATCGACTACAAAAAAAAAAAATGAAACTGTGTCGGTCTGTGCAAAGATTTATATAATTTCAAGTCACAGACTCAATAATTTGTAAGATGGTTTTTTTATAGTTGATGTGATTGTTCGCATTCTAATAGACTAAACACACGAAATGAAGTGAAGCCCACCAAAAACTCATAAGGGACCCATAATTACAGGAATGAGACAATTTCACTAAATTCCGAGAATGTGATCGAGAATGGAATAATGAGATAGGCGCGCGGATATTCGGCTCGTGGCTATTCGCGTCGTCTTTCATGAAATGATACATTTTTCCATATACTTTGTTGTATTTTTTGCTTGAAGCTATAGTTTGCTTGCACCGCATGATTTTTTAATGAAAAAGGCGGAGAAAGAAAAGAGACAAACGACTCGATTCCAGACAGAGACGTTTTTGTGATTCAATTTTTGGGACAATCATTAAAGTGCCATTATGAAAGCATATAAATCATTATAAAACTAACATCAACACCGTCAACTCAACAGCATCAACCAAAGTCGTGTGTTTATAGCTATAAACAGCTATTGACTCACACAAACCCACACCATCGTCAATGGTTTAGTGCATAATTTTTACTTGGCTTAAATTACCTGTCGTAATGATCACGAGACCCCTACAGACCAATGATATCGCCAAACACAAAAAAAAGAAACAACAACGCAGCCGACTAATTACATTACGAAGCAAATGAAATAATCATTTTGGAGGCATAAGCCCAAATAATACCTACAACGATGCTTTTGCTCAAAACATATACTGTATTCTAGTATGCGATTCAAAGATAATTATTTTGACAGTCATTCTTATGGAAGAGTTGAGCTCAAATGGTAGAAAATGAATAAACAAGAACCGGCTTCCTAACGAAACTTCTCTGCCCCTCTCCAAAAAAAAAAAACCTCATTTCATTATTCGTTCAATGTTTAGATATCATTTGAAAAACGAACCAAAAATTATATCGTCGCATTTCATGTGCATCTCGCTCTTTTCCTATACATTTTTCATCTTATTAAACATACCAAAGTATTTTAATACATTTAATTTTACATTTTTAATATGTAATTGATGAGATTCCATCTTGAGCTCTTGGCTTCAATCTTCTTCTTCTTCTTCTTCTTTTTTTTCTTCTTCTTTTTCAACAGCAGCACGTAAACTGTTTATTAAATGGTTATTTTCGGTGATTTTTGAGTGCCGCTTACCTTTTGCAGATTTCAATTGAATCACGCCAATTCGCTGGGCGTTATTATTTCGAATCTTTGTATGGCGTTTGTGTGCACGTGAGCATTTGCCATAATCGGCGTCATTTACCAAATATATTCCAACATATATGTATTGAGTTTTGTTTGTCGGATAACTGCCGCTATACTCATGCACATCATTTCGATCATATTTAATGGGAAATATTAAAATGAATTATTTTGTTATTAAGAAAATCACGGTTCCAAAAAAATGGTGGTATTAAGCAATAAGCACAATTTTCATTCGAAAAGATGGTAAAGAAAAAAAAATGGAGCAAAACGCCACAAAAGTTATGTTGAATCAAATGAAATTTGAATGGCATTAAGCTAAATTGTCGATTACATCAATAAAATAGCAATTATAAAGCTGCCATTTGAGTATGAATGATCTAATTTGAAGATGGAATGCATTCAATTGCCATGATGCGGAGTGTCAGTTTGCGCATTTAATCGAATTTTAGAGCGTTGAAAATATTATTTAATCCATCAATCAATGGAATAGGCATGAACAAATAACAAGTAAAGTTTTACAGTTTGCATTTCTCGTTTTAACATGAACTCAGAATTTGGACCACAATGAAAGGAATTGAAGTAAACCATCGATTCCCACGGATGTCAAGAACGATTTGGTAAAACTTTAATTTACAAACATTCTTTTCACGAACACGTTTTTTGCGAACTCAACTCTTTCTGTTGACGAAAATCGCAGGATTCCGCAAATATTATTAATAACAAAATGAAAATGTATAACACAAGATTTGAATCGCTAATAAAATATGATTATAATGTTGATCTCTCTCTCTGTCCCTTTCTCTCTTTCTCTCTATTCTGTCCGTTGGTTTTATTTATTTATTACTTTTTCACAAGAATCAGCACGACTGAATTCATTAATACAACAAAATTGTGGTGATTTATCGTTCGATCGATTGGCCGATCAGAATTACATCGATAATATTTTGTCGTCATATTTTTATTCCGTATCGAAATGTTCTCCTTTTCGCGAGAAGAAAATGAACGAAAAATGCAAGAAAAGAAATGCATGCTGTTGACTTAATCGACAAACACAATTTTTTAAATTGCTGTTAATTTCTGTCTTTTGGTGAAAATGCCAAACCACACACTTAAAAAAAATTGTGCACTATATATTCCATGTTCGTTTTCTTTCTCGTTTTTTTTTTTGTTTCATTTTTGATAATGCATTTCTGTGCTGTTTGATGTTTAATGTTGTATCAAGTTGTATCAAGAATTATCAAGTGTATATTAGTTGTGCGTCCCGCAGTGCTTTTGAACCAAGGCGCCACGTAACCAATAAACATTCAAACAAAAATGCAAATTCGCCATTCATTTGTATCATTTTCCTTATCAATTGAAATGTTATTATTTTGTGGGGAAAATACGGCTTGTTTCACATTTCTTCTCAATAATTTGTGTGGCAAGTCATTGGGCAAATCCGTTAGTTTATTATCATTAACGATTCCCTTTCGTTTTTATTTTGTATAAAGAAATATGCATGCTTTTTTAACTTCATTATTGTGAATTACGGCTGATGAATCTTGGTCTGAAAAGTCAATTTATTTTCAGGAGGCTTGTTTTTTATACAATAATGGCATCGCTAATTTGATTTGTGTCAGTGTGATTCAGTTGAAATAGTTTTAATGTGTCTGCGCGAACATCATATTCGATCAAGTATTTGCAACCAAACTCGACCTGTTGTAATGGATGAAAATCATAATTGGATGATTTCAATAACATCACGACTTTGAATTAGCTAGTATAAAATGCACAGATCTTCCTATCTAAAATTGAGCCTATCTCTTTCTCTTTCTCTCTCTCTCTCTCTCTCTCTCTCTCTCTCTCTCTCTCTAACTCTATGATCAAAATAAGATACACATAAAGAGCATGCACAATTATTCAAATGATGCCAATAACGACAAAAGTGAGATTTAATAAGCATGAAATAGGATTCAAACTTGCAATAATTTTGGATTTTGTTCGGTCGCTTACAAATTTAGTATCATTGTATTTAATTGTTTCAAATTTGAACATGAAATTGCAGTGTGCCAATTTCATCATTTACACAATTAAATTAAATTTGAAAAGCATGAAAAGAAAAACACTTCATGAACACTTTTTTTCGAGGTTTGCTTTAATTAACACTCATGAAAGGGCGGACAAGGCCAAAAATTATGATTGAGATCATTCAAGTGTCACATTTGAAAATATTGCAAATTGCTTACAAAAAATTGGTGAGATAAAGAGATGTATCTCATTTGCTAATTATGGTTTTCTTGCTTCATTAAATTTGAATAAAATTATCAAAAATCAAAAGTGGCAATGGCAACTTGGCAAGTGCTACCATAAATAGCCCATTTAAATTGCACTCATGATGTGGAAAAATGTAACGGAAATACAGCGGAAAAGAGCGATTTTAGCTTGTCTTGTTTTCGTAAAATGGTTCAAAAATTACATCGATTTTTTTTTGGTTTCCTAACAACCAAATGCACTAAATATGAATGTGTGGAGGCAATTAACTGAATGATAATCAAATGACTTAAACCTGAAGACGTTTTGTGCTAGTAAATTAGCCGTTTCGAGTAAAAAACCAATATAATGTTTATGCAACGAAGAATAGATTCGTTTTCTTAACATTCAAATTGTTGCAAATTGACTTCAAATTTGCATAATATATTTCACTTTTTTTAGTCAACGCATGTGACACGCTATCGCCGAATACTCAAATTATTTGCTTACTTGGTCAATGTTGTTTTGATAAAATGTGCAATGAACATGCAATCCATTTTAATTGAGTGTCTAAGAAAGAAATAAGAGAGCTATTCAAATGAGATCAACGTCATACTCGGCAAATTTTGATTTATATTTTCCAGCCCGATAATTATACATCAGTTTATTTTGTTCGCACGGGAGATGCTATTTGGTTTTCCTACACACACCATTTTAATTAGTAGAAAGAATCAATATGAAAGATCCCAAATTGATATGCTTTTAACCATTGGATTAGTATAATAACCATTTTGGCATAGTCATTCAACTGTTGGCTTCCTTTAACTCATTTTTCATTGTTTTTCATTCGAGAAATATATTCGTTTTCATCGTTTGCGCATTCATGATTTGAGATTTCATTTTTTCCAATGGGATTGAATTAGATTAAATCAAGGAGTTTTTAATTAAATGCCCATTAAATTTCAAATCTTTGAATGGTTTCATTTTTGGGTGAAAATGAAGCAACGTCACGAAATCACTCGATTTTTTAAAAGGTAAATTCTTGTGTCGTTGGAAAGCTTCTGAAAACATCGAATTTAATGTAATCCGCACAAAACAGTTCTTCCCAATTTGTTTTTTACGATCGCTTAAAAGGATCACCGATCACTGAAAGAGATCATCGATCTCATGTTTTAAGATTTGGACGTTGAGATTTTTTTTTTGCTTGATTCACCACCATTCATACATATGGAAAAAAATATATCGTTCATAATTAAACTTCAGAATGGAACAGAAAAAAATGAGAAAAATCAGCTAAATGGCTGTGATTTCTTTTTGTCTCTATGAAAGATGCGCTTGATTGCCAAAACACGCCCCGCTATACAAAAAACTTCATGTTCTGAAAAAAGGTCTATAATTAACGTCATATGTCGGTGTTCCATAAGAACACAAAATAACTTGAGTCACTAGAAAATTCGAACAAAAAAAAAAAAAAAATGAGAAAAGGAAAATTTATTAAAACGCATCTAATTTAAGTTTTTGTGGTCATTTCGATGTGCTTAAAATACACAATATTCCTTGAAATTTTTTTGTAGCGCAACGCAGCACGAAAGTGTGAGAGAGACGAAAACGTTGGAAAAAAATTGCACCGTGATTTATCAAGTCATTGTGATTTTTGTTTACGATGCTCATTTGCCGAGTTTGAACGAATGGAGTTCGTGCATGGCATGAATTGTATGTGGTGACTGCGACGCTTTTAAATTGCATTTTTTCCTCGATTGCTGTTGTGTCCTTTTCGCATGTCTATGCCAATGGATACTTACGCATTATCACATGATGATCAGGTCAGACGAATATTCATTCGTGCCTTGGGAATTTCTTATGCGCTGGCAAAAATGAAGAACGCCCTTTACTCAGTCTCATTTCAAGATTTCATTTTACATTTTCAGTGCTGCATCTATTCTAAGTTTATGTCTTGTTTTATGCACGCAAATAACCTTTTGTGAAACTGTCGACCGAACAATATGCGTCTGATCGAATAAAGCGATTTTCGCGCTGGTTTCGTTTGTTTCAAAATACCATTTGCATTAATTTCACAAGAGTTTCATGTTGCTGCTGCAATTTGTGTCTGTCACTGAATTGCATTATCCGATTGCAAAATAAAACAACACTGCCCAGGGAACAGACGTTATAAATGCTGAAACATCGTACAAAAAAAAAAAACCACGAATACGTTAAATAAGAAAACGAACGATGCGGTGCAAATATTTGTACTTGAATTGTGAAAAACGAATTTTATTCGGTTCTGGCCGACATGTATTGGGATTTTTTTTATTGGTTTTCCTTCTGTTCTGAACTCTCCATTGAGAGGTTAAGCAGATGCAAAGCCAATTGCTTTTAAATCCAAAATAATATTTGTCATGGGCCATGAATATGACTCTTTTCACATAAACCAAAACATCTGAAAGTCAAATTTAATATCATTTCTTAACTAAATTTTGGCTAAGGGCGATGAGTTTATAAAAATGGATAACAATCATTTATCTGTTGAATGGTGATCAAATTCACTTTTTGCATGGTATCACAATGAAGATTGTAATTCTCTTCAATTTTGTTTGTGTTTTTTATGAACAATGTACGTGCAAAAAAACATCAAATTTAGACTCTAAGTTTTACACAGAAGAGTGCACACATGTTTGTAGACGATGAATTTTTGAGATTGACATGTAAACCCTGCTACACATGACTATATTTTGCTCATTCACAGTTTTTTTTGGTAGTAAATGCTTTTATGTACTCTATTATTTTGTGGTCAAGTTTTTCGAAGACAAATTTGTTTCTCGAAGAACTTTTTTCGACAAAACCAATCATTGAATTTCCTTTCAAAGCAAACTAGAATTCAACGTGGTTTTTATTCAAAACATCAATTTGATAGTATTCTGCGAACGAATTAAACAATTGACTGTTGCACTAACATCGGTGCCAACAACAATGAACATTTTTTTTTTTTTTGGGTTGGAAAAATTTGCATAAAAAGAAACAAATGACTGATCGTAATTGCATGAGACTTTGTGTGACTCGCTTTTGAATATATCGTTTGCTACTGCTATCTAATTCCACCAGCAAAAGGATTAAGAAGCAAAATTGCCTTTCCATGTTACGAAAAATCAAACATGTTATTAGAGCTTTTTATGGAGTGCAGGATTTTTCGTTTAGACAATGTATAAATTTGCATATCGGTTTTTCTTTGTTACGCTATTCAGTGTTCATTCACTGTGTCGTCTCGTGTAGACGATTTTTTCTGCTCGAATTTTGATCATTTTCACAGTCAAAACAGACAGTTTTTGTCGATCAAATCATTTGGTTGTTTTTCTCTTCGATACAATTACCGAGATCGAAGAAAAAAGCGATGATTTTGAAGTATTTTTTGTTTCATTGCATATCTGTTGCTAGCGATCAATTCCTTGACTACTGTATATCAAGCAATTCGCATTGTTCAAGAAATTTTTGGTCAGTGATTAAAACATATTGTTTCGTTATTTAGATTTTATATTAAAACTTTATTTCTTTTTTTTTTTGGATTTTCGAAGAGAAAATCCCAATTTTGCTTGGATTGTTGTAATTTTGAACTAATTGATATGATTCCGAATATACAAAAATGGTCACGGAATATGTTGATATGAATTCTAAAGAAAACTGGACAGTCGTTTGCGCCGCAAACTTTGCGGTCATTCACTTTATGTTTTATGTTTATTAATCTGTGCTATCGTTCATCAATGTGTAGTAAATTTGTTTTTTAAACGCCCCACAAGAAATCCAAGCAATGGAAAAAACAAACGCAAAAAGACATATTCAATAATTCTCGTCAACATCATATCGGCTGGGCACTAGCTACATTTGTGATTCGTTTGATGTAGGCTGAATGGAGAGAAGAAAAAAAAAAGCATGACATTTAAAGCTCCGCCTGTGGCTCAATCAAAAATAATAAAACTGTCACGACAATCACGAATTGAGTAGCGCAAGCGGTAATATATTCCTTCATCGAAGAGAGAATGATTTTCAAGTATATGTGAAACTAAAAGCGAAGCTGAAACAACACGGCATAAAAAACAATTACGTATGCTTAACATTATACAAATATGTAATTTTATACTGGTTCTGTTCTCAGCCAAGATCAGCGAGACCGGGTCGACTCGAGTGAGAGAGTCACAGTCGAGCACATCCGAAATGGATGAAATGCATATGTATTCCGAGTATACAGTACACATATACATTGCACATCTCATCCATTTCGATTCGGTCGGTGTTTTCAAGTCAACACAAAAGTAAAATTGATTATTATGATTGTGCTTGTCTCGTGTGAATATTGAACAAGTTGAACTAACGACAACAGCTAAATCAACTTTAAAAGTAATAACGCAAACAATAAACATTAATTTATATTATATATTCACCATGTCGCGATCAGTACACCGAATACATTCACAACTCAAAACTAGTAATAATAATCAGAGGCAAAAATACATGGATTACGAGGCGAAGGGGCTATATTCAAAATGCGCCGCCGACGAAGAAAATAAAACTGCAAGACAAAATTAACCAAGAAATGTACTGAACAAGCGTGACAAAATTCCTATGAGAGTTGACGAGATGAGAAGTGAGAGCTGAGAGAACGACGCAAAACTAAGTGCAGCTAGAAGCACAACTGACAAATCGAAAACGAACTACAACACAAACGCGATTTCCGATAGAAAACGCGCAATCGCTTTGTATCGATCGTAAAGTACAATGGTTGACATTTCCATATCTCTCATAAAAGGCGGATTATTTTGTGGGAACTCCGTTGAACGTTATTGAATGTGTGCTCTTCACAATTTTTACATGATTTTGAAATCTATGCGATTGGTTGACAAATTGTGTTTCGTGCATTCACCGTCTATTTCACTCCACAAGCGTTTCGTGTTTCGTTTCGCGTTGGCTTTCGTTCCATATTCGGGCCGGAACGTTGAGTGCTGTGCGACAAAATTTTTCATTTTTTTTTCTCTTTCTTTTGCTTCCAAGTTAGGTGTACAAGATTGACGGTTGACTGAAATCGTGAGCACTTGGTTTGATTCGTTTTGTCTTTATTTTTGTTGTAGTTGTACACTAACTTGTGCAATATTTAAATATGTTGTTTTTCATTTTGCTGCCTTTTCTTTTCTTTTTGCCAAATTATCGCTAAGGTACTAGTGCAGTATTCAATATAAATAAGTTGTTCATTCACTTCGTCGAAACCAAATCGGTATTTCATGTTATTCTATAGAGTTCGTTGGTTTTTTTCTTCTCTTGCTATTTTACAGCATTTGTAACCAATACACACGGATGATGGTTCTTTGGGCAAGGTTAAATTGTTTTCCTTCATCGACATGGTCGGCTGTAATATTTTTCCCTTTTTCTCCTCTATTATTCTCAACAATTTGTCCCTTTCTTTTTCTTTTTCTTTTGCTCCATGTCTGTGATTTCAATGCAGTTTAATAATAATATTTATCGTGCTGCATTGCAATGCACTCTCAACTCTGTTATTAAACTATAATGCTTTTGGTCGTGGATTTTTAGAAATAGAAAACAATCGTAGATTTCTCCGTTTACTGTGCATGTGTTTATAACCAAACATAAGATCGGGGCAAATATTTAACGGCAAATAAAATTATTGTGGCTATTTGATTCTAGTTGATACTTTTGCCCCTCAATTGCTGCCGTTTCGTTTACCAGCATTTTCAAAAGAAACGAAGAGAAGATTTGCAAATGTAGTAGCAGCATTTTAATTTTATTAAACAACTTTGAATATTTTAATGGCAGCAATGTTTTGTTTTTGTTTTTGCGTTCCAGCTCAATGCTCATAGCACAACGTCACTTAATAATATGTTTATGAATGTCAGATTACTGGCGATCTGGCGAATTTTCGCAGACAAAAAGCCAGTTCATGTTTTGCATCTTGAGAAAAAAACGCGACCAATTAAATGGAGTAAATTTTGTCTCAGAGATGACTCAATCCACCAACATTTTAGATTTAAATTTATTTTCGTTTTCAATACATTGTCAGTTGGATTTGTGCTAACTTAATTTGGAATTGTGAATGTGACTTGTTTTCCATTGTAATTGTGTCAATCTGGTTTCATGACAATTTTACATCGAATCCAAATCTCACGTCGGCAACTATGAATGAGCAAACCACATAAAATATTTAATTATAATAATTATGGAGTAAAGGGAGGAAAAGTAGTAAATTTGGAGCATGATTTGGCGCTTACACAATTTATTCTCAATGCTGGTATAATTATGAGAATTTTGTGGATCAACAAAATCGTATTCAATGCTCTGCCCAGGAAATGCGCATTGGCTTACCGAATAAGAAGTTTTCAAAGTTGATTTATGTACCATCATGTATAGCTGACAATCTAATCGATTATGTCATGGTACTTGAAATCTCTAATTATTTCATACTATATATAAAATTTGGGCTGAGCAAATCGTGAAGTAAAATTTTGTTGGAAGATAAATTCAGTCCAAATAAATTGCATCATCGGCTATGATCAAATCGCGACATATTCTCAACTGGGGCATGGGATCCAATCAAAGTATTAATGATAATTTATCATCATTATGTATTCCTCCATTCTTGGCGGCGATCAGATCGAAGCGTTCAGATAAATACACGGCGATATAATTGTAATTTACAGGTATTTTTTTTGGCACATGGCTCAATTGGATACCGATTGGTCGGTTTTATGCCAATCGTGATTGCTTTTTTTCGTCTCACGAGATTCGTGTAAAATGTATCCAAATGAAACACTAGAATAGATTTATGAAATCGCGTGTACGTGTGGTGCTCTATTGTTTTCTGCAGACGTCATTTATCTCTCATTTCGTTGTGCTATGTATTGATATTGAAAATAATGATCTTGAGTAGCACATAGCTGAGCATTTTTTTTTATTGTTATATGTGACCCTTTGCCAACCTTAACTTATTCCGTTTCCTTTTGTTTTTTTTTTTCTCGCTGTTGCTTCTCTCGAAATTGTTCTTGTGGTTGTTCTGATGAACTCTGAGCAAAATCGATCGAACGATCGATTGATCGATCCATCGATCGATATAGTTTATCGTGCGTACCATTCGAACAACGAAACAATTCCAACATAATAATAATAATTACACGCACATGGTAAATTGTTGTCGCAATCAAATGGTAACATTTGAAGTGAACACAAGCAACTGACAATAAGGATGGCTTCATGGTTTTCAATAAGAGGAAAAGAGTTAAACATAGCAATGTCAGCGTCTTTCAAAGTCGCGTCTTGTATGGCACGTATCCGTGATCACAACGAACAAAACCAATTTCAGATTCTTTTCTTTCGTTTCGTCGTTTCATCTTCAGTTGGTGTTTTATTAAAACTAACATGTAATTTCTGGCTTCGGTCAGCAATTGTTGTGTCCAGTCCGTTCGCTGTGTCATTGATTTATTATTTTCTTGTTGATAAATTACCAATACCGAATATCTTTAAATAAATATTTCATTCTTCAATGGTATTTTGATGTTGTTATTTTCGTTGTAGTTTTTTTTTTTTGACGAATAAAAATTGTTGCAACTCGATTTATTTATTTTTCTTTTTCTCTTTCTTTATTTCTGGGCTTGCGGCAAAGGCGCACTGATTCGGTCACTCTTTGTTATGATTCGCTGGGACCATTGTGTAAATGATATTTTGTGTGTTAATCATCAACTGAATAAGGTTTAGGCGGCAGCATTATTGTATTTTCAATTCCATCTCTATCTACCATCACTCTTTTGGTCCACATGATTTTGTGTAATGTTCATTTTTGAGACCATTTAATTTGCTTGCTTGAACACAACGAAAAATTCTGAAATGTCATTAAATAAATTTAAAAAGCAGCCTGAAAAACAAGTTTTAAACGAACGTATATAATTTATTTGCTTCATTTCGTCAATCTTCGGCCCGAATTTGATTTGATTTGATTTGATTTGTTTCAAAGTGATATTTCATTTCTCCGTATTTTTATATCATTTGACGAAATCCAGGTTTCCGTTTATCTTTTATCAGAAAAACAAAAGTCTCCGTTATATAATTATGACCAAATTGGAAATTGATTATCTTTAGTTTGATTAAATGAAACTACAAATAAGCAAATTGCCGCTGACAATGAAGAAACGATTAAGCAAAGAAGAGAATCTCAAAAGTCGGTGCGGTGCGCATTGAAAAATAGGCATTGTGATGAAAAATGACAATATATGTATTCGGCTGCTCTCGTCAAAAAAGATAACGAGAATGAAAAAAAATTAGTTTTGGGCTCACAATGCCGCCTATAACCCGAATGCTATGCCATCAAACAAAATATCACACCATCAAATGTGAACAAGAAAATTAGGTTCTTAAATTGGTTTTTTTTTTTCTATAAATTTGTTTTGAGCCTCTTCATTGTTTCGTCTATCATTTGATGAATTAAACATTTTTTTTTGTTCGATTTGAAGACTTAGTCCCAAACATGATATAAATGTATTTGTCCTACAGAGAAACACATAAATCAAAATTCAAACACAAGCAAATCAAATTTAGAGGATATTAATTTCTTGTCCATCTTTCTTCATCCTTGATGAATCTTCCATAAGTTATCGAAAACATTACAAACGGACAAATGGATAAACGGTTTCTTTTGTATTCCTTCAACTTTTTTTGTTTTCTTTTTTCTACTTTTTTGTAATCGAAATTAGTTATTTTGATCATTTCTTATCTTGTGTACAAATAATGTTTGATTACATGACACAAACTATCTCGTTGTATAGACGCAGCGAAAGAGAAAAGAAAATGGATGGAGGAATAACCAGGAATATTAATCAATAAGAGTGTACAATGTGCATGAGGATAATTGAGTTGCACAATAATAAAGATCAGACTTATCGAAAGGTCTCAACGAAATGCAATGGATTTGATGAATTTTACCTGTAAAACATGAAATTTGGGCTTCTGAATGACGAGTTGTCGTTCATTTGTCAGGCTAAAAAATCGTTGTTCTTTGAATTAGAATTGTGAATATAAAAACAAAAGCCACCGAAATCCGGTCCTTTTTGTTTTGTCGAAAGACGGCAATCCCATTAAAATATCGTCACTGTCGTATTGTATGTGTCAACACAATCCCAGTAGCATGGCTTCGCTTTGTCTCCTCTTTCAAATCCAATCATTTTTGTCGTTTTCATATTTTATTCATTTGCTTTTCCTGCAGTTTTATTCGATGACGAACTATGACACTTTCCTCATAATTATTTTGATGGTAATTTGATTCCATTGCAAGTCATTTCATTTTTCATTTTCACAAAACAATGCGTCTGATGTGCATTTGACGAACTGTCGTGCACCATTTTTTAATCGAACCTTTCTTAAATTCAACGACATTCATATTGAGTACCATTTTTTCATCGGTTTGAAATGAGATATTTTATTAGGGGGCTTTGTTCATTTTGTTCTAATTTGCTTCACATCAGCTGAATTTAATATAAATCATATAGTTTTGACATTTTTTTCATGAAATTTTTTTTCTGTTCGAAATTTTCTCTGAAAATTTAGACTTTGGAATCACATAATATTCTCCAAATATTGCATGGTAAGCGAACTGTGTTCAATAAATCTAGTTTTGCGTAGCAGAAGAATAAGGAAGAGAAAAAGAGAGAGAAAGAGTGGTTTATTGTGTAAATGGAATCTTCAAGTTCTCAAACTTACATTTGAGTAGCAAAAAACTTCGCTTTCATTTCGAATAGATGGCTGTATGCTCTCAATGTTTGCAGCATATCATATAGATAATTGACAATGACATAGCGAAATTGCAAACAAACGCACACAGAATTGGCAGCAGCATATGCTGATTTATTTATGATATTCATCATCAGCTTTTACGTAAAATGATGAATGCGTTTTGTGTTCAGAGCATTCAATCCAAAGTGCTACATTGCGTCCAAATTAAGGGAGTGAGATTTTGAATGATACAATGGACTTGGGATGAATGAGTACATTTTCCACATAGATTGATAATAATAACCGAGCATGTATGGTATAATGCGATGTAAATGGATCGCAATCACGTTTGTTGAGAATTATTTTATTTTTTTTTTTTTAGATCAAATCATCAATATTGCTGTCGTTAACGTCTGAGAAATTTCCTTCATATGAGACATCATTATCGTGTATTTGCAATACACTGCTGTAGCAAATGACTTCAAAGTTACATTCACATGCAAATCGGTAATGATTCGCATGATAGATTCAAATGGACACGAGAAAACTCGAATCAATTTTATGCAAAAGATATTTTTTGAGACATTTTTCCATATTCAACAAGGATGAATAGCAGCTAATCTCTTCAAGACACTTTGCCAATGATATCTGTTTCAGCAAAAAGCACTTTATTTTTTTTTTTCATTGTTATTTTACACATGATTTTTGGCAAGGAAAATGATAAGGATGGTTGTTCATTTGGGGCTACAGTTATTTTCAAAGTTTCAGCCTTTCTATTTCCACTTTCACTTGGCATTCATATACTCATAATAAATCATGATAATATCGCAAATTTTCTATTCTGTATTAAATATTCTATTTTGTGTCTCCTCAAATAAGTTATCATCTTTCAATCATTTATAACAGTTCTGCATAGTGAAGATTGAATTGTGCATATAAAAAGGACCATGATGAAGGATTTTTTTAAGCATACTTAAACTGTATTGAGAAACAAATTGAGATCACTTGCACAGCCTTGTTCAAAAGAAAATCAACAAAATGGTGACTAAAATCGACTATGATTCAGAGTTATTCTGACTAAGAAATCCGTCCAAAATAAAAAGAGGTCGACATTTAAAATAATATTTTGGGTAAATAAAAAGGCAGATGATTGACTGAAAGTTGGGCCTCATAACGAGTTTCGTCGATCATCTGTTGTTCTGTTCATTTTTATTTATTTATTTTGTTTTTTTTTTTTTTTTTTTTTTTTTGGTGGCGCAACAAACAAAATCGCCTTCAATCGGAATGGAGGCATTAATAAAAATTAACAATCTAAAGCGTCTAAACGAATTCAGTTAATTTTCGAAGAGACATGAATAATGTGATCGATTTGTTATTATTCGAAGGCGTGGAGAATGTACGTATCAATGACGTTGTCATTGTGCCAATGGAATTGTTGAGAACATATGCCGGATTTCTTTTGTGTCAGCCGTTTGAATTGCATTCTCATTCGGTTCCTTCGTTCTGATAGCGATCCCCATAGAACATAATTTACCTGAGTAAAAGATATTTTAACCTAATGAACAATGCAGCATCATGTGTCTTCATTTCACACAAGCAAAATTGGTTTTAAGACGGAAATCACTACCTCTAGAACGGTTAACTTGTTACAAAAGAAACAAACAAATTCTGTTGGTCGCGCAATCTGTAAATAAAAAGACACCAATCAAAAACGAAACGCAAAGAAAAAAATTCAAGCCGCACGAATAAACAAATGCGCGCATTTATCCACTTAATATGTCAAAGCAATGAGAACATACATTATACACGTCTAGGATAATGACGATAATAATAACGTTTGAAGAAATACCAAGAATTCTTGTTGTGAACTTTACAGCCATAACAACACATCGCCAAACCAAGTCGAATTCATCCATTCGATTTATTTTATTTTATTTTCTTTTTTTTGAAAGTTGGAGTTTTCATGTGAACCTTTTGGCTTGTGGTTTTATTCTGTTTTTTTTTTTTTTTTTTGAAATCCGTAATTCTAGTACTAAACGAGAGATTACGTTCTTTTTTCCATTGGTTTTTATAATTTGGACTTTGTTTGGGACACATAGCGACAACTAATCACAGTGAACAGCACTTGAACGACAACAAAAGCATTCTCGACTGTTTATTGGATCTTTGGCCAAATTGAGCCTGAAACGAATAAGAGAAGAAGAGAACGAGATACGATACGAAAAAAACCGCAGTCACATTTTAAATATTTAACATTACAACTGGCTACATACAGAACAGAATCAATACGGCATTGAATGTCTTTTGCTGTAATGAACAATGACTCCGCCCTCTCATTTAACAGATTACGTGATACTCGGATTTCGATTTTGATTGTCGTCGTTGTTCTTTCGTATTGTTTTTCTTTAATTCGTGATTTAGCATCTGACACTCATTACAATACAATCTCATCGAAGTAATTTTTGTAATTCATGCCACTACGCATACAAGTTTGTCTCTTTGATGTTTAATATTTCATGTGATTTTGTCATGCAAAAAAAAAAAATTATACAAATTTTTCTCGAAAAATTAAGAAAAAAATTAGCCAAAGCTTCGATAAATCATGTATGATTTCCATATTCTTACGAGCTAAGACCAATCTCGATATGGGAATTGTAAATTGTTCAGTTCCCTTACTCCAACTATCATTAGTTCGTAGTTGTTTTTTTTTTTGTTAAACTGAAACAACTCATAAGATACACGGTTGAAATTATGAATGAACTCGGCAAACCGCAACGAATTTCACCAATGATCATCTTACCGCGTAAATCAGATGAATTTCAAATGCCTATTTAACAAAATGTGGCCATTTGTTGTGACGTTCATTTTCCCTCAAAATGCAGCGCATCGATTTTCTATGGATTGTTACCTTATTTATTTTAACGACTCGAATCAGTCTCTCGCACTCATTTAATGCATCAATGTTTACTTTACCAAACCTTCACTTTGTACACTTTATTGTGTCTGTGTGTCTGTCTTTGTTTTTTGTCGTGTTTTTTCAAGAGGGAATTATTGGGTACGAACAAGGAAAAAAGTGAATTGTGGTAATTCGTTGACTAGTTTTTCAGTCAAAAGTGTTACAATATCGATGTATGGAACAGTGGTGAAAATTGGTTTCACTGGTACGCAATATGCATTTAATGAAAATTGTGCCTGATTAAATTCGACTCTTTTTTTTAACAATCATCATTTTTTTTGTCCGATGAAATAACAGGCGGTTCGATTTTCAACGAACGAAACGCTCCTCACATTTAATCAATTTTGATTAAAAGCGTTTAACACGTGATCTAATTTTGTGTGTTTAATTTTGGAATTTATTATATTCGAGTCACATCGAGAATAAAAATAATCGAAGCGTCGCGACGGTTTTTTTAATTCCATTTACAACAATCACACATCGATTTCTCTTGATCGGGGCATTCTTGCGTGACCATTTTTATCTGAACTAAAGAAACAATCAGAAAAACCACAGCTAAAACATAATTATATTCCATTTGAAGCGCAGGCTTGCAATCCAAAAATACAGCTTCTTAACTGATACCTTCAAATCGTAATGTTGATTCGATGAAAGCAAAACGCGATCGCAGAGCATATGGAAGATTTTATTATTTGGAGTATAGATCTTTTACGTTAATATTTGCTTTAATCGTATGATCTTAGCTACTTATTGATAAAAAAAAAAAAAATTTGCCTTTGGGCTTCTGTCAAAATTTCGTTTCCTTGACCTTTTATTCCCGTTTTTGCTTTCTTTGCTGTTTTGTTACTTCCTTTCTTTGTAGGCAGATCAAATTGTTCTTTCTTTGTTTTAATTTTTGCTTTATTCTTTGTTCATGCTTTGTTTTCGTTTGCCAACAACAGATTAATCTTCTGGTTTCAAAATGTAAATTCATTTTCGAATACAAAACAAACCGTTTATTCGGATCGCGTGTAGCTTTTCCAAATACTCATAATTTCCTTCCGATTAAAAAGGATTCAAAACCAATAGAATGTTCCGTTAGTTTCTTTATTACCGTTAGTTTGTTCATCGGCTGCGTTCAAATTTCAAAATGATGCATGAAAAAAAAAATGATTTTTTTCAACGAATTTCTATAATCGAATTATGCTCTAATTTATTGTGAGGAAATGAATTTTTTCTGAGAAATGAACACTCAAAAAGGTTCAACACTATAAAATGCTTGCGTTCAGTTTTGTTGATGGTTTTGTGATATGTTTGTTGAGCATTTCAAGTGGTTTGAAATTGCAAAAACATGCGATATTTTTACCCCGTTTTGGTTTACAATGAATTCATGTCGATGATGGTTTCAAGTGCAAAATGAAAGTGGATTATATTTTTTTTTTTTTTTTGTGAACATTTTGACAAATAAGGTTGGCATCCGTCGTCTCACTATAATATACTACGAAATATAAAATGAACGATTGTCGTTTCTATCGAATCAAAACAATTTTAAAAGGCTGTTTTATTGCATTTGAGGCAATTTTTTGTATATCTATAGCAAATGTTTACTTCAAAATGAAATTTTCATGCGTCACGCAAATTTTCGGAAGTGTTTTTTATTTCAATTCTGTCATATGTTCCCTTTAATAAATAAAACTTAGGCAGTTCATCGTAGTGAAATAAAGATCGACAAATGCCTTATCAAACAACGAGAGCACTTTTAATTCCCAAATTAATTACGTATATTGTAAGCAAAAAAATTGATTGACGAGTTATCAGGAAGGAATATATATTAATTTAAAAAACTCAAAATGTAAGTTTTGTTTCACGAGTTACGTTATGATTTGGTGATGTTTCAAGATAAATAAGAGTGTTAATGTATCCAAACGAAATTTCTTTACCAAATTTCATTTGAATATAACTTATTAACAATAGAAACACGGACATTGATTTTTTCAATTACTATCAACGGGTAACGGTTTTTTTGACGATTTTCATTGTGAAAATATATTTTGAGGAATTTACTCATTGGTCTTTGGAAACTATTTCTATTTAGACATACACGACATATAGTCATTGTTTGAATTTTCAATACGTACAGCTAATGACTTTTTCCATTCATCTCATTCATTTTACCGATGAAATTTTGAATAATCATATTCATTCTGTAAAAATGTTTTAAGAGTTTTAGTAGCAAAGTTCTATTGAGCTAGCTAAAGCTTCAAATAAATGACAAAAAAGAGTTCCCATGTTTGCAGTATTTATGCTAGATTATTTCAAATTTCAAAGAGAGACACCTGGTTTTATTTCATCAAGACCGATAGCTATTGTGTTGAGCTTGTGTGTGCTACTTGTTTCTTATTATAGAGCATTCGCTTATGTCCGCTGTCTGTCACAACAAAGGCTTGACAAAAGTTTTCATATTATAATCAATCATAATTAATTTTCACTTACTTGAGATTAAAAGGCTTCAATGGTTATATTATGACAATCGTAACAACACTTTGCCACAAAAATATAATATGATTTTAATACATAATGTATCCAGAAGCTCTGAATATTTGAATGAACAAAGATTTAACACTGCTATAATAACGAATTGGCATGATGACTTTGAAGTTAATTCTTGAATATACCATTGTTTGCTTCTTCTTTTCTGAGCTTAATACAACTTGTACGAATATAAACATAAATTTCCAAACCAGTAGTCAAAATAAAGAGCAATTCGTTTAATCGGTTTTTCAGCAATCACCTTTCTTAAAACGGACAAAAAAAAAAATGAAATTTCTCTGCAAAAACTAAGATAATAGCTTTTTAATTACATGTTTTTCGTTTTGGTAAAATGAAATAAATCATAGTGAAATTATTCATAGAAAATGCAAATTTTTAATATTGTTTAAAGGCCATGCGACAAATAGTATAAAAATATTTAAAATAGATCGCAAACAAAGGCTGTGGCTATTGTAAAACAAATTCTGTTCACGAAGCAGAAAACAAGAAGAAAGAAAAATGATCCACGAGATTGCATTTTTTTCGCTACGAACGGGCCAGTAGGTTCGTTTATTGTTTTGATGCAGCTGCTCCATCATCTAATTTTTCGTGGATGAAAAAAATCCATTTTTTTCGTGCTACATGTGTTCGTATACGTGTCCATCTGCGTAATTATTCGCTATTCATTTACTTTTGAATGTTGTTGCTTGTGTGCACGATCGAAATGATATTCTTGTGATACATTTAGCGTGCGATAAACTCTTTCACTAAATCATTGACTTGTTTATACTTGTTCCAGTATTAACGTAAAAACGCGTTAACAAAACACACTTAAAATTTGTATTCAATTTTCCGATAATGCCGAATTTTCGAGTAATCGCATGAGTATCTGTTCAAATTGCTCAGACCTTAATACTCTCTTGATGACATGGCATTGAGCGAAAGCGTTTTTGCACTGAAGCGTTCTTACTCAATTATTAAATCGAAAATGATTTTCCAACGAATTTCATAATGATAACAATGCTGTTGAAACAACAACAACAACAACAACAACAACAATAAAAAACAACACAAAAAAATCTCATTCGAAAGATAATTTGGTCTCTTTTCATGTGGCAACCTCTTCACGTGCTTGCACTTGACTTCTGTTTCGCATTTGATCGCCGAATTATGGATAAATTAAGAAAGAAAGAAATAAATGTTCACGTGTTCATCTCTCTTAATACGATGCTGGAAATTTTGCAAATATAATGTTTCAAAAACGATTTTCCACGGTTTAAAGATGAATAAGTACTTTTCGTAGAATTCATAAATTGGACTTTATGTCTGGCATACAGAAGCAACCCATCGAAATACTTTTTTTTTTTGTGCAAAAATTAAAACGAGAGCCATAGAAGAAATAATTGGAGAAAATTGTACAAATCGTTACGATTACTTTGAAATTGCAATTGAATATCACATTGGACCAAGTTATGCATATTTTTGGATTAAAACACCTAAAAGGCTGCAGTCATTACACCGCTTAATCGTATTAATAAACAGATAAATTCTGTCCGATTATATCTCTGTTGAGTTCACAACGAGAATTTTCAATTTTTACATTTTCGTTCGAATATTCGAGAAAATTCTGTCTAGCTTTCTCGCCTACACAACTTTTTCTATTGACAAATATATACCTGCGAATTTTCGAGAATTGAATCATTTTAATATCTACACGTGCTTTACAATCATTTTGATAATTCACGCCAAAAAAAAGTAAAAAAATAGAATGGCATTTCCCCAGAAAATAAATAAATGGATGCATTCAGAACAAATATTCTTATATTGAAATCATTGGAACAGTTGTTATGCATTATAAACAGTATTGTGTTAAACATAAATAGTTTTTATAATCATCTGTTTGTTGCTGCATTGCAGCTGAATGAAGAGAACATAATCACTATTTAATTTTTGTTTTTTTGTTTTTTTTTTTTCAATTAATAAGTTCAAGGTGCTATCTATCAATTTCAATCTTGTAAAAAATGTTTTCAGAATATTTCATCCCGTGGAAATGAAACATGTTCAAACTGTGAACTAATTTTTTTCACTGGTTTTAAATTGATAATAATTCAATTTATTGAAACATGTTTATTTTGATTAAACATTGATAAAAAAGTAAGCTTTTTCTCGACCAATCAGATAGCACAGATCACACTTTATCTCATTATCGATAGAATTTTGCTCATTTTTTTAAATATTGAAGCGCAACATGTGGCATGGATATATAGAAGAGAGATAATATATATATATACTTAATACTTAAATAGTTTAGATCAAGAAAAGATCAAGAGCAGAATATGACGAATCAGAATTTTTTATTGTTACAAAAGCACATTTTTGTTTTGAAATTTCAAATTCGAATGCAGTAAACATCAGCAGGAGATTATAAATTAAATAATGAGATTGGTTAGATAAATTGTTTACAAATTTCAACAAAATTAATTGCAATTAAATTAGTAAATACAAATACTTTGTTCAAGTCACATTAAAATCATTTTGTTTATTCATTTCACAAGTGTGAAATAAGCAATGGTTCATTTCCCAAATTGGAATGCTAGAGTTCACATGGGATGAGGACATTGTGCGAGAATTTTGTTTGATTTGTGATAGTCTTTGTGCCTCATTGACCGTAACCGTAAAAATTCATGGTGACAATACCAAACCGAATCGGGTAACCAAACAACGCAAAATAAGTTCAACGCCGTCATCGTGTTCGATTTCTTTTGTAAAATTTTACATTGAATGCTAAAGCAAATGACAAGAAAGAAAAGACAAAATCATTTGGAATATCTAGAAATTACGAAAGAAAAAAAAATAGATTCAGTACATTTCAACAATAGAGCCACACACTAAAATTACTCGATGTTTTATTTTCCTCCGATTCGTTTATTCATTGTGTTACCTCAATGACATGATCAAAATCAACCGATGAGAGACAGTGAGAGATCTGTCGAATCGAAATTGTTTGGATACAGTCAAATTTTTATTTATGGACATTGGCATCAGTGAATTCAAAGCAATGTAACATTGGAAACCATCAATAATCATGCAAAAGAACCAACGCCATTAATAGAAGGCAGTTTAAGACTAAAGAATTTCTTTTCTGTTTGGTTTTTGTGATCGAACTGTTGTTGTCAATTTCCATCTTCAATCTTCACACTCACATCCAATAAGAATCATCGATTGAATAGTGAATGATTGGACAAATAACGTGCCTTTCGGCAGAGTCGAACAACTATTCTTGTAATGCAAGGCCAAGAAAAAAGTGATTAACTGAAAACAATGTGGCCAATGAAATGAGCACGAGCAATTAAAAGTGACATAGTAAATACGCACTTTATTTAGCTTAACATTCTATAGTTTGAAACATTGACTCATGTTCAACTATAATTCATCCATTAAATCGAAAAAATTTGACTCTGGAATGAATTATTCGAAAAAAGAAGCCGCATAAAAATTGTATTTTATTTATACATTTGTTGTACACTCAAAGTATTCTTCGCTGATTCAATTTTTCTGATTACAATTTCGTTTGCCATTGATTGTTTTAGATTTTTTTTTTTTAATTTTGAGAAGAAAACCTCAAATTTTTTAAATCGTTTTGCAACAAGATTGAAAACAAGCCATTTGTTGAGCGCCATCTCTAATGCAATATATGAAGTTATATAAGCTTTAAGTGTGCAAAGAAAATCAAGTTTTGAAAAAAAAAGTTTCATTTTCATTACGCCATCTAATGAAACTAATTGGAATGATAAATCTTCTAAGATATTTCTCTATATTCAAATGAACATAAATTATCTGAAAGGGGAAATGTTTGCGTCCGATTACATTTCGTTGAATCTGTTATTGTGTACATAAACAATAGGCAAAAAATGCGCACTAACACAAATTAATGACATCATCTGTGGAATAGACGTGCGATAGATGTATTTACATACATGTTATTTGGGAATAAATAAATGGAATTGATTAATTAAAATGAGACTAAAAAGGGAATAGACGGACACAAAATCAATGACGATTAATAATTGGAGGCTTTCCTGTTCCATACATTATCAGCAATTGATGTGTAAAATTATGTTATCAAATAAATTAAAAACGCAATACCTTTTGAAATGAAATTTTCAGGAATTAAGGTACGCATAAGTAAGAATGAATGCTTCTTGGCAAGGAATCGCCGTCATTTTGTCTCATGTGAGAAAAAAAATGTGCACTTACTGGCTTCCACTGTATGTAATGTGTGCAATACACGAATGTGATTCTATGTTAAATGTCTGTGTATGAGTCGTAATCCATACAAATGATATAAGTAAAACTACGTTTTTTCCTCTCTCTACATTGTCATTATAATACAAATGCTTCTTCGGACTCCCTCTTGGTCTTGCTTTACACATTCGTTGCGCGCTGACGGTGTTATATTTTTGTTTTCATTTTGCTAGCACCACAACGTTGAGCAAGATTGTTGGAGGCAGTCGTACATATACGTATCGCGCGTGTTTCATATCATTTGGCAAAAGATAGAAGCAATTTTCAATGTGTATTCGATTTGGTGAAATCTAAATAAGAGGAATCTTTACTGAAAACAAGCCAACATATTCATAACGACCGAATAAATGAGAAGCGGCCGATCGAAAAGTCGCAACAATTTTTAGTAGGCTGTTGAACGTGCATCGAAAAATATTTTGCTGTCTTGCCATTTATGAGTGTTCATCTGAAGAGGAACAGTGAAACGTGATAATGAAATACAATCATACACAAGTAAACGTGGTATATTGACTTAATAAGCTTTCTGTTGACAAAAATATAACTACAAAAACAAAACGTGAACTTTAATAATTATCAATAAAAAAAAAATTGGTGTGATTATTTACATATTTAAAGCAAATAATTCAAATAGCAACGTGATAATTACGGTCTTTTTTCTCGATATTGAAACATCGTGTTAAATCAAGCGAAAAAAATTCAGGAAGCATTTAAAACATACTAAATCCATAGAGCAAAATATATTTGAAGACCCAAACAAAGAGATTTCCAATACATATTCTTTTTTTGCCAATAACTACGCAATATAAATTGGTTGGGACTTTTACGAGGTTTTCGTCATCAAACAAATACTATATAACAGCTCATCGTATCGTTGTAGTTGTTGGATACATATGTTTAATATTCTTTTTCATTCAATGTTGTAAGTGCGGTAAAAAGGGAAATAAACTCACATCGCAAACCATAAACAAACTGAATACACAGGCGCACGAATGTAAGTGTGAGTATCAAACAAAGAGGAAACAGTAATATATTGTGCAAAGCGTGTATGTATTGGAGTACAAATAAAGGACGAAGAAAGGATACATTCATGTGCTTGTAGTTGGCGGAAGAAAGTGTGTGTTCACCACGAGCCTCTCTGAACGTGAAAATAAAAAATCGATATATATTGAGGTAGGCATAATATGCATCTTCATTTCACTTATACCTTGGTGTAAAATTTCCTTTTCATAGAAAAATGTCTGTTTCTTAAGCAGCTGATCAAACACAATACAATTTCCATATTGTAACATATATAAATAATTAAAGAGGTTGCGAAAGCAACAAAAATCGATATTTGATGTAAATTATGGTCTTTTGGCATTCATTCAAACCAAATCACTTTAATTTTGAATTAACATTTTACAAGAAAATAACATTCGATGTTGACGAAACGCAAACTCTTCAAAATCGCTTCAAATTCAAGCCTTTGAATTGAATTGTGTGACTTACAGTCGATTGATGAAATAAACAATTTATTAGTTGAATTGGAATGATTGTCGACACCGTTTTGGTAAACAATCTATAGTCTACTATAAACCTGATTGATGATAAAAAAAAAACTAAAACTTGAATATACATGAAGCGCTAATATGTTGAGATCATTTGCAAAAAGTCGCGTGAAAACAACCAACAAAAACGATAATCATTTCAAAGCGTATTTACGCCATTTATAATGAACAAATGTCATATACTGATTCAACAAAAAAAAAAAAAAAATCGACGAAATCTTTTTCAAATCGAAATGAAAAAGGCATGTGGTACAACAACATGCGCACATTTTTACATTCATACCTTACAAACATCGCATTTTCAGCAAACGAACAAACAAACAAATAAACAAGCCATCAGTCGCACTCGATGATGTCGAATAGGAGGCCAACGCGATCGTACACCAGCTCTAATTTCATTGTTCTGTATTTGATACTTTAGTATTGGTGAGTTCATGCTGTTTCGTGTTAAAGGCACGAACATGTGCCCATACATCAGTGCATGTGTTTTATTTCAAGCGTTCAACATAGAACGCAAACCGGTGTCGATGTATGTGCATGAATACACATCAAAATACAAAACAATATATGTGAATAAAATATATTAATACAAACAGCTGATAGACGATATTTTTTTGTAGTTTTTATTTTAGATCGCTATGTGCGTATGACTTTCAACATCGTTTAGAATGCTTTTTTTTCTCCTTTCGATTTTGCTAAGAGATTTAAGCTATTGAAAAACTTAGTCATAATATCATGAAATTGACGATAAGACACAAGTGAACGTTGTTTGTTTAGTCGATACGATTCCAAGGTGAAATAACTCGATAAAAGTAGACTGCGTTTGAAAACAAATTCGATGACCGTAAAACAAAGACAGTGAAAATTATTCAATAAAAATTGATTTCATTATCGTATGATTATACCAAATGCGTAAATGATATTGGTATTTTCAATCATAAAAGTTCGTTTTTGGCAGAGTTTCGATTGTGTTTGCAATTTCAACAATAATATCGCGTATGATACTTAGTCCACGCGATTCACACAATGAGGCACTCAACGTAAAGATTTCATTCAGAAAAGTGACAAAAATTTGGCAAAACAAAAAACAAAAATACAATCATATTTTAAGACAAAAAATGTTTTTCTAGTTCAATGCGTTGTGAACTTTGTTTTCCTTTCGAATTTGATTTATTTTTTTGGCATTTTGCAATATTATTTAAAAATACGATGACTGTAAACAATTTCACGCCCAACAAATGTTCTACCGATGTATTTATACAAATTTTTTGCGCATTTTTTTTCCTTTGTTTTGCTTGGAATATTCTACTAGTCATCGAAATGTGTGTGTTTGATTGTGAATAAATCGGTTTTAATTGGTAATACCAAGACGTTGGACGAGCCTATAATTGCGATGAATATTTAATCAAATGGAAAAAAAATACATTTTCTTCTCTATTTTTAGAATAAATCCAGTCATGATTTGGCATGCACGATTCAACGCACGACCCAATCGTTGAACCTTTCAACCAAATGCCGTTTCTCAGACGAATGCGTTTCTATGCCAAATGACAAACGAGTTTCCAATTTTAAAATGACTTGGACCGTAGCCATACAAAAATATTCCAATGCTTTTTTAAAATGCATTTGTGTTGAATTTTCACATGTTGTTTTCTGAAGTTTAGGAAATATTTTGTCAATGCATTTGGCTCTCTCGCTCTCTTCCTTTTCTCCTCTTTTCTTTATGCAATATATTTAGCAATGATTGAGTTTTTGGATGAAATATTGTGAACGCTGATCTCATTTGACGGCTATATTTCACCATGAGTACAAGTATATGATGGTGATGATAGCTTCCTTAGCCAAAAAACCAACACAATCAATAAATCACATATTCAAAAATAAGATTTTCGCGTTTGGCTATCTATTTCAAAAACAATCCAACTAGGCAACCATCCAAAATGTGTGATGTTTTCTTCTTTTTTTCACGCCAAAAAGGAGAAAATCATAACGCAAATACATCATATATAAACATTAAACTTTTCGATTATCTGAAGGCTTTCTTCCTTGCTACATTTAGTATATTTAGTTTGTAAATTGCATATTACATACTACGAATATATAGGTGATATGATTCATAATCTTTGATAGTTTCGCTCATGTGATCTACGACAAAATAAAGTGCTCAGTTTTTTTTTTTTTTTTTGCTGAATGATGATTGTCCACTATCTTATAGTCTACAGTATCAACTTTCACTATCCAGATCAACTGACGTTGCACAGCGTCTTAATATGAAAAAAATTCAAATGCGCAATAAAAATTCTGTTTTTAATAATATTTTCATTTTTCTTGAACGCCTTTCAATTTAGACATAAAAAAAATTTCTAATCACGTTATTTACAATGTGCTACGACGTATGACACCAATCGTATGATTCCCACATATTTTGTAAGAAAAATGTTCATTCATAAAAAAAAGACATCTCAAAATATGCGCAAAAATCTACGAAAAGATAATAACAAAACCAAAATCTTTCAGCAACATACGGAAGCAATGACAAATTTCGATAAAATAGGGGAATAGAATAATCATTTATCGTTGAATCACTCTATGAAATATTCTAAAATAGAAAACATTTTCACAAATTTTGCGTCGCATTGTTAATGTGCGCACCCATTTTCATTTTTTACGATTAATTTTGATATGTTTTTCATTTCGACGGCCTCTGGTTGTTTTGAATGTTTGCACAATTTCTAGAAAATGCACGTGTGTAATCACAATCACATCCATTGTTTTTCGTCTTATTTCAAAACACTGCGCATCGTTCACCAGAAAAAAAAAAAAAATTCACAAAAACACAAAACACAAATCGAAATTTAATTTTTTTTCTTCATAAGCAAAACTGCCTTGTTTCTCATTCATTCCGAATAACGTCGTAGTTTAATTTTCAGTATGTTTTGCGCAAATTTTTTTGTATCTATTTCGTTCAGTTTTATTAAATAAGTCAACGGAGAAGGTGCATGTGATTCATTTTTGTTCAAGATATTTTCAACGATTTAGATTCAAAAATATTTAACCTTTTTTTCACGATATTTTTCCTTTTCCAGAATTTTTACTGGTGATTTGAAAAAACAAAATTGTCATCGAAATTGAGATGGCAGAGAAAAATGGTGTTGTTGCTGATCCAATATCTTCGGATGGAAGTGAAGAATCATGGATTCTGCTCGACGAAATGGATGAAGCTATGAACGAAGAGTTTATTACTCCTCAAACGTCAGGAGATGATCAAGGTGTTACCGAAAATAGTTCTGATACTAAGACCCAATTGAAAAACGCTGAAGTGACTGATGTAGCTGTTACGGAAATCTCCGAAACTAAAGAAAATATTGACGATCCATCAAACATCGAAATAATCGCCTCTGATTTATGCCCATCGATGGAGGAAGATGGAGATGATGATAACATCGTTGATTCTGCACATTTGGGCAGGTAAGATATCGAATTTGTCTCAATTTCACCGCAGAACATCTATTTTCATTATGCAATGTAATCAGTCGCCTAGCACAATTAAGCTACTATATTAAATGCTTAAAATAACTGGCAAAAACTTTGATTTATAAGTCCAATAAATCCACTTGTATATGGGAACGAGATAAAAACATCACGTTTCAAGCATGCCGCACTTATTTGAATAACGAATAACAACATTTGAAGAGATAAATTTACACGAGACATTGTCTTTTGTTTTATGGCTTAGATAAAAACTATTTGCATTTTCAATAGGGCGGTGCTCAGATTCTGTACATTTTGCTTATTCTAGTTAGAAAAAAAATAATTTCAACAGAACAAGAGAGGGTCTATTGTGTGCCCACATACTGAAAACAATACGGTATCTAAAATGCAAATGTGTGAATAAAAGTTATAGCGTCGCTCACGTAAATGCACATTAGCACAAATTTAATGCAAACAAACGATGATTTAATGTCTACAGCATGTATCAACTTTGAATGAAACTTTTCAAGTGACTCTATATCTGTGAGCAAATGAGAGAAAGAGAGAAATTTTCATTGAAAATCCTTTTGTTATTTTTCATTCTACAACATATGAAACATCTTAATAATTCAATGCAATTAATTGTAATCTGGCTTCTGTTTGTCTTCCTTTATTCTATTTATTGTGCATACATCAGAGTTGAGCGTACTTTTATCAAGACGAGCACTTTTCAAATAAAGTGAAAGAGAGCGATTGAAACTGCACTTACTATTGAACCAAAAATAAAACCAATTGAATTGAGTGACGATTGAAATTGTGAGATGCCATTTAATGTGTTTGATAGCAATTATGTGATTTTATTACTTTTAAAATAGTTCAAGGTTATTGTGAGCTTCTGATTTTCGTTGCATGACAAATTGATTTAAATTCACTTATTGTGTATACGGCGAAAATCTTAAAATAACTGTTTTTAGATATTGAAAACTTTTGCCTATAGGCATATATGCTATGATCAATCAAATGTATAATTAGATTGTTTTCTTCTTTATTTATTTTTGTCGAATATTTCATAGATTAACTATGCGATTATGTCATTTATCAATTGCGTTTTGGAATTGCTTGTATAGTAACTTTTGATTATGAAGAAATAGGAACTGAAATAGAAATTCAATATTTAACATAGAAATGAGTCATCAAAGTGAATATGTAAACATACCAAAGGGGAACGTTATGATTATAAATTGATAACATAATTTTTTCACATTTTTATATTTTTGTTTATTGAAACTCGAATAATTTTTTTTTTTTTTTTTTTATTATTTTCACAGTGTTTTTGAGAAGAGCAGCACGTTGCAAGCGTTTGAAGATCCAAATGATGGTTTTACAACAGACGGCAGCATCTCAATTCTTGGTGACCACGAAATTGAGCACAATCGATTCGAGGCAAATGATTTAACTACAAGTGCGCCGTCGTCGTCATCATTAATACAACCACAGCAAATGTGGCTGCGATGTTTACCACTTGATATAGATATTTGTATAAGGCAACCTATGTCAGCACGGCCACGCGATCGTAATCCACCATCGAAATCAGTACTGCAAACTATTTTGGAAGCGATAACCGTGTTTTTGGAAAATCTCAATAACTATTTGTCAAGTATCTATTTGTTTCAAGTATTTTTACTATTCTTAACTGCTGGTTCTGTCACACTTTTGACCATTATTTATTGTCGATACTCTGCTTGCAAGCTCGAAATTAAAGATTTGGAAGAGAAATTGTACAAGGCCAAATCAGACAAATTACTAGTTCAAGAATATGAATATCTCTATGAATCGGGATTAGACGATACAACAAGTAATGATATTTTTGAATTAAAATTAATAGGCGAAACAAGCAATGATAATATCAAAATGCCTGCAGTGCATAAAGAAGAAAATTATAAAACAAAATATGTGAATGGTGCAAATGATGATTACGACATTCATCCCACCAGATTATTCGATCACATTGATTCTAACGAAGACACATCTTCGGCCAATGATAAAAATGTAAAAATGGCAGAATATTTAAAACGCATGAAGGAAACAGATTTAGTCAACTGTTATGATGAAGAATGGGTAATATCCAATAATAATGTTGATTATTGCAAATTTATCAGAAGTCTTGGAATGGAATTACCTGAAAAAGTTTATTCTACAATGTATTTATATAAACCAATCGAAACTGGAGAGTGTAACAAAAAAGAAATTGATGATAGTTTAGGACATGCACATGTTGAAAAAGAACTTCGTGAGTCAAATTGTGCTGATAAAGGTACAATAAGATACCTCGATAAAATATACAATGAATATATACACCAAACCCTTAGAGATCATTTAAACGACCGCAAAAAAACCAAAACCGATGAAAAAAAATTTGGAGAATGGGACAAATCTCATAATGAGAAAAAAGTAAATAAATATAGAACAAAATTAGAATCAGAAAAACATATTGACCGAGATGAGAAAGAAGATTATGCTGATAAAAAGCAAAAACACCGTAAAGACAGTGATAAAGAAAACAAGCGAAAAAACGATCGCAAAGATAACAAAAAGTACCACCAAGACAAAGACAAAGGCAAATGGAATAAAAACGAACAAAAAAATGATATGGTCAAAGTCTACGATCACAGACATGACGATTAAAATTAAAAGAAAAAAAAAAAAAAAAAAAAAAATTACCAATATACTTATAGTGATTTTAGTCCATCTACGTACATAAATACTATGATCCCATTTTATCAATTAGAAAAGAAATTTGTTTAAATTCGAAAAAACTTATTGATCTATATCTAATCATTTCATATGAATGGTAAAATCAAACAAAAACAAAAAACACAAAATGACATACTTTCATCGATTGAAATCTTTCGCTGGCACTATTTTTGAATACGACGATTTGGGCTGAATAATTGTTTAATTAAATTTCAAGCATCATCACCTCAGAGAAAATATATAATCTATTGTAATTGTAAATAACATAAATTAAAACAACAAAATATTTTTAAATACACTCAGGAGTCAATAAAAATGGACAGCAGTTGAAATACATTTTATACTTGTTGCATAGAGTAAAGTCCTTTTGATATGTATTTGTACAAAATGTGCAAAAAGCAATCGGCAAAATGTGTTCAAATTCACCAGAATCCTTATAAGATTTAACTATTACCAAATTTGAGTCTATCGATGGTTTTACACTAGTGCAAATTAAAATTCACGTTTCTTTCTATTTACAAAATATTTGCTTTCTAAATTTGTCAAACGAAGCGTTCAACTTCGTGAATTATTCATCGATATTTTGTTAGATTATCACATGGATTATCATATAAACAGTTAAAATATATGCATCGTAGATTTGATGAAACAAATTTTAATATTTCTGTATTGATATAGCTAAAAATCAATAAAAAATTGAACAAAATTTGTGTGAAAAAAATATTTTGTTTTTATTTTTAAAATGTTTTATTATACTTCGTATAGTTTTTGATTCGTAGATGAACTTGTGTTTTTTCTTTAGTGTGTCTCGTAATATTCTCTTTATTCTGATGATAACTAACGAAATTTCTATTAAAACGCAATATTAACAGTTTGCGCAGCAAAAAAAAAAAAGATGTCTGAAGGAAATGTCTAAAGAATATTTTCTTGTTACTTTGTAAGCATAATTTTGTTTTGTATAAATATATTGCGGCAATTATTTAGCTCATTTATGACCAAGAAAACTAGGCGTCCAACGTTTGATAGGTGAAGCCGGCGCATTTTTCTCTTCTAATGCTTTCTCTTGCATTTGTTGCAACAAGATTTGTTGATTTTCTTTGAATTTTGCTAGTGGATTTTCAAATTGTCTATAATATTGAAGAACATCCCGCACATCTGCAACATCAGCACTGGAAATAGCTGCGTGCAAAAAAAGACATAAAATTAGATTTATTTAATTCAATCGAAATAAAATGCAAATGCATACTTTTCAAAAATGAAACAAGATCCAATAATGATAAATCATCATCGTTTCCAGTCCATCTTTCAATATTGAAAGTATTTTGTGGATGAAGTTTTGTGGAATTTGGATCCCAGTCAATTACAATAACTTTACTCAGGTCTCGATTCAAGTTGTCTAAATTTTTAACATGGTGACCATCAACGAAGTGAGTGGCATCTCTAACTAATCGGTACATAATGTAACCTTTTGGATCAAGTGCATCCAATATAGGAAATACTGTCATGCCTTGATCTGCTGTATAAACTACAATTTCAAATTCTCCAGCCAATTGTTCAAGAAAGGCGTCTACCCCTGGACGTTTCTTGAAACGCCAACCAGTTTTATAAGTCCAATCTGGATGTACTAGTACATCTTTCATTTCAAGGACAAGCGTATATTTCGGTTGATAGTATGGTGGTTTCAATGGATCGGGCAATAGCTTTTCACGGGATGGCTCTTGAATAATTTTTTGGTAATGAGTTAACGATCTCCACAGTCTCCTCAGGTATTGTTTTGGTAGTGGTAAAATGCTATACTCATCTTCGATGATTCGACCTTCAGAATCTCGGTCAGGAGCACCTAAATCGATAACTGTCCACAATGCGGCTACTACCGTTGATACACCAAACACATAAAACCTAAAATCAACAAAAAAAAAAAAAAAAAAAAAAATAAAAAAACGAAAATTTTCAAATTGAACATAATAAAATATTAATTTTTCTTATTTTGAATTACCCTAATTTCATGCGTTTCCATGATTTCTCTTGCTCCTTTTTCTCCTCATGCTCTTCCTTTTTCTTTTGTTCTTGTACTTCAGGCTCTGCATTCAAAGCAGGCGATGTTTGTGGAAACAATGTTGAAAGAATTTGTGTTGGTTTCTTAATTTCATTTCCTGAACCTGTGCAGGTGAAAATTATGAAATTAAAAACAATTGTCATCACACAATATTATTGGAAATATCAAATGAAATACATAAGTCTTGCTAAAACATAACTAATTCTAACCTCACCTTTTGACGCAGGATTGCAAAAATGCCTTAAATTCAATGAGTTTAGTGCTGTATTTTGTTGTCGATTGTAGCGGAAAATATGCTGTGAACTATAATAACATTTTCCAATATGTGGCAGGCTTCGAAGCCTTGTCAGTAAAGAGCTGCAACACCTTAGACTCATTTTGCCGTTTCCAGCGTAAAACGTTATATTTGGTTTTGTCTTTATTTCACAATAGTTTTTCTCATTGGGATTTATATGTAGACTGTCACTTTATTTACACAAACACATACATGCGCATCATCGGTACAAATGACAACTGGTAGTACTTAAGAAAATGTCAGGGCCGACAACATTTTGAGCACAAACATCTATCTGCGACGCATTAAACACGAACGAACTTGAAAATTATCGTTAAAACGTCATTATATTGAACAGTAAATGCAAATGTGAAAGTGACGCGATTGACATTTTCAAATTGTAAAAAAGAAAGAAAAACAGTTGTACAACTGCACCTATTGCGTTTATCATTTTGTTATTTATTATTTCATTGTTAGTTATAATGTCGACAAATGTTGTGTCAACCATTTCGGTTGAATATTTGTTAGTGTGAAATTCATTCACGTGAATATTAAAAAAAGACTTTTTACATTTGATTTTGCCAAACACTTAGAATGTGAACCAAATCGTAATAAAATTCAAAAACTAAACTAATATCATAAGTTGAACAAAAACCGAAAACCTAACCTCAAAACACAATGTAAATTTATGATTAAATTATTGTAAGCAAAACAAAAAATAAGCTAAAAGTTTCTGTAAATACTTTTATCAAATAAATAAACAACGTTGAAAATACAAAAATGTCAACGAAAAATGTGCTACCACTACCTGATCTTGAATATGGAGATCAGAGAGCATTTAAACAGGTAAATAGCAATGGAAATGATTTTAAATGTTCAAGCCAAACAATTATCTAACGTTCATATTTCACTTTTATGATCAGAGAACACAGAACGAAGGGCTTCGTTTGCGAAAACGACCACCAAAACTCACTCAAAAACAAAATGATTCCATTTACAATCGAAGTTTAAATCATTCAATTCCACATGCAATTTCATTTCGGCAGAACAACAATGCTAGCAATTCAGTATCAAGTGAATCGTCATTAACAAGCTCAGTGTATCGTCCAAATGCGCCCGAATCATATTTTGAACAGTGTTTTGAGGTAGTCGATCGTCTTGGTGAAGGATCTTTTGGTGAAGTGTTCAAAGTTCGAAGCAAAGAAGACGGTCAATTGTATGCGATCAAGAAGTCACTTCAATTATATCGTGGCGAAACATCACGACAAGAGCGCATCGAAGAAGTCAAGCGATACGAACAATTCAGCGAACATGAAAACTGCATTACTTTGCACAAAGCTTGGGAACAAAATGACTTGTTATATATGCAGCTGGAACTGTGTAAATGCAATTTAGAAACATATGTTATGCAATCAACACAATTGCTCAGTGAAACGGAGATTTGGAACATTCTGGTCGATTTGTTGTTGGCAGTTAAAGCTTTGCATGACCAAAATCTCATACATTTAGATATTAAACTTGAAAATATTATGATTAGTGAGGACAATGTATGCAAACTTGGTGATTTCGGGTTGGTTGCCGATCTACGTGGTGTAAGTGAAATAATTTAAATTTAAATTTAAATGTTCATTCGCAATATTCAATGAATCATTCGGATTTCCATTTGTCATCTTAGCCAAATTTGGGAAATTCCTCTGAAGGAGATTGCAGATACATAGCGCCAGAAACTTTACAACATCAATTCTCAAAAGCTGCTGATATATTTAGTCTCGGGATAACAATACTTGAACTTGCCTCGAAATTAGAACTACCAAAAAACGGGTATCTGTGGCACACGCTCAGAAGCGGAATATTACCTGAAAATTTTCAAACACGTTAGTTATTTCGATGAAATGATGGCGTCATACACATTTATTTATCATTCTCATTATTATTGTTTACATTTTCTTCACTTACAGATTTATCAGAAGATTTGAAAAATCTTATCAAATCAATGATGAACCCAAAACCAGAATATAGACCTAGCGTTGATACTTTATTGGCAATGCCTCAGATAAAGAAAATTTTATTACGTCGTAGGTTGATGAAACCATTTATTAAAATCGTGAGTGTCTTTAAACATGAACTAATTCATATCATATTTTTAATTTTCTTCATATTTTTCATATTTTCATACAGAAAAAATGTTCTCGATTCTTGCTGAATCGATGGCGTGCGCTCAAAATTTACATAATAAATTTGCTTATGCCGTTGTTTTCCATCTTTAAACTAAGACATCTAAAGAAATCAAATCAATCACATAATATTGCGCTGACTTCAACACCAACAGCGCCAACGATAGCAATTCAACAACCATCGGATGATTCGTTCCTAAGGCTGGACGATTCAGAAATCGATTTTGAAGATTCACCAAGCAACAGGAGTACAAACAGATCACTCGGGAAACCTCCCGAGTCATTGATTGTCAATTCAACTCCATTAAATCATTACAATTCACATGGTAGCAGTTTTCGGCGAAGCCGAATGGAAATATCCAGAACCAGTTTAGTGTAAGTAAAATTTAACTGAATTAATCCACAGACATCAATTTTCAATATGTGGTATTCATTTTATTTGACAGATTTGATGATAGCGAAAGTAATCCCGGTATATCAAATGGTGTATCTCCGCTGAAGGGAAAGAAATTATTTTATTGCTCGGATGATTCAGACTGAATATTCCAATAACATTGATAAAATAGTAGAAACAGCACAGGGAATTTCAGTAAAACAGTCAAAAGTTTAAAAAAAAAAAACACGGAAGCGATGAATTAAATTATACTAATTTCATAACCCACCAAACGCGCACAAATCACCAATTGTAGCTGTACTAATAAGTACCTAATCCCAAATAAAACGAAAATGAAATCAAACTACCAACAACATTCGTATTTCCACTGAACGAATGATTGTTTTTATTGTAAATGTTTTTGGCACGCATTGTATCTAATACAACAAAATGCATTGTCGTTTAATATATAAAAAAAAAAATTCATTCATGGCCAAAAGAGGAATTTTTCTAATGACGGTTTCTTACACAGAAAACTGGATAAAAATGCCTTTATACTTTTTTTTTTTTTTGATTTTTTATATACAACAATATTGTTCATAATTTTTGTGATAAAATTCGGAAGAAAATTTACCATTTATATAAAACACTAATAAAAGTCATTTGATCTGAAAACAAAGTAAAAATCTGTGGATTTTTTTTAAATTTCTATTTCACTTATCGTGGAAGAGAGCTGAAAAGGTAAATTTTAACTAAAATGAAAAGTTGCATTTGGTTTTGTCAATGTGGTTTTTCTTTATTTTCGATACAATTTCTATATTTAATCATACATTTAACATTAACATTACATCGAATCAATAAATGTTTAAATCATAATAATTGTTTTGTTTCGTAGACATATTTACATATTCATTCGTTTCACAATTGATAAATGGAGATAGGCGCTCTCATAAAGTAAAACTGTTCTCCTTCCTTAATACCTCACGGTTGAGTGACTTGAAAGATGGGTGCTCTTAAAATCAGCTCATTTGGTGAAACAAGCTGGAAGTGCACTCTATATTTAGGTTATTTATTCATTTATTTTTTATTTTTTTTTTTTTTTTTCAAATCGAAATCACTATATCGTGGCTTTTTTTTTCTTCGTTTTTTGACCACTTCATCTATGTAAAATATACTCATATTGACATCCAAGAAATGTACTTCAAAGCAATTGTGCGGCATAAAAAAATGTGAAGTAGATATTAAAGCAACACGAAATCAATCTAATTAATCAGAAAAGTGGTGTATTTTATCTCATTGAACATTCAATTGATACACTTTTTTGTAGCCAATAAAAGGTCACTCTAACATATTTTTACCTCAGACAAAATCCAATATTTATTGCATTTAAGTTGTATCGTTTACTACTTAATAACTTAACCATTTCTTTGATTCAGGCCGTAGTTTGCATTAGTATAAAAGCTATTTGCTCTAATTTATTTTAATTGATCGTTTCTTTGTTTGCGAGCCTACGCTAACGATCGGCATTTTAAACTCAAAATCTTACTATCGAACGGTCAATTTTTGTTTCAATTTTTTATTTCAGCAAATTACACTTTTTCAAGAAGAAATAAATAAAAATAAATAGAGTTGTAAATAAATAATTAAATGAAATTGGACAGAGATGAAGGATACTTAACGGGAGTAGAAGGTTGAAAATTAAGAGAAAATTAAAGAGGAAAATGTGTGATGCTCAGTTAGAAAGAACGAAATAGTGATTGGATTACATACGCCGCAGACAAAACTCACATACATTTTCATACTGAACATGAAAAGGATTTTAGATTGAAAAAAAAAAATGTTCTAATTAAAATTACTTTCATGATTTCTGATGAGTATGAAAAGCAAATTTTGTTCGGTATTGGCCAGTAGTTTGTTTGCAGCAATAGAATATTCATTGCGACTATTTTCTAAATGCAGCTGTTTTCGTGGGTACAACTGATACGAAAATAATTAAATGAAAAACAAATTAAATTTGAAATCGTTTGGTACGAACGAATAACTAATTAAAGTTATGAAGTGATGCAAGTTAATCTTAAGGATGAATAGACCAAAGATGTTGTTGCCGTTTCTTGTATACAAAGTGACCCACAATCAGTGTCATTCCAAGCCCATTTCAGAGTCACATAGTAAATAAATTTCGTTCGCAATTATTTCATACGTTTTGTTTTTGTTTTTGTTTTCGTTTTCGTTTTTTTTTTTCATGATCTATATTGTTTCGTCAACCGATTCGTTCACAAATGTTCCTATTTTTTTCTGCTCACTTCTCTTTTTTTAAGTAATTTAATTGACTTTCATGAATTCATTAATAAATCCATGTCGTTGAATTGTCGCACCTTTACGGTCGAAATGTCGTACGCGCACAAACAAAAATGCGGCTACTAATGAAGCAATTGCTAATACTAAAAGTAACATAACTAAACCGCCAACGAAACTTGGCACCGACATACATATCGTTTCAGCATCCACTGTACGCGCTTGTACAACTACCGTATCATTGTTAGCTGCATTGTTGTTATTCAATGCAAAGTTAACATCGCCTGGAGCAACAACTTGAATCACACGACTTGTATTAACATCGGTCATTTCTTGTGCGGAACGTTTATAGACTTTTGGTTTGATAACAATTTCCATTGTCTCACGACGTCTTCGTGCGCCACGCAAATCATCCAATCCTTCAACTGATCGTGGTCGTCCGCCAATTGTAGCCAAATTACCATTTGCTTCAGCGCCCAAGTCGTCCTTTCGTTTAACGGTGCTGTAGCCTGAGTGGCCTGGTGGTGGTGGCGGTGGCAAATGAACTTCGTCACGTTTGCTTTGAGCTGGTGGTGAATCGATTTTATTTATATTTTCCGATGTTGATTGGGCCTGTGGTGGTGGTACAATGTCTTGTTGATTTTCAGAGTAAGCGCCTAATTCAAAATAATAAATGAAATTAATAATTAGAAATCATGAAAATGGAAAATTGTAAATTAATGATAAGTTACCTGAAGCGTCAGCTGGATGACGTGGATCTGGATATGCGGCTGGTGGCAAACCATATTCAGATGATGGCAAACCGTATTCAGAACTCAATCCAGACAATCCAAATTCACCGCCGAGAGATGGAGCACATTTTGGTTCTGGGCAATTGTATCGGCAAACTTGAATCACACACTGGAAGTGTACATTCATTGAATCTGGGAATTTGAAGGCTTGGAAGTATGCAAATGATACAACAGATGCTGATGGTCCAAAGTTTTTAATCTTTTGGAATTTGCTCATAATCTTTGGTCGGGTAACGCAACCATTTTGATCAACCAATTGAATTGGAGCACGTTTACCATCATGAGCAACACAGTTTCGTACAAGCATATCGAATTTATTTTCATCGTCTTTGATAGCTAAAACCATTGTCATTGTTTGACCAATCTTCACAATTCCAGATACTTCGCTAGCCCATGGTCCTTTGCCAACTTGAATTTGCATCCAACATTGTAGGTTATCGCCTAAGAAATTGGCCGTAACAGCGTGCATCATATCTACTTGGAATGGTCGGAAAGCCACTTGTTTTTCATAGAAATCGTACCACGTACAACGCAATTTGCGAGCCTGTGTTTAAAACATTGAACGATTACATTACATTAATCATCTAAATTATAGTTTATACAAGACTTGTGTTCAATCAATCATTACAAATTGAATTACTTTAGAATAAGTAAATACGATAATTGATGATATGAAAACGTACCTGATCCCAAACTTCTTGCACGTATGGATCGTATTGAATAATGATTGTGTTTTCGACATAGCTGCCCGATGGGGTTGGTGCACCGAACTGTTGTGCATTGTGATTAGCCGAACTGCTCATACCGCAACTGTTTAAGAAGATTTCGAATGTTGCACTCAAATGTCCACTGCCCGGTTTCATATGAACACAATGACCATCACTGTAATATCCTTTTGAAAAGATCATACCATAGAATGGCCGATCAAATTCAATATTAACACGCATGTGTGTTTTTTCGCACTGAACTTGTAAATTTTTTATTTGTGGACTGTCGTTTGGTGCACCAAGCGGCCATTGTTCGTCCGGTACTTCATTTTGTGCTACTTGATGTTCAGGTATTTGAGGTGGTGCTCCATAAATTGGTTGTTGAAGCGCTGGTGGACCATACACAGATCTGTGCTCTAGCGGTAATGCCGACGAATCAATTATTGGAGCGTCACTATTAACATTCTGTACAAAATGAAACGAGAACAAACATAAGTAAAATTTCCATAAGTATATCGATCATCCTCTGAGTCATCCATCGTATATCAATCAACCAACAGATATATAGAGCAAATTCATAGGCGAGCAAAATGAATTAAAACTAAAACAAACTCAAGCTGAATCAATAAAGAATCCAATGCCATCAAGCAAAATAGACCAATTTACGAATGGTCCATATACGAGTTTTGCTTCGATTCTAACATTCCTCTGAGCGCATAATTTTTCCTTCTTTTTTTTTTTTTTTTTTCTTTTTGTACATTCGCCTAACTTTTTGCGCTACACAAGCCAAGCGAAATCTTGAAACAATTTGCTTGTATGCACACACATGCTTGATCGATCTACTGGCACAGTTTTTTTATAAGCCTAACATCCAGGTTGCTGAAGATTGCTTTTTGTTTTTCTTTTATTTTATTTTCTTCATACATGTAAAGCGGTTGGTTTCGATCATTTTTTTTCATTATCTTGAATATTTGTTTTGTTTTTAGTTTTAGTAACGATGCATGTTTATCCACCATGATTAATAAATGAAATCGCACATCATCAACTCAAGCTTGAAATAACTGCGCACGAAAACATGTATAAATGGCATGTGCTGCGTGTGCGTTTTTTACTTTTTGTTATTAGTCTTCTTCTCTTCGACACGATACAATATGGGAAGCTTTTTTATTGTTAATTTGAAGATTGAATCGGTCGTACGATTCGTTTTACTTTTTCCGTTAAATCAATTTGCTCGTTTTTTTCCATTTCATTGAAAATTGAATGCGAATCAATAGACAATTTTAAATCAATAAGAATAGCGAAATGGTCGCCATTTGTATTCAATTTGGGTTGTGAACCAATTGTTGACATGCAAATGATGTGCAAATTTTGTACGGTCGATGCCGTTCAAATCAGTAACAACCAATCAAAAGAGCGTGATGCAAAAAAAGGAGAAATGGTTTTGCTGCACCTTGCGGCATTGTAGCAAATTTTTCAACTCAAACCATTTTCAAGTGACGATAAAATGCTTAGCATCTCTCTTATATAGAATGGTTTGAATAGAAGAAAAAACAAACCTACTTTCTGAATGTGATTAGAGACAACGTCAGGTAAACTGAACACACTTGTTACACATATCACCAGTGCGATGATGTTATTCTTGTACTGGAAATGATATATACAGACAAATCAACATTTAAACTGAAAATGTTGGTGCTCGCTGCAACCGGTTTGTTTGTTTGTTTGTTCGTTTGAATCTCTCAATTTCTTGTCTGCCACAAATATTCTGTCTCTTTTCTGTGCAATTTCCCGCTTGAAATTACAGTGCGTTTACGAAAATTCCAGTTACCATGTATGCTGTGTTTGCAAGCAAAAGAAAGCTAGTCGAAAAAGAAACATTGCAACACCTCTCTTGCATACTGGAACTGGCATCTCATCACTGTATCGGCAAAAAGTAGTTCATTTTATGGCAGCGTCCGTATCATTATCAATTAAGAACGAACCGCAACGTTTTCATCTCAACATTTCTCTGCGCAAAGGTACGCGAAAAGCGACAAATAAATTACAAGGCTAAAAATGGATGAAATCAGCTTTCAGCTAAAGGAAAAGTAAATGCTGTTCAGAAATGTATTAAGAAATTTAACAATTCAGATTATTTTTGATGTGATGCGGACATTTTAAATTAGATTTGTTCGGATGATTTTGGAAGCAAAAAGAAAAAAAATGAACTATGAAATTGAACGTGAAAAGATTGCGGCAGAAAATTGTCCGACTGTATTATCGAAATTCGATGCATTCCAACGCAAATTTTGTGAATTAGATTTCATTTCATGATGTTAAATTAAGACATACGACCATAATGCTGAAATATTAATTCGATTTAAATCCAATTGTGAAACCAAACAAAACCCGCTGAAATTTATGTAAGGGCGATAAGGTGTTCTTTGAGTGAATAATTGTTTTTGGATTTGTACAAACGTATTTATCGTTTGTATGAATTGAGAGACAATTGCAAATATATTTATAGCATAAAACTAATGACTGTGGTTAACCGCATTCAACTTTCGCCTAATTATATGCCACCACGAATGCAAAATACTGAGCAAATAATTTATAATATTATTTTTTGTTCACTTATGATAACTGTATTTTAACAATTGTCGTGGAAATTATCACAAGAATCATGATTGCAATAGAGACAGTTGACGAAATGTAAACCGGATATTAAGTGACTTATGAATGGAAATTGTATTTGAAATCGAAATTTAACTGACGGACTGACTGAATGAGTGGAATATGTTACTGATTTACCCACATGAATGTCGTGAGCAAAACTTTGGATCATATCGGTAGCACTAAATGAAATGGCGAAATGATAAATGTTCATGCATTTCATTTGGCATATGCTGGCGTTATGTACTTAAAATTCGCACCATAATTGCACAAAAGCATGATGATTGTCATGACTTATTTGTAACATGTATAATTTGTTAGCATTTTATGGGTCAAATCTGATTAAATGTCTGCTGTCTTTTCGAATACATGAGAAAAAAAAACCCGTCCACACCAAATTCATTTTCTCCAGTTTAGCGAAAGTGATTGTTTCATTTTTCACCAAAAATAGAGAATAAAAATAGATAAAACACACACATATAGTTCAGCATTCTATGCTTTTCTATTTCTGCTATGTTGAAACAATGAATCAATTGTCTACTGAAGCGTTAGTTTCGTTTAAATAATTAGTCTTCACATAATTCTCGAGACTGAATAGCTAAGCGCACGACTTTTTGTATAAAAGATAGATAAAACTGTTCAAAACATTCACTTTACAAAGCCAGTTTGCTAATTTGCATATTAGAAGAATTCCAAGAAAGAAGACGCTCACTTTTTTATCTGGAGGTTAAGTTACTTAAGTTAACTTATATTCAACGTTTCTTTCTTTGCACAAGGTTTAGCATATAAATTGATACCATTCAATATGTTCTGGCTTCTATTTTGCTTTGCGTTTTCGGCAATCGTTACTTGCATGGCAGGGAAACCTGTGTAAAAAAATTTTATATGGCTTCATGCATCCAAAATTCCCGCTATTATTTTCACTTTTATTTATATTTTTGAAAACAAAAAACGGCATATACAAAAAATGAACCTTTTTTTTCGCAATGCTCGCTTTCTTTTGTGTGAATTTTTGTGACCCAAAAAATGTATTTTTCGTCGAGTGGGAAAAGAATCGCAAGTCAACGCAATATATTCATAATGCCGACTGGGCATGTGATAGACGACGACCACCTTGCACGCATTCAAGAGAACCATTTGCCGTTCAGCAATGCATAAATTGCTGCTGTATTGTCGGTTGAATGAATGATTTTCCCTTTAGTTGCACTACAATAACTTTCACTATTCAGGTTTCAGATAACGGTAAAATTCTTACTGTTGAATACACGAACAACATTTGCTGTTTAAATTTATTTTTGCGTTCTTTCTCTTTTATCCCGATATTTTATCGTTTTAAAAACTTTATTTTTGTCATTTTGCCATTCTTTTCGGTTGGAACGGATGCGTTGCAAATTGAGGAACTTACGAAATATATTTGGTTGTCGACTATTTTTTCAATACATACCTTTAAAACACATAATGTGATGAATATGGACGCGATGAAATATCGCGAGCGGCAAACCATTTTGGTGTGTATTTTTGTGGGTATCGTTGTACGCTTAGGGAAATTCAAGTGCTATAGCGTGGTTTTCAAAGATCCGTTGAAGTTTATATTAACCTCAGGTCGAACTGCAATGAAAGAAGAAAATGAACAATATTTTTATTTCATTGTTTTTTTTATGACTTTAAGCTAATGATTGATTGTTTTGGATGTCTTGATTCGTAAACTTCATTATTCAAAATTTATGAATTTCTATTCAAGAATAATCAATGGTCAGTGTTCTGTTTGCAGTTGTAAATTGCTTATTCTCATCTTTCATTATTTAATTCACATTAATTAAGACCATTTGGTAAATAAATGCAGATAGATACTTTTTCGTTTTTATGCTTGCTGGAATTGTGATAAATACTATGGCAGTAGAGAAAACGGTTTGCTATGGTCACACATTAGATATTTTTTATATATTCGAGAAAGTATTCAAATTCGAGAAAGAAAAAAAAGTGTGTCATTTGAGAGGCAATATTACAAATTGAAACTGAGATGCTCCATCATCAAAAACATTTGAGTAGAATGTGTATTCAAATGTTTGATTTGAAATCAATTTTTACCGAAAATCGTGCAGTTTTTTCCATTCGTGTTAACAAGTGTTTGTGTGATAACAATTTAAATCAATTTGGATGAAGAACAGTTATTACCGCTATTTAGATTGGTTCGAATTGAATACAATTATGCAAAGTAGACAATGGAGATAAGAAGAGATGTGGAGATGTAGAGATTTGGAAAAATCAATGGAAATGTAATAGCCAAAAAAATTCAACTTATATGGAAAAGTAGTTTAGTTCAATGAAACGATGCAGTGTGAATCATTTGAATTCACTTTATGGGAAAAGTTTTGAAATTGAACCAGAAGCAATTAAAATTTTAAAAAAATGTAGCAACTAAAATCGTGCCATTGTTTGAAATCGATTTCATTTCGTCGTAAAATTTTGCACAGACTTTCGTATAGGTTCAGCGACAGCGAGCTAGATTACATGCATCAATGAAGCGAAATCATTTGCTACATTTTTTTAAATCTAATTTCAATCAATTCCACACCCACAATGTGCGTCGGAAAAATCTCAGCACTTTCCAAGTGCTTAGATATGTGAAATCACTAGGAAATTAGAAACTTTTCATTAATAAGCAACAGCTCAAACATAAGCTCAGGCTTATTCAACTACAAGTTCAATATCATATTGGAGCAGTTGTTAATAATTCATTTCGCTTGCGATTAACAATTAAATGTTAATGGAAAATTAGCTGCTTGCAATTCAGGCTGGAGCTATTTTTCTGCTACAATTTGTTATCGATGGAATATACATTGAAAGCGACAGAATCATCTGTATCGCACGCACATTTAGTCACAAAAAAACTCTATTTTATCCATCCAACGGCTACAAACAAAGAACGAAATACGGATTCCGATAATGGGTTCATGCGTTTCTGCAAATCAAATCTGTTGCACGGAACTTAGATTAATCTAACACTGATTTCACCAACAACAGCAAATTCTTCAAAATGCGGAATAGAGAAATGGAAAAAATGATTTCGCACGCTTATTGATTAAATGAGCATGACCACAAGAATCGCATAAACGGTCTGAACAAATGCAATGAATTTAGACTGACATTTGAAATCACTAAACCGGTAATAACGTTTTTTTTTTTCTTTTCTCAATTCTATTTGCTTCGCCGTACCAATTTAATTTATTCAATTCAAGTAATTAGATTTGATGGAAAGAGAAAAATCAATCAGGAAGTTGCAACGCAAGAAACAAAACATGATTTTATGCTCAAGATTTTTTATTCACAGATTCACTTACAAAATTGGTCTTATTTAATTCACCACAATAACATAGACAATTTTTTGGCACTATTACGAATTCATGCTTAATTTGCTATCTAATTAATAGTCACATGCGTGTGATTCTATACAACTAACATGAAATAATCTAACCGAAAATGATTCCATACAAAGAGTACGATTAACCGGAGCACTTCGACCGACAAACATCAGTTTAAAACTAATTCGGCTGACCGATTGAGGAATTACTTGGTGCCTGTGCGAGAGCCAGTGAAATGTGTGAAAGGTTGCATTCACACTGTACACATAGATACCAAACATCACACAGACAAAATATTCCGCCACAAGTGAAAAAGAAAAGAAAAAGAATGGAGTTTCTATAACGGGTTAAATAAACAACACATTGACACGCAATTTAAATTCATATGTAAGAGTGTCGTCAAAAAATACACTTTAAAAATTATATTCAAAAATTGTCAAGAATATCTCTTATATCTTAACGGTGATCGTTGAAAAACTGCGCAAAAAAAACAATATCCATGACCATCATTTTGTTTTGAAATGATGAATAATGAAAATAATAAAATGACATTAGTTATTCCGAATTTCTTTAAAAAAAAAATCACCACATGAACCACAAATCGTCCAATATCTTCATTCTCTTGGATGCAAATTGATTACAAAGATGACACTCATCAACAGAAAGAAACACCACTCCCAATCTTATCTTTAATTTTCTAAGTTTGAGTTTTTTTTTTCTTCGTTACGCATATTTCAACTTGCATCTTTTGTTGTAGCAAATTTTTCCTCTTTTATTTGTTGTGAGCTCAACGCACACATACAACATAAGCACTAATTAATATAAAGAATGCTATGGAGAAGATGACGATCAAGTATGTTGAATAAAAAAACCACGAAGAAGAAACAAAAGAAAGAAGAGACCAAAGAGAACACATCAGTAATGATAGCTACGACGACGACAACGACTACGATGACGATGGTAAAAAGTAGCAGATACCTGGCGTAAACGTAATGTTTATGGCATGCATATATGCGGTAAAATATGAATGGTGTTCCATTAACCTACTGATATACTGATACAGAACCATTCAACTCTACAAGAAGCTCAGGTTAGCACTTGGCGTACATACAATATACAATACAATACAGCACAACTCACTGTTCTTGCTTGACACGGTGTTTGACTTTGTTCGTTTTGTTTACTTGGGATTTTCTATTTGCTTTTTTTGCATTCGTCTCGTGCTTACAGCGCCAAAAAAATCATTTGTTTTCGTATATTTTTGAAATGATATCGTGAGGTGTTGATAAGAAATTTCCTTACGTCGAAAAATGATTTTTTGTTTTTTTTTGAGCCTCTACAACAACAGAAGCTATGCGATACTTCAATTATTAAATCTTGCTCATATCAATGTTTCAGATGGTTTTTCCAATTGCTTTGGTAAATTGCCTGTCATTGCAAACAATGTGAGAACAGGTCTAATGACTTTAATATAGACATATTATTAACAATGATTATAGTGATCAACTGCATTATTCACGCGTAATGTTGATGATCTATGGTTTAAACGATTTCAAACATTCGAAATACTGCCATTTAATCGCTCTATCATCATATCATGCCAAACAGTTTTCGCTCGTGTTTTAGCTCTTTCTCAATATAATTATTACGTTCAATTCAAAGCAATTTTTGTGTCTTCAGGCGCAAATTGTAGCCATTTCAAGTGTAGTTTATTTTGGATTTTTACACTATTTGTGAACGTCTCATCACCATCACCATCATGTATAATTGCTTATAAAATGTATGTTTTCATTCGCTATCAATTAAGTGGAAACTTTATTTCAGGTCATGGTTTATGCTTTATCTAACAATTAAAATCATTTAATTTGGTGAAGACATTATTTAAATGCCGTTTTTGGTGAAACGAAAATTTAGTGAAAGTGTATGGATCAAAAGTGACTACATTTGTGCGTGTTTTTTTTCTTTTTGTTTTGACAATTTTTTTTTTATCCAATGAACTCATAGAACTGAATGCAATGCGGTAAAACAATAACAGTCAAATGGATATACCGAGTAAATTTTAATGTTTACATAAAAAATGTTGAAAGAGACGAACACGTGATGCGTGCACATGTAAATTTCTAGTGAATTTCATTTTGTTGTTGTTGTTGTTGTTGGGTCATTTGCTTTGTGTTTTAAGCTCATTCAAGCCAAATCCAAGATATAGAAACACAAGATCAAATTACACGTGTAACAACAACTCATTGAATGGTTTCACAAAGACTATGTACATGTTAAAAGTGATGCTATTGAATTTCTTGGACAATCAAAAAACGATGCACGCATTTGCGTCATTTTTACTTGTTCGAAGTACATAAAATCACTTTTGATTTTGAATATATTTAAACTTAAGCTAACAACTTTAAAATGAACATGAAGTTTGTCGATTTTGTTGTTGATGATGTGTATTTTTTCATTTGACATTCCACAGTGAGTTGAAATCCGAATGAAATCTTTGCGGCTCGAACACATATTCAAAACACGTTCTCACTTTTTAACCTGAATATAATTCAATAAGCTATTGTGCGTTTCCCAAACATATCGTCAATTAGATAGAATTACTAAAGTGTGTTTAATCTCAAACAAACGCTTTCAATCTTTTTTCCGATTTGTTTACAGAAAGTTCGGCTTTATGTTGTGTTTTTTTTTGGAGATTTTATTCAATGTGACATAAATAAACAGCATTCGAATATTAAAAAAAAAAAAAAAAAATAAAATAAAAACAAAAGTTAATAGTTTCAGTCGTAATTTGGAAAGAATTCGTCCATTTTTCAATATAAAATGAAAAATGTTTTGTTGAACACCTTTTATATTGAATCAAAAGAATTTCAATAAGTCACAACACTTTCATTTCTAATGTGGAAGGATTGATTTGTGTCAACCCATACAAATGCAATACAATTTCAATGGAATTTAACAAGAGAGAGATATATGAAAGAGAGTGGCAAATTAATAATATCTGCGTAAAGAATTTCGAACAAGATTTGTGATCAATAACTGAAGAAAAGTTTAAAATAGACATCAGAGACAAAATTTGAATATGGCCTACAAAACGAGTCACATCTATACTATCTGTAGAATGGAATGAATAAGTCGTGGTTTCTCTTCCATTTAGTATTTGCATATGAAATGATTGTTCGAGGTGATCGATTGTGAGGCTAAATTGAAAAAAATTAGCAAGTAATTGGCAAATAGGGAACGCATGTTTCGAAAAGAAATTTTAACATAAAATGAAATGATTAAAACTGATGACATCACTTTTGCATAATGTTTTTTGATGTTTTTTCAAGATAAATTACTATTTATGTCTACTCATTTGTTGTTTAATTGTCGTGTATGTGTAATACTTGAATAGAGTACTTCAAAATGATTTGTCATCAATGAAAGTACACAACGTGATCAAATGATTTGAAATATCAGAAAACTGACAGTGCGCTTCCTCACCAAATTTCATGTATAAAATTTCATTATTTGTTGTTTTGTTTGAGAAAGTTGATGTCTTCATTTCGTACTTTAATTTCGATCGCACTTATGATCAAGTGACAGGTTTTTTCTCTCTTACCATGAATTATTTGCGAAAAAGTCACAAAACATTTCATCCGTTTCGTTTTGAAATGACTATATTTTGAAAAATAAACTTTCCATTTCAATTGTAGTAACGACTCAATATTTCATCTCACGCACGAAAATAAATTTTTGATTGCTCCGACAAACAATACAATTGTGATTACGTTTTTTTTCTCGTTTCGTTTGCTTTTACTTTTGCCAAGACATCAACCAAAGTTCAAGTTGGAATTTTTGCTATTTCAGATGAGAAATTGCATCTTTGGATTCCAGTTGTTTTGTCGTCACCAAAGATCGCAACAATATCAAATAAGTTGAATAGACCAAAATTAGAGGGAATAAAAAAAACAATGCAAATGCTTACGAACCAACACAAAAGCCAGACGCCAAAACATCAGTAATTGCAAATGTAATCGAAAAGATAAACAAGCGCTTGTTGGTTAAATAAATTTCACTTTTTGGGTTTTGTTTTTAACGAGATGTGAACAAAAAAGCACAACCTTGAACAAAAGTTAAGCAGGAATTCCGACAAAAAATCATTATCGCAATTGTAATGCGTAAAAAATCGCTTGAAATGTCGTAGTTCAATTGTGTGCGTCAATCGAAAGTGTTTGAATTGTTTTAATTTCTTCAAATTCGAATTTGATGTAAGATGAATTTTTATTTAAAGATCATTTTCTCAGTTGAAAGTTTAATGCACCTGATGCTGCAGCGTGATTATACGTCATTATCATCATTATTATCATTTCCAATTCATGGCTTTCTCGTTTAATTACCACAATGTGATCGTGATTCATTACAATTATTTCATAATCCATGATTTGATTTGATTAAACATAAAATTATTACAGTGAATATTTGAGATTTTATTCGATATGTCTGGGTAAAATCGGAAGTTATTAAGTATTTCGATGCAAAAAATATATCATTTTGATTGAAAAAAAAAAATCGATTTTGTGTTTCGTCAGTTGAGAACGAACAAAAAATATTCTCGTTGTAGTGTGATAAGAAATGAATTGGTGTATAGAGATATCAAGAATAGAAAAATTGTCTGCCATTTTGATGAATTTATTGTTTTGCCTTATGGAAAGGCCATATATTATTCATTTATGAGTTTTTTGCTTTCACCATACAATTGTTATTAGAGTGGAAAATACGTAATACATTCGACCGAAACTCATATATGAGACACATAGACAGACACGCATGAACTAGTTGAACATTAACCGATTCCCGGAAAAGAAGCATTTTTGTAAATCAACACAAACGAATGCAATTGATTGAAAAGCCAAAAGAACGGGAAGAAAAAAAGAACGAATTTAATTTGTGCATTCTCAAGCAACATGAAGGCCGGGAGATTTACATCTCAGCCAACGATAAAGAGTTTGTTTCATCACACAGATCATTGTTGCTGTGCTCTATATAAACTGAACGACCGAAAACAAGGTCTAGCACATATTTTTTTCCTTCGTTTTGTGAATTGTGCAACAATTTATTCTTGTTTCTTATACTTTGCCATAGTGTTTTCTATGTTACGTTGTACTCTCCACCAAACTGAACACAAGAAGCACGTGTATCATTGTGTTTCATGTTCATGATGTGTATTCTCATGTTGTGTATTTTTTCATTTTTTAGAACCGAATTAAATTTACAAACATGAAAGAAGTTCACGGTGATTCACAAAAAAGAAATGTAACCAACGAAACAGAAGTGGCATTGTTTGGTAGTTTTTCGATTACTTGAAATGTAGGTCTCGAGATACGAACAAAGCGTATGAAAAATGCTGAAATGTCGTAAGCGCATCAACAAATTACGCAATAGAAACTTGTGTGATTACAATTTCTTTATGTGTTGGACGAACAAAAATGGCTATTCATGATAGAAATTGTTACAAAATGCTCTTTGTCGAGTAACATTGCATGTTGAGAATGATTCGATCACTTGGAATTTTTTATAGCCGGAAATTGAAGTTTCTAACGTAATGGAGCAATTAAACGGATTCTGCTATTGTTGCTGTTCTTATAATCTGATATTCTCAGGATCCAATTACTTGAGATTGACCTGAAATTCGGTATAGTTACACTGATCTCTGTCCACAAGCAGTAATGGCTACTTTGCATTTTTTTTTTTTGAATGCAAGAAGATGTTCCCAGGAATATTGTCACTTTATTCCCTTTCTCTGTGGATGCAAGCAAGTACAGCATAATTTATGTTCGTGATCGATGTTGTTGCCATTGTTCTTTTGTTTCTAAAATTTTGTTCATGTCATGCCAATTATATTGGATGTATTTTTGAATACCTGACCAAAATGAGGCATTGAACCAAGAAAGAACCGTATGTCAACGCCCTTAAAAACATAAAGGAAAAGAAGCATTAAGAAGCACAAAACAGAGTAAAAGCAGCAATATTTGAACAGGATGCGCATTGATGAAACCGTTAACTCAAAAGAAATTCAAGAAGTAGTGGTAAGTGACAGTGAAACAGCTACCATCTGTTCAACAATAAAACCACAAGAGTTGTGCTCACTGACCGTTTGATGTTGTTGCAACCAAGAACAACGTGTATGATTATTCCTTTTTCTTTCTTAAATGAGTTTATTGCAATTGGTGTTTATATCGGAGAAAGTTATTTTTCATTTGAAAACACATTGAATATTCAATTATATATGGGCAATTCTAATAAACGCAATAAAAAAAAAACGAACAGAAACGCGATCACTAAAAACAGATTTAAAAACTAGCAAACATCAAATTGAAAACTTTCGCTGCGATTGATTTGGCTTCGGTATGGTTTTGTTGAAAAACAAATTAAACAACTTAACCGTCCGTATTGATTTTGGAATTACGCTCACTCGATTTGCTCAATTGTGAATCCATCGTGCAGCGATCTTAAACTTGACTGATATTCAAGTGTTTTTTTCCTCATAAAATGCGCCGTTTTATTGCAATGCCAAGTTCGAAAACCGGTTCAAATTCGCACTTCGATTTTCTCAATTTGTTTTTAATCATAGGCATATATGGCCTCGCGTGCTCGCTTGCCACCACAAACAAACTACTACAACAATTTTTTTGATATAAACTTATTCAAATCTCATCGTTCATAATGTCCTCTGTCTGATTCAGATAGTTAAAAGAAATATCTAGATCAAAATAATAGATAACTCAACATTTTGTCCAGCAAATTTCTACTTCAATACATGTGTGGGGTTGTTTTTTTTTTTGAAAAATTTGAACGAAACATTTAAAAAATTTTATTTCTGTTTTTTCATTCGCAAATTCCATTGTGCAATTAATCGAAAGAGATAAGAAAAGAAGATGAAGAGGCATTTTATTTGCGTATTTTTGAATTAATTATATAACTTAGTTCTATGAAATGAAAATATTTGAGAAGCAATGAACTCGTTAATTGTATGCCATTGTCTGTCTATGCTATCAAATAAAAGCAAATATTTATCTTAAATATCGGAAAAATGTTTAAAGTAATAAATAAAACTTGCTTATTGAAATAAAGACAAATGAATAACGTTGATCTGATAGTAATTGTGTAAAACAATGTACCATGATAGAGTTCAAATGATATAAAATATCAATCGGTATGCGAATATAGATGAAAAGCGGAATAGCGAATAATAAAATGAAAACATATAGAAGAAAAAAAAAAAAAAAAATTGAAAGTCAATTGTGAAGTAGATGATGGAAGTCATTCATGGCAGATCATAAACATTGGATTTGTTTGTAAGTCAAAATCCAGATTAGACGTTCAAGTCCGGATGTGTAGCACATTCAATGCCATGAGCTACACTAACAAAGCCGCTTTGAGTCCATTGAAAGTGATATCGATATGCGAGCGCGTGCTATGGAAGTCGTGACTTTCTTGGGAGCGAATCTATTTTCCATTGTGTTTCCTCAATTCAATACATCTTTTGCCTTGTCGTCGCATTGTATTCCGCTGAAAATGATCCAGCTGGAGGGGAGGGAGGTTTAGATCTAACAATGGTTTGGTCGGAATGCTTTGTGACATGAAAAGCATTTGCAGAGATTTTTTTTATAGGCGATTCATTATGTTTAGGCCCGATGCTTTTTGCATTCCATGAACACATAGAAATTTGCACAGTGAAATGAAATAAACGATAATAATGCATTCAAAATATATCAATCCACTTTCTGTGAAGAAAAAAAGAAAGAAAGATAGAAAAAAACATTTGTCTTTTGTTTGCCAACTTGTGTTTCATTTAATTCAATTCGCAGTCACACAATCATGTTTGATCCTAATTTAATTAAATGCTGCTGCAAACTAAATTTTGTCGTTTGATTCGCACGAAAAATTTAACTGCCCTGAAAACATCAACATTATTTACTTTGTGTTACTGTTCGTTTTTATACAATTAATTCGCACTCATAAATTTTCAGTGGATGACATTCAAAGTTGAAATCTCAACAGAAACAACACAAAAGGAAAACAACGCTTTTCTATCTTCTAAATTGTTCCCGCCATTTGTGAATTCATCAACATTAGGCTATGAGAAATTCAATCGAAATAGTGCGAAGAAAACGGTACGAATGAGATATATTGAATGCATTTGCAATGGAAATTGACTAGAGAATAAAATGTGCGGAAGAAAGAAGCAATAGAATTTGTCTTTGATAGACCCGAGGAAAGTACACGCTAAGTAGGTTTCGGTAACAATTAAAACATATCAATGGAAATTTGATGCCATTCTCAGTATAACTGCCGATTATAAACGCAGTTATCGTTTCTTCATTCCCATCACAATCTTTGTTTGATAATTTGTTGACATCAACCATCACTCGTTTTGGATTTTCATGGAAAGTTTGGATGCCAATCTCGCATTAATCGTTCTCTAAAGAGATCTTTTGATCACTCAAGAGAAAAATGAGAACTTAAATATATTTGTATTGTTTCAAACAGCTCTTTTCGAGTATTTCTTTATTTCCAGGCATTTAAAAGAAAACCTGCTATTTAAATTACTCATGATACAAAAATCCATTAATTTTCTTGGACATTTTGAATGGACTGAGTTGGTGTAGAGAAAAAAAACAGAGTGAAAAACGTTTCCTTTCGAAGACGGTCGTCTGTAATAGGTTCTAAAAATAAACCAAGAAAATTCGTGCCCTATATCTTGCTTCGCAGTGAGAGATCTGTTGCCATTCACGTGGGTCGCGTGACTTGCAAGTTGATACTGCTGACTTACCAATGCTGCAATGGCAAATGAATCAAAAGATACAAAAATGTTGATTACCAAATCGCGAGGCGACTGTATGTTATTGTACAGCTCTCAAAGAAGTCATCTCAAGTTGTAATAAATGTAATATATATATGTATATATCGTGCATCGTTTTTAAATTTGAATGTTTTGTAGAAAGAAAGCGAAATTTTACTTCATGGAAGGAACTGACAAATTTAGGTAAAAGCATAAAAATACCAAATCCATTATAAGCCCAAAGCATCTTTTTTTTATGTGAAATCGATACATCCGTTTGCTATTTCCACACATGTAATGTTAGACAGAGACAATCACACCAAAAGGGTTCTATGGTATTTTGTGTGGTTGGCAAGTGCTAAATGGAATTTAAGCTAGAAAAAAATTTTGAATTCGTCGTGCAACATTAAAAATTGGCTCATTTGATTCAACTCGAAGCAAAAGATTGCGGCAATTTAACTCTTGATGAGAATATTTTGTCGAAAAAAAGAGTGATTTCTCTGTTCATATTGTGCCGGCGGTTTTATTCATTTGACGAACAGATTGGCCATTGGTATTATGATTCATCGCTAATAAAGTTAATGATTTACTACTAACGTTATGAGCACGGAGTTGTAGACAAAAATATGAATAAAACTACATACCAAGCGGAATAAATCAGAGGGAAAGAAAATACAACAAATTCGTTTCGTGTTCACCGCTCGGCCAAATAACACGCTCATCTTACGAGCGGGAAGAGAAAGTTTGACTGCTAGTACATGTGGTTTACAGTGACTGGCAAAGTAATTGCCGTAAAAGCATCGACCTAGCCAGTGTCGATTGTACCTTTTGCGGTACAGAGAAGGAGTCAAAAGAAGAAAAAAAAATCAACAGCAAATGGTTCAATTCTTTGATTACAGATCAAGTACTCGCGCGCCGTAAAACAAACAGACTAGCGCCAAAATGAATGTAAGAATGTTAAGTGCTCTTTGTTTATATTGTGCATTCTCGTCTCGATATTCGTTTCGTTTTTTTCATCGATTTTGACATGCTATAATTTCATTTATTTGCTTTGATTAACTTGCAAACTGAAAGCTTGAACTTGAATTGACTTGAACGAAATGTCGCCACAGGCAATACAATTGTCGTTTTGGCATAATTTCTTAATAAAACGAAAGAAGAAGAAGAAGAAAAAACGGTTCTGCTGTAATATCGTAATTGTTTTTTTGCTTTGGGTTAATTCTTCTAAAAACACAACAAATACTACTATTTCACGGATGTTAGTGGGCAATGAAGTGAAACCATAGCATGCTATATCAATTGCAATGATTATTGCTGAAAGAAAGTTATTTGATATCATTTTCATAGTAATTTTTTTTCATTTTATGATGGTTTCCAAATTTCTAATTATCAGATGAAAAATCATCGTCGTACATATATATCGCTGAGTTTTCATCTGTTTTTGTTGTGATTGTTTTGGAGATATTGTTAAATTCAAATAATTTCTTTCCGGCGAATGAGCACAGGAAAAGGCATGCTACTGTTAGATTTTTTTCCCTCATGATGTTTGACTAACTAAGTTGAAAGATACAGATCGACAACGCCGTAACATAAGCCTAATATGTTGTTTATTCAAAAGTACTTATTTATGTACTATACGTAGATGGTTATCGAGATCGCGATTTTAAATGGTGAAAAAAACTCATTTTTAATTTGAATTAAGTCATTTGTTTCATGTATGTTTTGATGCAAGTTTTTTTGTTTACATTTTTCGAAATTCATTGCACAGTATTTCAGTCGAAAATTAAATTCAAATTTGTAATTAGAAGAAGTAAAAAATATTGACAGTTTAATGAAATCGAATGTTCTCATCAATCGTATTGACATGTGAAAGGACTGAATGATTTTTTTTTTTTTTTTTTTGGAGCCAATCAAAATGCAACTGAACCAAAAAGGCATCCGAAAAGAGAAAGGAGCACAACTGAAAGAGGCTAAATTGATTACAATGCGGTATGATCACACACACACACACAGCTATTGGAATTGTTCGAATCTTATTGTTATTACGTATTTCACTCCTTAAGTGTTGTAGTTCGCGTACAACAAATAGATTATTTCCACACTTATGGAAATATGCGCCATTATTCGCCAATTCTGTGAACATCAGCATAACATATAATCGACTCAGTCATGATTATATTCAATTTACAGCGAAAATATCCATTTCATTTTCTTCACTTCTTATTGGTTGCTCTAATTGGGCGCAAATACTTGCCATATTACTTATAAATATCAGCTTGCTTCAATATTATTAAATATTGAATACTTTGTATTGCGAGGCGATTATTCCTCAATTTACGTATGGATTTGATCATTGCGCATTTAAGCCTGGAAAGAAGCATATTTATCTCTTTGTTTCACTTTTCCATTCGTCAATTTCATTCAATTGAATTTACACTTTTTCAGAAAATTTAACACGAAATCTCTCATTAACCTGCTCATTTTTCGAACAAAAAAAAAAATAAAATCGAAAATGTACCACTCACTTCATGAAGTGCATTTATTGTCACAGACACAAGCGCGACATAAATCAAATACCAAATAAAACGAATTTTTGATAGTTGTCGTTTTGTTTTGCATTTCCGAGATTAATTGATGCAGAAACAAAAACAAAACAAGATATATGTAGACCGCAAGTGACTGGATTTTCATTGAAAATGAATATAAGCGAGCAAGAGAGAGAGAGGGGGGAGAGAGAGAGAGAGAGAGCAAAAAGAATCCGTTAAAATCAACTTGTTCACCTACATTTTGCCTATTGATCGATGCGATATTATAAATAAGCCATCGATAATGGAATTGTCATTTGACTTGAAGCACGCGTGTATTTAAAAAACATTTTCGATGTCGAAGATTTTTCTAATGATTTCTGGTTTCAGTTGCTTTGCAAAGCAATTGCACAGACTTCTCACAATGAATAAGTTAATGTAAAATCTAGTTTTTATTTTTCAATCGTTAAATTCTCAAACATGAATTTTCAATCATTAGCTTTTTGAATTTGTGGTCATTTTCAAACTTGTTTTATACGTTTACTGATCGGAGAAGAAAAAAGTAGTCACTTTACACGTGTTACTCTTTGTTTTCTCTCAATATGAACAAGAGTGCTTATTTCTTGAATATCAGTAGCATTGAATTTGAATTGAATTTTCCTTTCGTTTTTCTGGACAATTCAGAAACAAACTTTCGGAAGTGGAATATTTAAATCATGTGCAAAAAAACTGACTTTATATACGGTATTTGGAGTGGTTTGAAGAGTTGTTCATTTTTGTATGAAAATAAATAATAGGAGTGAGCGAGCGCACATTTGCCAACATTCAGATGTGAATATGCAAACAGTTCGATTAAAAGCAAAAAGAGAAATCGTGTTGTTCATGCTGATGCTGATGCTTGTTGCGGCAAATGCAAATAAGTTGCGAGAAAGATGGCAGTGAAGAGCAAAGAAAAAAAAAAAAGATACGCAGAATGAAAAATGAACTGAATGGAGCTTGAACAAAAGCAACGGTAAGAACAGCAGTAACGATGCACCATCAAGCCAACTGTTCAAATCCATCGAACAATAGACGGTATTGTTTGCTTCGCATACAATACCATTTATCAATTTATTTTCCAAATTACGTTTTCATACTTCATAAAGTTCATAATCTGTGAAACAATAATAAAAATGTGTTCAAGAATAGAAAAGCAGAAGAGAAAAGATAATGAAAAGCAATAATAATAGACAATTATTGTGCATTAAAACGGCTTTGATTCTTGCCATCATTTTGATGCGGTATTTCTCTTCCAGCATTAAGTTGTAATTTTTATTCGTTCAAACCAAAGAGCGCACAATGAAAAATGAAAACAATCATAAAAAGTATAAGTGTAACTCTTCACTTTGTTCAGATTGAACATTGATTGAAATCAGAACATACGTCAGCAAAGAACGATGGAAAACCATTTGTAAGTACAAAATACTTTCAAAAAATTAGCGAATTTAATTCCAACTGTAAATCGATTGAATCCAACTTATAAAAGAGATGTTTCTTATGAAATTTAAATACCTTGGCGGCTGGTGTATGACAAATACTATTGAAAAAAATTGGCATTTCTATTTCTATTTTTGCAAATAGTAAATTCCGTTGGCATCATGTTGTTTATTTTCGACAGCCGAGTGACCTTCTTAAATTAGTTGTCTATGCAGCAAAAAGTCACGATGAGCTAGACGACGCAATATGTCAACGAGTCGGAAGAATAAATGCACATAGAAGAAAACATAATTTAAACTGAGTGCACCAAGTATGGAAACGAATGCAAAGGGAAGGATTGCATCAAATGGAGTTCATAAGAATATGCAAACGAACAAGCTATTCCAAAAAGTGAATTGCGAATGACAACTGTGAAACCGGTTTGCCATCATTGATTCGCCAGATATGCATTTCCAGGTAGAAAACAAAGGGCATTCTCTCTTTCTCTATACAGTCGAATGAAAGTCGAATATCAAACGGCATCATTAACATGAGTATTTGAGTTCAGTTTGACGATGTATCTTTCTAAAGTGCTATTTAACTTAACGTTTGACGTTACCGGCGAAAAAAAAAAGATAGATTTATAGTTTCACACGTGTAATTGCAGCTAATTCCGGCATTGACTCTTATTATTCTAATACTAGAGGCTCAAAATTATAAAAAGATAATAAAAAATTAATATGTTCGCGCGCGCGACATAAAGTGTTTTCTTGAGATAAATGCGAACACCATTGTGACCGGAAGCTAATTAATTGACACACTGACTTGCTTTCCAAGCAAGAAACTTAAGATACAACCGAACTAAAAACAACAACTGATAAACACAAAACATAAGAAACGTCCATATTATCAATGCAAAGTGTTTACAGGTTTGCATGGTTGATAACGTATGCTTGGCGAAAACAAGAATTCTGAATGCCATACCAATGCGATGCATTTGCGCAACAACGGGCAATTGAAACACAAGAACATTGACTAAAGAATAACTGATTCTTATCAAAAATGAAGCATTTTTGGTGATTTAAATTTTCATTAAAAACCACATTGATGACACTGAATATGTTACTCGATTGCATATTTTATCAAAACAATCAGTGATTGTCGTTCATTAAAAAACGGTGTTGTTAACAATAAGACATTTTCGTTATCAATTTAAAAAATTTTACGAATTTCATTCTTTTCTCTCAATCTGATATTGATGACATTTTTCCGATTTGATGGGCCTTTATGAAGGCATTGCCGTCAAAAATAAATGGATTTTTTCTTTTGTAAAATTTGCATTTTAAATTTGTGGGCCAAAGCGATCGAGAGACTGACAGTACGCATGGAACCGTTGTGCGTGTACGTAAACAAAACCAGAATGAATGTTGTCGTTGTCGTTGTTGTTGTCGATGTCGTTGTTGTTGATTTTTTTTTTTTTGCAAATGAAATATGCCACGCACAATCGAGATCTGACGCTGGTTGCAAATTTACATATTTTCTTTCGTTACATTGTTTGCGACCGTTTTTGATTCTTGTCTTCATTTTCTCGTTTGTTTCGCTGATGGTTCACTTGTGCTTGGTATAAAATGTGTTTAATCAATGGGTGCCTTGTGTATTTTATCTTTATAACACTCGCATGGGAAAAGCTTTCATTTCGTCGGTCTCATATTTGACGTGCTATTGGAATGATTGAGTAAATGCAAAACGCGGCTATGATGAAGTTCTTTTTCATCTTCACCTTCAAGTTCAAATGAAATGGAGTCATCCATGCTGACCAGCATAAATCAATGTCATAATCTTGATTTTTAGTGATGAATTTTGGATGAATTTTAATTGTTTTCTCTTTTTTTCCCTCTCTCAAATTGGAATTGCTTGAATTGATGTCTTGAGAACATTCCAAATTCAAATATTAAATTAACCATTTCCATTCAATTCAAATTAAAAATTCGTGAAAAACAATAAATTCTTGCATTTCAAATTCGACTAATAAGAAAGAGTTATAAAAAATCATTCATAAAAGAAAATTCGAAATGATCAGTGAAAATGTTTTAGTTTGTGGCTTCAATCGAAATAGAATGTGTTTATTGGTTATCACAAATTGTTTGTTTTTGTAAACAAACTTTCGTCTTAACTGATGAGAAATAGAAAAAAACTGAATAAAATCACTGACGAAAACAAAGTGAATAAATGGTCAGCAGCAAACTGTTGAACGAAAATCGCACGTAAATGGGAAATGCATTGAATTAGAGTGGAAAGATAACGGTGATCAACCAGCAAGCACTGAGTAGAGCTGATCATAAGTTCGCAAATGGTATTTTCATTTGTTACTGATAATTTAAATGTATAACATGGTAATAAACAGTGCTTCTGAATCGCACTGGAACTGATAAAAGTGGGAAAAAGATTTGAATGAACGATGGAAAGATTGCTGAACAAATTAATATTTTTGTATGTTCAATTATGAAAGATAAATAGAAAGAGAGAAAGAAATGAAACGAGAGTAGAGGGAGAGAGCTGAGAGATGACGTGAGAGAGATAGCGAGCGCAAAATAAAAGAAAGAAATATCAATATTTCCATCAAATGAATTTGACTATGAAAACGAGTTCGATAAAAAATAAATCGAAGCGCTTAATTCTGCAGCACCATTGAAAGCAAGAAAGATTAAACGAGTTGGATGAATTTGTTCAATGATGAAACACAACAAAAGCATGCTAATCTGGTTGGTGAATTTCTCTTTTACATATTTCACTCACCAACGAAAGTTGACTTCATGATAAGCATCTAGAGAAAAGCGATTCCAACGAATAGCCGTTAACGTGCTAATGGAAATACTGACAGAATATCAAAAACACACATCAATGTTTTTGTGAATAGTCACAAGTTAGTTCCGCCATTCACCCAATAAAAATGCGGTGAAAAATATTTGATCAAATCGTTGCAAATTCAACAATCTAAATAAGACAGATTTTTTTTTTGTTTGGCACACAATTTGCACAATAGTGCGTTTTCTGATAAATTTTTTGAACAAAAAAAAAAAAAAAGAAAAAAAAAATAACATCAAAATGCATCGAGATATTGTTAAATTTCATTATATATACGCTTATACGTAAGCTTACACGTTTGGAAAAGTTTAATTACTGGCTGCGATTATGGTAAAATTGTTCCGGATGATAAAATATTTGTAACAGAGAGCTTTGTTTGCAATGGACGAGGTATATAACGAAGGGAAAAACCAACATTAAAGGCATGATTTCGTAGCAACCCAATTGCTAAACGACACTCCGACTGAGCATTTCTGCGCGAACGGAAAAATAAATGGTGAAAATTAATACATTACAATATTGTTTCCGTATCAGCGACGATGCTCATTATATCTTTCGTGTTGATTTCATTTGATATATTTCTTCTGCATTCGGTGCGCGAAGGAAGAACGCTTTCATGAGCAGTATGCCACAAACGATGTAATTAACCAACGATTCGAAATTCCACATCCACGCAGACATTGAGGCGCGACATACTACGCAAAATTTCAAATTCATTATAGCTAGATTCAATAAACCTATATTTTCCCAAGTCTATTTATTCTTGTCTATGACACATAAACACACAGCTCCGTACAATGTTTGTACTAATAATTCTGATGTATTCAATTTGTTTAATGTCAATGAATTCAGTCTGTATTGAAAATATCTCAATTTTGCAGCTTAAAATAAATCGAAATTCCAAACTTCTCTGTATAAAAATTTGGGACACACGTTATAATCTACCTCCAATCTCAACAAAATATGTTTGGTGATGAAAGTTAATGTAGGATGAAAAATTATTTGAAAAAAAAAAAACTGAAAAGATCGCACTTTAGTCGGTGAGAGAAAGTAAGAAAGATAAATTTGTTTGCGCATTTCGTAGACAAGTGTTACGGCGACATCACTGAATTGGTCAATGGAAGCGTCACTAACGGCTTTTTGTGCATGATCATTTCGAATTGAAGAAAAAAAGAAAAATTCACAAGAATTGCCTTGATTTGAACTGTTCCGCACATTGAAATTCATTGAGTTTCGAAACAATTGATATTCTTACGCAATTGTAAAAAATTGTGAAAAAAAACATGAAAAATGCATGTTTTCTTCAAATTCAAGCCCATTATGTGCCAATTTAATGGTTATTATGGTATTTCATCAACCAACAATACGCTGACAAAAATGCACATAAACAATAATTCATTCAATGCAAATGAAATTAATTACAGTCGAATGCCGGGTTCAGTATGTCTACGCGCCTTCTACTGTCATGGTGATGTTTGGATTTTTTATAATGCGTTTTTGCATGATACCATAACGCTCGTGATCAAAATTGTGTGATACATTTTTGATGTTATGAAAGACAACGGGGGGAAAAAATAGAAACTCATTCATGGGTCGTTACTCACTACATAGCACAAATGCTGAAAACAAACATGATATGATTCAGAGGAGAAAGAAAAACGTTAACAACGACTAATGAAAATGGAAAATTTTCAACAGAAAAAAAAAATCAAATCGGATTTTCTTTCCGTTTGCATCTAATTGTGTACATAAGGCATACATTTCGTTGAAGTGTGAGTTTTTACTTCTTCTTCGTCTCCGTTGAGTTACTATTGCCTTTCTTCTTTCTCCATCACATATTCCGGATATGCTTTCGCTGTTTTCGCTATTTACACATTTCGTTTGCACACTAGGCGAACACTGTAAAAGTCTGCTGCTTTTTTTTCTTATTACAAATTTCAATAGTAAACAGTTTATAAAAAAAAAAGTACATATGCTGAGATCCATTTTTGTGGTTTTTAACAACATACTTGACGATCTATTCAACTAATTTAGTTAATTCATCGAAAGCATTTATACAACATGAAAAAACATTGGTCGCTTAATAGAATTGATTTTTTTCTTCTTTTTTTTTTTGTAACGTATCGTTTTTTGGTGCGATGCTTGTGTAAACATTCTTTTGTAGCCAATAAAGCAAGCGTGATTGATGCGAAAGTTTCACATTTACGACATGAGAATAAATCAATAGTCTAACAATTGAAAAGAAATCGAAAAGTTTTTTGTCATCTTGGTCAAACAAAAACTAACAAACATCGTGAATAAATAAGAAAATCGGTGGCAATAAATACAAATATATAATGAATTTCGGATGAAATATAATCCAAAAATCACTTGTTCACATTTTGGTGAACACAAGCTTCTACTTCTTTTAATTATTATTATGTTAAGCGATTGGTGTTTAAGTTTGTCGGATTTATGTTTTTGTTATTATTTTATTAAATGCACACGCGAGCATTCTTTTTCATTCTGTTTTGTTGCAAAACACGAATTGAACAGTCTCACGGTCTATATATTCAAAGTGTTTAAGAGTGAAAGAATACAATAAATAAAAACTCACTGAAATTCTATGGCACATATGTAGGGAAATGCATGCGGAGATAATGAAGAAGAAGGAAAAATGCCGTACAAATGCAGTCAGTGAGTTATAACGACTACGGTTTTACTTGCCAGCATAACAAGAGTGCGAATAATTTGTAGCATGCATTTCGTAAATAAGGTTTTGTTTTTCTTCAAAAAGAAAATCATCATTTTCACATTGTCCCAATTTTTGATCGTTATTAGACTTTTATACGTACACCGTGAAATAGTAGCATGTTTTCATCATCGTTTAGAGATCAAAAGTCAAAAATTCGTCTGATTTTCGACACTTTTTCTCCGGGAAATTAAGCTTTAATTTGATGGAGAGAAAAAAATTTCCACATGAAATCACACAGCAAAGATGCTGTAACACATTTCTTTATATGGTGTGGACGTGAGCACATAAATGGAAATGCATTCTGTTCTGATTCGGTTAGTCAGTCATTGCACACTTCTTTTTTCTTTGCTCTAAAAAGTTTCTTTTGTCAGGGAACATCGGAAAATTAACACACAATGTTATCAAAATGTGCTTAATGCGGATTCCAACACTTTGAGCAGGGCGAAATTTTTCTTTGGAAAAAAATCCAATGAATTTGCGTACAAAATTATTGAAGCTGTCTTCAATTTAAGAATTTCAATTTAAACGATTTCCTGAAAAATGATTATTTTAAATTTTCAAACAAGTGTTTAACACACATGAGAATGAGAATGAAACTAGAAAAGGAAAATGTGTTAAAATATTCTGATAGTTTTCAAATGAGAATGTAACAACCACAACTAACTGCATTGTTTGTTGAACGCTGTAGTCTAACTGCATTAAAATAAAATGAAGTTTGCAAATTTGCTCTACTTTGTTTGAAAAAAAAAAAAAAAAAACGGAATAATAATAATACCAACACGAGCAAATTCACTTGCATGGAAAATAAAATGTATGATTTTACTGGATCGACAACTAGGCAGCTGCGAAACAGCAAAAGAAAAATCTACATAAATGATTAAGAATATGAAATGCTTTGGGCTGTGCTAAAATTGTACCTAAATTGTTATGGAAAATATTTATTATGCAGATGAAATGAATAGAGAATTCTTTTGTTTTGAGTTCTTGTACATTCTTGTAGAAAAGAAATTGAGTGAGATTGCCGCATATATAGTAATGCTAATGGTTCAAACGTAAATAATATGCATCAAATGATTTTATAAACGCTGAAATACTGAAATCATACAAATAAACCACAAATAATCTTTATTTGCATGAGCAAAATCGCAAATGAGAAAGAAAAAAGAATGAAAGATTCCATTGTGATGATTTAGAATTGAAAGGAAACCGAACATGCAATTCAATTCAGTCGAACAGCAAGTGTTTTGTCATAAGCGATCATTGTTTTGTGTTCGTATATTTTCATTTTGTTCGCTTTTCGCCCGCGATTCATTGCCATAAAATTATTTTTCATGCACTGCGACGAACATTTTGTACTTTTCCTCGTGACACACATTTCACTGAGTCTTTTGATTCGATCGAATTTTTCCATCAAGCATGAAATGCCATTTTTATGTAAATCACTTTCGATCTCCGAAATGTAAACAGTGTTTAATTAAAAAAAAATTGCGTTTCACTCTTTGCTGATTACAAGTCAATATTGAAAACTGCGGGCGATATTCTCTCTCTATCAACAAATATCCCCAATTGCTGACTGCGTATAGCATATGTTTTGTCATGCGTTTTTCAGTAATTTGGATATAAACATATTTCCTCTATTTGTTGAATTAACAATAAATGAAATAGATCACGACTGGTTTACTACCGATTTTGCATGGATTGTTGTTTTTCCATTTTTGTTGTCGATCGTAGTGACTGAGTTTTTTTTTTATATAAATTGGACAAATAGAGAGAGAATATATATATAGATCTTTATGTACGTTGTGCACATTCGAATGTATACGTTGTACATTTTAAATAATCACATTGGTTGAACGATGCCGGTTTGCGTTTATTTTATACACATATATCTATATTTTAATGCTTTAAAATCGGTTGTTTGTACAAATCCATGCGGTTCACTAGTTGATTTTATGTTGAAATGATTGAACACACATTCGGAAATGAGTGAATCGAAAATTGTGTTATCCGCTATATTGGTGCTGGTTCTAGGTGCCTTGTATAACTGGTATTGAACATTGAACGCAGCATAGATAGATGAATTGAAGAAAAAACCATCATTATTACGATGCAAGTTGTGACTAGTGGCGCACAATTTATGTATAGTAATATGCGATTGGCTCATGAAACACTATTTGTTCTCTATTCATTTATATTAATCGATTTCTCGCCGAGTAGCATCGGCCATTTATTTCTATTGATGCGCACGCGGTGCTCTTCGTGGCTATCTAATTAGTTGTACCTGTATGTGGTTTGATGTATTTCATTGTGCACTCATTCATCTATCTCATATCATGGTGTTTTATATGTTCAAAATATTCAAATTGGGATAGTTATGAACGCAATTTAATAACGTTGTTCTTTCCCTCATTTTTGCTCAACACTTAATTTGGCGAAATTTAATGATGCACTCATTATTCTTATCTTAATGAAAGAATTTCTTCAGTATACATTTGAACACATAATGAAAATCATAATGCATTTCTCGTAACACACTCAATCATATACCGACCATTTGTTGACGAATCTTTCAAATTCAAATCCAGTTTATTTCATTTTGTTTGTATGTTTGTGAAAGGAAAATTGAATACATACCGAAAATTCTTATTCGCAACAAAGTCCAATTGAAAATGTTTTCTTTTTTTTTTATTATTTTAGTTTGTCAATAATGAAATCCTTTGCATTGGTATTTTCATCGATATTTCACGAATTTAAAAACTCCACATAAAATGGCACACTAAAATGCGAAAAACAAGAAAGAGAGAAATGAAAGACTTCACTGTAATTGTTTGTCGGCTGCGGTCTCAAAATAGCTTAATAAAAATAATCCATTGGCTAAATCAAATCCATTGAACGTTTCTCTTTACGTATAATTGTTTGTAATTTGTCACTTTGAAAATACAGTGATCGCACACTCACTTTAACGTTCTCGTACTCGTTTCGATTCGAATTTGTAATTGGTTTTCTTTTTCGTATATGAAAAAGAATATTAATACCAAAAATTGTACGGAATCTCGATACAGCTTCTAATTGAAATCAAAATCACTTTAATTTATATTTGATTCTATTTTGTAGCACGACTCGACGTAACTTAATTCAAATATTCACGTTGGCGTCGTTTACTGACAATAATAAAAAAAACTTTCGAAGAAAAACTAAACAATTTGAAAAAAGAAACAACCGAAAATTAACCAAACACTGATCGCAGTAGTTTTAATCCAAAGAAATAGTCGAAGCCGAATCACATGGACTGTGCAAAGGTTCATAAGAAAATGCGGTGTTTTTTCAGTTGTATCAAGATTTTATATCACGAGAAAGTTGTGACCCCTTTCTCTACATTTCGTTCAACAAATACACAGACAATACCGCGACTGACGAAGAAAACGCAACAGCAACAACAACAACAACCGCGAGAGATCCACAGGTAGATCGGTCTCTCTTATTGACGCTATTCGTTCCAATGTGATAGTATGCTTTGCGTTGCATACTTTTAACATGAAGCCAATACAAGACGCAACAACGCAATTCATCATATTACAGAGTGTTTGCCACAAACACTAATCGCAATGGTATCTATGAAAAAACCTTACTTAATGAGTTCCGGGATAACTCAATGGCACCCTGTCATTTCATTCAACTGTAGCTATAAGAAAAGCCAAACTTGTGCTCTGGTTGATGTCATTTTCTCGCAATCCGCTTTGATGAAATCGATGCACTTACTCACTCTATGTGCAAATATCAAACCAACAGCATTTCATTTTGCTCAACTCATAATTGTATCCGTATTTGTCTGGCATTATATTATACACTTATAATGTTCATTTGCGATTTATTGGCAACGAGATTTAAATTTATCTTCTTGGTTTTATCATGTCGCTTCTTTTGTCATTAAGTACATTGGAGGAAATAAATGAAATGAAAAGAATGTGCGAGCCAATTGAAAAAGAAAATCCAATAACCTTAATTCGTGGCGACATTTTACGCAAGTTGACATCGGCATAATATTTTCAGGCGGGTGATAAATTACTTATTAATTGATTGCTTCTTGTTGCAGTTGCAGTTACATTTGGAGAAATGATGCTTGCACAAAATCGCTTAACAACACATTAATGCTGAAGAAATCACTTTTAATAAATTATGCGTTGGATTTTTCATGTTTTGTTCGCTCTGTTTTTTGCTGAGAATTTTTTACGCGTATGAATCTGGAAGCTGAATATTGCATCTTATCATATGTATAATTGATTATTTTACAAGCAAATAAAATCGATGATATGTTAACAGTCGAAATGAGAAATCCGTTCCAAATAAAACAAAATTCACAAACAATTTTCTGCCTCAAGTGACCTTGAATGACATGTAAATTCTTTAGGTAAATCCGAAGATTACGCAAAGATGTGTAAAAGTTTCATAGTTCAGTCCGTTAATTGAAAGCGGCTATTGCTCATCAAACTTGGTTGTATATGGTTTTTTTTTTGGCATGGAAATAATTTCACATATTTTGCCAATGACAACATCGCACGCAAAAAATGTAGAAGTTATAAGTGATTTCATGCAGAGACATGACTCCATTCAAGATCTATGACATACATCGTTGACGCTTTTGAATGACAAAAATCACTTTCTCCAGGCTTGTAATTTTTTTTTTTTTTAATATAAAATTTAAACTATATACAAATATAAATAGTGAATTGTTAGTTTTGATTTCATTTAATGTTGTTATTTTTTTTGCATATGATTATGATCTGTTGAATAAAAATTTTTTAAGGCGAAATAAATTGGCTGAGATTTAAGTGTACGAAAAATGTTATGAATTTTATTGTCATTGTTACAATTATTATATGTCAAAGACAGAGCGACATACATGACATCGGTTCGCTTTCGTTGGAAATGTTTTGTTTGTAGCAGAATGGCGTGAAATTGAAATGTAAATATCGCATATGATCGCGTCGACAAAAGATATTTCTTTTGAGAGAATATCATTCATAAAGATTAATGCTATTGAGTTTGACAAGAAAATAATAACAATCACTTTCATGATGTTTTTTTTTTCATTCAATTCCACTGGATGAGTGGCTTTCTATGCAATTGGCAAAATAAATTGATATTTTAATCAAATTATATGCAATCTCATTCATATTGAAATTATTCTGATTGTTTCGAGTATCACTTTCATTTCACATATCGGTGAAAATACAATTCGATCGCCAATTTACTATCTAAAGGCATCTTCGCTATTCACGCATTTCTAAATTAAGTCATTATAAAAAGGTCCAATTATTTTAGTATTTTCTTTTAATCGAAAAGGTGGATTTAACGAGGAATCATTTAAAGGCTATTTAACATTGGAAAGTATTGAAAAATCATGTACAAAAAAACAGAAACATTCTTTAATGCAGAAAGAAAAATATATTTGAACGCTTTCATGACTTTGATTCCGCTAACCATTTTGATACAACTCGAAAATAGTGAAAACAAGTTTGAAAAGAAAGAATTAACAAATCAACGACAAACCAAATAATAGACAATAGCCATACTTATTGACGAACAATCGAAACCAAACACACAAATGAACAAACAAAGAAACAAACAAACAAATAAACAAAAAAATATTCCATCGAAGAACTTTCATTAAAAATTTACTAATGGTACGATTTGACTGTGGATATATGAAAGAAATTCAACGTAAAATTGCTCCCACACGTTTTCCGAATGGGTGTGTAAATTTACTGAGTCTTAACCATGTAAAAATAGAGAGATCATGATTCAAGTAGAACAAAGAGAAAAAAGTTTTCGTTTAAATGTGATCTCATTATATAAGTTTCCACGTAAAGCGCCTGTGTCGTGTACTTCTTTCTTTTTTTTTTTTTTTTGGTGAGCAAAGAAAATAATTTGTTCGCTACCTGCATTTGATTATCATTTACCGTGTTTGCTTTTCCAAAATTGTTTGCGGAAAAGCGAAACGCACATATTCACGTGTGAAAATGAAAATTAATTACCTCGAGACATCGGTGAAATGCTGATAAGAATCATGTTATGCTGACATAAAGAAGAGGGTCGTTTTACATTTTTAATTGGCTATTTATTTCCGTATGCTTCGCTTGCCAAACGCTTATAGTCAAACAAACATGAATCCATGTTAAAGAAAAAAAAAAAATCATCAAAAATTCATAACAAAAACAGCCTCCGGACATGATGGTTTATGGACTGTTTATTGCTACAGTTTTTCGTTAACTCCGTTTGCTGGAAATGTGTTAATTATTTCCTAAAACGGTATTTTACATTCAACTGCAATTAATTGTTTTAACCAGCATCAAATGCGATCCGAATCTTCAGCAATATTTTCGCTAGTTCGCAACTGCATTTAAAGAGTGATTGTCTATAATTTTGCAGCAAAATTAAAACTTTCGCTTTTGTTGGATGTTCGACTAATAAATCATTCCAATTATTTGATACAGTTACGAGAGCAATAATGTTAACCAAATCATAAGTTGGGATTGGTCATAGTCACATTTCATTTAAACATTAATTTGCCTGAAAAAAAAAAACTTCATTTACAGACATTGCAATCTAACATTTATTTTCTTGCGGTTTATAGCCTTTCCCAACTTCACATTCTATGCACATATGTGTGTGCACGTAATAAATTTAATTATTGTTGGGTTCACCTAAAATGTGTTGGATTACGCGACATGAATTTATATTAGATGGATATTTGTATAGTAACCACAGAAAGTGAAACAAATAAATGAGTGCTTTCGAAAGTGCGATTAGATCACTAGTTTTTCAGTGACACAATGAGTCATATTCGTCAAAATAACGATACGAGTACAATATAACTGTGCACTAATTGACAAAGTAACGGTGGATCCTAAAGAGGAAAAAGGGGGATCTCCGCAAAACAACTTTAAATTTTAAAAAATTTCAATGACTCAATCGCATTTCTACTTATGGTACAGTATTTATTTTCACAAAAATCTCTTCAAAGAAAGTATTGATTTTGATAAATTTCACTCGAGTAATGATCATCACGTTGATTTAAATGTGGTCGAACTAAAGTGTTAGAAAATTGAATTACAGGAAATAAAGCGGATCTAATAAATAAATTTTTGATGGGCTTACGGCCTAAATCGTTTCTCATTTGTTTCTTTCTTCGGGGTAAGTGATAAATTGTATCACGAGATCTTGCCATCGATCTGCTTTTAGAAAAAGTGAAAAGTGAAAAACAAAAACTGGAAATTATATTAATATGTTCTATCCATTAAACTGTCATTTATTCGAGCAAATGAATTCATACAATTTCTGCATTTAATGGCCGATTGTAGGAAACGCATATTAGCCTCATAAACATGAAATCATTCGAATCGATAAAGATATCGAACGATTAAAAAAAACATCAAGACGCGTATGAATTGAATTTAGTTTTTTTCTTTTATTTTCAATCTTCTTGTTTTCCAAATGTCTTTTCTTTTCGTTATTTTCACATTGGCCATTTGTTGCATACACATCATCAAAAGAAATTGCATCGTTAGTTGAATTCATTTCATTTATTTTAATTTTAACCATTTGAAAATACATGTGAAACACATTTTAATCGGCTCAATGGCCATAATTTTTCCTTTTCTTTCACTTAAATGTATCGATTTTATGATGCCACCAATGGCATAAAGTGATGAAGAAAAAACATGGCATGTCGAATTCATGTTCAATCTTAGTTCAAGAACTATTTGATTTGAACTAATTTTCTATCAATAAAAATCATAGCTTGAAATCGACAACTTTTATCGAAAATCCGATGAACATTTCATGGCAATTTGGATGTGAAGCATTGAGACGTCTGTTCCGGTACGTTAGGTTCATTATGCGAAGCATTCACTAGGAACCCAATAAATTGTATATCAAACAATTCAAAAGCATTTCTATTTGGATGTGTGACTATTTATATATTTTGAAAATTAATCGGATTTTATGACATCAGATTGAAACGAATTTCCATTTAAATTTCGATTTAATGTGCATCGAAATGGATTCAATTTTCTTTTATCAATCGAAAAATATTATTATCGTTGTTCTTGTTGAGTTGAATTTTAATTGTGACTATAAGCCCATGGGTTGCAGTTTGAGTGGTCGCACTATTTTAAATACTTTGCATTGCTTACAGACAGATGATTAATTTGATGCGAGTAAAGATGTTTCTTATTGTTTTAGCTCCAAAGTCAAGTTTAAATTCTTCATAATTACCATTGTGTCATTTAGGTATATTTGATCTATTTTTTATTTCAAGAACTTTCATTTTTTAAAACATCTTTGACCTGTTTTCAATTCTTCATATTTCTATTATTTTCGAATCCGGTTGAATTAGTTCTATTTGTTGGGCTGAAATATATTTCCGTGAATGGTGGCATAATGTATCTTAGTCAATGATTACTTAATCCGGCAAAAGACGTCAACACGAATACTTTTTGTTTTGGGTTTTTTCTTTCTTCGAATCGGCTAGATCCGGAACGACACACAGAAACAATGCAATGAGTAGGTTCGTTGCTCGCTCACAGTCGCATAGTCTTTTATAAATACATTTGCTTGTAGCTTCAACAAAATAGGTCATTTGGTGACTGCGTGATAGAGTTGCGTTACATTGAATGAATAGCAAGTAGTGACGGCAGCAGAAAAGTGAAAACGAATTTTTGTTTTTCAATATTTTTTTCTCTCAAATTTATCTACCGACAATCGGTGACTAACTTCTACCATCGAAACTCATTATAAACCCTTGAGCTCCATATAAAGAAAGCATTGTAATGATGTGTGATCAACAATTGCATAATATTATGAAGTTCCGAATTAAATGGTTTTTCATTCGACTGAATACAATGAATGCGTTGAACGTGACGTTATTTTGATTGAATTTACCATGCACGCACAAATGATTCAATCGATTGCGTTTGGTGTTCAATGTTCAGTTTGCACTTCAAATATTTGAAACGTGCAAAATAAATACTTGCAAATGCTCATTCTATTCAGTGGTAATTTCGATTGCCAAATGATAAACATGTTGTCAGTTTGTCGATGATCCACACGCCATTAACTTTCTATAGAAGATTCATTGTTACATATCTACTTACCTGTTTGACGTCAATGGATGTTATGTCCAACAAAATTTGTAATTTTCTATCTCTAATGAGATACACAAATCATGCTGACTGAACACTTTAATGATCGTTGCATACCATGAATATCTTTTTTTTTTGGGGAAAACATCAAAGTATTTCCAATACCTAAAATCTTAAGATTGTTGAATGATGTTGTCGCCTATTTCAGCGAATGAGAGAAATAGTCTTTTTCATGTCTGTGTTTTGTATTTGTTTCGTAGAAATATGTCCATATAAACTAGTGGAATATCAAAGAATCAACGTAGATCGTGGCACGTCAACTGACGTAAACACTAAAAGAAACAGAAAAATAAATCACTTTCACCCAACCAAATGTTGCTTATTCAATTTGTCGAACAAACAAAATATTTTTTTTTGTTTCTTTTTACTTCTTTTCTTCTTTCTTTCTTTGCACAACATTTGTATGGATTTATGAATCACACCATGTTTTGGTATTATTTTTGCTAACGCAGTGTCATTTCAATTTGTTTTTTTTCGAAAATGAATTACATTTACCTATATGAAGGAAAAACATGCAAAATCGAATTGTAATAATTAACAATAAATTTTTCACACGTGAAAATTAAATTGAAACATCTAAAGATGGATCATATTTTGTATTTCCAAGCATTTTTGATTTGACTAAAAATCAACGTTATTTATCCCTTCACAAAATATTTTGACCACTTTTCATTCATTATTCGTGCGGATGTCGATTGTCTTCCTCGTATCATTCGCTATATACACGTGAGTCGAATCACATTTAAATTATAATTATCATAATTGACATGACATTCTTTGAAAATTTCAATATCATGGAAAAGATTATCTCAATAGATTTGATACTATTACGAGCAATGAAATCAAATTAAATTTCGCATAATTTGCAGTTATAATTTAAATTGAATATTAGCTTTAATTAACAAACGAGCAACATATGATCATTTATATATTCTTCATAAAGGTGTCAGCGGACAACAATTTGTCGGATGGACGGTCGGACAGAAAACGAAATTTCTGCAAGCTCTGAACGGACGGACGGACAACGAAATTTTTGCGAGCTCTGAACGGAAGGACGGATGGGCAAAATTGAACAGATTTCTAGATTTTTTACAAGAATTTCCAAGATATCTTGAAAATTTTCGAAAAAAGTTTGAAAAATTTGAAAAAAATGTGTTACACAAAAAAGGTGTCAACGGACAAGGTGTTTGTCAGACCTTCCGTCCGTTCAGAGTTCCCAGTAATCTCGATTTACGTCCGTCCATCCGTTCAGAACTCTCAAAAATTGTGTTTTCTCTCCGTCCGCTAAACGGACAGATGGACGGACAAAAATGAGGGACAGTCCGTCCGTTTGACACCTTCAATTTTTCACATTAATTTATAGAAATTCGTGGGTTATTTTCATTTTTGAATTTTTTTTTCAAATAATAATATAAACATCTCAATAAAAGTATTAAATTTTTATAAAAACAATGCTAAATCTCGTTTAATTTTGTTCAAGATTGAATAAGTCTATAAATCGATTATGAACATCAAATTATGATGGTATTAAAAGTTTCAACAGATTCAGAAGGTTCGGACAGACGGACACAATTGAAAACGTTCGAAATAAAAATATGGACGGACGGGCAGAAATAAAAATGTATAAAACCAAATTACGGACGAATCAGTTTTTTCTTCGGACACGTTTTTTAAGGACAAATTAACACAACAATGTTATATTGATTTATTCACTGAAAAATGTCATACTAAATAAAATGTTGGATAATCCAACTGAATCACTGGCTTAAATACACTGATTTGAAAATTGATAAAGAAAATGTTGTGTTAAATTGTTCACACACCAAAAATGTACATGTCCGTCTGTCCTTTAATTGTCCGAAATATTTTCATTGAGATTTTTGTCCGTCTGTCCGAAAAAAACGTGTCCGAAAAAAAAACGGACAATTTCTTGTGCTGTCCGTCCGTCCGTAATTTGTTTTCGAACATTTTCATTTGTGTCTGTTAGTCCGTATTTTTGTTTCGGACATTTTCAATTATGTCCGGCCGTCCGCACCTTCTGAATCGGACGGACAGACGATTAAAAAATGAATTTTAAACGGACAGTCCGTGTACTTTAGATTATATAATCGTACATAATTCATGTACGATTTGTACTATGGGAATGATACATTTCCCTATTGGGGTCCGTTGACACCTTTATATGGTATACCTTGTTTTTCAAAAACAATGACAAAATCAATTTGGAATTTATAGTCCAAAAAAGTATTGAATGAAAAATAGAAGAGAAAAGCAATTTCGCCATGAACTTTCTTTTATTTGTCACATGTCTGGAACACAATTTTTTTCATTTAATAATTCCCAAGAATATTTTAGTTTATTGTAAATTTGTTTTTTTTTTTTATTGATCATAAATCATTACAAATAATTAAACAAAAACTATTTGTGTATTGAATGTTATAATAAATTGTAATTCATTGTCATTTAAATATTCATGGGATTCCCATGTTCAATACAGTTTTCTATAAAGCACTCATTTTCTTTAGATTACTTATTCCAAAAAATATTGCCACCCAGTGAAATTTTGATTAAATATGATAGTTTGTGCTCCATTAAATTTAATAAAAATGACTGTGATAGTTCTGGTTAACTTCTGGCATCGTTTATTGTTGTTGGAACACGCACTTCAAGTCCATTTAGATCTTTTGACAATATGATTTGGCATCCCAATCGTGATGTATCTGTTAGTTCATAGGCTAAATCCAGCATGTCTAACTCCTCATCTCCGGGTTTTTCTGTAATGATTGATAGTAGAAATATTTTAAGGACTTTTTATATTCATTTGTGTAAATAGAAATGAATGAGTCCAATGTATTTCATAAACGATCATTTTACCTGGTAACTTATCGTAGTCGTCTTGTTTAAAAATCAGATGGCACGTTGAACCTAAAAATACAGAGATAAAATTAGCTCAACGTTGTTATTCAATTGTTTTTGTAAATTATATAATATTTATAATAACTCATTCATTACATGTAAGCGTTCCTTCACAGGCGCCAAATCCTTCCAAATCAATACTGTTATTTACAACAACATCAAGTAAGGAATCGCCGATTTTTCCAGTTCCTCTCACTTTGGTACCATCTGCTTTAACGAAAAACACCTCAATTCTGCATAGAAAAGAAACATAATATTTTATATATATTATATTCAATCTAAATTATCGGATGAGCAAACATCGTTGATCAAATACTCACTCATCTTTTTGAAGGTTTGGCGCATTTGTTGAGAAACTCTTATGATGTGGAACACTAATTATTGCTCTCTTATTAATTACATTTGCATTATTGACTCTCGTTAATGCGTTTTCACTACATTTGCGTATATTTTGTGGTTTGGCTAATGTGTATGCAGCTCGAACAAAGGTATTTCGTAACATAATTTACTTTTACTTCAAACTTCTTATTTGGAACAACTAGGAAGTAATAAAAAGCATTCAACTGAAAATCAATTGAACTTCACAATGAAAAACAAAATATGCACTAAATTGTAAATTAAAACAATTGAGATGACAAATTATTTTAGATGCCGTCTGATCACGTTTTAAGTAGAAGTATCTGTATTGATTTAAATATTGAAATATTCATATCATTGGTCTGTGTATAATGAATTGATCAATTCTTTTGACTTTGGTGCTCACAAACACATGAGCCCTCGACCGAGCGTGCTTATACGTCAAATCAACCTAATCACAGAGTGAAAGTTATGTTCAAACTAGTTCTTGTGGATGCCTAAAGAGTACGACTTCGCCACCATTCAAAATTTCTTCGAAATGAATGCGTTCAATGTTAATTTGAAATTAATTTTAACAATAATATTTTATTGTATATGAAAACTGTTCAATTTATGGAAAATATTTCATTTTTTAATCTCGCTTATGCTAATTTATGTTCAAATCTTTTTATATTATGGAATAAAATGTCTGCCAAGAGAGAATTGGCTTTAGTAATAACAACAACAATGGGTAATAAGAGCAATATACGAAATGTCAAAATCACCGCCTTTTTGTTTACATTTTATTTATGCATTACATTACAAAGCCATACAGAAAGATATAAAAATGCATGTAACGAATTATCAAACGAACTATTATTCGATTTCGGATATTTTGGTAACACAAGAGAAGATTCCGTGCATTGCAGAAACATTATTACATGGTATGGGAACATTGGATCCAACATTTGATCGACCGAATATATCGCGAGGTGAAAAGATTGAGCTTCCACTATGGTACGCAATTCATCAAACAAGATCGTCCCGATCACGAAGCCTAAATTTTCAAGTGCCAAATATATACAAAAGTCGGCTAAAAGAAATTTGTGAAGCGGATGCATTAGCTGTGGATTTGGGGCGGATGAATAAATTTTTCTATAATTTTGGTCAATATGTTGCACCATTTGATAATACAAACACACTTGCACAAATGCTGTACGAAACGGTACGTAGTTTTGTTATCTTTTTATTTTTCGGCACATTTTTTTTATCTCATGGAATCATCAAAATTATCACAATTGTTTTATGTGTACATTTTCGGTTTTTAGTGTCGCGCTCGTTGCCGATCACTCATTGACTTAAGCAAGGATGCAGCCAGAGGATTGAAAAATGCACAAAAGTTTGAATACATTGAATCGCAACTATACTCAATTGGATGCTCAACAACCGATTCATTCACAAAGTGGTTGAGCGGACGAGCAGAACTTCTACATACGCCGATTATGGTTTCTAATCATCAGAAGCGACGACGTGCTCAACTCGAAGGTGGCTACGAAGAAAATCCACGATTATCAAAAAGTCCAAGAATTGCACAATAGCTAAAAATCATTCAAGTGTCCATAAATTTTCAATAAAGAAATCCAATTTTTTGTCTGAACTGTTTTGTTTTGTTTTCTTTTATTGGTATAAATAGAATGATTGCTAAAAGCGCGCCAAATCATATATAAGTGAATTCGCCGAATGTGGCGAATGTGCATGTCATAGCCGGTGATCAAAAACATATCTGATTTAATGACATTTCTCATAATCATAGCGATTTATACTAAAATCCAGTTGAAACATCAACACTTTGTTAAGAACCAATGATAAGGAAGCACGTAGCTCTTATTGTTCACGCCATTGAATAGAATTAAAATAAATTTGGAAAATGTCGTTTCCACGGATTTTCTCAATTTCCATCGCACTTGGTTTGTGCATTATTATTCAAGTTAATTGTTCTATTGAGGAAGAAGAACACGGCGTAATTTACGCGAATAAATGTGAAGCCTGTAAAATTCTTGCAACAGAATTAATGGACCGACTAGCGGAAACTGGAAAATCTCACGAAGTCATCGATGTTGGGTATTTTATAGCTTATTTTGATCAATTATTCCTCGAATTTTTTAAATGAAATTTCAAATGATTTTTAATTTGTTTATTCATTTTCTCTAGTTACTCCGTTGATGATGTAAAACCAAAGAAACGAAAACAATACAAAAAAAGTGAATTACGCCTCATCGAATCGATAGAAAATATTTGTGACCGGGTTTTGCAATATAATTTACATAAAGAGCGAAAGGGAAGTACGAGATTTTCAAAAGGAATGTCACAAACATTCAAAACACTTCATGGTCTCGTCAACAAAGGTGTTAAAGTTGATTTAGGAATGCCATACGAATTATGGGATAGTCCACCAGCAGAAGTGAGTCGACTTAAGACACAATGCGAGCAATTGGTTGAGCAATACGAAGGCGATGTTGAAGATTGGTATTACAAAGAAGAAGAAAAAGGTGTTCCACTCATTAAATATCTCTGCGAAGACATCGTATTGAAAGATGAAGATTCAACTTGTCTCTATGAAGTTTACACTGAAGAAGATAACCAAAAAGGAAGCAAAGACGAGTTGTAATTTTTTTCTTAGTATTTTAATTTGAAAAGAGTAATAATATTAAAACATGTGTTATGATTCCAAAATGTAGATCTAACAATTATAAACATTGTATTTTTTTAAGTTTTCTGCAAATGAAAAAAAAAAACCATCATTGAATTTACAGTAAAAATCGAACAAAATGTTTCCTAAAATCAAGGCTTTATTTCTGATGGAAACGTCCGCATGAAATAAATCCATCTGTTGGATTTATCAGATAAACCAACAGCATACAGCATGTAGGTCCTACATTGTAGGACAACTGACCTTTTGTTAACGATAGAACACATAGGGAGTATAATAAACATTTGGACAGCTGACCTAAATGCTGTATGCTGATAACCCATCACATAAATCCATCTGATGGATTTATTTCAAGCGGACGTTTCCATCAGAAGTAAAGCCTTGCGTAAAATCATTTAGAGTTACCGATAATTATTTGATAAATAGTATCCATATCATTTTCCGTGTTTGAATCAACAATTTGTTTTCGCGAAATCGACAATTCATAACCGGGTCCATAGCGTAGAAAATATTTATTATCAGGCAAGTCGTTATCTAGCGGTTCCTTTGATTTACAAATAACAGATGTTAAGTATGTCCAATATCGAGCCGCATTTTGAAAATTGTATCCACCTTAATTGATTTTATAAAGACTTGATAAAAATTGATATCGAAAACAAAAGCTTATTTTTATTTTCAATTATTATTATTATTGAAAGTGGAGAAGTTTACCGCCGCCGAGAAATATTGTTGGCAAGCCCCATGATAAAATACGATTAATGCAAACAGCCAAATCTTCTGGCAATATATTCGTTCCTCCAAGTGGATCACCAACAATTGAATCAGCTCCACATTGCACAACACACGCTTGAGGTTCATATCTTACGATAATTTCGGAAAGTGTTCTATATTTCAATGTTATAAAAACCATTTAGAATTTTTGATCATCATTAAAACAAGTGGAATTAACTAACTTGCAAACATATTTAACGAATAATTCACCATGAATGTGCGCTTTATATGGAAAATTAACGCAATAACCTTTTGCGCTACCACTTCCGCAATCGTCTACGTTGCCAGTTCCAGGGAAGAATCCCGAATGAAATTGATGAAATGAAACTGTAAACACTCGTCTTGTATAGGCAAATGCGTTTTCAACACCATTCCCATGATGTACATCTAAATCAATATACAATATTCGTTGGAAACGACTTCGTAGCCGTTGTATTGCAATTGCACAATCATTAACATAACAAAACCCTTCCGCTTCATCTCTACATGTTCAAATAAATTCTGATACAATGAATGCAGGAAAAATATTAATCTTTTTGTACCTTTGAGCATGATGCCAGCCACCGCACCAATTTATCACAACTTTTCGATCACTTAACAGCAGATTGGCCGCTGTAACAGATGCGCCGGCAATTACCCTTACAAATTTCCACAAATTATGTATTTTTGGGCAATCATAACCTAAGCCATAATTTAATTGTTCATCATCGACATCGGATGTGTCCGAATCCTCACCAGACTCTTCATCTGAATCGATATTTTCTAAACTTACTTCCGCAGTGCACTCATTTTTAAGATACTCTATATAGTATTGTGAATGACACAAAGCTAGATTTTCTTCGCTCGCCAAATTTGGCTTAACACATTCCATAAGTTTGTGTAAATTATATGCTCGAATTAATTCATTCACCATGGATGCCTGTCAAATAGAATATTTGTTAAAAAGTAAAACATCAAAATGTATCACAAACATACTTACGCGCTTTTTTAAAACAGGAATTTTATTGCAATATGCAATTAATTCGTCGCTAACAATATAAGCAACTTTTGGCATTTGGACTGTTTTTTGTTGTCCTTCTCATGTAAACAAAAATAAAGAAACTACCATTTAATATCTCATTTGAATTGCTTGTCAACAAAACGCGCCAATACAGAAAGCATACAATCTACTACATTTAAATGTTGTAGAGATTGACAGATGAAGGCGCATCATAGTGTCAATAATTTTGTTTACAAAATTGTATCCATACATGCAGTGAACAACGATTCAATGAAAGTAAATTAAATAAAATTATAAGTGCATAAAAATGTCGTGTGATTACGCAAATGGATTATCTGAATACAGTAATAAAGGTGTGCTGGGAATAGCAGAGGTAATCATAATATTTTTCATTCTGTTGAACTAAGGAGCTTTGAAAACGTATTTTTTTGTCTCTTTGAACAAGGTTTTTGACGATGAAAAAACCATTGATGAAAAATGTGCTAAATTAGCACAGATGATACTAGCATCAAAATATGTAGTTGTGCATACGGGTGCCGGAATATCAACAGCTGCTGGAATTCCAGATTTTCGGTTCGTACTAAATCCGTGATACGTTTAAAAAAAAAAAAAATAACTAATTATAAAAAAATAAATTTCAGTGGACCAAAGGGTGTATGGACACTAGAAAAGGAAGGAAAAACACCACAAGTGAATGTTTCATTCTCAGATGCGATTCCAACAAAATGTCATATGGCTTTGAAAGCATTAATCGATTCTGGTCACATTAAATATGTTGTGACTCAAAATATCGATGGACTACATTTACGATCAGGTTTGAAGCGACAGTATTTGGCTGAACTTCACGGTAACATGTTTGTTGAAAATTGTGAAAAATGTCGAAGGTATTTAGATACATTTTATGTGATAAATCATATTAAAAGTTCCAAATAAAAAAACATTGAATTATTTTACAACAGACAGTATGTAAGATCAACACCAACACCAACAGTGGGCCAAAAGCGAACAGGTGGCGTATGTAAAGGAGGAAAGAGTGCCCGTGCATGCCGTGGAGGCTATTTAGTGGATAATATACTCGACTGGGAACATAATTTGCCGGAAAATGATCTCGACATGGCTCTTTCACATTCATGGTAAATAAAGAATTTATTTTTTTTAATTTAAAAATTATTATTTTCATGGAAAATATTGTTTTTTTTTTAGTTTGGCAGATTTAAATATAACACTTGGCACAACACTCCAAATAAATCCAAGTGGAACACTTCCATTAAAGAATAAAAAAAATGGTGGAAAATTGGTGATATGCAATTTACAGCCAACAAAATTTGACAAAAAAGCTGATTTGGTTATCTCAACATATGTGGATATTGTTATGGAAAAAGTGTTGAAACGTTTGGGTGTTGAATTACCAGAGTATACCGAAGCTGATGACCCTACGAAACAAACACCTTGCCAAGTAGAATGGACAATACCATCCAGCTTGGTAAAAAACATCGATGATCAGCACAAACAAATGTTGAAAGAAATGAAAAAACGTAAATTAGATGAAGCAAATAATCGGCCAAAATCAAAACAAAAAATTGAACATGTTCCAAAGAAAGAAGATACCGAATAAATTTTGTATTCATGAAAATTGTAATTCATTATTTTATTCATTTTAAATAGATTAGTTCAAACCATTTCCAGATATGGAAGTCCCACAAACATATTAACCAAAGAAATTCAACTGTCAAATTTAAATCGCCGCTGTCAAAAAGCAAGCTAGAATTTTCCCAAATGTCATTGAACGAACAAAGCACACACATTCAAAAAATAGTAGCGATGTGAGCGCGAAATGTCTATTTGCGCTCTTTAATTCTCTCGCGAAGTACTGTCCATCCCTTTCGTGCGCATTGCGCTATACATGTCCTTCGTCTCGGTCGTAATGCCGAAAAGCTAGTTCTGTGTATTAATGATGTCGAGCAAAAAAAAAAAACACAAAATTCGGTCGACCATATTGAAGATTCAGTCATAGCCTCGTTCATTTATTTAACGCGAAGCGTACACAAGCCGATGTTTTTTATAATGTTTATGAGGTGAATCAAATTGATGATTTTTGTCATTTTTTGCGGCGAAACAAAGCATTCGATAGTGAAAATAAAATCTTAAAAAATTTATAACAATTGTGAATCGAATTGGAAAGAATTGTAACAATTTTTATTAGTTTTATTAAAATGGTAAGTAAAAGTAAAACTTTAATTCTGTCACTAAAAGCGTCATCGGCATTTTGATTTTATTTTCTTTTTTTTTCAATTAAGATTTTTCAAAATTCAATGTGAAATTTTAATGTAATAAACTGTATATTCGTGATGACAATTTGCAATTAAAAGAAGGCGTCGCGTATTTTCTTAATGCGTTAATACACAGACAAAAAGACAAAAACAGGTAAAAGCAGCGAATGAACGATTACATCGTCATAGAATTTCTCCGGTTACCGTCATTGCATATCAAATCGTGTCAAATGTATGAGTGGAGCACCATTCTCTTTGCTATCTCCTTTGTTTCACAGTTTTTCGGCTATTTTTATGCATAAGTAACCAATTCTCTGGTTGTTCAATGTCAATTTCTTTACAGCAATTTCCATTTATAATTATTTTCTCACTGACAATTCCAATTGGACATGTACAGTAAAATAAAATATCAGTTTGGCAGCGATATGCGCTACTTATATGTATGCGTATGTGTATGTGTCACACTGTACGCGGGAGAGCGAAAATATTTCTGAATTGAGTGTGATGATGTGTGCGTGTAATATGTCAATAAGTAAAATGTACAGCCGCCACTAGTATATTAGTTTTGATATGTATTCGGCAAACCACTGCTCACAAATGTCGGACTATGAATAGCTTGATGGAATATTACCTAAAGGAAAATAAACTTTTGAATTAATGTGAAAGAAGTCACGGTGTTGGGAAAAAAATGGAACTAATTTTTCTTTTTTTATTCTTGTTCATCTCATAAGAATGAATGAAATTAAATACTTGATAAGGTTTGTATTGAGCAGAACAAGTTCCCATTGGTCACAAACAACAGCAACACAACAAAGGCGAAAATTGACACAACGAACAAACGAAACGAATACATAGATTACACGACATGTTTGCATTATTATTATTATTTTTTTTTTTTTTGTAGTCATACGTAGCAAGAATACGTACGAGCAGAATAAAGTACGCCAACAAATACACATTCAATAAGATGTGTATTCACTTTAGTCTATCACTTTTATAACCGATTTCAAAGTGAACAAGCAGTCAAATAAGAACAACGATGAAAAGAAAATTTTGTTGAAAGTTAAATTTTTTTAAGCATAATAAAGGAAAGTATATGCAGCGAATGTCATATTTTACCCCAAATTAATTACAATAATTGAAACGATACTACATTCAGGGTTTTCAGCTCAAATTTCTCAATATTTGACACATTTTACGAAACAAAAGTTATCTAAATTGAATTGAATTACACGGATTTGTGTTGTATAATGCTTTTATGCTTCCTTACAATACGTCTTTAAATATAAAATAAACAAGAATGAATTAGTGGTAGAGAAAATTAAGTGTCAAACACGTTGATATTGTTGGTGTGTGAAATTTTTTTGTTTTGAATATTATAGAAAAAAGAGAAAGAAAAGTACTAATCAATATCAGTAGAAATTGTTTTAAATCAATTGTTTTTATAAAGAAAAATATCGTAATTATTATGTGATATTCACTTGCTTTTTTTAACCAGGAATTACAAACATCCGAAAAGTCAAAATAGGACGCAAAAACAAAATTGAATATACGAAGCGAAATAAATTGCCATCAAAATGTGTGATCAAACGAAAATTAATTATGTGAATGGTGACATCGTTTGGGTTAAATTTCATAGTATTTGGTGGCCGGGAGAAGTTCATGGCGAAGAACAATTACCGCCAAATCTTTTGAAATCATTTCGACGTATGCCAATTGCAGTAGTGAAATTTTTCCAGGAGAATGCCTATGAATATGTGAAAACCGTCAATGATATTTACCGATACAATTGCAATCGTAAGCATGAGTTTATCAAAAAAGGATTGGGTAAGAATGATTCTTTATGAGCAAGATGAAAAATAAATTATATTACTTTGTCATAATTTTTTTTTCAACAGATTTGCATCGTGCAAGAAAACGCAATATGGAAAAGTTTCCCCAGGATGTTCGAATTGCTGAGGAAAAAACAAATGGCAATCCAGATATCATTTATGGCGAAGAATTTCAACCGGAACAGAGGCCAAACATTGCAAATATATTCGGAGACCAAACGCCGAAATTTAAAAAAGGTCCTGTAGGAAGAGGTCGAAGGAAGGCTACACCAACGGAAGAAGATTATTCTTCGTACAGTCGAGCAAAGGTAATGCGAAATTTCCATGAAAATAGGAATGATTCGATGATGAGAATTTTTTTCTTGAAATGTTGTTTTCAGAATTTGTCTTTGAAAGCCGCACACGCAACGCCAACTTTATCAGCATCAACATTATCATCACCATCATCCTCGAAGACACCACATCGGTCGCCCGCCATAGCTAGCACAGACCCAAATGAATTCAAATGCCATTTGTGTGAATTTTCAACACCTCGAATTAATGTTATCATTTTACACAATAGAACGCATCCACCGAATACGCTAGCTGCCCCTCAAGTTGAAGGTAGAATGAAGATTTCTAGTGTTTTTCAGATTAGTTAAAATTCTTATTCAGTTTATTGATGTTACAAATTCTAATTTGAATATTACTTTTGCTCATATATTAGCCACAGTAAAACCATCAACGTCGACGACACCCGTACGAAAAACGCCGGGGAAAAAAAGAGGAAGGAAACCGAAGACCTATGTTAAACCTATTGAGGTGGATGAAGATTTTGATAGTGTTTCAGAAGAGCAATTACCAGAAACAAATGATAGTGAAAGTGAAAGTAAAAAAATACCAACGAAAAAGGTTGCAAAATCTTCACCGAAAAAACGTCAAATGAAAAAATCGGTGGAACCGACTGTAGAAGTTATTGAAGATGAAATTGATGTGCAAGAAACAGTGACAAAGTCACCAGTACCAAGGGCAATTGGTTCACGAAAATCTCCAAAAACAATGCAGAAGAAAAATGTTGAAGAAATAGTTATTACAGAAACTGAGAAACAAGAACAGCCAACAGAAATTAAGACAAAACTTCTTGCTGATTGGTCAGACGAAGATGAAGATAGTGTGGAATCAATAAACAAAGATAAAACAAGTGAATTAGATGAGATTAAAAGTATAGTATCATCGCCAAATCAAAGTGGCGACGAAAAACAACCAAAACAAGCGATTCGAAACATTCCGAAAAAAGATCGACGAGGTATCATTTTGGATGAATTTTATACAAAACAAGTGCCAAGCACAAATGAAACCAATACTGAAATTGAACAAGCCCAATTGAAAAATGAAACTGTTGTCATCAATATTGAATCTGACGATGACGAAGTTCATGGTGATGATTTATATGAAGTTAACGAAGACTTATCAAAAGACCCAGAAAATGACGATATTATTGATGATAAGCCAAGCAGCCCGGAAATTGAAGAAATTGAAAGGATTGAAACCGAAGAATTTGGAAACAGCGCTAATGCAAACGAACAGAGTGATGACGTGAAAGAAGAGCTAGAAAGTACTATAGATGTCAAGATTTCTGAAGAAGAAATGGAGAGTGAAGAGGTAAATGAAGCCGGAGAAGATCTAGAACTATTAAAACAAGGTGCAGATTTGCTCGCAGAAACTAGTCTACTGCAGAAGAATATTGAAACAGTTGGAATTATTGAGAAGAAACGTCGACTTTTGAATAAACACAAGGCTGATGATGATTTGGATAGTAGTGAAAATGCTAGAAGTACTTCGCTTGAAGAAAGCCTTGAACAGAGCATCGATGAGAGTCACGTTCCATCAAATGCAGATATGAAAACCGAAGCGCCCGAACATGGAAAAACAGAGAACGAAAAGCGAGAAGGCGAACATGTAGAAGACATAAAGCCAAAAGTAAGAAGGCGTAGCTCGCCCCAATCTCAAATGACAACACCAACAGTGACAAAAACATATAGATCCAATTCAAGGCGAAAAACAAAATCTATAAATAGCAATGAAAAGGGCCAATCGCAATCCAATGAAGCCGAAGAAAATCCAATAAAAAAGAAAGAAATAAAAATTGAAGACAAGTCAATCGAGGCAGCTGAAGAAGATGACATGAAAACACCAATATTAGCAAATGCTAATGATCAAAGTGATGTTGAAATCGAAATAAAATCTGAGAAAACACGATTCGATGAAACTTCACCGTCAAAATCAGAATCAGATACTAGCAAAACTGAAGTCGATTGCTTTGATTTCAAAGAGGAGGACGAAGAAATGCCACAAACATTAAATCGTCGCAAGAGACGTTGTTTACCACCCGGAAAAGTATTTGAATTACAGACAATCGATAAATTGGAAGAGATTCGAAAAAAAGAAGAATCCGAAAGAGCAAAACGAATGAAAATTGAAGCAGAAGAGAAGGATATTTTAATTTCAACAGATGACGTGAAAAATACTTCGAGCGATGAGATAATTATTCCAGAGAAACAATCTGATAAATTGACGAAAGACGAAGATGTGAAAGATAGCAAAGCATTGCCGCCAAAAGAGAGAGGCAAACGTATTTTCAAATCAAGAAACAGGAGTCGTTTGTCTGAAGGTGATTCATTTTCAAATGATGAAAAATCTCCCACAAAGGAGGCAAACCAAAGCTTCGATTCAATCGAGAAATCATTCGCAGATTCTACGATTGAAAGTCCGAGAATAATAGAGAATTTGTCGCTCAAACCCGAAAACGATGTAATAGCAAGCGAACCATCAGAAATGAATAAAGATGAAATTAATACAACAGTCAAAATTGAAGAGAGTCAAATCGAATCCGAAGTTGCAAAAACTTTGATCAATTTAACAAATTCACCGGCAAAGGCAGTTAAGGAAACCATTGTGACATCCAGCGAAAAAGATGCCGAAAAAATCAAGTTGGATGATGGCTCAAAGAATTCAACAGACATTATAGAGGATATTGAAGAAAAGGAGGAAATATTGCAGAAAAATGAAGTGCCGACCAGTTCAAAGAATATACAATTATCAGAAGAAATCAAAGAAATCGTGACAGAAGAACCAAAAGAATGTTCTGCAACACAAGCACCGGTCACGAAGAAACGAAGATCTATCAATGATAAAGATGAAACAAATAGTGATAGCGAATTAGCTGGAAATGTAATCCTTCTTCCAGAACAAGTGAAAATAACACCAACTATTAAGCAAAATGTGAGTAAACGAGCGAACGTGGTTGAGTCAATCAGTCAGAAGAAAGATGCTGGCGATGGGGTTTTGATTAAAACTAATCCTAATCCAAATCCAACTCCAAATCCAAAGGTTGGAGTTTTTCCAACAGTTCCCAAGACTGTACCGAGTGAGGTGAGCACTGTAAGTTCAACATTGCCTCAACAACAGCCGAAGAAAAATCAAAGGTCATCATCGAAGAAGGTTCCTGTTACGATTGGCTATGATTTGCAGGGCAATGCAATCATCACCTATCGTAAGCCATCTGACAAACCAGTTGTACATTTACCATCGCACATTCAAACGCCAGATATGGTGCAATCTGTGAACCCAGCATTGCTTCATACAGCTAAATCAAGTCCAACATCTCAGATTGTAATTACAAATAAGAGTGCAATGTTGAAATCCACATCCAATGCAGCGATCAGTCAAACAAATACAGCACCAATGAATGTAAGGCCAATAACACATGTGGTTCGTTCAAGTGCATCAACTTCATATTCACAACCAATTCGATCGCCGCCGATGCCCACAATTCACATTCAACCGCAGCAATCAATCAATCCGCATTTGATTCATAAGCAGCCGCCAGTTTTACATAAATCAAATCAACAAATTCAAAAACAACAATTTATTCATCATCAAATCAAACCCGGTCAAATGAAACAAAAAGTCCCCACAAACATTGTTCAACACATGCAACCGCCAGCGATGATTCAAAAACCAAGTGTCAAAGTAACAAGTAGGCCGAACAAAAAACAACAAGAAATGCTACAGCGAAAACAGCAAGAACAGAGTGTGATTGCGACACATTCATCTACCGATGAAAGTCAACCAACTGAAGTATTGCAAAATGCTGAAGATAATCAATTATTGGCGGTGCCTGCTGAAAATTTTGAAGGAGGACCAGCTGGTGCATTTTATCTTTGCCGAATCACAGAAAATAATGTGTATACACCGATTGACAGGCAACCATTGTATTTAGATGAAAAAAATCAATTGATTCCGGGTAGTTTGATCAATGCTGGTATTCAAGAAGAGCAACTCATCGAAGAAGCCTTGGTGCCACAAGTATCTCAACAGTTCGAATATCAACAAGAGCAAGTTGTGCAAAATGTAGAAGAACCATCAAATTTAAAATACTTATTGAACGTTGATGGCCAACAAATTTTGCTAGATCAACAGAGTCTCCTACAGTTGACTTCGGGTGGTGAGGTGCAACAATTGGTCACACCTGATGGTCATCGATTAATTTTGCAAGCTCAAGAATTACTCGCTGCCATACAATCAAGTCAACAAGAGCAAATAATCATGTCGGAAGATATGATTGAAGAGGATCCAAACAATCATGATATTCTGGCGGCTGCCTTAGAAGATACTGGAGTATTTCCACAAGAACAGTACATTGGTGATGTTTTACAAATTCAACATGGGAACGGCATTGAAGTCGATCCGCTTGCCTTTCAAACTATAAATCAAGCACCGACCAGTGAAACAAATGCCATTTTACCACCGATAATGTCAACACTTGAACAACCATCAAAATCTGATATCGCATCACCGAGTATGGATTGTTCAAATCTTGATGAAAGTCTTGCTGTGATCGGGGTATCAGTACCTTCAACAAATGTGCCAACTTCACTCGAATTGCCTATTACAATAACGAATCCAAAAATTGCCCCAAAAACGACAAATACAATTACGACTATTTATCCGTCAAATGTGCCGACAACAATACCACCACAAGCATTGCATACTGGTCAATTGTCATCAATTGCAAGTGATATCCTGAATGCATCAGCCATAAACATCAGCAGTGGACTAACAAAAAATTGTTCATCGTTGGATAATTCGGGTAGTACCGTTGGAGAAGCCGTGCTTATTCAAGAAGATGAAAACTGCGAGATCGTCCCAAATACACCAGAATCGGTAATAAATCACGGCTTTACATCTGATAATTCTAATTCAAGTGAAATTCCACTACAATCGAATATAATTTTAAGGCAACCATCTATCGAGTCGATGGGAAAAGATGAAACAGAAAACGGGGACGAACCAGACAGACGATTGCATAACAATAGCCATGAACAACAAATACAACATACTGATAGTAGTAGTCGTACCGATGTCGTTGATTCACTGATCCTCAATGATAATTCTTTTGATCAACATGACGCCGCGCTTTTATTAGCAAACAGTAGACCCGGTTTTCGCGCAATTACTGTCGATAATAATCATGAAACAATTGCATCTCGTACTAATCGAAATTTACGTAGACATAGACATAGGCATAGAAATACTAACCATTCTAATGCGAACGCAACTGCAAACGCAAATGCAAATGCAAATGCAAATGCAAACGCATCAAACGATGAAGAACCACACATTTTTATCATTGAACGACACATAATGGGGAACAGTGAATACGACACGGATGACGTTGCTAATGTAGACAATTTCAACAGGTAATATTTCTTTTAAGTTTAATTTGTTTTAACATTTTGTTGATATTTGTTCACTTGTAATTTGCTGAAATTTTTATTTTATTTTCAATTTTTTTTTGTCTTTCAGTTAATTACTTTTTGTTTGACGAGGTATCAAACAGGAACATTTTTTCTTTTTTCAAATCATACGAAACCGAATGTTTGAACCAATATTATGTTGTTATGTTACAGTTTTTAGTTGCATTGTGACTCATTTCGATTTAAGTTATAAACAAGAAACCAATCTACTAAATTGTGATACGAATGAAAAACATAAAGTATCGCATGAAAAGACGAAACATGAATATGATACAAAATAATATTTCTAAAATATTTCGCTCGACTTCATTATGATTGTGAATGAAAATATATTTTGATTGAATTATGGATTATAGATTGATTGAACATAATAAAAAAAAAAAACTACAAAAACTGAAACTAGGATTAAGTAAACTTCACTTTTAAAAAGCAAATTGCAATAGCACGATGTGCTACACACAAAAACATAAAGCTTAGCTTCTAAATAAATGTTTTTTTAAGTTCGGAATAGTAATGATGGCAACTGTAAGGATGAAAAGGAATTAATGTCAAAATCGTACAATATGGAGAATCCTGCATGCATTACAGGATTTTCATTCTTTGCATCACTTTATCATTGTAACGTACTCTGCACTTTCCTTACATAGTCAACATATTGATTCATGTTTGCATTGAAATTTGTTTCTATTAATACCAAAATTATATATTAATTGTAAATAAATATATAAACAAATTATAGTATTTCGAGTTTATCTATAACAAATTATACGTTTTCTTTATAGTTAATAAAGAAAAGAAAAAAAAAATGTATGTGCAAGATATGAGAATAAAATTCACCGTTTCATCAAGATTTAAACCTTCAAACATTTATATTCAATGACATATATTTCTTGTTGCTACCAACGAAATTAAGCGAATCTATAAAATAATATTGACTATTCTTTTACTCAGTCTAATGATCAATTGAATATTTAAATCAAAAAACAAGGAAACTTCTTTGGTGACACACCATATTTTTCCATAACTGAAAGTAAAGAGAATACTTCAATTTCACAATGTCATAAATAATAATAATAATAACAATAACAATAACAATAATAATAATAAAAATGTCATAAATAATTGTATGAGAACCAAATGATATGTGGATTAAAATGTAATTAATTTCAAATGAACTTAACACTTGTCTTTTGCATTTTTATTAAGAAAATCAATGTATAATCATCAATTTATAAAGACATAATATTATGATTTTAACACAATGTTCAGAACTTGTAATAAAATCTATTTGAAATGGAATTAAATGAAATACAAAGTGCAAATTTACCATTTTCATTTTCATTTGTATTCAAGCTGCTTTCTTTTCAGTTAAAAAAATATCCTGGTAAGATTAAAATAATTTACAAATTCATCTTCAGACAAACCAAATCAGTTTTATTAAAAAATATATTCAGATTCATTTCGAAAACAATTATAGTAATACATCATTTTCATGTCTAATAACAATAGCCTATGCTAAGTGTTTTGTCTTCGATTCTTATTACAAAATCACAAACTTGTTTTTTCTACAATTTTACGTTTTGGTATGAATTTTTATGTTACTGTTCAATTTAAAAATATGTTTGACAACTTAATTTATGACTTAGATTGACAAAACACATTTTCTATGCGATTTCTATGTCATCCGAGGAATCGTCGTCAAAGTCCAACGAATTCAGTAACGGCTATGAGTCAATCATTCTGAAATAATGGAATACAAATCAAAATGATCTTTGAAAAAAATATTCAGTTCCAATGGTCAGATTTTAACAGCATTTTTAGCTTAAATTATTGTTTTAAATTAAAACTGAAAATAAATACAAATCATGCAAACTAAAATCTAACCATTGATAATAACAAAGCATAAACACAGGAAAAGAATTTATCTTTTGAATTTATTTAAATACTATGAATTTCCTACTCATGCAATTATAAGATTCTTTTTTTTTCAACTAAACTGAGTGTTTATCAATAGAAATAATTTTAAAAATGTGAATGAAATACAATCTGAGTGCATATTTTTAATAAAATTCTTAAAATAATAAAAAAATAAACAAATTTTACATGAAGAAATAGGCCATTTTTAGTTATTTTTTTTTTTTACTTGAGTTCTCATAATAAGATCTGATGACATATGCATAAAAAGAAAATATATTTATGTGAACAATCATCGACCAGCCATGATTGGAATTGTACTACTAATCAATTAATAAAATTTTGGAACTAAATAGACAAAACGCCTAGTCATTAATGCCGTAAACCGTTTCGATGATGGATTGATTGATTTTTTTTCATTCGGTTTATAGTCGACAGGATTGTAGTTCCTTTTTTCTGCAACATTTTTAAAATGACAGTCTTTGTTATTTGATTAATCTTTTATTATTGTTATCAGTGAAATTTGATTTTTTTTATTTTGTTATCAAACAAATACAAATGAATTATTAATTCAAACTCAATACAAGATGATCGACTTCTTTTATATTTCATTATAAAAAAGATCAGAAATGGTTTAAAATGATTTTTGATGAAATGTTGATACTCACACAAAAATAAAACAATATGTGTGTTAGTTGTTTTTAAAACAAACTGTGCATATTGTATGTTGTACTGAAGCTGAAGTAAGTTAGATTTTTTCGATTGTACATGAAATGTGCGATAAAAATAAAACAAAATCAAAGTCAAATTATTCGTGCTGAAATACTCATAATTCTATAATAAAAGATATTTAATCCCACACCATAGCTCAAACGAATTACATGCCTATTCAATTCAATTCACATAGTGAAAGGGCTCGAAATTATATAGATTTAAATGTCATTTTAAACTTATAAATTGATTAGCCCACTAATTATCATATTTTATGTCGCAATACACTTTGGCTGACTTTTATAATATCCGATGAAAACTTTTGTAATTCCCACCAGATCGATAATGTTGAGAAATCAAGCAATCAAATATGCAGATGAAAAGTAAGAGCATCGGTACTTACACACCGATCTCACCATAAAATGGTATTAAATGTGTTGTTGAAAAAGTAAGTTAATTGCTATTTTTAATTTGATTTGCATGCATAATGTTAATATTAAAATAAAAATAAAAATAAAAATAAAAATATTTGTAGAAATCAAACGAAAATCGGTGTTAAAAATGATAAGAAAATTTTAAGTAAAATTATTTTGCCGGTTAGTTGGGAATGAAACACTATCAATCTTTAGTTGAAAAAAAAAATATTGAAGCTTTAGAAAAGTCCATTTTAATTTAAAAAATTAAACCAAATTTATCACCATTATTTTACAATAATACAAATAAAGAATACATTCTGATTCTCAAAATTCCTTTTGTCGTCAACATTTTTTATTCTCTGTTAAGCATTTTGCAAAAGGAAGTTTCAGAGTCGACATTCTTCATTTTGTGTCACAACTAAAAATACTATTGTGGAATTTGATTTGATGAAACATTTTTTTGATGTGCAATTCCGAAATTTCACGAAGTGTGCATATCCAAATGGTTAGTTAAACAAACAAAATTATGTTACATCTTTGCATCACTTCTATAGAAATTAAAATTTTCAAACAAGTAAACATTTTGTTAATAATTGGCATGCTAAACTTAATCGGTTAAAAAATGATTTCAACGAATTATGTATGAATAAATAGATGAGCTTACCTGGAATACGAATTATGTGTAACTTCGTTTTGGAAGGTGGTGTCCGATGGTATGATATACTTTTGTACAAACTGCGTATATAAAAAAAAGATAGAGGTAAAGGATTGAATAATTTGCACCAAAATCAATGATAAGTTTTAGTTTATAACTACCGATGAATCAATGAATCTTTGATTGCCCATGCAAACCGCCATGTGAATGAACAAGTAAATATTGAATAATATGTACAAAGCACTGAAAATCACTGTAAAAGAGAAATCGGTTGAAAAATTGCACTTCTTTTTCTAAAATGAACATAAAAACTAATTTATACGTACGAACTGAGATGAACAATATCCAGCCAAAGTCATTTGTTTGTAATTTGTCCACCACGAATGAGATATTAATTGTAATGACAAGAATGAATAAAAGTATTGAAACAATTTTGTTGCCAATTCCGTTAACAAATTCCCCCATTATAGCGATACTAGAAGTGAATGCGATTGTTGGGATTACAGCGAATGGCAGTTGAAGCGACATTACTGCATTTAATAAATCATTCATTCCAGTTAATTGGTCAATATCACTGAACCATGCCACACAAAATGTTGGAATAATTGCAATCATTCGAGTGAAAAGAACTCGCTTCCACCGAGCCCATTGCAAATTCAAGAAACCTTCCATTGCAAATTGTCCTGCATACGTGCCAGTCATTGTTGATGACTGTCCAGCGGCCAAAATGCCCACTGCCCAAATATACATTGCAAATACTCCGAATGCGCAACCCAAGAAAATGCCCCCTTTATACAAATCAGCCTCAACAAGATCATTATTTAATCCAAAAAGCGTTTTTGATTCCTCAAATAATGCTGATGATTGATTTTTACACATTTGTACAATGTCATTATTCGTTTGTCCATAAAGACCATGTGCAAATACAGCCACAACAAATACATTTATTACAAACGATACTAACAAGGCGACGGCGGCTTCGATAAAGAAATACATATTAGCATCACGAACTTTAGCGGCATCTTTTCGATTTACATCACGAGACTGAAACAAACAATTTTTTCTTTTAATTTTAAAACATTTTTTCTATCTGAATTTACAATCGGATTTTACCTTAACTAATGCAGAATGCAAGTATAAATTATGGGGCATAATCACAGCTCCAACTATTCCAATTGCCTGTGCCAATTCTTTTGATCCACAATCTTTGCACCAAGGTATAAACATTCCTTCCATAACATCAATTTGACTTGGTCCTGACACAACGTACTGTAATTAAAAATTAAGATTTTCTTCATGTCATATTGCCTATCATTTTCAATTATTCGCCAAAATTCTTACTTCGTAGCCGAACGTAACAGCCATAACAGTGATAAGAAATCCAAACAATAATTCCAATTTACGAAGACCATATTTGTCGAGCATTAAAAATGAGAATGTATCGAAAATTGTGATTAATGTTCCAACTGGTAGGGGAATCCTTCAGTAATGAATAATATTGATGGAATTATTGGATTGGTAAATATTTGACATTTTGTATGTTGTACAACGTACGTTTTATTTGACAATAGATATAAAGCAATGGCGGTTCCAATGACTTCTTGCATATCCGATCCAATAATGGCAATTTCGGTCATAATCCAGAGAACTAAACGTGGAAAAGTTTTATACTGTCGGTAGCACATTTCAGCCAAATGAAGACCAGTTACAACGCCCAAACTATCAAAATTGAATAAATATTTTAATTTGCTTCATTAAATGTCAATTCTTTGAAGAATGTCTCTTTTTACCGAGCAGCAAGTCGTTGCATAACTAAACCTAAGACTGTTGCCGCCAGTAATACCCATAATAACTGATATTTAGCAATAACCCCAGATTGAAGATCGGATTCAATGTTTCCTGGATCTAGGTATGCAATTGACATGAGAAAGCCTGGCCCAGTGAATGCCCATAATTTACGAAAACTGAATCCCTCCTGTGAATAAAAAGACTTATCATTATTTCTATTCAGTGTTTCTTTTCTTCAAATGATCCACTTACTCTATCTGGAATTGTTATTTTTTCATCCGAAAAATAAGTATCTAAATGTACATTGAAAGAGGTATTTTCATTTGGTGATGGTCTATTAACTACATCATTCGATGTGTTTTTCGACGTTGATATCGATGACGAGGCTGATTCTTCCCTGTTATCTGGTTCAAACGCAGGATTTATCGCCATTCTACAATACAATAAAATAGAAATGTGTGAATGAATTTACAGAGAAAATAGTACGAACAAATGTTGCTATTGAAATTTGAAAATAATATGGAATGAATGGGAATTTTAAAATATATTTCTTCTGTGTTTTGGAGTCACCTTCATCAAAAATGCTAATTTTTATGTGTAAAAATTCAAGCAACTTTGTATTTTTACTGATGTGAATTGAATTAGTTGTATGGATTCGAACCATGTACGAAATGTGGTTTGATCATTATTACTGAAATCACCTTAATGTTTTAAAGTATTTTGAAGAAAAATAGAAATTGTTTCTATTGTATAAATTAGTATTCCGAAATAATCAATGCAAGTTTCAAACTAATCATTAATTTTTCGTTATTCACTACATACAATTCACGTGTTGTTCATGGAAAAATTACACGATTTTATAATCAATTTTAGATTTTCAATACTTTTGTTCACGAAAGTCGTTAAAATGAAATTTCGAGATCTGCTAAAATTTCGTTTATCTGTTCGAATCTAATCAATGGTTGCTCAAAAGTACTCTGTTAAATGCCTTACATGGCAATAACAATAGAATTGAAACGAAGACAGATAGACTTTTAAATTATTGATATTTGAATTATCGTTTTATCATGCAGTACGTTCAGAAAATCTTATCTTTGTCTTTGCTTGGATCGCACTTATTTTTGTGTGCTAAAATAGACATTTTTTGCATGGAACATTTAGCACATTAAATTTTATATCTGATAGAGTTGTTAACTAACTTGCAATAAATCATTTATTCTGAGAGCATTTTCAAAGTACTGAAAAAATTCAATAATACTTTCATTGCTGTACATGTGCTGTATTTCATAAACTCAGGTTTATTTCAGAATATATGTTTTGCAATTTACACTTGAACGATCGACAGTAATATGGACAGGTGACATTTATTTAAACAGATTTGAGTCAATCCATTTCACTGCGATTTCAATATAAAAGGTATTTTCACTTGTGTTGTTGAATTTCAATTTAATTGTTCAATTTTGAACAAAGAATAAAGTACAAAATAATGGACGAATTGCTCATACATATCCCAGTTCTTATCATACGAATTTTTATTGTACACAATTTGAAATATGTTTTGTGGCACTGACTGAATTGCACAATAAAATTGCGTACAACGTTTCTGTTCCATAACAACAATTACATGATATTCTCAACCGTGATACAGAACCGGAATTTAATAAATTTACAGCAAGAAATACTTGCCATCAAGAAATTATATAGTATTTAATGCTTTGTAGTCAAAATGATTTACAATCATTGAAAATTCACTCATTGTATTGGTTGCGGTTAACATGGGGAGGTATCCGAATTGTAAATTTCTATAAATTGGAATGACCTTGGTATTGTGTCGTTCCAAAAAAAGAACTGGTGATTCACTAGCGGGTAAGCACCGTTTTATGTAAAAAAAAAGAGCATTGCAATTTACTTTGCATTAATAAATTAAGGGGAATTCTCTTTACAATTGCCAGACGAATGTTATTCTTAGGTAGTATACAGATTACAACGATAAATATTGATCGTGAGAAGAATTTTAAGTACCTAATTTTAATTTTAATGTTTATTTATTGCTAAATAAGTTATGAAATAATGTATTGTTAACTAAACAGTAAAAATAAATTGAATTTCCATTGTGAACTTTACAATAGCTCTGAACGCTTCTTCAAAATATAAGCAAAAAATGATTTAATTTCTAACATAAGTCACAATCATGAATTGCTATTTGTGGGCAATAATTTTGTTCTTTACACAGCAGAAACAATGCACTACTCTATTACAAACGATCGAATTGCACAGTGCAATTTATTTTGAATCTTGAATTCGTGGAACATTCAGACGGACGACGCATCACATGATAATGTTAATGCTATTGAATATACGTCGGGTGTTTGACATTTTTTTTATGCAAAAATGAAACTAAAAATATCCATTCCAATCAGATTGTGAAACTCAAATCTATTTACGATGCAATGCTTGGTTAGTAATTTGTACTAACAGGTTTTTACTAAATTATCATTCAGTACGATCAGTGGAAATAGTTAATACGAAGTTTATGATAACTTCAAAGGCAGATGAACATGCTATTGAACAGCTATGGCAGAATAAAATATTAAAAATTAAATAAACCAAAAATTATTCACTTAATTCATTGCAATTTAATTGTAATACAAAAAAAGTACCTAAACTCTTCACAACATTTCATTACTTTTACATTTTCTTTACAATATTCAACAAATTATTAACCTCACGACCAATTCACATTAATTTGCACATTGTACAAAAATATTTATCCGGATTATCACAAATAGAAATTCCAATTATGAACATCTGAATCATTCACATTTTGTTGTATAAATAAGCAAAATAGCCAAGCAAGAAAGGAGGGCAATATTTAATGTTTTTGTAATGCAAGTTCATTGTGCAATATAAATGAATATTTATGAATTTATTGTGTTAAATTAATATCAATTCGTTCATCCTGCATAAGCGATAATTAAACAAACAGTATACCAATCGTTTTTTTTATTCTTACATTTGTCAATTTGATGACAATGACAATGTCATGAACTAATACAAACGGAGAAGTTTTTTTTTCTTTTGAACATCTTTCTCTGTAATACAGATTCTGTATTGTGAAATCGCAGTTAAACCTATTTTTAATGTGATTAATACAAAGGGATACAAAACTTAATCTTTCTTACATGAAGTTTTATGTGTATTTCTCTCAAATTCACTACTATAGTTTCAGTTAGTTTTATCATCAAAATTTAAAAAAAAATTTAATTTGATATTTACATATCACTGAGTTTTTGAAATTTCAATTCAATTTCGTGAGGCACTTTAAAATCTCGTGCCAATTTTCTTTTATTTCAAATATTATGGTTGATTTTATTGAAAAAAAAAAACTAAATCCACGACTTCTTTTCAATGCCAAATAATAAAACAATCTCTGGTATTAAAATTGGAAACACAAATCAGGAAAATAAAACGATTCAAATTATATGAAATGGAATGAAATTAAATTAAATGAACATGGTCACAAATGAAAATAAACAAGCAAAAATTTTGGAACTAAAGAAGAAATAATAATATGAAAAATGAAATAATAATAAAAAAAAATTCAGATATCGCTGGCTGACAGTACGATTTCCTATAACTAAAGCGCACAAATACCTCTGTTTGTACGGCGCTACAATTCACAACTGATGTGTATATTGCTTAACTGACCTTATATTCGATGCGTTATTGTCACTCTACCCTATATGCTATTAAGTTGGCGATAATGCGTAGCTTGCATATGTGGCGCGTAAATTGAAACTAAAAGAAAAAGAGATAGAAATATACATATATTACTCATTTGTATATAGAATAAACTTCGCTTTTCTTTTGTTTTGTTTTGTTTGAAAATATGTTTTTTTATAATAAAATATTCATAAATAAACAAGCGGCACTTGTTCAACACAAGTAACACTCTAAAATATTCATATGTATGAATACTGAGATTTTTCTTTTGATTGGAAATTCATTTTATTTTAACGCCACTAGGCATAATCCCAAAATAAAATTTGTTTTGTTTTATCAATAAACTTTGAGTATCCACTTGAAAAGACAAAGTGTAACAAATGTATTTATATTTGTAACAAGAACGTATAACAAACGATAAGACTTACGTGAGATTGGACGAGTTACATACTCGATGATTTCAATTCATGAATATATTTAATTGCAATCAATTTTATCAATATACGTGATCGAATTGAAAATATGGACAATGTGCTAGCAAAGGCAATGGATATGATGGCCTGGAGGATTTGTTTTGCAATTTATTTCTATATTCAATTGGTTTGGTTACATTCATGTTTTAGTTAAATTTAGATTCCTTTCAATGTGATTTTTTCCCTCTAATTCCATTTATTTCTTACATCAATCGGTGATATTTCTGTAAAAAAATATCTGAACATGTTGCTTACGTATATACAATATTGTAAATATTATCAATTTTTTTTCTCTGATAAGCAGCTGCGGAAGTATACGTCATAAAATCTACAATATTTATTCAGTTGTAGTCATTTAAATAGTTTACAAGATGAAAAAAAAAAACCATTTTGAACAGTTTGAATTATGGTTGCTGTTTTTTTATTCTCAATATTTCTAAAAAATTACACATTTAGAATTTTTATCATCAATTTTAATCAATTTTGGGTGCAAAGTGGCCACGAGCCTTATCTTTATAATCGATAGCCGCAACATCCACATCGGGATATTCGCGTTGAACAAGTTTACGATCCAAATTGGGGAAACGAGACAATAGCTTGGTGACGTGATTCTTATCACGACTGTAAAGAAAAGAAAGGGAATGAGATGATATACACATTGTTATAACCAAATAATTGTATGCACGAATTTGTATTTCTTCTAAAACTTACTTCCGCGCTCTGTATTTCAATTTTGCTAATTTTTCACGATAGAATTTCAGGAAGGTTTCCACATCTCGGTTTTTCATGTATTCATTGTAGAATTTCCGCTTCCACATTCTGTTGTACTTTTGCGGAATAAAATGTTCTGTTGTTCTGAAATAGATGATGTGTCAATTCAATTTGTATTGCAAAATTATTGTACGTATTGGAAATTGCGTATTTTGATATTACCTATAGAAATATCTCATTCCAATTGTACTGGTCTCCAAACGTGCTGGTCGTTCACCATCTTGACCGGTTTCCAAAAGATGATAGGCTTTATTCCGTTCACGAACAACTGTTTCAATATTATTCATGGATTCTTGGACTTTATCAATGCGTTCTGGACTTGGAAATAGCTCAAATTTTTGTTCGCATTCATGTTCCATTGTGAGGAGCATATTTTTCTCTTTCAATAAAACATACCACAACTTATGTAAATCGGAATTTGATTTAATTCGTAGCTCATCTAATCGCCAACTTCTACCGCAACGCACTTCATTTGCACCCCAGTTCTTTTTATCATCGAAAAATTCCATTAAATCATACCGTGGAACTGTGCTGTGAAATCCTGCTGTTAACAATTTTGACTGATTCACATTTTGTGGACTAAAACACAAAATACAAAATACAAAAATCAGATTTGATTTCGATTTTAATTGCATGAAAACATAACCTCAAATTTTTCAATAACTTTAAGAGTTATTATCTTATTTATAAAAACATTCACCTCAATAGTTGTTTAGCAGCAAAGTGTTTTGTTATGTTTAAATTTGTAAAACGATTACACAAAATTCGAATGTCTTTCGATCGATTCAAAAGACTTTGAATCGAAGACATTATTGTGGAATTATTTTGTTCTCCTCACTAAAATGAATACTTGATTATGACAATTTATTGTTGACAGATTAAAACAGGCGTGCAATCGCACTGACAGTTCATTTTTTCATAATTTCAATGGACACATGCTATAAACAGAAAATTATTCAAATATTCAATGTAGAAAAACAATTATAAATATATTTCTCCAAATCAAAAACATCTGATTTTATTTATTCGCAAAACATGATTTATAGACAGAATTTCATAACTTTATTCGAATGTAATTTTCTTTCCCTTGAATTCGGTAATTGTTGGTTTTAATTTTTGTTTCGCTTGCCAAGATGGATGCAATTCGGTGTCGATTTTTGTTTCATTTGCTTTGTGAACTTGTACATCAATATCATTTGGCCATATTCTTTTCGAGCTATCAAATCGATTACTATTAGCCAGTTTAACAGGTTTTTTATCACTTTTATGGAAGAAAGATGCTTCTTTTGGTTTCTTTTCAAAGACCTTTCCATTGTTGGTGTCATCAACAGAATCTTCGGTTTGCTTTCTTGTCACAACTGCAGTTGAAAGATAGTTTGAGCCATCAGCGGTTATGAAAAAGTCATCAACTGTCGTTGGAGGTTCAACTGAATCTGATTTTATTTTAATATCTTCATCTTCATCATCATCAATATCATCATCAATTTGACTTGATTTTTCAAGGTCCTTCGAAACATTTGTTTCATATTTATTCTGTTTACCATCTGCATTTGGATTCTTTTGTTGCTTTTTCGATTTATCCGATTTGTTTGTGTCCGCTTTTTGTTTGGTATTTTTACTTGTTGATCCTGCTTCTAAATCATTTGAATCAGTTTCAATGAATGATGTCTTTGTCTTCTTTGATTTATGTTTCATTTGATTTTGATCTTTCTTTTTGAACAATTTTCTTACTAAGCGCTTCCATTCATTAGATTCGTTTAATTTTAATTTGTTTCTAATTGCATCCAAAATAATACCAACACTTTTGTGCTCGCAAAAGTAACCTACGGCAAGTTGTTGAACTGTCGAATTCGAATCGGCCAAATAATTCTTTCCAGATTTGTAATAAAGTAATGCTAGAACGCCAAGTCGCTTCGGTGACATATGCTAATCAATATTGAATTGAATTGAATGATTAATTAAAATATTAATTATTGAAATTGTTAGATAAGTAATCATACTTTGATTTCATCAAGCACATTTTTATATCGTTCTGATTTAGCTGCTCTGTTCTGTTTCGGGTTCCGATCGGGATGTTTCAATTTGTCCACTAGCTTACGAATTGTAGCAATTTTAGCCTGCTTGAATTTTCCTTGATGTTGGATTATCTGTAAAAGAACGAAAAGAATATTTTTCGAAAGTGATCAGCTGATCCATATAAATGTATTTTAGCACACGTGTAAATGGCACTTAGTTTACCTCATTATTTACTTTCGCCTTTTTCTCATTTTTCGGTTTTATCGTCTTTTTGGTGGGCTTCTCACTTCTCTCCATCATGGCAATATGTATTATTTACTCAGAAATTCGACCAGCAAAAATGTAGTGATGTTCAAGTCAAAATACAGTCATTGCCTCAAACAAGCATGACTTACATTTGTAATGTCAATGTGTCATGTTTGTTTAATTCTTGTCAAACGTCAGTTTTTACTCTCAAATAATAGTTTGGTTAAGGAGTATTTCCATCGGTTTTTCTCATTTCCTTAATGAGAATGGAAAAATGACTAACTAAAAATGATAAGAGATAAAAGCTCGGCAAATCATAAAGGAATCGCTGATTTTTTTTTATTATTATTTGTATTTAATTTTTACAGATAACTTAATAGATAGTGCATCCTTTTTCTAAACAAATGTTACATGATTTTGTTTCTTGTTTACAAATTTTCTTCATTGATGTCATAATCTATCATTTTCTTCTCAATACGCCACCATTTGTCCAAGAAACCAAAATCAATGATCCTTTTATGCCATCTTAACAGCTCTGGTTGCGTAAATGAACAGGTTGCTTTATATAACCCTAATGCTTGATCATAGTTATCTAACCACAGCAGTGAAAAAATACCAAGATTTAATCGGCGCACAATTCCTTCATTATAACATCGTTCCACGAATGTGAGATATTGTGACGAAATTGGATTTTGACATGATGGATCCACCAGCACCATTTTGATATTGTAATCTCGAAGTTGTCCGATAAAATCCATTTCACTTGGGTTATGTTTTAAACTGTATACTATTGAAGTAGCTAGTCCACCGTATATTGTCGTTCGGATTGGTTTTTCTTTGGTTTGTTTTATAACATCTATGAAAACGTCTCGATAATCGATAGTCAAGCCTTTCCAATATAAAATCCATTTTTCAACAACACTTCCTTTGAATCGTTCAGGTACTTCATAATTGTTCCATCTATTTTGTATCGCTTCCAATTTAGTCTTCACCAACGAACTATTCGTAGTATATGATTGTGTAAATTGTGAGCGCAAGCGAAGCAATTTCGTTGCCATTATTTAAATCACTTCAAAATTGTTCACAGAACAGAGTTTATTAAATAATAATTTTATGTTATCATAATGTTTCATTGAGGTTAGGGCCAATTTCAAATACGTCAAAGAGCATTCGCAACGCCACCATCATTGAGCTGGTCAATATTGTAAACAAATAAATTTTTTTTCTATTGGCTATTGGCGCAAATAACGGATAAAACTCATTTTATAAGATTTTTTCGTCAATTTGCAAAAGAATACAGAGCGTCAGACATCAATTTTCGAAAAATATCTTCAATATCGATAGAAAATTATATATTTATAAATCTTGAAATCTCAAACTAATATAATTGGTGATCAAAATATCTTCAAACAGGTTTCTAATTTTTAATATTGATTATTATTGATTGAATTATTGTTGAATCTGGTTGAAATGTTAATAAAAGAAAATTCATTTACAGGAAGAAGAAAATGGAGCCGAAACGTTGTAGTACTTTAAGTTTGATCAATTTAAATGACGAAGTGCTCTTGAATTGCCTGAAATTTTTACCTATGGATGACTTGTGTACCACGAAAGGTGTTTGTCGACGGTTTAAAATGTTATGTATTGAGTTATTTAAGCGAACCCATGATGAACAAATCGAGTTTGACAATTACATTGAAAAAATGTCAGAAATATCGCGAACAACCGAGTGTTTTGGAAATGTTATTTCAAGCGTAGTACTTCATGGATCAGTTTTTTGGGAATTTTCTACATCAATTTTGGAAATGTTGGTCCAAAATTGCATGCATTTGAAGAAACTCCGGTTGATTTGCTTTAATTTTGATAAAATGGACATTATCTACATGAAACAACTGGCTAAGAACTTGGAGACAATTGAATTGTTCTATTGTACATTATTAAACGGTGTGAATTATAATGCTTTCATCAAATATGCAGATAACATGAAAGAATTTGTGTTTATTGGAAGAAATGAAGAAATTGATTTGAAATGTTTGAATAAATTTTGGCCGCACATTGAAAAGCTGGAAATAATATCAGCCCGCCTTTTTGATGAAGAAGTTCTCGGTCAATTTATGCGAAAAAATCATAATGTCAAACATTTCGGATACATGTCGAATGCAATAAAAAGTAATTGGTTCGATACAATGAACAAAAACGCATCACATTTAACACAACTTTCAATCAAATTGAACAATCGAATCAATTATGCTAAACTTATAGGACATTTAACTAATTTGGAACAAATTGCTATCAATTCTAATGGATATAAAGAATCACTTTGTGGAATTGTTGAGGTTTTATCAAAACTAAAAACACTCACAGTATTTAGTTTGTGGAATGCAAACGGTTCTGATTTGACAATACTGCCCAAATTGTCCAAAGTGCAAACGCTCGAGCTTCGTGAGGTGAATAATTTCAATGATTCAGAGACAATGATAATCGCACTTCAGAACAATTGGAATAAAGTCGCAAACATATATTTGGATCATTCAATCATTAATAATATTGATAAAGTAGAATTATTCGTTGAAAAATTGGATAAAATGGAGAATCTTTATTTGTGTGATATGAAAAACTGTTTTCTTATGCCAGATAAAATACGATCGCAAGCATGGTGCGATAACAGAAGAAAACCATTAAATATTTTTATTGATTCTCGTTACTTGGTGAATCATGTTCCACTGGCCACAAACCAAAAAATCGTATTTTATCCATTCAAGGACCGTATAAGTCAAATGGTTAACGTGATTTGCAGCAAAAATTTATAAATTAATTATCAATTCAATTGAATTTTATACATGTAATTTGAATCGTCATTGTGATTCCATTAAAAATGTTGGCTTATCGATTTATATTTTCATTTTGATAAACAATTCATGTTGATACAATTGTAGTAAATAATATAATAAACGATAATTTAATTATAGATGGAAAAAATCCATTGCGATGTTTGTATTTGTCAATTCAATGAAAAAAAAAATGTAAAGAAGTCTTTTGAATAATCATTTCCTGCTCTTCCGTAAAGAGAACCCTTCACCTTGAAATGCTTTAAAGCCTTCATCTTCGTCATCATTGCCGTTCGATTTTTGTTCCGTTCTGTCGCTAATTGGTTTAACCGATCGATCGAAACGAATCAAACCATATGGGTGATTATAGTCGGGAATTCCACGAACATATGTCTGAAAAATGATCATTTCGAAATCCATTTTTATTGAACTGAATCAAATGGGTTTTATACTAAACTGATAAACGCTTTGATTATACTATGCAAAACTTACTCTTGGACCGGATGGTGTTTCTGGCTTATCACATTTCTTCTTTTTTCCATCTAAACGATTACCTTCACCCGAAAATGCAACAAATGTGCTTGTATCATAGTGATTTTGTAAATGTTCATTAGCCTCTGCATCTTCATCATCTTCTTTATTTTTAATTTGACGTTGTGGTTCTTGGTATCCAACTGGTGTATCAAATTCGACCTAAATTAATTATTAAAATTGGTCATAAACTCATTTATCTTACAGCGCTCAATCACAAAACAAACACATTGCTTACATTCATATCACATTCAATGATGCTGACAGCATTGCCCGGTTTAGTTTCGAGAACGCAAAGTTCGTAGATTCTTGAATTGTATTTGATGGCAATTAGATCGCCTGTTGTTAAACAAGCAAAATTTCGTAGTGCATTTTCGAGGACAGCCTTTTGATTAGTTATTTCCAAGAAGTCAGGACATTGAGGCTTAAACTTTGAGAATGTGGCGACTGGAAGTGATACGCTTTCAATTTGAACAATGTCACCCTCTTCCAGAAGTAAATTGTGCATCATCTGGAATAAAAATTTATTTGGATTGCAATTTGGTTGAAAAAGAAAAAAAAAGTGGAATTCAAAATGCAAACAAAACATACCCAATACGGAATATAAATTTTTCCTTCATCGGCAACAAATTCTAATACACCAGCATGGGTTATACGATCTTTTTTACTGTTTGTCAATTTGAATAACATGGGATAAACAACATTCAGTCGAGTCAGTTGATCAAGTGCTGATGGTGGCATAATAACTAAAAAAAGAACACAATGCTGTTTACTGACACCGATTGAATGAATATGTCTATAATACTTACTTTTACCACCCTTTTCAACATCTTGACGCTCATTTCCTGGCAACATCGATACCGAATAACATCTATACGAATTGTTAAACGGCCGAGACTCGGGGAACATCATATTGAAGCCATTGAAATGAAACTGAAATGAAAACATTGCCGAAAAAATGTACAAAAATCTCAAATTAATATTAAGTTCTAGTTTTGAAAAAAAAAAAACGTATTCGTACTGTGATGGAAAATTGCATTTTCATTTTAAATAATTGTACGAAAAATTGAAAAATGAATAAATGTAACCAAATGTAAAAGTTATATTTTTTTACCATAATGAGGCCTGTGGATTTACTCAAGTGAACGAATGAATTTAGTTTACGTTAGCAATTCGATTAGATTTGATATTACGTCGATGTAAAATTATCTACAATTTCGAATCTTCGCAAAAAAAAAGAAAGAAATCTTCAATTCGATTGGATTGTGTTTAAATGAAAACAATTTCTTGACGAGACGATATTTTGTTTAACCAAATGACAATGACGAATGACGAATGACGAATGACATTTGAGTTTAGCTTACATAGTCATAGTTATTTGGTGCAATTAGCTCTTCTGTAGAACGTAGTAGATTTTGACATTTGAGCAAGATGTAAATAAAAGAAAGAGATAAAGCTAAATGTAAACAGAGTAAGAGATACTAACATAGATTTACGTGACAAAGAGTTTATTCGCAAGCCATATATATAGTTTTCAATTTGAATAAAATTACAGAGAATAAAATCACACAAAATGATTATAATCTTATAACATAACTAGATGTCTGCTAATGTTTAGAAATGAAATTGTTTGGGAACTTTTATTTCAACTAATTGAAATTCTCTCTAAATCTATTACGAATATTTGAATACTTTTGTAGTTTAGACGTGTTTGTACTATCTTTTAGGTGAATTTTGCATCGAATACGAAACAAGACCCTTTTCTTGAATGGCGACAGCAACGGCTGCTTCCATAAAATCGAAATGTTCATCGGAAATTGCTTGTCCGTCGACAGATTGATGCGGTTCAGCGGAAGATTCATTTACCTGCTCTCGTAAATTATATGCTTCAAATTCATCATTATCATTTACCTCTTCACTGTTTTCACCCTCTTGTGAACTTGTTAGTGTATTGCTTGCACTTTCAATATCCTTATTAATATCTTCTGCATTTTTAAAAAAGCACATTTCATCTTGCGTTGGTAAGTGAGGTGGTGATGATAATGATATTGATGATGATGATGTTGATATTGATTCTGTGGGATTGTCGTTAAACAATGTTTGGCTATGTTGCTGTAAACCATATTGATCAATAGCCCAAACTATTGCGGAGTCTTCAAAATTTTCCTGAGCTCTGTATGCATGATATGAAGCTATATGAGCTTCCCTGTCCAATTCATTTCTTGTGCCATTATTAGCATTTTCACCTTCGATAAATGTTAAATAAGATTCAACCATTTGATTCACTGTATTTTCAACGATACACTCTGAAATTTGTCTCTCTTGCCATTTTAACAGCTGCTCATCACTTGGTTCAATCAATATTCGTTGTGCTTGTTGTCTTGGATTTGATGTGGACGATGTTGATGGGATAGATGTTGAGGTGGATGCCATTTGGTCGTTTGCAAGCGATGTTTGTGAAAGTCTTGGCCGTTTCCTCAAATAATTTTTTGCGCACCATGAAAATTTTTCACCTTCCATTTTAATACATTTGTCCGATCTGAACTAAAAAAAAAATTGGTGTTTTTCACATATTTATTTTAGAAACATATTTTTTCATTTTACCTTCTTGCCACAAGCTACATTACTTTCTACAGCATAAATCAAACCAATTTTATTTCAATCAAACACATCACATTCATTATTAGGTTTTTTTTACTAAATCGTAAAAACTATTTGTTTATTGTTGCTTTGTTCACTGTAATTGTCTGTAGAAATAATTATGTCAAGAAGTTATATTCTCAGTGCATTCCTTTCACTCTACTCTTTACTCCTTATTTTCTACATCTCAATGAATCATACGTTGATCTCTTTTTCACACAAATTAATGTATACTGAAACCAGAAAAAAATTGAGCAACACTGAGTGCTAATTTTGACATCAAACTGTCAAATTGACAACAGATTAGTTGATAGAAAGTGTTAGTTTTTCTCAATTTTTTGTGACGAATCAAAATTTTTATCGACAAAATGTTCCTACACAAAACAATATATTGCACACGGTTATTAATACCCAAGTAAGTTATAAAAATTGAAACCGTTTAGTGTATTTGAGAAGAAAAAATACAAAATTACTTATAATTTCAGACACAATTTTAGGAATTTTACACATTTTCAACAGACGAGTAAAGAAATTTTTACAAAAAATGTTCATTCACCGCATTTTAAAACACCATTTCGCTTTCAATCAAGTCGAATTGAACAAGAGCTAGCACATGAAGTTCGACAACCTATGAAAATTTCAAATTTGGCACGGCCGTTTTTGTTTACAGTAGTAGTGAGGAACATTATTTAGATTTCGACATATGTAGAACACATTACAGATTTTCATTTGTTCACTTCCAACAATTTTAAATAGGTATGTTCATCGTCTGTGATAGGTGCTACAATATGGGAATACGAATTCGTTCGAGGACAAGTGAAAAAAATGATGAATTCGTCAGTTACATTCTTTCAACAAAGGCAGAAAAATGTAAAACAATGTTTCAAATTGATGGCTATAGTCTAAGATTAGTCTAAAATAATACTTACAGATTTCAGATGTGAAAGGTTCTTGGAATCGGTTTTTAAATGGTGATTTAAAAGAGGCATGGGAGCGTCTGTCCCCAGGTGATCAGCTTTTTATTCCCATTTGTGGGTTGAATTTATTAATATTTGGATTGTGGCGAATTCCACGCTTACAAACAATGCTCTTGAAGAATTTCTGTGCAAATCTTTCTGGTCGTAAGTAAACTTGATTACCATTCGAGCTAGAGGTATGGTTATTATTTAAAACTATTTCACAATACTTTAATTGTGTGTTCGCAATTCGCCTGTTGTGATTTTTTTTGTTCGTTTATGCTGTTCTTTCCATATAAAATACAGCACAAAATAGACGAAATAACGACACACAATTACAATATTGTGAAATAATTTCAGAATTTCTAAATAATAACTATCACAGCGTTGAGATGACGCGTCGATAGTATTTGTTGTAATGTAAATAAATAAATATGTGAAATAAATGAAGTTATATCCTAGTCCGTTACCATTGCTTATACACTTGAATATTGATCAAGTTTTTATTTAAATTTCAGAGGCTCCGTGTCGTTCAATGCTGCTCTCTACATTTAGTCACTATTCATTTTTTCACATTTTTGCTAATATGTACGTATTGCATAGTTTCTGTAGTGGGATCTGTTTAGCATTGGGAAAAGAACAGACATTAGCATTGTATCTTAGCGCTGGATGTTTCGCGAGTTTTGCTAGCTATATACATAAAGTATGTACAGGGCTTAGTGGATCTTCATTGGGAGCCAGTGGGGCAATACTTGGTATACTTGCATATGTTTGTACACGATATCCTGAGACACAGTTACAAGTCATGTTCTTGCCAATGTTTCAATTTTCGGCCGATAGTGCAATCAAAGTAATTATGGCAATTGATGTCGTGGGTTGTGTTTTAGGTTGGAAATTCTTTGATCATGCAGCTCATTTGGGTGGAGCTATGTTTGGAATGTAAGGACCAAATTAAGACAAACTAAAACATCATATAAAAATAATTTTATATTTTAATCAATTAATATCATTTCAGATTCTGGTGTTTCATTGGTGAAGAGTACATCTGGTCAGAGCGCAAATATATTACGAAAAAATGGCATGAATTCCGAACAGGAACGTGCAGTTAGACTCATTTCTTGTTAATTTTCTATTTCTATAGGTTATTATATAGATTGACATGAATAAACCACATTTTAAGAATATTCGTTGTTGTTTTCTTTAGTACTACAATTCAAAAATTGACAATACTTTTGTACTTCACACTGTGGGCAAATTGTCATTCATATTTCATACCTAACCTCACAATTAGTTTATTGTAATTATTTCAACACTTCGGAGACAAAATGTTTCTTTTGAAGACATTTAATACAATCGAGAGCCTGGGTAAAACGAATTTTTGATAAATATTTAATTAAAATCTCATTCAATTTAAATATTGGCATTCAATTTCTCGAAATATTCTAGCTCCGAAAGTTATGAGTCCGTTAGTCATACAAACTGTTGGCATGAAGGATTTCAAACCACCCAAAGTCTATGATGGTAAAATATTTTAAAAACCATAAACTGGAAAGTTAATTTTATGTTTAATTTTTTAAATTTAAATTCTAGGCATCGATATTCCAAACAAGCCAAAACTCCGTATGATGTTAAAAGTACCAAATTTCAATAATATACGACCACCCCGGATGCAAAAACGTTTAATTTTGATGCGAGGCCCAGACGTTGAACACAATACAAAATTAGTACACAAGCAGTATGGTATAATTGCACTTCAAGGCGGTCGCATAAAATACCCGCATATTGAAATGGCTCGTTTAACCATCGGTAAAAAAATGGATACATCGAGGATGTTCGCTATTTGGCGCATACCTGAACCTTGGCAACCTCTTCATAAAAAGGGTGTCGGCGTTCGATTAGGAGGAGGTAAAGGTTCAATTGATCATTATTGTACTCCTATACGCGCTGGACGTGTGATACTTGAGATTGGTGGACAATGCGAATTCGAAGAAGTGAGTTTTTTTTGAGTTTATGCCAAGTTTGAAATTGATATTTAAAACGAAATTGGAATCCTTACATAGGTGAAAAGCATGCTAAACCATGTTGCGGTCAATCTACCATTTAAAGCGATGGCAGTTTCTCAAGAGATGCTCGATAAGATAGAAGAGAAAAAGGAATTTGACAAAAAAAGAAATTTGAACCCATTTACCAAACAATACATCATTCAAAACAATCTGAACGGATGCCACAGATGGCTTAGTAAATTTGATCATCATTGGTTTGGCGAATATAGATAAATATGGGGTTAAATGTTTTCGAAATTTTTCGGCAGACTTTTATCCTTTTTTTGGAGACCATTTATCCTTTATCTGGTAGCCAATTCCCTTTTTTTTTGGAAGCCATTTCATTAAAAAAAATACCAATAGTCAACGATTCAATAAATATGTTCATATTTCAAATGAAATTAATATGTTTTTTGTTTGAAATATAATTCACTTTATTTAAATGCCTATTTCATGGAAATAAAATGTTAAAAAAAAAAAAAAAAAAAAAAGAATATAAAAAAATGTTTTAATTTTGAATAAAAAAAAATTTTTAAAAAAAAAAAAAAAAATGGAGGGATTTTTTAATCATTTATAATCAAAAAAAAATTTTTTTATCTTGATTTGACATCACAATGAAAAAACTTAAAGCGATGTCGATGAATTATAATCATTTCAATATGTATATTTGAATCTATCAATTGGTTGTATGAGTTTATTTTCATCATTTCATGTTTTTATTGTCATTGCACAGAGAATCAACTTTTTTTTTTGGCATTTTCCAAAGTTTCGAAAAATGTCTTAAAAAATGTCTCAACATTTTTTTGATGTTAATTTGAAATATTCGTAGTACAAAAAAGTTTGCGCTGTTTGATAAGATGAAGCAATGAGGCAAATTATGGTGATCGACAAAACTTAACGCCCTCTACAAACGTAAATGTGAAGACCACATAAAATCAATAGATACTGTTTTCCAACTTTCTTAGTGAAGACACACATCGATATGATATTACATGTACATTTGAGTGCGATTGTAGATGGCGTTGAACTTGTGTGTGATTTAGTTTCACAATTGAAATTATATGTTAATTTGCCTCATTGGATGAAGATAGGTGGACCTGAAGATAGGTGGACCTGATTATAAAAAATGACGAAAATTTTTCGAAAGTTTTGAACCATTAACCAGATCATTTAATTCAAGCACATAAAACCATTATTTTTTTCTTTATACATTTAAATGTTATTCATTTTTGATTTCATGTTCCATGTTCATTGTACTCAATAAGAAGAACATGAACAGGATTTTATCTTAATTATAGTTTTGTTTCGCCAAATACGGATTAAATTGCGAATTGTACTTTTGTTTCATCAGGGGCAAGCGTGGTTCGATACTGCTTGAAGATTCATCGGTTTTTTTAACTTCTTCGGGAGGCAACAATGATGGACACTTTTGTCTTAAAAGTTCCTTCGTCCTGATCTGCTCTTCTTTTTCACGTTGTAGTCGCTCTTCACGTAATTTTTGCAATCTTTGCAATTTCTGTTGTTTCAACTGTTCTGCCTCACTATCACTATTACTACTTTCAGTGCTGGATGAATGCTTACGTTTCTTAAGTTTTTCCTTCTTATGCTTTTTCTTTTTATCTTTGGATTTGTTACGAGTTTTGCTCTTTTTAGTTTTTCTCCTATCAGGTGATGCAAATCTCTTGCGTGACTTTAATTCCTTGAAAACGGGTGCATTTTCTGGTAGCAATATTAACGGTTTTGCAGAATTAGTTATATCACTATGTTTGCTGCTTGTCATAATAATTGGTTTCTTTATGAATTGCAACATTGGATCATGTAAATGCTTAACTTTCAAACCAATTTCAATTTTTTCTCCCTTTTCATCATACATTGCTTGTGCATCTCGTTTTGGTGCAGCATTGTACCTAAGGGGGAAAGGACGAAAGTAAATAAAAATAAATATTGTAAATATCCTGCAAATATTGCAAATATTGTAAATATTGTGAATATTGTGAATATTTATAAATATACTAAATATTATAAATATGCTAAACATATGACTAAATATTGTTTAAATTTGAGATTGGTAGTTGAGATCATACTGCATTCTCCTGTGTCTGTAAAAGGGAAAAAAACTTACTATAGAATAGTACTTTGTGACCGCCAGCACTACCTACAAGAGAAATATACAAATAAATGAACATTTTGAAATTAATACACTCGAATCATATCAATTCAATACCTACCTCTCTCCCCTAGAGGACGCCCCGGCCAAATTTCTTCTTCTTCTTTGCTGTTCTGCTGCTGCTACTGCTGCACGACGTTGTCTTAATGTGGTAGCTTTCCGATTAAAATCTGGATTGATTGGTACATTGGTCAACATACACATTGCTTTGTAAATCATGTTGCGTGATGCATTGTTATCACGATCCCACACAATTGTTTTTCGTTGATTTTCATGATTGAATGTCATTTGATTTGGTCTTGGTTCAACATTCAGTTTCTTTCGATGTGTATGATGTACTTTTCCAATCCATTCCTCAGGAGCAGCGAGAACAGTATTTCGGGCCGGTTCACAGTTTTGGCAAACTAGGAAACTGGTAAATATCAAAATTAATTTTCAGGTTTTTTTTTTCTTTTTTTTTTTGAACAACTTACCGATCCTTTATGTTCAATCTCTCTCTACCCAATCCTTTCCTTTCGATTCTTTCTATTGCTCTATCGAGCAATTTGTGACATCTGCTACACAGCATCGATGTTCCAGGTTCTTTCACATCCATTCTCATTGCGTATCGATCCATAGTTAAAGTAATGGCTGCTTGTGGTGTTCGCATGTGACCTTTGATTGGCGAATTAGCAGCAGTCTTAGCATTGCCATGAGCATAGATGATTGTTTGCTGATTTCTCGGGACCTCTTTGGGCATTTGTGTCATTTCACGCACCACTTCATGTGCAACTTTTTGTGTTTGCACATATTTATCGAATTTGAGACGACTCACACACGGCCTGTATTTGGCTTCGCGTGACTCCTTGAACGAATCCAAATTGTATCGAAGATAAATTCCATGTCTGGCACTTTTACTTGATGGAGTCTCTTCATACATTTGACGATTTTCACGATTCAGTCGCCACTTCTCTTCGTATTCGCCGGTGTACTTGCGTAATTTATTTTTCCTTATGTAATATCCAGTTCGTGCATGCCATTTTTTAGTCGTCAGTGAATATTGTTCTTCCTTTCCCGTTTGAACATTACGGCGTGTTACCCATATCATTCTTTTTTGCCCGGGATCATTGCCGAGAAATACACTGATTTTACCCGAATCGTACGCCTGTTGAATGTCCTCACTAATTTTTAATGGTTTGTCATCGGCATTTTTACCTTTTTTCTTCTCACTCTTCTTCTTTGATGATAATGATGATGATGATGACAAATCATTTGGTGAATTGCGCATTCGTCGAATCATCTTCAAAGAGGCTGATACGCCGTTGGTTGTAAAGCTGTAGTCGAAAATTTGACTGCTACGATTCACTTTCGGTAAATTAACGAATCGATTCCAAAAGGCGTAGTACTCATCATTTGTCCAACCTGATATAGCATTTACGTTTATTCTTTGTTGGGTGTTTTTGGCATACAATAGGTTTGTTGTTGAGACGAATCCTTGCGTACTGAATTGTGTGTGTGAAAGTCTGTTTTTTGCTTGTGGAATTGCCCGAAATGATTTCCACTGGTTTTCCGGGAAAGTTGCATTGTGTCTATGGATGAATCTTTGCAAATGCAACATTTCGTACACATGTTTGTAATATTCTTTTCTGTCATGTGTAGTTCTCAGCCATCCACGTGGTATTACATGGTCACCAAATTCATCGAACATACGTTCACCATTATTGTATTGGCGTATGCGATCAGCTGGCAACAATGGATGCAGATCATTGTAATAATCGTCCAATAGATTTCGATCTGGTGGGCAATCCGAGTCTCCATTCATCAAGTATTCCATTGTCACATCGATAGCTGGTATGCAATCTGTTTTCTTTTTGAAATAGTTTCGAATATGGCGACAAGCATGCAAATCGATGTTATTATACATGTTTGTAGAATATTGTTCGTGCGCATATTTGATTTGTTGGCTTGCATTTTCGATTTTTGGTCTCACTGGAATTTGACGGTTTGAAAGCTCTCTTTTGAAAGCCTCATTCAATGGATAATCACTCTGTGGGCAATATTTCAGAGCGAAAAAATACTTATGCGCATCGAATGGCTTCAAAAACTCGTCACGAATTTTCGAATCATTATTCGAATCCACCAATTTGTTTAGGTCATTGTGAATGTAGTAGGAAGCTAACCTTGTCAAATCGGATATATCTTTCACCAAATCTGTGATGATTTTGATTAGTTGGCGTTTCTGATCACTTCTCTGGCCATTTCTAAGAGCTTCAGCTCTCTTTTTTTTGTCACCGATTCGACCTTTGTCGTTCTCATCATTACGCAAGAATTGATTTAAGCTCATAACGATGGTGAACGTTTCTTGGTTCCGTTTCGGCACTTCCCCCATGCGTCTACATACTCGCTCGTTTTCTAGTGGCGGCTGTGGTATGCGCGGAATTGGTGCTGCAACAATCGATGGCAAATAAAAAGAAAAACAAATCGAATGGAATAAAATAAATGAAATGAAATTGAATGATACTTATATGGAAAAAGTTTTGTTTTTTTCAAATTATTTAAAATAGTTACCGTTTCTTTCAGTCGACAATTGATTGTCATCAGTATCATCGTCAATCTCCATCTGTAGCTGTGGTTGTTGATTGCGAGCTAAAGCAAGTTGTTCAACAACTGCTTTAATCTGTTTGGCAAGACGAACTTTATTCTTTTCTTTTTGTCTCAATTGTTCATTGAGCCTATCGCATTCATCTGCTTCTTGTTTCAATTCGCTTGCCAAAATTTGTTCTACATTCTGCAACTGAACCTTTGGCTGCCATTTTGATTCTTTATACTTTATGGTGCGTCGTACGTTTAGTGGTGGGGTGGTGGTGTGGGTGGTGGTGGTGTTGGTGGTGGTGGTGGTGGTTGTGGCGGCGGCAATGGTTCAGAATGCTCAGCTGATGTAACCACATTGCTTTGGCACAATGTTTGTGCTCGTGTTCTTCGCTTAGCCGGTTGTTGATTTTGTACAATGGCTGCCTGTTGACTGACTGTTAAAAAGATAAATAAAAAAAATTTAAAGAAATGTAAAAAAAAAACATAAAAAACTTGGAAATAATTTTGCATCAATGGAAACAATTCTCATTAAAGCAATAATCTTACCATAGGGATCATTTGATTCATTTAAAGTTTGTGCTCTTGTCTTTCGTTTGGCTGGTTGTTGATTTCGTGCAACGGATTGACGTTTTCGTTTGGCAAAAAGGAGTTTCCATTGCGCGATTGTGTCTGCATCGAAAATATCACGATCTTCAGCCGTTATTCCGTCATCATCATCATCATCGTCGCTTTGAATTCTCAATGTACGTCGAGCTGAAGTGAAAAATACAGAATGAACAAAATTTATAAAAAAAAAAATGAAAAAAATGACATTTCAATCAATTTCACTTACGATGGCGTGAATAGATCTGCGAAGCAGGTGGCGATTGACTTTCGGGTGACGCTTGTGGTCTTACTGATGATGCTTGAGGTGGTTGTGTTTCTGGTACTGATGGTACTGGTTTTGTTGATGGCACTTGATAATCATTATCATCATCATCATCGTCGCTTTGAATTCTCAATGTACGTCGAGCTGAAGTGAAAAATACAGAATGAACAAAATTTATGAAAAAAAAAAAATGAAAAAAATGACATTTCAATCAATTTCACTTACGATGGCGTGAATAGATCTGCGAAGCAGGTGGCGATTGACTTGCGGGTGACGCTTGTTGTCCTGTTAATGTACAATAAAAAAAATAAAAAATACGAAATTAACAAAATGTATGAAAATATTGTTTGAAAAGTTGGATATACACATCACATTGAAATGAGAAAAGAAATGCATACCATGGCGTAAACGGATCGAACATTGAATTTCATGCAATGGTTGTCTGTGTGATATTGGAGATGGTGGATTTGCTGACGACGTATCGGCTTGCCTTCTCCTTTCCCTTTCTTTTTCTCGCTTTCTTTCTAATTTATATTTTTCATAAGATTTTGGTGTAAAATTTTCTCTCATATCAATTTCACCGCTACTTTCTTCGCTATCCATTTTGCTGGTACCGTTACGTGTCAGTTTTTATGAGAATGGGGCATTGATTTGGTGTCTAGATTCTAGAATAAGAGAAAAAAAATATTGTATTTTATATTTGCATTAAAATATTTCAAATGCAAAATGTCCATGGAACACATTTGTTCGTGTCGAGCATCTAACGGTGCATCGCACAAAATATGTACAACAACAAATCAATCGATGTCACCGTTAGCCGTCAATTTCACAAGACAATGCAAAAAATGAATATGATAAAGAAAAAAATGCGATAAAATATGTACTTCACTCACTTCAATGCACCAAATGTCTTTTGGAAGTAAAGAGAAATATTTTATGAAACGCTTTTCAAAAAAGACAAAAAAAAATATTTCCTAAACCAAATTAATGCGTAATTAACTAGAGCGGTTTTTATCTACGTATTGTTCAGATGAAATTTCACAATCGAATGATGCACAAATGAAAAATTCGTTAGCATTGTCTCATAGTTATTCACTTGTTTGCCGAAACTGTAAATGCGTGTCTCTGTGTATTGGTTGTGAAATCTCAATACGATTTTGTATCATTGGTCAGTTGTTGAGCGTACTTCAGTACGAAAGAGATATGCATATTCTCTTTGTCTTTCTCTTTCCCATTTTCTCTTACCGTCACACAGACTATCGTTTGTGTTACAATGCAAACAATATTTTACAAACGGTATACTATGAAATGAATGTAAAGGAAAGAAAAAATACTCACCAATGTTTAGAATATGCTGTGTTTCTTTTCTTCTCTCCGTCCATGATTTTGATTGTGTCGACTGTGTTGTGATGATGCCATGTTGAATGTTGACTTGATCTCAGCTACCAAATCTCAATTTCAAGCAATACTTATTTTGCCATCAACAATATATTCACAAATGCTAACTTATTGATAAAAATGAATTGAATATTCACTAGATATTTCAAATATTTATGGATATGGTGTATGTATTTTTAAATCTAGCAAATATTCCATAAATATGTAAATATCGCCTGAATATTCTGAATATCTACTAAATATATATATTCATAAAGGGTTCTCAGCCCCTAGATTGTACCAGCTACGTGTGCCTAATGCTTCGTGCGTATCTTGTCCTAAATATGTCAAATAACCAATTTGCTTCTCATATTTCTCTTGCTCCAATCGCCTTTCTTCGTCCATTGGCTTGATTTTTTTCTGTTTGTCTTCATGATCAGCAAATAAACCAACATGATCGGATGTTGTAACTGTATGGGTTTCATTTTTACCATCGTTACACGATTGTGTTTCATTCTCCTGTATCGTATTATTTTGATTTGCTCGTTTCCGTAATAAATTGATTCGAGCTTCATAATCCTGAACGAAAAATATCAATTAATTAATTGTATGTAATGCCATGTAAATTAATGCCATTGATAACAACTTACAGCAACTGCAATTCTTCGTTGTTTTTCAGCTTCTTCCTCAGCAGCCTTTGCCTGATCTTTACGCACACGAGCAATATTAGCTTTTGTACGCACATGCCAACTGAAAATTAAAATTCATATCGTTTGTATACATTCGTTTAGAAAATGAATTCAATTTCCCTTACCTTTTATGTGGCAGAATATTCATTTTGATAGAATTTTCCTATTGTTTTTTTTTCTACTCAATTTTACGTCAACATACAATCAACTATTGAATGTTTTCTTTATATCGATATGTCATTCCAAGCTACTATTAAGATATGAACGCACCCTTGCTCAGTCCATACCGCTGTTATTGACATTTCATTGCAACAAAACCAGTTTGCAAAATACAATAGATGTGATTTGATGTTGAACAACAATTCCATCGCATTTTTTTTTTGGATTTTCCATATTTTCATTTATGTTTGTTGATTCACATCAAAATGTGGGTTTTGTCTCACATTAGTTCAGGTAATTACATCATTTTCTCAATTTTCCAAATTGTATTCAGTATTTCATCATTGTACGACCACTGTGACGAAATACTTGTTCCTTTATCTTTAGTATTAAATGCGCAATTTGTTAGGTAGAATTTTGAACTGCGTCTTTAGGATTTTATTGTTACCAATTCGTTTAAAACAAATGAAAAAAATACTTTTATGAATATATCTATTATTTATTGGTTTTTATGTCGAAGAATATCAATTTCTAATAATTTTTTGTGTCGTTTTTAGGCCGTCAATTTTTTATGTTGACAAACAAGAAAAAGTATACAGTTGGCCGTTCACCACAAAACGATTTAATTCTGCCTGATGATACATCCGTAAGTCGGGAACATGCTGTTGTACACCGTACCACTTCCGGCATTAAAGTGGAAGATATTGGTTCAAAATATGGCGTATATGTTAACACTGGTGTGGACACAAATAAGGGAATTCCCGTAAATACGCCAATCGATTTGCAAGTAGGTCATATTGTTCGATTTGGTAGACTTGAAAACACATTTCGTCTTGAAAATATTCAGCTGAAAGTTGTTACATCAACAATGCTTCCAGAGGGAATCGAGAAATTGAAGAAACAATTGAAACTTGTCGATGGTAAATTTATTAGCAGCTGAGAACCCTTCATGAATACATGTATTCAGTAGATATTCAGAATATTTACGCGATATTTAAATATTTATGAAATATTTACTAGATTCAAAAATACGAACCATATCATAAATATTTGAAATATTTGAAATATCTAGTGAATATTCAATTCATTTTAAACAATAATTATTGACTCATAAAGTTAGCATTTATTAATTTATTATTGATGGCAAAATAAGTATTGCTTAAAATTGAGATTTGGGAACTGAGATCAAGTCAATACTCAATATTCGACATGGCATCATCACAACACAGTAAAGCTTCTCAAATTGCTTGAACGTTCAATGTTGATTCATCACAATCAATCACGTAATTGAAATCCACATCAAATTGTTTGATTGAATCAAGAATTGACCCACCTCAACAGTATGCTGAGGAGTACTATTCTATAGTAAGCTAACTTTTCGCGTAGTTTTTCAGCGAAATAAAGTCAGGATCTCAGCCACTATACCAAATCTTCAATTTAAACAATATTTAGGTCATATTAACTGTATATTTATGCCAATCAGACATCAGAGATGAGATTTTCACACTGGGTGTGCGTGCACAAATTCAGTACAGCACTCACATCTTAGTGTGCGACGCACAACTGCTTGTATTTCTCAAGTGCGCACACATACCTATTGAAAAGACAGAAATCAAATTGGCAATGTGATTCTATGATGAATTTTGACTTTTCATTGGGTATGTGTGCGCACTTGAAAAATACAAGCAGTTGTGCGTCGCACACTAAGATGTGAGTGCTGTTTTGAATTTGTGCACGCACACTCAGTGTGAAAATCTCATCTCTGTCAGACATATATTTAAAATGTTCAAGATATTCAGTATATTTAGAAATATTTACAATATTTAGTGAATGTTTACAATATTTATATTTATTTTCCTTTTTTGATATCGCCCTAGGTAAATTAGAAGCAGTTTGGAATGCTGAATGTACACACTTGGTCATGCCAAATGTTACCGTTACTGTGAAAGTGCTACAATCGCTTGCTAGCGGTATGCCAATCGTATCTCCAAGTTATTTTGATGCTTATATCAAATGTGTTAGCGAACATAAATCAGAATTACCAAATGTTAATAATTTTGTTCCCGATATTACCGAGCCATATATTATCAAAGAGCCCGGCATGATGGAAGTTCATCTTGATCGTCAGAGATTATTTCAAAATAAAACATTTGTATTTATGTTGAAACGACATATGGATAGATTCGAATCGATAATTAAATTGGCTGCCGGTAATTGCATCAACATGGAAGAAGACAAAATCCGTAAATCACTTTTACTTAAAAATGATCACATTCCCGTTCAGTACACACCAACAGCCAATACACAATGTTCATCTGATGTGGAAAATATTATGCAGTATATTCAATCGAACAACCGTCGTTTAATTAATGATTCAGAAATTGGTCTTGCAATTATTCATCGTGCTACAGATCGCTTTTGTAATCCAGACAGGAAAATAACAAATGATTTTGAACCAGCGTCATTTAACACAATGGAAGCCCTTAAAAATGTTCTTATGGAACAAACGCCAACTCCAATTACGAATGCTAACAAGACAGCTGCCTGTGAGGAATATATTCCCGAAACAATTATTCATGTCGGAAGTGAACCAAACAATAATCTTCGTAACTGCGAAGCAATTGATTTGGATAAGCCAACAACTTCAACGGCACGACGATCAACTAGAAATTCAACAAAAACTCAACCTGATGATGTATTTGTTGTTCCTCAGAAAATTCCAACACCGAAAAAAATCCAAAAAAGGAAACATGAAGAGGAGGAAATTCAACCGGAAATTAATAAACAAGCATTGATTGAAAACGAACCAAATTCATCGTCACACAAAAAACGGAAAACTCAAGAAGGTAGTGAAAGTCAAGGTGAGAGTGTTTCCGATAATTCCGTTCAACAATCTTCAGTTCCACAATCACAAAGTGTTCACAACTTTTCTGGTTTCATTAGTACACAAAATCGTTTCAATCGAAATAGGAAAAATACCCAAAATTCTTCATCTACGTCGCAGCAAAAGAATAATTTCGAATCGAGCAAGGCAACTCGCAAACGTGCTGTAAGCATGCTCACAGCCGATTCAGATGAAGATGAAGACAATGATAATGACCGTGGCAAAGTATTTAACTTTAGTCGAAGATCAAAGCGAACAAAAGTTACGTCAAAAGGAACAGAGCCACGTTTCCTAGAACGAAGTACATTAAATGAAAGTGATGATGAAGATAATGGTGCATTCAACTTTTTAACCACAAAACGACAAAGCCAAGCAAAACAAAAATCCGCACAGAGTAAAACAAAACTAAATGATGCCGTAGATGCAAACATCATTTCTGAATCTCAAAATTCATATAAAAAACCATTTCAACAAATAACTAATCGATCATTCAATCGAACAATTACACCCGTTGAACTTGTATCTGCTCCAAAATGTGACGCCGAATGGATTTCGTGGCAGATGAAAAAAGAATTGAATTTGAACGAATCAAATGAAACTCCGCCACCATCCAGTTCAGTGAAAATTAAGGAAGAAAAACTAGAGGAGTGGGAATTGACAGATGAAGAGAAAAAACGGCAATGGATTAAATCTTTGGGTCGAGTCTTTGAAATTCGAAAAATTGAAGTGAATACAACTCGACGTACGATTGATGAAACAGACAGTCTTTGCTCAGTTTCTGGAGATAATTTGCTGAACAAGAGCAAAAATTACAAGAAATTCGTAAAGGTAATTCCATTTTAAATCGGTCAAACATTCTTCTATGTTATTGATATTGTAAAAATCTTATGGTTCCTTTTTATTTTATAGAAAAACAACTTTATCCCCCGGACGACGGTTATCAAAACAAATCCAGTGCCAATATTGGTTTCATCTTTTGCACGAATTTAATCTGTTACCGATTTTTTCTTTTGATCAAATATTTTGAAACTCTATCAAGTTGAGATAAGAAGTCAACAAAAATATATATCGAAACGTCTCATGTCCATTGTCATAATGTTGAAAATGTTAAGTTTTTCATTTTGTATTTCATTCAACGTTTGCGTAGAAATAACAAAACTCAAAAAAATTTATATGAATAATTAAATAACCTTGAACTTTAATAAAAAAAAGAACGTACTTTTGAAATTAAATTATTTTGTTCACCATATTCAGGATGAATAAATTGAAGAAGGTGCCGAGTTGTTTTTATTAATTTAAAAAATAAGGAATCTGGAACATACCCTAAAGCATATCGCACAGATGATGGCTAATGTGTTTGACAAATCTAATCCACATGTAGTTTTGACAGTTATATGTTTGGTCACATCGTGATATCAAAATATTTTCCCAATTTGTTTAAATCAGATGATAAAAATGAGCGAAGCTTGGGTAGAACGAAATTTTCCAAAACCAGCGATGCGTTCAGCGATGCAGACTTTAAAAAGTGATGTTGGTGAGTAATCTGATATTCGTTTTCCATGTTTAAATACGTAATATCCAATACACATGATGTTTTTAATCAATTTAAGATTTCGATGCAGTCCTAAAACACTTCGAACATTGTAATAATATCCATGAACTTCGTCCAAAATTGGAACAAGCTGCAGCCCTCGCATCTCGACTAATTGCCCGACGAGCTCATTCATTTAGATTGCAACCTAGTTTTATGTATTTTCGCAAAATGAATATAGCATTATGTCGTTTGAAAGAATTGAACATTTATCAAACCATAACAGACTATGAAAATGCTATTGGAGTTGCTAAAGCGGCTAAAACCCTTGATGACAAATATTATTTGCCCGATAAAGACAACTTTTTTTACTTTTTGACAAAGTTTCAGTCGTTGACCAAAATATTGATACGAATTGTGATGTGTGCACGAGAATCTAATCGACTATTCATGGAATTGTTGTATCGTGCTGCTTTCATCGAAACCATATCATTATTTATGGCAGTTTTAGCTGAAATATGGACAATTTGTATTGAGATGTGTAAAAGTGCTGTTCATTTTTACAATGCATTCTATCCATTTTATGCTAAATATTACGATCAAAGCAAATCGTTGCCCAAACGACTGAACAAATGGTTGGGTGAGTTTATTTACGCTAATGAGATATTTAATGAAGTTGAAAAAATTTCCTCGATATTTATGTATTTCATTTGTTTTCTTTTGATTTCTGTCCCTTAGGTGAAGACTACATAGAATACATAGATATTTCGATAAATCAAGACAAAATAAATAAAAACGAAGAAATGTTTTTATTTGAGGGTAATGATTCAGTGGAAAATCACGGGATGGTGATTGAACAAAAATTTGAACCAAAACTGTTAGTCAATCAAACAAAATATGAAAATAATGCACAACATGAAAAGACGAACATGAAAATATCCAAAACCTTAGATCTTCTTGATAATCTACGAAATTTTGTGAATACGCCAAAGCCCGTTCAAATTAAGGAAAGGCCCACGATATCCATGAAGTCAATGACATCGATAAATACGAATTTTGATTTAGGTGAAAAAATCAGTAGAACTACTGCAACAGTAAAACCAATTAAAGTAATAAAACACATTGCTGTTGATCAAGTGAAAACCATTAAGGACATTCGAGAATTTTTATCTGTAGAGGATGAATTGAGACAGAATCGAGAGGAACAGAACACCAAGGGCATAAGCAATGAAGAATGGGATAAATTCAAAACTTCGGCAAATAGTCTGTTGATATTGAGTCACCATGGCTTAGTTCTAAAGAAATTCAAAACACAATGGAAAAACTTGAAGCTGCGACGTCGATAAATTGTAATCATTTTAAAATGTATATTTGAATCTATCAATTGGTTGTTTGCGTTCATTGTCATCATTTCATGTCTTTATTGTCATTGCACAGAGAACCAATTTTTTTTTTTTTTTGGAATTTTCCAAAATTTCGAAAAATGTCTCAACATTTTTTTGATGTTAATTTGAAATAAAAAAATTTCCATTTAAAACTAAAAATTTACAAACTAAAACAAAGCATTTTTCAATTTAAAATCAACACTACTAGCTGTTAATCATATGTTCATGATCAGGTAAATTTTTTGAAAGCGATATTGACGGTTCTCGATGTATTTTCTTCTGGTTTAATTATCAAGCGTTGCGCTTCTTGTATTTAATTCTTTTCAATTTACATAATATGAATGGTCCTTCGAAATGATTCCTTTCTGCTATATTGTAGTCATAGTAGTAGGAAAAGGCGGGTTCTGGTGCAATCGTTGCGTCAACCGCATGGTTGACGCAAGGCTGACGCAAGGGTCCTTGCGTCACCCATGCGGTTGCTCTGCGGGACGCGTCAGCCAGAGAGAGAAGCCCACACACTCACTCATTCCCTCGTTCGCTTGATTGTATATTACACCTCTCTCTCTGTTTCTCTCTCTCTCTCACACACACTCATTCGTTCGTTCAAGTGCATACGAATGTATAGTGAACATGAATGCAAATCCTTATCACACCCACGAACAAGAGAAACTCCACAGAAACGAAGAAATATTGTCTCTCTCTCTCTCTCTATCTCTCTCTCTTTCTCATATTGGTATGTGAGGTATGAGCATATGATTTCTCATAATTTTTAAAGAAAAAGATTTTTTTCATTGCGGGAATCGAACCCGGACCTCGGTGTATGCAAAGCATACACACTAACCACTGGGCTACGATTCATAATATCATATAACTGCACTCAATGCAATCATATACCTTCACTGAACTGTTGTGTATATGAAATATATGGGAAGCACAGCTGTTGATGCTGATCAATGAGCTGTTACCTCTCTCTCTCTCTATCTCTCACTCACTCATTTGATTACTCATACATTCATACATTCACTCACTAGACCATTCGAACATGCGAAAGAAGACAAACGCACACAAAATCGGTTTTTCGTGACTATAAACCAATTTCATCGAACACAGTTTAAGATCACAAAACAGGTTGCTTTCTGTTCACTTTTCTATCTTATTATATGAAGTAGAGAGACAGAGAAAAAATCAGCGACATGCACAAACATGATTTTTACATGTCACTTTTGCTTCATTTATGAGAATGGTTTGTTTATTTCACGCTCGATCACACTCATATGACTTTCAAAATATACAATTTCATTTTTACTATACAATTCCGTTTGCGTGTATCCACCATATAACAATAAGTTGGGTTGACAACATTTGTTCCTGCCGCGTCGTCCCTCTATTCATTTCAGCGGTTTATCTCATTCGTTTCAAAGAAAAAGTAAAACGGAGAGAGAGACAATGGGTCAACGTCTCTGCTTGCAATGTATTTTTCATAGAGCAACAGCTCTGTGTGCTGAATGGGAAGAGTGAGAATGAAAAAGTATACATGGAAAAGTATTGTATCTAATGTTATGTGACTGTAAGCAATCTGAAAAGCAGTTGAAGAAAGCAAAAAGGTGGCATTGCTTTAGCAATGCTTTTCAGACGGCTCGATATACTATATTTTTTTAACATAGGAGAGAAGGAGATGCATTGCTACGATATGTGATGTAAACAATGAAGCTTTCGTCCGTCATAGTTTGTACACATTAGAAAAAATGCGTTTTGCAAAAAAATTTTCAGCTTTTAGCATGCGTTTTGTTTTGCGATCGTTTAACAATAGAAATAATTGATCGATTTAGATGAAATTTTAGTATGTTGATTCGAAAGCATTGAAATTCAATGTTCAACAAACAAAATCTACAATTTCAATTTTCATCGCATTGAAATTCAAGTGTGAAAAAGCAAAATTTACCTATATTTCACACACATTTTCCTTTTTAATATTAACTGATCTCTGATCATAATCATAATAATTTGTGATCTGTGCTTTTTCGCTGTCATTGCGTCTGTTTACATTTTTCTATTTTCGTCAATTTGTATAATTTCACGTAAGAATGTTCGATTTGGTGTTCAATTTAATGAAAAAAGCTCGATTTCGTGAAAATAATTCGATTTTAGGTTCGATTTCATGCAAATAGTTCGATTTTAGATTCGATTTCATGAAAATAGTTCGATTTTGGGTTCAATTTCATTCAAATGGTTCGATTTGTGGTTTGATTTCATACAAATAGTTCGATTTTGGGTTCAATCTCATGCAAATAGTTCGATTTTAGGTTCGATTTCATGCAAATAGTTCGATTTTAGGTTCGATTTCATGCAAGTAGTTCGATTTTAGGTTCAATATCATCCAAATGGTTCGATTTGTGGTTAGATTTCATAAAAATAGTTCGATTTTGGGGGTTCAATCTCATCCAAATGGTTCGATTTGAGGTTCGATTTCATGAAAATAGTTCGAATGAAGGTTCGATTATATTTAAATAACAAACATATAGTTATACAAGTTAGTAGAAGTTGAACGTTCAAGCAGTAAAGTTATTTTATAGCTACATCATGCGTTTGAATACAGTGCAAAAGGCTGAAATTTTAGCTAAATTGAATGGTGGAGTGAATGGTAATCATTTAGCAAAAGAATATGGTGTTGCTAAATCAACAATTTCATTATTAAAAAAGCGCAAATATGATGAAATGCTGCAGCCCATCAAAAGAAGTAGAACTTTTAATAAACCATCGAGTACGAGCGAGAGTGATAATGAATCAAATCAATCAAACAATTCATCTAAAGAGGATGAGATTGATGATGAAGTCGATGATAATATTGATGGTGATGAGAGAGTTGAAGAAAATTCACATGCATTGCCAATGTTTCGTCAATTCAAACTCTACAAACCATCAACTGAAATGGATGAGAATGAACATGATGACGATGATGCCGCTGACGAGTATGATGATGACGAGAGCGAAGAAGATGAAGAAGATTTGAATGAAATATGCAGAAAATTGCGACGTGTATGCGACAGTTTGTATGTTCCGACTCAATCATTACGTGAAATGTTTAAACTATTTTCTAAATTACGGAATGGCGGCTACATTAAGTAATCCGAGTAAATTATACTATTGTGCAGCGTTCATCATTTATTTATTAACTCTATGAATAAACTAAAAGTTTTTAGTTATTCAACTACATTTGATGAGATGTGTAGTATACAATCGAGGTGATGATTGCGCTAACGATTAAAGATCAACAAAGAGAAAAAATGTTTACTGAAAATTTTAAAAATCATGGAAACAATGATAAATAAAACAAACATGATAATTTTTTGACAAAAAAAACAAGTCTTTTTTTTTTACTTCACTTTTATACATATTTATGTGTATTTATTATAATATATAAAGCTACCAATTCAATCATGTAAAAAGAGTTCAATTTGAAAGGTTCGATTAGATTCGCACTCTTTTCTATTTTTTATTCAAAATTGTAAGGAAATTTTCGTAAATTCAACTAAAATAATGTTACTGAAAATCAATGCAAAATGTACTATTTTTGTACCATTTTTTGCTATATTTGCTTCAAATTATATGGAAATTTACATTTTCATTGATCGATATATTTTCTCAAATTCACCAATTTCATGGTGACCCCAAGCTAGTGTATCGATACCATTCGAACGAATAAGGTAACGCTTATCATCGAACGGATTTAAGGCAATTTTTTTCTGTTTAATTGTGAATATTTGATGTGATTTCGAGCGAAGGTTATGCTGCTCACGTAAAATATTACAATTTTTCTCGATACAGTCAACATAATCACTAAATGCAATTTTACGTTTCACTATATTCTTTTTGATACCTTTAGACTTTTTAATAACTTTAGATTTTTTATCGATGTTACAATTCTTTTCGATGCAGTCAACATAGTCACTATCTGTTATAACGCGAGGTGCGACAGCTCTTTCTGGACATTCGCATTTTTCCATTTTAGTTGTAAGCGGTAGTACAGCGTAGCATTTTGCACGTAAACCAACAAATTCTGCTAAAATCTCCCCGTTTAATTCGTCTTTGAAAAGACCAGGCACTTTTTTATTCCTTCGAGGTATTTGGAAAACATTGTTTTCCGGATAATCGCTTGTATCGTAGCGATTCAAGTGTTGCTTCATGTCATTGTAGAAATCATCCGTTTGAATGGAAAGTATGAAAGAGTCGGTGTCTGTATAGGCAACCGTACAATTTTTTCCATATTTAGGTTTTAAAAAGTCGTACAGAAAACTGTACATCGTTATTTTCGATATGTCTAAGATGGACATACCGATAATTATTGGTTTATTCATTTTAATATGTGTTTTTTGTAACTCAATTACTGCTAAATCTTCATCGAGAATTTTACATTTCTTGAAATTTGCTCGAGCAATTAACATACCTGCACCACATCGCCCACCCCACTTGTTGACAAGTTTGATATCTGCACGTAAACGCAAATTCTCCATCGTTTTACCAAAGACGGAGTTTATCATATATTTAAAAAATGATTTTTCAAAGTCGTTGGTAGCTTGCGTACGTAGCTGTGTGTTAATATCGACGTAGGGCTTTAACCAGCAACTTTGTTCGAATTGAAGTACTCGATGTACTTTTTTTAATACTAGACCGTGTTGTAATGCTAATTTGAGCATGCGATAATGAATGATATAATTTTCTTTATCATATAGCGTTAACAATAATTTATCGATTTTATTTGATTTTATGCCGATAATATCGAAAACTTCTTGCGGAAGCGTTCGCTTTTCAGGACAAAATGGAAAATCATTATGTGTAGCATGTAAATTTTTTGGATATTGTAGATCCACCTCAAATATATAGCCATATTCCGAATCGTCAGCTAATTTAGCTATTTCATCTGCATTCGAAAAAGATGTTTTTACAATGTTGTCATCAATCCATTTGAAATCTCTCAGCGGTAATGGTTGCGACATTGCATGTCCATGAATTTATTGAAAATTGGCTTTTAAAACGCATCAATTACCAAAACGGATGATCAATATAAGGAAACAGTGTTTGTACTTTTCGATAGATTGGTGTTTTTGACTTAAATAAAATCATTATATAAACTTCAGGTAAAGAAATGTTCCAATTTAGCCAAAGCTGACTCGAGTGACATGATTTCTCCTTCGATTGCGTCTTCCAACGAAATTTCAGGCAAGAGTGTTGTACAATGAAGGTGAATTGAAGCGACAGCTTTGGCCAATTGTAATAAAACCTTTTTTGCTTCTTTAATACTAATTTGGTTTGAACCAATAGAACTAGATGAGCCAGAGAAACGGGGTGAATCTAGAAGCAAACAGGAATTGATTTATATATAATATCATGGAAAATACGAAAAGCACATGCAAATCAGTAAAATAATTGCTAAAACTCACCATTGTCTGAAGATGTACGCATTGAATGTTCAGGGTTTGAATTCAGATTCTTCTCAACCGTTGAAGTACTTGCGGTACAAACTGAAAATAAATCAATTATGAATTGAAATTTCGCTTTTTAAACCAGATGCACTAGTGTTTCACAGCTGTGTATGAGCAGTGAACAACTTACAACTTTGATTTGGGCCCATTGCCTGTGAATGTTGTTCAGAAGATCGCGCCTTTTTCAACACATTCAGTCGTGATTTGAGTTTCTGGACTTGGTGTTTGATTCTAAATTGGTATACACGTGCTTCGCATTCATTGTTGGGACTTCTTTTCTCCTCGCACAATATATCAACATCGATAAGGACACTTTCAACAACAAAAGCTAAATTTAGGACTGAGTTCTCTGCCATTTTCGAAGCACTTCGTTGTGAACTATGAAAAATGCCAGAAGATTCTGGAAGAAATTTGGTTATAAAAATTGATGTTTATTGACAGGAACTAGACATTGAGTGGGCTTACCATGACCTGATTGGTTTTGAGCTTCTTCAAAGTCATCGACATTGACTGGTATCGCATTTACTTGTGCGAAATCACCGGGATCGTTTGGATTTGCCGTATCGTTTGGGTCTAAATCCGTACCCAATATTTTATCGATAGAATGCTCTTATAAAACAACAGAAAATTAATCATTGTATTTCAATTTTTAATTAAATAATTTTTAACAAGCATACTTTTCGAAGAGTAACCGGATTGTATCCATTCTTCAATTCGACTCGTATGTTCAGCTTTATACAAAGAGACAACACAAATTAACTGTAAAAATTTTGGAACATTTTTCATGCATATGAGAGACTTACCGATCGAACTCATATTTGATTTTCAGAATGTAAGAATCTTCACGCACAATTCAGCAAAAAACCAAAAATAACTCATTGAATGCACCCACACCAGTACTAGAGAAAATTATTATTTAAAATTTCAAAAAATAAAAAAAATATCTGTTATATCAAATTTGCGTATTCTTGTGCTTCGACAATAAGACTGTTGAACGTCAGTTTGTAGAAACGAGATATGTCAGTCGCTTTTTGTACTGTATTTGACAAAGAAGTGGTACCAATACAAACATATAAATGTCACGATTTCACATTCACTATTTGCTCACAGCGGCGCTGCTTTATGATGAATTTAAAATTTACATATCAAAAAAAAATATTTTTTTTATTAATTTCTATTTGTGTTTATTTATTTTACTTTATTATTGAAAAACTCGATTTTCCAGGTTCAAAACAACTCGATAACCACATTAGCTCGTCTAATATGCAAAGTAATCGGTTTTGCATCAAATAAACATACATCGGATCACCGGTTATGAATTATTGTTTATGAGCTAAATATGTTCTCATTTGTAGCCAAGTCTAGTATTTGATATGGTTGTGATGAGATACAAAACAATATTATTGAATCTGAACTTTTTTCTTTTAACTTGTTACATGGAGGTATCGTTTTCTTTCCCGTACGTAAAATGACAAAGATTTGCTTTTGTATGTGGTATTGTGTTTATGACTATATTGGGCAAAATCTATTGTAGTGTGTGTAATTGTGTATACGAAGTCATACAATGGAGTTTAACATTGAAATGGCATCTGTTGTTTTCGTGTACATATAATATATATACGGTATGCCAAACGAATACACATATATATAAAAATCGCATGATTGACTACGCTTGGTCATATTTTTCGTTTCGTTTCGTATCTTTCTGTTCCGTTCATATTTTACAAAAGATACTAAAGTAAGCCCACCACGATGTACTCACACATATTTTTTATGCAGAGTTGTTTCTTGTGTTTCGTTTTTCTCTTCATTTTTTGTTTCTTTCATTCACATTTAGATTTAAAGTAGTCTACTTTAAGTAAATGATTTATTTCGTTTCGAATTTCGATTTCAAAATGTTGATTTTTTTTTTGAGAGAGGGAGAGAGAGAGAGAGAGAGAGAGATTAGTGTAGAATACAATCGAGCAAACGATTGAATGTGTGAGTGTATGGGCTTCGCTCTCTGGCTATCGCACGCGATCGCACTGTTACCGCATGGGTGACGCAAGGACCCTTGCGTCAGCCTTGCGTCAACCATGCGGTTGACGCAACGATTGCACCAGAACCCGCCTTTTCCTACTACTAGTCATTTTGTCAATCTGTATCACAAATCGCAAATTACGTTACCGCGTTCTCTTTTCTTTCTTTTTTTTCTTCGTTCATTTTGTATGAGAGAGCTCCCTAGGATATCAATGAAAATAATGATTTGTAGAAATTATTTCGGGTCATCTTACGCAAAACATGTTGAAGACGTACAAATGCCAGAGAATTTATTTACAACTTTTATTTATATAATTAAGAAAACAGATTCTAGTAACAATTTGCGGGATTACTTTCTCGAAATTTTTAGGAATTCATTATTTTCCCCAGGAATAAATAGGGTACGTTGAATCATCTTACACTTACTTAATCACAATAATTGATTAATTATATATAGAATATAACATTTATGTATTTCGTTTGTTCGTAAATAATATTTTTAACAGTAAAATAAAATTCTCTTCATTCATTATATGTTTATGCATAATCTAAAATGATTTCTGAGTGCAACATGTTTTGCACAATTGAAATACAAAAAACCAGATCTTTTTCATTCAATCGTAGTAATCACATTCCATTTTCAGTTGCATTTGAATCAATCCTAACAATCAAAATTACGGGTGCTCAGATTGAGAGCGTTGATTCACAATCACACTCATTTCATAATCATTTCGAAATGATTGTGAAGTAAACACAATCTCACAATCGCACACAATCATTGATTGTGAAAGTGATTGCGAAAGTCACTCAAACAATGAATCATTTTTTCTTTGATGGTTCACGTTAAATGTCGGCCGTTTTCATTTTGTATACGCATACATACATTCAGGGACGACGATGACGATGACAACAACACTTGCACGCACACAACACAATCAAAGAAAAAATGATTCATTGTTTGAATGACTCTCACAATCAATGATTGTGTGCGATTGTGAGATTGTGTTTACTTCACAATCATTTCGAAATGAGTGATTAAGAGTGTAAATCAGAATTCAATAAATTTGAAATGTTAATGTTCAGTCCATTATTCGCTATCCTCGTTATCATTTCGCCTTTTGGAAAGCCATTCATAAAGTATATTCACAGCATATTTGCTAAACAATAAATTTCAAATATCGCTATGAACCCCAGATGATGTAAGGTCGTTATTGGGATTGAATTCAGCAACAACATCACCCATTGCTTCTATTATTTCAATCAATAATTGTCTATTCAAGTTTTTCATTTTTGGCAGTCGTGCAACCTGTGCAAAATCACGTACAATCATACTCAATGCAAACTTTTTAATGTCTGGAACATTCATTTTGTCAGATGCCTCTAAAATTTGTAACACATTTTGTACGTGAATATTATGCTCAAGATTATGTTTGCAGTACGCTTGCAGTCGATTGTTGGTTAAACCTAAAAGTAAATAAACATTTTGATTTTGTATCGTTTTGACAATGACAAAAAAATGGTACCATAGAAGGAAGAAGCTTCGAATAGATAAAGAGAATCTTCTGTAGGCATTCGAACATCACCGTAATAAATGTATCTTAACAGCGAGATAAATGACTCTTGTGAAGGAGATATATCACCAATTTGAATCTGTGAACAAATAAATCGGACAAATGATAGATCAGTATGATGCATTAAAAACGGAATTTTCTTACATTCACGGTGTTGTTTGCTGGCATGAATGATCTGAACATGGCTTGAAAGTATGAACATCGTGCTGCCAAAATTGACTTGTGTGCTGTGTTGGGATGATAAATATTAGAATAAAACGTGTACCGTGCAGACGTGATTATCATATGAAAAATGCATAAAAAAAAGTAAACCTGTAACACACCTGGAATGACTCGATCTTCAAGAATTAGATTTATGTCACAGAATTCTTCTCCACTACTTCGCAGGAATGTTGCCATGTCATTTTCCAAAGTCGTTCCTTTAGAATAATATGATAAATTGAATCATTTGCCAGCAAATTGTGTGACTGTCTATAATTACCAAGTAATTTGCTATTTCGAATATCATTCATACGGCCTGGATATACTCGTTTTCGTACAATTTCCACCATTAGCGGTTTGTCCAATGTTTCAAAATCATTTGACATGACAATATTGTTGAAATTGTCGTCTTTTGTGATGAAAAGTAAACAGTAATCTTTGATCAATTTTAAGCTAAAATTGAGAATTTAAAATTAAAAATTATTGCTACAGATAATTTAAAATGAAAAATTCCTTATTTCCTACTTCATTTTATCAGCATAGAAAAGTGCATCCAAAACATTACTCTTCGAGATCTTTAATTCCAAATAATGAATTGATACATTTTCAAGCCGTGTTATCAAATATTGAACAGCCAACTGGAATATGTCCATCATAAGACGCACGATTTCTTTGTTATTCGATTGATCCGAAACTGAAACAATTTTAATTACATTTTTCGAGTATATGAAAATGCATTTGTTCACTTCAACTTACAATCGATACGGTCTGTGTAAATATAGTGTAATACTTTCTCAAAAGCTCCTGGCAAGGCATCGGGTATTTTCACTTCCAGAATTGGCCGATCAGCAAATGGAACATCACTTGTTCCAAATAATTGTTCCAAATGCTCGTTCATATTTTGGCGAGCAGCCCTAAAACAAATGACGAATTGTGTAACAGTGAATAATTCAATAGAGAATGTGATAAAAATATAACATCTTACAATATTTTCTCTTTCAAAACAGATGACCGAGCAGCAACTATAGCAATATGCGCGGGAATTTTGACTTCTTCCATTCCTACGATAAATTGTACGTCACAAAACTGACGTTCCGCAAGTAATTTTCCAAAGTCATCGATCAGTGTACATCTCGGATATGTTGGAAACTAATATAGAGATGATTCAGCGAACATACGAATGAAATTCGGTTAAATTGTTTTAGACAATATTACCTGAAATCGATACATGTCACTGCTTCGGACATTGTTATCAATTGTGCCGCCAAAAATGTACATAGCATCTTTAATCACCGACACTGAATGGAATACACGTCCAGGTGGAATGTCAGTACCTTCTGGTTTGATAACTGACCATATTTGTGCATCCAAATCATAGCAATGCAAATCATTTGGCAATGTATTGTCCGCAGAACCACCAAATACGTATAAGAAACGATCATGATGGACCATCGTGTGGCCGTATCGTCTAGATGGAGGTGCAGGTGCAGAGCGCAAAATATGATCGTTTGTGATTCGCCTCCAACTGAAATAAAATTGTATTCTCACATGATTTGTACATTGTTGAGAAATTATTTATGATTAACTTACGTCTTTGTTTTAAAATTGAATTCAAATAATGCATTTGTGATTTGTAAACCACTCTGTCCACTGAATACGAACATGCAATCTCTTGCAACAGCCACAGGAAAATTACAGCACGTCGGTGGTCTCTCACCTTTCTGTTCTATCTCTTCCCATTGATTTACGTCACCTTTCTGACAAATTAAACTGAAGGATTACCATAGGTTGTTAGAAAAATTACAATCCTGTTACACACCGTTAATGAAATAGTCCACATGTCATTTAATCGGGCATTTCCATCGTAGCCTGCATAAATCCAAAGTTTGTTGTCATAAACTGCTGATCCGTGTGCGCTTCTTGGTACTGGTGTTCTACAGTGCAATAAGACGCAGTTTTGATTACAAACAAACATAAAATTTAAAAATTGGTTCTTTTCCTTACTTCCCAGTAAATTTCCATTCTGTCCAATGTGCGCTTTGAAATTTGTATTCGAATAAATCATTTTTATTCGTAAGATTGGAATTTGAATGAATATCTCCAGTGTATCCACCGAATATGAACATTGAACTGCCATGAACTACCGATGAATGGTGATAGCGTGGTGCAGGAGGCATTCCCGTTGCAAATGCTCGTCCCCATGATTTGTCTTTTACATCGAATCGAATCAAATCATTTAACATACTTTTACCTAGGGTGATACAATAAAGGGAAATAATTATAAATATTGTAAACATTTTGCAAATATTGTAAATATTTCTAAATATACTGAAAATTTACTTTAAATTTAAGATTTGGTATAGTGGCTGAGATCGCGATTTTATTCCGCTGAAAGACTACGCGAAAAATTAGCTTACTATAGTAAGTACTCTAAGTAAGTAAGTATAGTAAGTACTATAATAGTACTCCTCAGCATACTAGTGAGGTGGGTCAATTATTGATTCAATCTGAGCACTATTGTCAAATTGATTTTTGCACTAATTTACACTAACAACAAGTGACATCGCAAAAAATGTGCCACCTAGTAACTGATTGAAGAGCTATAAAGATTATAATGCTGCTACATACAATGTGATGTTTTATTGTTTGTGTGTTTTTCTCATTCACACTCATAGAGGTAATAAGAACAACACAATAAGTTGCTAGATGGCTGCCGCATTTCAGATTGACAGTAGCTAACTCTGCTTGATTCAATCAAACAATTTGGTGTGGATTTCAATTGATGATTGATTGTGATCATACATGGGCAATGGGGAGGGCATTTGGGTTTTAACCATACCCCCCCCCCCCACCCTGGAATTTTTCGGGTCCTCTCTCCCCCCTAAATTTTTGTATCAAATTGGTCTTTGATTTTGTGAATTTGATTATTCAAAATCTAAGACCTTTTTTTAGCTCTTAACTTTGATTGAATGGAAAATTCTTTGACGTCTTTCTGTTTTTGAAAAAAAAATTCGGATTTTTTGGTTCGAAAACTGAGGACCTTGCCTATATATGATTGTGATAAATTAACAAATGAATTTTAATGTTCAAACAATTTGAGAAGCTTTACTGTGTTGTGATGATGCCATGTCGAATATTGACTTGATCTCAGTTCCCAAATCTCAATTTTAAGCAAAACTTATTTTGCCATCAACAATAAATTAATAAATGCTAACTTTATAAGACAATAATTGATTAAAATGAATTGGATATCTACTAAATATATATATTCATAAAGAGTTCTCTAAAGGATAGACTACCATTGTCACCACCGAATACATATATGGCATCTTTATAAGCCACAGTTGTGTGTTTGCTACGCCTAAAAGTACAAAAACACCAAATAAATTCGTTAATTATTTCAGTCAAAAATTGTAAGTAATACCTTGCCCCAACGAAAATATCACACTCAAGCATTCGTTTCCATTGTAGAATAGATTCGAATGGTGAAAAATCCAATACAAGACCACTTTCGCCCGTGCAAGTTGATGGTAAAACAACTTTCTGGTGTTTTGTTGGAATAGACATTTTCTTTTTGAATACACTGCCCGAACTCGAACTCATGAAAATTGATTTCTTTTAATACACTGACCAATTCAAATATCTGAATGCACTTTATGCAACAATTCTATTGAATTATTAATTCAATTTTAATGGATTTTCGCGTGGGAATTGAGATTAATCTCAATCGTTCTGATAATATTTGTCTGCTAACTTCGCATTTGGGCATCGGAATTTCGTGTTTGGAAATCTGATTTTGCGTACTGGCATCACAAAATGAATGCTATTGTTTACTCCCAAATCAGCATCTGACAATGAAATGAACAAAACATATGCGCACGAAAGGGACAAATATATGTAACGTCCGCATTGACAGTTGGTATACAAACAAAGCGGCTTTGACATTTGACAGAGAATTTTTTTAACGCGTGTGTTTACTTCAATGGAAAACATTTGATTACCACGATAATTGTACGCTTTTTTTGTTTTAATTTTGATGTTAACAAATATTACAATTTTATTATTTAATTCTACTTTATCAAAATTGTTTTAAAAAATAGATTCAGAACGATGTCTTTGGAGGAACTTTGTCAAGTGTAAGTCATTTTACTCCAAAATCACTGCATTCTTAACAATCGAAATGACCGCAATACTAATATTTCAGTTGTTCCAATGGAACCCGAAAGTACAACTGCCCGCGTTGTAATATTGCCTACTGTTCAGTTGCTTGTTATAAATCATCAGCTCATTTGATGTGTTCTGAGGAGTTTTATAAGAACTGTGTGCTTGAAGAGATGACGCTACAAAATAAAATGAAAAATACTCCTGGCCCCAGTGATGACGTTAAAAAAATGTACGATATTTTGAAGAGGATCGAAAGTGATCAATCAAATGATTGTGATTTTCAACTGTCCAATGATTCGGATGATGAATTGGACTCAGATGATGATAATGATGAAAATTCAATGGATGAAGATGATTTGTCAAAACGGCTTGAGGGAATTGATTTAAACGATGCCGACGCAGTTTGGTCTCAGCTAACTAAATCTGAGCGTCAAGAGTTTAACAAACTTATCCGAAGTGAAGATGTTACATCAATTTTGCCAAAATTTAATGCATGGTGGGATAACAAATTTGAACGAAAATTAGTTACTGAAATGAGTGGTGATGAAACCGATGAATTTGAATCAAAAGTAGAACATCCAATTATAATTGAGTCAATTGTGGATTTTGAGAAGATTTCAACAAAACCGCCAGTAATTTCCGTGGTTAATAGTAATCTAATAAACGTTCTAGCTGGTTATGTATCGATGGTGCGTTTCTTCTATGGTGAACATGAGACAAATAAGAATGGAGCAGTCAACTATTTAGTAGCGGTCTGTGCGAATCTTCGAAGCAATGCAAATTTTGATGATTCCGATTTAGCTATTGAATCGATTCGACAGGATGCACTTAATAATGACTATGCAATTGATGAACATGATATTAGGCAAATAAGAAAAGATGTCGATAATATTATGGAGGGACCGATACTCGATAAACCAACAAACACATTCATTTTGGCTGCATTGTCAGACTTATATAGAATTTTGTTAGCAGTGAAAATGGCTAAAAAATGTGAGCAGAAACAGACACAGGTAGCTACGCTCACAAATTCAGTTGATGGTCAAAGCTCATCCACATGCGAGTCAAAAATGAATTCCGAACAATTTTCCAAACGATTCAATGATCGTAACAAGAATGATTTTTTAAATTTAGAAAAAGGAAAGTTAAATATTATCATTAAAAAGATTGAATATTACATGGCATTTGCAAAGAAGTATCGAGATTGAATTAAATTGTCACATGTATATGAAATTTTAAATGGGAAAAATAAATATACATATTCTCATGCAATTGAGTTTCTTCGAAAAGATAATTGATCAGAAGCGTGGGTTCTTTGATTTGAATAAATGGTCCAATTTTCAACTTGAATTAATTTTCTTCATTATTAGCATGCATTATAATTGAAATAAAAGATACATTCCCGTTTTTTGTTGAAAGTAATTTTATTTCGAAATTCAAATCATAATGTTTTCTTTTAACAACCAATTGTTGATTCACATTTAGTAGTTTTTATTTTTCATTTTTCCATATTCAATAAGTAAGTTAACTCATAGAAAAGAAAACAATCATTTTCTTAAATACACTGAGCAGCCAAATCATCTGCATCGATGCCCAACATCGCTAACTCTTCTAGTTCCTGTTTTCGCTTATTCTTCAGCTCGATTTCTTGTTCACTTTCCATTGTTCCAGCGTCAATTTGATTTTTGTCTTGATCAATAGCATAATTTATGTTGTCAATGCGATTTCCATCTGGGTCCAACATAACAAAATCACTACCAACTTCTAAAACTGGTCCAGGAATTTGTGTCAAATTCCCAGCTGCGTCTAATATCTGAATTGGAGGCGTTGGAATATTTTGAGTCGCTAAATCAGACATCTGTGGCTCAACTTGTGGTGCTGAAATTGATTGTTGTATATGATTTTGCGTATAATGTTCTTCAGTGTAAATCATATACTGCGACTGATCATCTATTTCCATATTACTTTGTTCATGTTCAATATGTGAAGGATTTGAATCCATTGACGATATATCCATTTGACCAAAGTTTGATGTATCATCTGTCGTAGCAATACTTGAAACTTCTTTGGATTTATCACCTTCTGCTGATATTGAAGGGACCGTTGCTTCTCCGCATGGTTTTTCTACACCTTTGTCGAAAATTATGCTCAAGGCATCTTGGAAATCTTTCGGTAAAATGCCTTTATCAGAAGGTGGTGGTGGAGGTACGGGTGTATCCATATTTTCAACTTCCTCTTCATCAATTCCTATTAAAAATGTAAGATAATAGTTGAACCATTTCAAATGATATATGCATTTAAAAAGTGTCTGACAAACCTGGTGGTAGCACTGGTTCACTTTGTTCTTCAAAGTGAGTGATTTCAGGTTCGGGGATGGGTGGCGGTGGTGCCGTCATCATTGCATATTGCATGGGATCAGGCATTAGATCATATTCTTCTGTAAATTAATTATGAAAATAAAATACAATTTGGGAACAATTTCAATCAGTATTAAACGTTATTTACCTGGTTGAACGGTTGGTAAAATATGATGAATCGTTCCGTGTGTGCTGTAAATGTTGGCAAATTGACCTGGATGCGCCAAATTATATGCTTCTGCTTGCTTTTGATGCAATTGAATCAACTGTTGTTTTTGATGAATTTGGAATTTTAATTCGTCTTGTTTCTTTTTCTTAATCAATTTCTCTTCCTCACTCATCTCGTTTGTTTGCTCTTGTTTTTTTGTGTCATCTTCTGTGAAACGAATCAGATTTTGTCTCAAAAATTGAAGGTCTTTTTCATACGATATGCTAATATTTACCTGTTGATTGTTTCTTGAAGACTGGCATACGACCAATGAAGGGCAATTTTTTACCAGTAACGGTTGGTGTTGGTTTCTTAGCAGCATGCGATTTATCAGCAGCCTTGACATTTTTTTCTGACTTTCCATCATTCTTTTCGTTATTTCGATCTCTGGATCTTGAACGGGAGTAACGATCCCTGCGTCGATCTCGCCGAGGACTACGGCTGTAACGTCTACAATGAAATAATCGAGTTAAAATTACATTTTCCTTTCATTCAATCAGCGTGTCCAACATGTATAGAACGTCTTTGCAATATTTCCAATAGACACGATACTATACGGCACTAATATCCAAGATATTTGCGCATACAGAAGCGCAACTGAACGATGAATCTCGTATGCGGACTATACTTCACAAATATCTTGTATATTAGTGCCGTATAGTATCGTGCCTATGGGGAATATCGCACTGACAATCTATACATTTTGGACACGTTGCATTCAATATAAATTAGGCCGGTGAAAATGAAGGGAATATTACCTATCACGTCTTGGTGATACTGATCGACTTCGTCGACGTCTGTCACGTCTTGGACTACGACTACGCCTTTAAAAATGAATGAAAATAATAAACAAAGATTAGTATAAACGAAATGTGAAAAAAAACAATCTTTCTATTTACCTATCTCTAGACGATGAACGAGATCTTCTCTTTCGGTAAGTGTCACGCCGATCTTTGTCTCGAATCTCTTTGAATCCTTGATCACCTTCATCACGCCGCTTGTCATTATTTTTCACTGCACGTTCAATAGATTCTTCGCTCTTTTGTAAAGGTTTTGATTGTACTTGTGGTGGTTTTTGTACGGCAGCTGGTGGTGATTTCTCAATTTTATCGCGATTCTTTAATTTCCCTTTTAATTGTTCGAATAGTTTTTTTTCTTTTTCGCTTATAACAGGAAGTGGTGTCCATTGTGAGAGCATTGCTTCATCTCTACGATTTTGTGCCTCGCCATTTTCACTAATTGTTGGCGGTTTAGGTGGAATGGCCTTTGTTTCAGATTGTACAACTGTCCAACCTCCGGGGTCTCTTTCCTCATCTTCATCATCTGATTTGGGTTTCAAATGAGCTCGCGGTGGCACTGCATTCACAGCATTCCGCATGGCCACACGAATTGACGTCGATGAATCGAAAGTTTTTTCAACAGATGCTTTTTGTTCTGGGCTATCACTTCGACTGGACTCATCCGAACTGGAAGATGAGCTAGAAGAAGAATGGCGATACTTCTTCTTTGACTTCTTTCTCTTCTTCTTCTCCTTCTTCTTCTTTTTGCCCTTTTTCTTTTCTACTTCTTCGTTTTGAGATGTGTCTTTAACATCTTTCGCACGTTGATTGATTTGCAATGGGATTCCATCGAATAAGCGATTCGGTGCATTCGTATATTGTGTAAGTTGTGGCGGCGGTGGTGGTGCATTTTGTTTTTGCGCACTAATCAATGGTGGAGATGGTGGCGCAATTATCTTTTGATTCTGACCATAAGTTTTGTCTTTTTCTTTTTCGCAATGCACATCAAATGCCTTCTGTCGCTCCTTTGTCCATTCGCTTTCGAAAAGTGGATTTTTTCCAATGAATTTTTCGTATTCCTTTGCATGTGTTTGCGATTTCAAATGTGTTGATGCACAATGAAGATCACCGATCCAAATTGAGCACAATTTGCAGTACCATGCCGTCGATGGAACAAAAAACTGTAACAGAAATGTATGAATAAAACTTTAAATTAAACACTTTGATGAGAATATATAATTGTTATTGTTACCTGAAGACCACGAATTGGAGTTCGTTTCGTTGGTGCATTTGGATATGAAGGCATATCATCTTTTACCAAATTATCGTGCCATGGAATCTCTGGAGGTTTCACATTATTCTTATGCTCGTCGCTATGCAAATGAAGTAAATATTCCTTTGCAGTTTTTGGGAATGCAGAACAAGTTTTGCACCAATGCTGCTCAGGATCAAAAAATGTGTAGTTTATCTGTTCAATGGCTGGAACTGATGCTGGCGTTGAAGTTTGTTTTGAAAATTTTCTAATTCGAATTAAGTAAAATACATATACATAAATTTTAGCCAATTTGTTGAAATTTCGTCATTTTGAATAATAAAAACATTGCAATTTGTGATACATACTCATCTTTACGATTTCGGTCGCTCTCTTTTCGCTTCCTTGATAAGCTTTCGATCACTTTCGTTTTCAATCGTTCTGGTGAGCTGTCATCGGAATTTGTTGGTTCACTTTGCTTCGGAGCAACTTTTGGTTTTTTCGGTGTATCGGTATCAGATTTATCGGCATTTAGTATTCCATTTAGCATTTCAATGACATTTTCAATTGTTCCAATTTTGTTTTCAATTTGATTCTGTTGATCCATTCGAACACATCATTAAGCCAACGATAATGTTGAGAATGTAGAAGTCGATGACATTCCACGAAAATGAAAAAGAAAAAATAATAAACGATTATTTAGCAAATTAATGACTGCATTTTACTGCAAATTTACATAAAAAATTTCATTGGAATTCATCAAACTTGCATTTCTTGCGTTTGTACACAGAGACTTTTCATAAGATTTTTAAAATGAATATTGGCTTTTTCTGTCGGATGATTCACAGACACGTGCATCGAAGTCAAGAGGCCCAATTCTTATTCACTTGTAATGACAGTCTCTGAGACTCACCACACTCAATTCATTTCCGAAATTCGAGTTTTTTTTTTCATTTCTCGACAACAATTTGTAATTTGCAATGGAAACTACGTCAACTGTTTTCGCGATGTAATCGAAGCGTTGAATAAAAGTTTCCATGTTGATTGATTTTGATGCAGCTAATTACAATATGAATTGCTTATAATCTATCCCATTTTGTTTTCAGTAAATCAATTAAAATTCCGCAAAATGGCACAAATTACTGTCATTGTTAAATAGCCAACGACAAAAAAATGCAAAAAGCCGATTGGGATTTCTAAAAATTTTCGGAAAACAAAACGAGTTACAAAACGCAACAAATAACAAAACAATTACAACGTTTAAATTTCTATAAATCAGCTAAATCTAAATAAACATAGTGGATGAATGGACTGATGCTGTGATAGACTTCACGATAGAGGTTGCATCATCATCTTTCAATTTGAACCAGAATGTCTCACGCAATGCACTCGAATTATGCGCTTTGAGAAAAGTTATTTTCTTATATTTGCCTATATTAATCTAGCACAATGAATTAATGACCAGATATGCTGTGAAAAGTGGAGAAATATGTTGACAATTTTTTTGCTAGTTTGTGCATAATTTGATACGATTTTGATTTGTTGCAATTCATGAAACACAATCAATGTTAAAATGAAAGAAAATACAAATAAAAATTCACAAAAAACCGGCAAATCATTTTCATTCGAAAATAAGTTGCGATTTTAGGCAAAAAATGAAGAAAAAATAAAAAGGAATAAATAAAACAAAGTGCGTAGCGTGTTGCAACTTATGATTTGACTTTGGACTGGTATTTACCTGCAATCGATCATTTTCTTTGATAAAACCATTGGTGGTTGGGCTTGGTGGTTCGTCTCCAGTCACCAATTCCTCACGTTGTTCTTTCAATGTTATCAATTCACGTTTCAATGCACTTGCACGACGAAAATAATCATCACGTTGCTTGCGAATTGTATCGCGCTGAATTTTCTTTTCAGCTGCAATGGCGGCTTTATTGTGAGGATATATTAAATATATTATTATGAAATTTTACCAAAACCATTACTTTGGCACTTTATATTTTATTTTAAATGTGTCTAATATACCTTGTCGTTTTTGTTCCTCATCAATATCACTGTTGTTGTTAGATTTGGGCAGCACTGGTTCGGATGATATGATTGGAGGTGGCGGAATCTGCGCATTCCATAAATATTCTTGTGAAGGAGGAGGTGGATACGCCGGAAAAGATGTCGGCGGTTGTTGCATGATTGGTACATAATCATAGTTTCCAAATTGTGCCGGATTTTGATAAGGTGGTGGTTGAGCAACTTGATATTCAGGCTGGAACGGTGTTGGGGCATAGTTGTTTTGGTAATTTGTTGCTGGAGGTGCTGGTGGCTCTCGGCTACTTTCACATCGGCCTGGACTCACTGATCGCTCCTTTGATGTTGATGCATTGCGTCGATTTCTATATCGATCATAGCTGGTACTTCGACTTCTGCGCACATTCCTATTACGACCTCGGTATCCTGATGGAGATGGCGAGCGTCTACGTTTATTGTAAAATTCTCTTTGGAATCCACCTCGATTATATCTGAAAATATTTGTCGATATTTAAACGTCAAAAAATGCTTACGTGAAAACATAATGGAGTTTCATTTAATTTGAAATTCAAAACGTGTAATCATATTTCACTGCCATTCAAATTGATGTGCAAATTATTACTTACTTTCCATATCGTCTGTCGGGACTATAATGTCCTCTTGATCGACTTCGGCGTCTTCTATTGTTTCGATCACGTGATGGAGACCTCGAGTGAGAGCTTTTTGACCGTGATCTAGAACGAGATTTTCGCTTTGACTTCACGTCATTCCGATCGGATGATGGTGTTCGTCTTCCTGTTAATGTCAAATAAATAATTCGATGGGCAATGAATAAATAAATAATTTGAATCAAATAAACTAAAATCTATCAAAATTACATACTTCGATTTATTTTCTGAGGACTATTTTCTGTCTCATTCGTGTCGGTACCACTTCGCGTTTTGTCATCCATATTGTTGGTATGTGCATAAACGCTTAGGCGATAACAACAACAGTAACAACAACAACAACAAATCGTCAAAATTACAATGTCGGGAAAGTTGGGACCCTTGAACAAAGTTTGAAATGAATTCTCACGAGAGATCGTCGCACATCAATATGTATTTGGGAAAAATTCGATTATTTTGTTATAAACTGATATGATTGCCGTTAATTGTTTTATTCACAGACTGCAAATGTTACCACAAAATAGTATAAATGTTCATAAAAATTGTTGACCGGCACCAGGTAAAGTTCACCGTAGTAAGCAATATTCACACACTGATGAGTTTCACAATGAAAAATTTTCGCAGCAAAACGCTAAACGTCAAATCAAATAATGCTAGTTGTCAAGTTGGTAGCTTAATTTTCTACTGTTGTCGGATGTATAATCATTCGATATACATTTAATTCCATTCAACAATATAACTTTGCGACAGTGAAAAATATTGTATTGCAATATACGTAATAAAAATTCATAATTTCTATTTCCTGATTGAACGCTTTTGATATTATTCCAAGAAATTATTTTGCAAATTTAAAATGAAAAATGAAAAACTTTATTTGTAAAACATGTTTCACGACATGATTGATGGAATCCGCCAATAGATGGCGATTTTCTCCACTATATTTGTTCTGGAAATAGTATAGAACTGCTAAAACAAATTTATACAAATCATCACACGAACATTCAACAATTTGCTGCGAAATATTTACTCTGAGTGAATTGATTCCCAAATATGAATGTTCATTTGGAATTGTTAACAATTTTAGTTATAATTCTATAATTGAATCAGATTATTTCGAGAGATCATTTTACTCCACCTTAAAAGAGTGTAGCTAATATGAATTGGAATTATCCATACACCCAAATGCCATTTATTTCCATTGTTTCCATTTGACGTGACTTTCCAGTGGCTGGATAGAATGGAATGCACGACTTTTATGTTTAATCACATTCAATTCAGAGCAGAATGCTTTCTACGGAGAACATCAGATAGGTACGAGACACACAACATACCAGCACACATTTGTGTTCCGCTCTCTCATTTTACAAACAAAAAAGTGATTTCGATAATATTGCAATTAATATGGCCGAGTAGCGAAAAAGAATTTATTTAGAAAGATTCTTTTCTTAACGTGTAGCACCAACCTTAAAATATTATCATTTTTCTTATTGTTCTCATAGATAAGCAATAAATCAAATTTCAAACCATTTTGGTAAAAGTAATTTGTGTGCAGTTTAAAAGTCAAGTGTTTAGTGTTGTTTGTATCTCGTCATTACCATCACCAAATTTCACAGGAAATCAATCGCATGGTATTAATTGTGCGTGTTGTTTTTAGTGAAGATTTTGCACATACCATAAAAGTGTCATCAACTAATTTAAATACATTCGTTCGCTCACGTTGAATTATCTAAAATAAATTAGTGATACCAAGTGGCAATTTTGTACTTTTGTTTTTCTTTACATCGTGCGTCGCATATCGTAATTTTGTTAGTGTTCATTAGCAATGAATTGAGTTTTGTGTCTTGTTGATAGTTAATTGTTTGGAATGGAGATTTTACGTTCATGTGGTTATAAATGTGATACAAAACGTCGACGAAAATATTAATTAAAAACGAAGTATTATGTGTTTATAATATTGACTAAGGCTGTCTATGTCGTGCATAGATTTCATTTCAAGTAAAATAAGTTTAGACACAGTGGTATTTTGTAATACAATTTCAATTATAAACAGTGTTGAATACATTTGATTAAAGCCTATAATTCGATTGAATAAGTAATTAGGCAAATATGGCAAGTAATGTATCAGATAATTTATGGCGGGAGTGTGTCGATTGGCTGACGAGATGCAATGCAATTCCACCAAATCACAGAGCTAATTGGCCCGATTCAGATCTCAAAGTATTGGCCTTTACCTTACGCGATGGAGTAATATTGTGTAACTTGCTAAATTCAATCGATCCTAATGCCCTTGACATGAAGGACTTAAATCTCAAGCCACAAATGGCACAAGTATGTTCTGTATAAATATATTTTCACCATTGCAAAAAAAGAAAATGAAAAAACAAAATTTGTTTTTGCTGGAATTCTATTTTTATTCAAACACTTCGATAACAGCAATCGAATAACTTATTGAATAAGCAAGAACAAACGAGACAGATAATTTGATGATTTGCTCATAAGAAATGCTCATTTGCGTGAAAATATGGAATGTGTAATCGTATTGTATGTATTGAGCATTTGTAAATAATATTTAATGATGAGTATTTAAGTGTATTCTATTTTATGCTTGTTTTACTCATTCTTCTTCTTTGTCCATTCATTATACACATCCATACAAATGTATATGCACGCAACAAACATTTGAATGAATATAGCAACTAAAATTGTTGTATGTGATTGTAACATATGCAGAGAGTACATTTGGTGTCGATGCATCTAGCATAAATAAATTCAAAGGCGCATTCAGGCAGGATGTATTCGACGGTTGTTGTTGCTTTTGTTATTCAATTTTTCGTGTTTATTTCTTTCAAGCGCTATTTATCACAAACTTCAAATCAATTATATGCGGTCGTGTGCCAGAACTCACTTTCCGTAGTCGTTGCATATGAATTCAAGCTGATTGAAATGAAAATTCATAATTCGTGTAATGTAATGAATAGTTCCAATCCCACGCAAATTAGCTGATTTTATTTAGTGTGTCATCAAATTTATCTACTTCACGTAAATATTGCTGGCATTGTTTTGCGCGTGTTTAATTCATTTTTCATTGTCTTTTTGGAATTCAATATAATTTTCTGCTCTGTTTTAATGCAAAATATTCATTGTTCGTGTTTTCGTAGTTTCTATGTTCTCAGAATATCAAATTATTTTTGGACACGTGCAAAAATTACTATGGCCTGAAGGAAACTGATCTATTCGAGTTTACAATGTTGTACAACTTGACTGATTTTCACCGAGTTTTAATCACATTATCCAAGCTATCGCGACGTGTTGCCCAAATTCATCCACATTTACCGTAAGTGAATAATAATGGAATATATCATACACACAATAGAATAGGGTAGAATAAATAAGAATAGTGGCTTGAAAAGTGAAACAACATTTCACATCATTTAAGATAAATTCAATTAGAAGCGTGAAAGAGGCATTGTTACGGTTTCGTACGTCTGCGGTCAAAACAAAAGTGATTTGAACTCTTCTTAAACATTAATAAAAATAAAGACTACTTTGAGGTAGCTGTAATTGAGTTCGTAGCATTAGCACCCACACTTCATAAACTGAATCTGTTGAATGTGAACCAAGGATAAAAGGATAAGTGCAAAAAGTGAAAACCCTCGTCATTTGTAATGGAAAAAACAACAACATCGAAAGAAAAAAATTGAAATGATTGACTTGATTAAATTTTAATGTTGTTTTTTTCTTTGTATTTTCTTTTCGTGCCTTACATTTCTGTATATCGAGTAGCGGCTTCAGCGCATATGCATCACCGTCCGAACGAAGCAACTCTAGCGAAGATATATATAAGGATTTACATTCAACGTAAGTATTCAGCAAATATAAATATAAATATAAATATAAAAATACTATACGTGCATTAAAATGAAATTCCATTTTTCATCCATTCAAATGGCAATGCTAATGAAAATATTCTAGTTGAGTGACACCCGTTTATTCAGTTCATTGATCTTATAATAATCAATTGTGTTCGAGTGAACATTTATTTTGATTAACATTATTCTATACATCTTGTTTGTTTTTTTCCCTCGCCCATTACTCGTATAAGCATACATTTCAATATCTTGTCACAACATAAATTTGATGAATTTTCTTCTTTTTTCTCTTGTTTGCGACATAATTTATTTCTTTGCCATTCTTTTAAATTGTTGTTGTATTTAGTAGGAATTATACCAACTGCGTTGAATCGCAGCACAGCAATAACATTCATGCCAAAAGTACACAAAATGCTGATGAATGTGCGGAGAAATCTGAATCAAATGATGATCGATTAACAAAATTTGGTGATGCTTGTTCAAGTTCTGCCGACAACAATGAATGTGACAGCAGTGGTAGCAGTTTGGTAGTCGATGATGAGCAACATAGCAGCAGTTTAAATAGCAGCACTGAAGAAAATCGAGATGAATTGGAATTTCATTCAAATGGCAACTCAAATGCGTCTGCGATTAAAATCATCGAACCAATTCTTGGCAGTGATTCGTATTTATATTGTGATGAAAATTTTACAAATGGCATTGGAGAAAAAATCTATGAGGATCTATGCTATGTAACCTTATGCCCATCTTATAAAGATCGAAAGGAGGTAGATTCAATTTAAGTGACCCAAAGCATCTGGCACAATAGAAAACTTTTACGCCTACTTTAACAGTGGATGTCGTTCGTTCGTTTCTTTGTTTGTTTATTTTCTTTATCGTTATTGTCGCTTTCTCACGTAATTTTTCCCTTAGACTGATTTATTTCTCGTAGAATGCTTCATAATTTTTCCATTTATATTTACTTAACTACTGATTCTTTATATCATTCGTTGAATGAAAATGGATTTATTTCATATTCGATACGCGTAATTAATGTAGTTATGGCTTTGTTATTTTTCACTTCATGAATTTCAAGTTTTGTTCAACTTATATTTTTCATAAGGTTACACCGATACTGGCTTTGAATTAATGTCGTATAGTTTTGATACTACGCACATTTATTCGTCCACAGTAAAAGCGTTGTCATCCTTTCTTTTTTGAAATATTATTCATAGCATTGTCACATTATAGATTCATTTGACTTTTATCGTTTGGTTTGTTAATTTGATTTCATCATGCTTAAAAGAGACGATAAGGCATCAAGAAGCGTTCGCCCTTTTTTGATATTATAAATTGGTTTTTCAATGTATGTCCTCTGCTTCATCATACCACACAGAAAACACTGAAAGATTTATTTAATAACCAATTTTTATGCAAAATCACGGACAAAATTCATAAATGTTTGAACGATAAAAGCAATTCATTCAAAATGTTCGGCTCAGATGTTTGAAGAGACACAGCTAGAGCACAACATTTATCCAATACTCTTATATTCAACGCCTTCAGGTATTTCATGTTTCATCGATGTGACGTTATACAACCTCTAGAACGTTGATACAAACTCAATGAAGATGAAATTAAATCAATGCTTTGAAGCAAAGAAAAAGATGAAATTCGCTGTCCGATGAAAAGCTGATTAGAGACTGAAGTGTAGCATGTATCGAAAAATTCAATTATAGAAGCAAAATGTCCAATACCAAATTATTATGTGGGTGGCATTACTTCAAGCGAAAAACGAAATTCCATTTTGCTATGGTACAAATTTTGCTATGGAAAAAAGTGAATCCAAATCATTCTCAATAATTGCTAAGTCAGCCAATAAATTCTCAGAAATAAGAAAAAGAAAACAAAAACAAAAGAACAAACGCAGAACTTGTTCAAATGGTACACAACTTAAAATTAGTTGTTCAAATAGTGTAAATTTTTTGCACTGACCCATTAGAAAAATGAACAAAATATTTTTCGATAACTATGTGGCAAGGTATGCGTTAAATGCCTTTGAATTTAATCGGGTACTTGAGCGTTTTATTTTCTTCTTTCAACAGCGTTAATATTAATGAGCCACCTTAATAGCATAACATTGTTAGAAATGCGCGTCTATTTTTGTCGTAATGCCGCCTTTTTACTGCTATTAGTGTTGTTGTTTTGACGTATAATTTTCCGACGCAAATATATTTTTATATTCGTTCAGTGGTTTGGGTGCGAATAGAGTGCCAAATTATTTCAGATTAAATACAAGATTCTTCATTATTGATAGATGTTGTTTTTGTTAATTTTTCAATAATTTCCTTCTTTTCTTTTTGCAATAACATCAATTTGTTTGTTTTTTGATCATTTGTCAAGTCATCATGTTGCGAATGGAAGTAATAGCAAACCAAAATGTTTTATTGACATTACACTTTTTTGTTGAAAGAAATGACTGAAGCATCATCGACAGAACTCATACTCCTTCGTTCGAAAAAATAACGAAAATATGATATGAGTTTCGGTTCAAAGAAAACGAATGCGTTTACATTCAAGCATATTTCCTTTGTGATTCAATTTTATTTTCTTGTTTGCCATTGAGGAAATATGCTTCGCCACATATGTATGTATAATGATTATACGTTGGGCTGCGTTCGCCCGTTTTTTCTTCTATAAACAATAACTGAGCAAAATAACAAAAAAAAAAAGGAAAATAATGGGAGGGAAAGTCAGTATTGAATAACCAAATAAGTGAAATTTTAAAAATGTGAATATTAATGTAAAACGAAAAGCTGACGCTTTTCAAATCAAATCAGAAAGCAATTTTAAGGATTTTTCAAGAAACGTTAGGATTCTACACAAAATCCACAAAATAAAAAAACCCCATTGATTCTAGTAATGATGTTTGATGTTGATTCTTATGCTGCTTTACATTTATCGTGCAACCAAAGATATTCCAGTTTATATTGAATAAACAGTTGATTTTCATGGGGTCAATTCATTTGGAAACTTTTTGCAAATGTTGAACAAACATCATCCGAAAATGTTTCAGTGACAGTTCAATGTCAAAAGTGGAATTATACTGTGAATGTTTTAAGATTATAGAGAGATCCAATCATCTAAATGCGTGAAAATTAAACATTATTTGGTAAAGTATGTTAAAAGAGCTGAAATAAATGACCATCGAAAATATAGTCGCCGTTGTCTCATTAGCAGGTTTTCTCTTAAATTTAACCACGATCTCAGCTCAAAGAGTTCAAGACATTATTTAAATCGATGTTAGAAAATGCTCTACTTCGCTCCAATTTAGGCGAACCTATGTTGTATAAATTTGCAATTATAACATATTCACTGAAAATCCCACTCACTTGATCGTCCTTTTACGTGTTGAACATTGTATGGTTTTTTATGGCTCGCTTTTTTAATCATTATTTTCCTCCGATTTTGTATGAAAAGAAAACAAAAATGGACGAAAAAATTTGAGGCTTTTTATCATGGTATTGCCACACAAAAACAAAAACAAAAACAAATACTGAAATGTGAATGATTCGTGCAAATATCCAGCCATTAATCTGAGAATTGCTAGATATATGAGAGGAATAGCGGTACAATCTATTCAGAAGAATTTGCGTAGAGCTAAATGTCATTAAATGGAATGTTCTCATTTTGCTCCTAATAACATAGTCATTCGTTAAAGTTGTTCGCATTTTCTGAGCTTCGAGAAGAAGTCCTAATGGTATTTTTAATGTTTTTTTATGGTGACAATAAATCATCCGACAAAAAGAAACGACAGTATGTTGTGTTTCAACATACACGTCAGTTCACTCTCTTCAGCGTATCGAATTACAACCTCATCGTTTTTATCCACCACCACAACATCGACACTGACACCGACACCGACACCGACACCGACACCGTTTGTTACTTATGCATACTCTCCCATTTTAATCTGTTGTATCATTTGAAATTTGGCTTGACACTTTCACTCAACACCATATTAGGCTATTTAATATGCGTCACAATGTTATGGTTTCAATTGATTTTGCAGTGAAGTTGTTCTAGAATTCAAGTCAAAAAGTTTCCTTTCAAAAATTAAAATCGTTGGCTGTTTTCCTTCAATAGATTTTTGTCCATTTAGTATCAAATAGCTCACTTGATAGTTATTACTTAATGTTTATAATTTCAATATTATTGTTGATTTTTATTTAAATTCATTTCATTTTTATTTATTTTTTTATTTTCATTTCATTTTTGACACATCTGTTTCCTGTCGATTCGATCAAAATATGGCAAATGCAAATTCCATAATCTCATGAAAAATGTGTACAATATTATGCGATTTAAATCCCCATAATACACTTTTGTATTTTGGTGTAACAAAATGCGAATTGGCCATATAAACATATTCATGAATGTACGCCCATATATTTTGTGCACCTGAAAAATATGGTCGGATCGAACTTTAGAGCAACCGAGAATGCACACTGTAATGGTCATATGGATGATGAAAATACAAAAGAAGAAGAGGTTTATCATGATTTATGCGTAATACAGAGAGCTAGTCGACCGCAGGTATTTTTAATAACATGTTTTTGTTGAATTTCACCGCTTTTATTCTATCCTATGCGCTATCGCTCCGCAAATAATTCAATTGAAACTGGCAAAACAATCTGGTTCTCTGAAATAACATTCTATACAGATATATGTATCAAGTTAGATATTCAATGTGAAAAAAGAAATATCGGTTCAAAACAAAAACTTGATTAAATAATTTAGATGGATTTTTAAATACTTTTTTCCAAGCAACTGATTAAATTCACAGCTGTGCTAGAGCACATATTTTTCATTTGAAAACATTTCTTATTTTTCATTGTTGCGATTATTTATTTTTTTGAGTTCATTTAGTGTTTCAGAGATTCTATTCAATTCTTTTGCATGATTGTTTACTATGTTCAATTATATATGGTCGGTTCTTGGACATTGCATGCTTTTCACCCTTGTATATTTTTCAACCAGATTACGATTCAACTAATTAATTTTTTTTCTAAAAATAAAACTACCGTAGTCGGAAGGCAACACAAAGTATGAACAACGGGATTTTGTTATAAATGAACTTATAGATACGGAAAAGAATTACTTGGATGTATTGTTAGCATTAAAATTCAAATTCATGGTACCAATGGAAAAACTATTGACTCGAGATGAATTAAGGACTATATATCCAAAAATTGAGGTATTTGGACGAAAAAAACTGAATTCATGTAACCAAAAAATTAAAAATTAAAAATTATTAATTTAAATTTTGTTTGAATGCAATTCTAGGACTTGGTGAAAATTCATGAAAAATTCTTGGAACGGCTACGAAGTACGTTGAATTCAAAGAACAAATTAAGTCAAGTTTTTTTGGATTTCCGAGAATCATTTTCAATTTACGCTGAATACTGTGCCACTGTGACTACAGCCACTGAAACATTAGCAGCTGTGTGCAAACGAAATCCAAAAGTTGAACAATGTATGGAACAAAGCCAAAAAGAGCACAGTGGTGGGAAAAATCTATTGCGTGATATTTTGTCGGTACCAATGCAACGCATCTTGAAATATCATCTCCTTTTGGAAAAATTATTCAGTGAAACATCACCAGTAAGCAAAATTGTGGTATGAAAATGAATGAAAAATTTAATTACTAATTTTGCTTTATAATTATAGACACATGAAGATTATCGAGGTCTCGAGAGAGCAAAAGAAGCAATGATCGATGTTGCTTCATATATAAATGAAGTAAAACGTGACTCGGAAAATCTGGTTGTAATACAAAAAGTTGGCGTAAGTGTTATCGAGAATAATTTATCTTTCAATTTTTTACCTATCGAACCACAAACATAAGCTGTATTAACTGTATTTCTTTTCTCTTAGGAACGAATATACGACTTGAATTTACCCAATGGAAATGATTTACGACAATATGGTCATTTATTACTTGATGGTGAACTGAGCATCAAATCGCATGAAGATCAAAAAATCAAGCATCGATACGCATTCATTTTCGACAAAATTATGTTACTAGTGAAAGCATCAAAGCTCGGTGAAAATGCGTATTCATTTGTTGATGCGTATAATTTATGTGATTATCGTGTTGAACAATTGCCAGTCAAAAACAAAAGTCTTGGGCGTGATACTCGTTTCACCGTATTGTTAGCACGTAAAACACAATCCACTGCATACACATTATATATGAAAACTGAAGTCGACCGCGATAAATGGTCTAACGTATTGAAAAATGCAATGTAATTTATATTATTAAAAGAATTTTTAATAACAAACATCCAACTAATAATCTTTTAATTTTTCAGGGACAATCTTGAACCAATTGGTTGTCGAAATACTGATCACAAATTTCAATTAAATTCATTCGATGCGCCTACAATTTGTCATCATTGTTCCAAGTTTTTAAAAGGTCTTATTCACCAGGGGTACAAATGTAAAATATGCGATGTTGCTGTACACAAAGGATGCATTTCATCAACAGGACGCTGCAGACAAGAAGCCGCTGGATTTGCACCACCGGTTTGTGATCGTCAATTATCCGAATTTTATTGGTTTGTTGGGCCAATGTCACGTGACACTGCATCGACCAAACTGGAAAATCGTAAAGTGGGAACATATTTATTGCGCGTTCGACCGCAAGGTGCGTCAAATCCAAATGAAACCATGTATGCGCTCAGCCTGAAGTAAGATTTTTTTTCAATTAAACTTTTTGTTAAACGGTACATACACCGTGATAACAATTTAAATTTGGAATATAATTTCATAATATTTTTTTCATAGAACTGATGAGCATACCATAAAGCATATGAAAATCAATCAAAAAATCGAGAGAAATAATACACTTTATTATTTATCTGCACGACGACTTTTTAAAACCATAATTGAATTGGTTTCATTTTACGAGCGAAACGATTTGGGGGAAAATTTTGCAGGGTGAATTATAGACTATATAATTTATAGACACAATTACAACCATTTTTTTTTTTTTAAACAAACATGTTGAACACTTCTCGTATAATCCCTTTCTTTCAGATTGAATCAGTCCTTATCGTGGCCATTTCGGGAAGTGGTCGCAACGGCCTTACATAACTTCGATCCAAAAGAACCGAATCAACTACCATTACGTCAAGGTTGTCAAGTGCTTATAATTGGAAAAGAGGGAGATAAGAAAGGATGGTGGCGTGGAAAAACAATGGAGCGGGTAAAAATTAATATAAAAATGAGAGAATTGAAAAAATATGAAAATATATATACATTTATAACATTTATAATATATTTTGTATATCAAGGTCGGATTTTTCCCTAAAGATTACGTCCGAGAGTATCCTCAACCGATTCAGGACCTATGATGTTATAATTATGTCGTAATTATTCCGAATGGAAATGCATCAAAAAGCGATACGAATAACAATAGACAAACAACTTATCCAGGTTCGTCAGTAACGGCAAGGAATGGTGCATTACAGACAAGTGTTTTGAATCGATAAAAATCATTCATTGCATGTGAATTACAGAAGGCTGGAAATTAAAAACAAACAAAATAGGAAGAATTAGATTTCAGCCATAATTTAGTTTGCTTATTTGCATATATATCACATTCCAACCGTAGTCTTCGAGCCAAAATTTGTCAAATCTTTTTAAGCTTAACGATCAAGTTTACCAAAGATACATATGTAAGAAATAAGGATTATTTAGCGCAAGAGACACAGTGGCCATTAAATATTTAATTAAATGTCTAAGTACAATAGAAGCCGAAGTACAATCTTATAATTTTCCACAAAAATGAACAAATGAAATGTATTCCCAATCAATCCCCGAATGGATGACCAAAATCAACACTTTACTGTATATTCTATAGTTTTTCTGTACAGTTTGAAATTGAAGGCTGAGATCTTTGAATCACTTTTAGCCTGATATTGGACCATGCTTTCCCCCACCTCGATTAAATCAAATTTAATTTTAAAATTGGATAATGTTTCAAGTTAAAAAAAAGGGTTGCATATCTTCAGTTTTATCATTTAACTCGTGTCTAAACCACACATCCAAATTAAGTTTAAGATTCGCTATTAGCTATTAGAATATAAAATAAAAAGCCGAAAAGAGATTTACAGCAAAAACAGTTCAATTTTAACTTTGCTCAACCATCACAATAAAAGAAAAAACAGCCTAAAATTGCAAAAAATTTACTAACTAATAGCTTTAAAAAACGACTGTAAAATAATTAGAATCTCGTTATGAATTTCTGATTACGTTCCATGCAACTAAATATATATGGCATCAACCGTCCGAATCAATATTTGGCAACTTTAATAGAAATGAATTAACTTTAAAACTAACAACATAAACAAATCCAAGGAGATTCACAGACATAATTTTTGAATGATATTGATGTAACTAGTGAGGAATACAATTCTTAAATAACATTTTTTGCATCTTCATGGAATTTTCATGCATTTAGATTTGCTTTAAAGATTTTTATTAAGAAAGAGAGAATATATTTTCGGTAAAATGAAGGCAGAATAAATTTAACTTGTTGAGAACAAATGATTAACGTTATTAATACTTAACTTCAATAGAAATATCGTGCTAATATTGAATTTTTCAAAGAAGAACGTAAATTTTTTTAAATTTTTGGCGTCATTTTTCCACTTGCATTTAAATTACATTGTTAGGGCGTTCCTCCACATAATTTCTGTAAAAAATGTAACTTAAATGTGAGTGGAAAATTTTATGAACACCTTTATGCAGAAGCATTCAGTAGCATCTTTGCTGTTCCTTATCTATTCCTTCAAATATTTTGTTCACGATGTTCACATAATTATCACACACTTTTCAATGTCACAATTTTATTGTATTATTACACGTTTAATATTGATTATAAAAAGTAATTTTAATGTCCTAAAGATGTTGATGAATATTTTAACAAAGTTATTAAGCTAATCGTGCAAATAAATAATTCAAAAATTGAATCATTTGAAAGAATACTATATTTGGATAGAAGCATAAATGAAGCATGGATTGAAAATTTCAATAAAAATGAATACGAAAAATCAAACATTCAGATTACTTCCATAAGAACAATCTTTTTACTATTTTTTTGACAATTTCGAATTGACAAGTTGAAAGATAATATTTTAGTTTTGTGAACAGACAGAATAAGGTGAAAGTTGTGCGCACTTAATACCCTGGTAATGAACCATATCTCCAAAATCTGTAAGCGCCTCTACAAATTAATTATCATCCCTATAAGTATAGCAGATAAAAAGGGTTGAGATCAAAAAAATCAAATGCGTTGACTCAGCGAATTGAAATAAATACTCATTGAAGTGTTTTCGCTGTTTTCATAAACATTTTCCAAAATCATGTCTGAATTTTATGTGTAAAATCAATTGAAATAATGTCAAAGCGTGCGATTTATCTGCAAAGAACTATGTGAAGGAATAACATCTAGTTCATCGCATGCGGCTATACTATACATCACGAATTTAATAACCATGAATCAAAATTAAATTAATTGTATCAAATTGAAGAGAAGAAATGATTTCGTTGGAGTATCAAAAAGTATATGTGAATATGTGCAATTTGTTAATATTTCAGATTTTAAATATTTGTAAATCTGTATTTTGATTTGAAAAGTAAAAAATTTATTCCGCTCATTATGTCCGAACAAGAAAGCTATATGTAATACATAAACAAATAAACAATTTATGAATATACGTTAAAATTTATCTTTCATTTCTCCTTTGTATAGACGTATTTGGATTTTGTTTAATTTCTCTGAATGATTAATCATTTTGAATTTTATGACAAACTTTTTAGATTGCTTCGATTGGGTTGTTTTAGTGTGTCCGGGTGTATCAACGAGAAATACTTTTCCCATTCGAACTACAACCCGTGCTCTTCTCGATGTGACACAATGCGCTGCTTTTAAAACAAAGTATGCAGAAATTGAGTTGCCACAACAATCAAAATTTATTTTTTCTTCCAAATCCAAATAGCCTAAAGCAGCCTTTTGAAACAAATGAAAACGAAATATATTCCTTTATATTTAACGCAAAAATTCACTCATTCCAACTGTTGTAGACACAGGACATATAATTTTAACTGTGATGCATAATATCTCAGTTGGATTGAGGTTAATGTTTGAAATGGCCAATTTATACAATATCTACTAGAATTTTTTCTTTGTGCTCAATCAATATCTCATTTTATCGATGAATTCAATAATAACAATCATATAAACAAAGAATCTTCGATTTTGTACTGTTTGTGTTTAGCAGGGAGTAAAATAACCGGTACTTCTACCAATTTTTGGATCTTCTGAACGAAAAAGTGCTACTATGAATTGAATATTTATCAATTTTGTTTTCTTCAGAAGCAAATTTCAAAATTTGGCGATGAAGCTGCAAAATGATGGAAAATAAATGTTACCAAATTTTAAATATGTTTCGAATTATTTTTATTGAATTTTAATTTAATTTTATATTTTCAGTAAAAAAAAACAAAATATTGCAAATCAGACTGATTCATAGGAGGTTCACTATCAGGATGTTTGAATTTAAAAATGTTTGTAGTTTTTTAATTTCAAAACTAATATTGACTAAAAGGGCACAAATGTTAGGTATGACAAAGGCAAAAAAAAGCGGACCAAAGATCTTAAATTTCTCAAACGAATCTTTTTTTCAAATCTGTTTTTATTTAAAAGCACAAGAATCCTGAATAACATCAACTCAAAAACTTTAACTACAACAATCAATTCAGTTAATGTGAATGGATTTGGAATTCCAAATAGATTTGCGTCTGTACAAGACAACAACAACAACAACAATCATTTAAAGACCATTATTGCCCTTCAGCGTCTGGTCTATTTTGTAATGGCAGCCCCTTAACAATTCTTCTCCAGCAAACCCTATCGAGAGCCAGGCCTTGAGTTTCCCCATTCCAATCATACCCCCTTTCGCTCAAATCGTTCTTAACCGAATCCAAATATCGCCTCCGCGGTCTACCTCTACCTCTCGGTGTATTCACTTCCGCATTCAAAATTAACTTCGGCAATCGATACTCATTCATACGCTGTACATGTCCAAACCATCTTAATCTCGACTTTCTTGCTACCTCATCAACCGAATCCACATTTAAATCCTCACGCACTTTTTCATTTCTAATTCTATTCTCCCATTGGTCCCTACTAGAGCTGTTCACGAACCGAACTCGGACAGTTCGAGTTCGATAATATTCCTATTTCGATGTTCGTGTTCGTTCGTGTTCGGTTCGAGTTGTTCGAGATAAAAACAATATTGTTCGAGTTCGTTCGTGTTCGATTTAATCTCAATTTCATTGACTTGCACGAGCAGGTTTTGTTAGAATATGACGGGTTTTAATTCCATCTATCGGCCGATTGGTCTGCTGAGTTGATTTGTTCGGTCGTTCAAAGTTCAAATGAACGTTCAATTCAAACATCAATTGAACGACCGAACAAATCAACTCAGCAGATCAATCGGCCGTTAGATGGCGTTTGCTGTCAATTTTTGTACTTCTATTCATTCAACACATGTAACAAAGCCTGCTCGGACTTGCATTTTGTATGAACAACATAAAAGTATTATGCTCATTAACCAATGTGGCATTTGTTGTATGTTTTAATGTATGTGAAGAGCTTTGATTTCAAGACACTGACACCACCTATACGATTTATCAATGTATACTGACTATACCAACGGAAACGGCAAAAAGATACGATTTGTCGTTTGCATTTCGTAATGGTGTATGTGCAATTCAGTGTATATACGATAGAGATCGTTTGCAATGTAACGTCATATGACTTATGCCATCGTACATTAATGTATTTGCCCACGGCATGAAAATCCACTGTATGAACTATCACAATTTTGTTTGATATTCATTTAAATTCACACCATACTCGTAGAGATGGCGTAAGAAACATGAATTTCTTTGCTAAAGCGACTTCGCATTAACGCTTTCTCATTAAGAATAAATTGCTGCAATTTCTGGGATTATTTGCAGCAGTTGATATTGTTCACCCAGCTTCTAAAACACTGTTTATATTATAAACTTTATAATTGCTAAATCTCAAGATGCTGACTTTGGTGGTGGTACAACCAGTATTGTATTATTGGCTGGTGAATTTAAAATATTTGGTGATGTGACCAAACGTTGGATTTTTTGTATTGTGAAGCGTTTTTTGCCTTCATTTTGTGGCAATGGACTACGAACAAAATTTGAACACTTCAAGTTCCAATTTTGGTGTTCGTGTTCGTTCGTGTTCGGTTCGAGTTGTTCGAGATAAAGAAAATATTGTTCGAGTTCGTTCGTGTTCGATTAAATCTCGAACGAACACGAACGAACACGAACAATTCATGTTCGTGAACAGCTCTAGTCCCTACCCGAAATCATACGCAAAACATTCATATCAGCCACTTCCAAACCATGAATTAAATTGTTTTAGTCGACTCAGCTCTCGCTACCATACGTGATAGTTGGTCTGAAGATTGACCCATGAATCATCAACTTCGTTTCTTTACTCAACTCTCGCTTATTGAAAACAAGTGACCTAAGTTGAGCAACAACTTTATTACCATTCACTCTGCGATGTTCAAATTCCTTATCCAGCTTGCCATCTTCAGAAAAGATGCATCCTAGATATTTGAATTGAGACACCTGCTCAAGCACACTCCCATTCAACAGACAATTCACTTGCTTCCGATCTTTCCCAATATGCATAACTTGTGTTTTTGAACTGCTAATGGTCATTCCAAAGCTCGTACAGGCCGCTTCTAAATCGCTAATACTGTTTTGTAGCTCCTGTTCTGAGCCGCCAAACAATACTAGATCATCTGCATATGCAAGGGCAGTGATAATATTTCCCCCCAAAACTACGTTACCCCTCAGATTAGCTGATTTAATCAATTTATCCATATAAATAATAAATAAAAGCGGTGATATTGTACAGCCCTGTCGGAGACCATTTCGCACTTCAAACCATTCACTCAATTCACCATCCACTCTCATAGCGGCTTCATAGCATTTATACAAACTCTTAATTGCCCCCAGAAGAAAACCATACACTCCGTATTCACTCAAAACTGACCACAAATTAGCTCTCGGTATACAATCATACGCTTTTTGTAAATCGAAAAAACATACATACATATCCTTGTTTCTTTCATGGAACTTCTCTATTATTTGTCTCATGCAAAAAATTTGATCTTGACATCCGCGCATCGGTCTGAAGCCTGATTGGTTTTCATCCAAGAGCGATTCGACAATAGCTCTGGTACGTTTTTCTAAAATTGCACTGTAAACTTTTCCGACAACACTCAATAGAGAAATTCCACGATAGTTGTTACAATCTCTGTTGCTACCCTTCTTATGGAGTGGTGAGATAACTGCACCCCCCCCATTCCTTCGGAACAACTGATGAATTCCACGCTAGATTGAACAACCGATGTAACTATCGAATCCCTACTGAACCACTGCAAATTAAATATTCGTTCCTAATCTCATCCACTCCTGCTGCTTTACCCCAGCTTAATTTCCTAACCGCCATCTCTATCTCACCTATGCTTATTTCCTCCGCTTGGATCTCACTCACACTTTCATTCGCACTAACATTCTGATCCACTCCGTTTTCAACATTCAAAAATTCCTCGAAATATTCTCTCCAACGTTTCAATACATTCTTCCTACCAATCACTAGCTCTCCTGCCTTATCTAAAACGGCCCCTGGCGCCTGTTTTTTACCACCATTACGGATGTTCTTAACCTTAGACCAGAAAACTTTATTCCTCTGCTGCCCTGCTTCTTCTAAATCATTGCCGAATTTCACCCATTCACCCTCCTTAGCTGCTTTCACCAACTCTTTCACTACCCTTTTTTGTTCCCTATACGACTCTAAGTCCTCTTCCTTTCTACTTTGCATCCAACGCATCCATCTCACTCTTTTCTCCTTCACCGCTTCCTGCACCTCATCGTTCCACCAATCTGTCTTCTTTTTACCATTCTTACACACATGCATTCCGTAAACTTCCTTTACCGCTCTCAAGATTGCACTCTTAAAACAATCCCATTCTCTATTGATATCAGACACCTCAGTCATATCAACTTGCATAAATTTCTCTTCTAATCTAGCTACATATGCATTCACTACTCTTTCACTCTTCAATTCATTAACTTTCACTCTATTGGTAGGCTTCCGATTTTTACTCGCTACTCCTTTTGGAATACGTAGTTTGCTTGCAAGACACAAACCATAAATTGTAACAACATTTATTAGGTTTGTGTCACTAAATGTTAGCACAAAAAATATGTTTTTGAATGAGAATAAGCCATTTTTAATATACATTTGTGAATGATTGGTTTTATTCCTCATTTTTATCATAAAAATTATTAAATGATTTCAACAGAAGATCTTTCTTAATTTGTAGAATATTTCACTCATTCATTCATTCTGACAGGCCTAATTATTTGGCTGACATATTTATAAAATATGAGGGTAACACTAGAGCGGGATCTGATACTATCAAAGCCACAACAATTTCCATGTACCAAAAAACAAATCCGGTGGATTTTTGACTGATCCATGGTTTCTCTGGATTTCGAGAACAAATTGGCTCGTAACATAAAATTTTACGAACGAACAAACATTGCGTGTTTCCGTTGGTTGATGACACCTCTGTTCTCATAACTTATGAGATTTTTACTATCGTATTAGTATATATTTAGTTGATAATGTGTGAATCCGATAGAATACCCTCCATTATTAACGAAAAATATAATCGGTTTCTATTTTCAATAGTTCGATATTTTTTCAAGTAAAGTGTGGTGAAAAATAATTCGATTGCTTCATTTTTGAAAATCAATTTTCATATAGAGCTAAAAATTCAACCAAATATGTTAGACCAAGAGCCCTAGAACAAATTACTTTTTTTCTGGTGTACGGCAGATTTCCATTGAATTAACATCTTCTCACAATATTCTATCCGTTGTGCATCACTTTTTATATTTTAATTGGGCGAATTGATTTATTCACGGTTTTATTCGCGCTACACCAGAAAGTATACTTTTTTTTTCTCCAATACGGCAGATTTTAGTGTCATTTGATTTGTTTTGATTTATTTAGCTAAGAAATAATAAAATCTGCCGTAGAGAGTGGGCGATTTTATTTGAAAACATTAAAAATAGTATTGAATAATATAATGTCAAAACTCAACGAATGCCAAATGTCAATTCTGTGATGAGTGCGTTCAATACCTTATGAAAAATTACAATATCAATGGAATTTGCTTGCAAATATTTTTAATGTTTTCAAATAAAATCGCCCACTCTCTACGGCAGATTTTATTATTTCTTAGCTAAATAAATCAAAACAAATCAAATGACACTAAAATCTGCCGTATTGGAGAAAAAAAAGTATACTTTCTGGTGTAGCGCGAATAAAACCGTGAATAAATCAATCCGCCCAATTAAAATATAAAAAGTGATGCACAACGGATAGAATATTGTGAGTAGATGTTAATTCAATGGAAATCTGCCGTACACCAGAAAAAAAGTAAATTGTTCTAGGGCTCTTGGTCTATGTGGCACTTTCTGTTGTCACATAAATAGTATCTTTAGCTCCTGAGCCATACCAAAGTGTGCGTAAATTATAACTCAATGTTTTACAATTCTTTTGCACTGAATTTACAATGGCTATTATGAATAAAATTGAAATTAAAAAACTACCTTGAAATTTACATTTTACTTTATTTTTTAAAAAACTTTGAATATTAAGTTTATAATACATTATAATTTAATCCCAATGAGCACAATGGTGATTCTGTAATGTAATTTGTGTGAGAGTATGCATATTGTATCCATATAGTATGCATACTTCCATACAAATTGCATTACAGAATCACCATTGTGCTCATTGCTTCTAGATTAAGTAATTTAACGATTAGCACACATTATTTTGGTATTGAATTCATTATGGTAGATATAGACTTCTGTGAAGATTGTCCGTTACAATTTTTTCATGAAGAGCTGAGCAGCAGTTACACTCCAGTGTGTACTTTTGCTCTTGTATAATGTGTATAAGACAGTCGTAATTTACGACTCGTAAATTACATCGATGTTGATAAATTCATGCTACCTCTGAATTTTGTGTGTAATATTCGCTTGATTTGACGATTATTTTGGCATGAAACGATGAATATTTCGTAAAGCGTATTTTGAAATAATAATAATATAATAATGGCAAATTAATGCCATTTATTGCTAAAAAACTTTCCTGTGAAAATATTAAAGTCGTTTGAACATTAACAACATATGGCATTGACTATCAGCATAAAGTTCTTTTTATACAAAAAGAATTTATTATTCGCTTTCGGGAACTTGTCAAATGTCAGTTGAATACTAGAATATTAGCAAAAATACAAAAGAAAACCAGCAGTATTAGAAAAAAATAGTAGAAATAGGAGAAACTAGTGATTCAATAGAAAAACTAGTAAAATTAGCGTTGGTGTCTCTCCCCTTGGTATTGAGTATCAATTCTAACTCACAGTTAATACTTGTATTAAGTTAAAACTAATTAAGATTAGTCCTAATTCCTATTAATTGTTTTTCCAAATTAATAACATTAATAAGAATGAAAAAAATTCATTTAATGAATTCAAAGCTGTGCAACCAAAATACTACGCGCTGTATCTACGCTATGAAAATTACATAATGTAGCTTAATATTCGCCTTATAATATTTGCATGACATTGCACATCTCTTAATGAATTATTATTATAATTTTTTTTCTCAATTCAAAGGGAAACCTGTGTGTGATTGGGTTGAACTAAGCATCAAATCGAGTGAGGATCAGCAAATCAGACATTGCTACGCATTCTTTTTTGATAAAATCATACTATTACTAGTGTTACGAGAAAATAGGTTCATTGAAGCGCATAATTTATGTGATTATCAAGTTGAGTCATCAGTTAAAAAGAAAAAAATGAGCAATAATAATGGATTCACCATATTGCTAGTCCCAAAAACACAATCGATTGCATACGCATTATATATGAAAACTGAATACGATCGTGATTTGTGGTCAAACCAACTGAAAAAAGCAATGTAATTTATTGTATGCTTGAGTGATTTTTAATAACAAACAACTAACAAAATATTCATATTTCCAATTCAGGGATAATCTTAAACCAATTGGTTGTCGATACACTGATCATAAATTTCAACTGAATTCATTTGAAGTGCCTACAATTTGCCCTAGGGGGAAATGACTCTTGCAAATCTTTTCAAAATTTTAGAGAAATCGAAGCATTTTCACGAATCTTACGAGTCTTACGAATCTTAATTTACATGTGAAGTTGACAAAGAGACTTGCAATTGCGAGCGTATCTATGCGCATCTTTTTAACACATAATCAAATGCGAATCCTTGCGAATCTTTTTTTGCAAATAAATTGGGATTCGCTGCGAGTCATTTCCCCCTAGAATTTGCCATCATTGTTCCAAATTTTTGGAAGGCCTTATTCACCAAGGTTATAAATGTAAAATATGCGATATTGCTGTACACAAAGGATGCATTTCATCGGCAGGAAACTATAATCAAGGAGTTGATGGAAAATCATACTCAGGTTGTGATCATCAATTGTCCAAATTTTATTGGTTTTTTGGGCCAATGTCACGTGATACTACATATTCCAAGTTAATTCATCGTAAAGTAGGAACATATTTGTAACGCATTCGGCCGCAAGGTACATCAAATTCAAATGAAACTGTATATGCTCTTAGTCTGAAGTAAGTGTCAATAATAGATGTTCTTTATACAAATTTATGCTTTTTCGAATAACTTAGAATTAAGCTTCGATGAAAGATATGCATTAGAAATACAAAAAAGAATTTATAAATTCGAAATACATTTATAGAACTGACGAGCATTTGATACATCACATAAAAATCAAACAAAAAATTTCAAGAAAATGATACATTTTTCAATTTATCCGCAAAAAGAGATTTCAAAAATATAATTAAACTGATTTCGTTTTATGAGCAAAACAAATTGTGTGACAATTTTGAAAGGTAATTATCAATCAAATCAGACTAAAATTTATTTTTAAGCTTTTAAGCCTGATATTAAATGTGCATATTTTAGATTGAATCAATTCTTAGCGTGGCCATTCCGAGAGGTGGTCGCAATTGCATTACATAATTTCAAACCAAAAGAGCCAAACCAGATACCATTACGCAAAGGTTGTAAAGTGCTCAGTATTGGTTAAGAGGGAGTCAACAAAGGGTGGTGGCGTGGAAAAATCATGGGACTGGTAAAAAGTAATAAGAGAAAAAAAGACTTAAAATATATTCAAAATATATGGAACAAAAGAAAATTATAAAAAATATATATTTCGATACGAAATTTTGGTATTTCAAGGTTGGATTTTTTCCAAAGGATTACGTTGGAGAGTATCCTCAATCATTTCAATACGTATAATGTCTCAAAAATGCTAATGAAGAAATCAATATCAAAACAAAAGTGGGAAGATGAAACATTTTATTCACATCATCTGGTCTTAAATCAATTATCGCACAAAGCGGAAAATTCAAACAGTATATGTAAACTAAGAAATAAAACAATAACATGGATTTCCTTCCAATTTTTTTTCTGTTTTTTCAAAGGTTTTCCCCTTATGGTTTTTGGTCAAATTTTTCTGATTTTTTTTACACATTTCAAAAACCAAATTTGGATTATTCATGCAGGTGTTCTCAATATGACTAAAAATTAAGCCAAATACAAAACTAGGTCGATTAGATAATCTTAGATTTGGACAGCTACATTTTTCCCTCAAACATTTTGCATATTCAGACCCTCCAAAATTGTTCAATAATAAACATATAAATTTTTCTTTTGTTTGAATTTTTATAATTTCAAAAATGTTTAAATATTCATTTTATTAGGCAAATACCAAATACTCTAATGTAACAAGAAATAAAATAAACTAAGCTATCATTCAGTTTAAATGTATTTTGTTTGGCTCTGAAATTCGCTGCAAGCAAATATCTCGATTGAACGTGTGGTGAATACAAGACTCGAACCATAAAATGTAGTTGACAGGTTTGAGCTGTTCAACTTGTGCAAAAAGGTAAAGCTTTTTCAAATATTCGAAATTTCATTATTCCTAAATGAGATGATGTTTTGATTCTTTTCATCACTTTTGAGCATTATATAAACGAGTGTACATTCCATTCAATGTAATTAATTCATTATGTGAGCCGGATTCAATGATTTTTCCATTTTGAACAACGCAAATGATGTCAGCATTCTGTATTGTACTTAATCGATGTGCAATGGTTATGCATGTTCGACCTGATCGAGCTGAGTCTAATGCTTGTTGAACAATCTACAAAAAAGTTAATTAGTGCGTTTACGTAAAATATTTTTCAATAAAAGTAAAAAAAGAATTATTTCCATTAAATTGCTACGTACTTTTTCGCTATGCAAATCTAGCGCAGAGGTTGCTTCATCTAACAAAAGAATGCGTGGATTTCGGATTAAAGCACGAGCAATAGCAATACGCTGTTTCTGTCCACCTGAAATCTGAGTTGCTCTGCTACCAACATTCGTATCATAGCCCTTGAATCAAATGTATTTCTCAATAAAAATTATTGCTCCCAATAGATTAAATACAAAAGTTACCTCGGGCAATTGAATTATAAAATTGTGAGCATTTGCAATTTTTGCCGCATCTATAATTTCATCCATCGTGACTTTTCTACTATTATCGCCGTATGCAATATTCTCGGCAATTGTTCGATCAAATAAAGTCGGTTCTTGTGATACAATGCTAAGTTTTAACCGTAAATCTTTCAATGTAATATCACTTGATATCTCGTCTAGACCAATATGAATCCGGCCTTGTTCTGAATCATAAAGTCTCTGTAATAACTGAATGCATGTTGATTTACCACAACCTACACATTTCACACAAATCGAATTGTATTTGATACATCAAAATGTATTGCGAAAACATATTTCAAGATTATTTTGAAATTAAAACTTACCCGATGGTCCAACTAAAGCTACAGACTTTCCTTCCAAAATATCCAAGTTGAATCCATTTAAGACTTGAACATTTGGTCTAGATGGATAACGGAAATCTAGTCGTTGAAATTTGATATCATTGCATTTATCTGCTTTTCGGCTTTTGTTTGAAATATTTGGTGAGTCAATCATCGGTTTTCGGTCGATAATTTTAAAAAGGCGATGAGCTGCAGTGAATGCTGTTGTAATTGTTGGCGCAAAAACTAATGTTTGGCTCATAACAATTACACCGTATAATAAAGCTTCACAGACTCTAAAAAATGGACATTATAGTCTTAAAAATTCGTCTTTTTACTCTCAATATATAATATTATACCTTATGATATATTTATAATGCATTTCGTTGTGTGATATCATGTAGCCACCATAAGCAAGTGCAACGCCATAGGCCATTCCTGAAATAACGATGAGTAATTTTGAAAAATGCTGTTTTGCAACATTTCAAATGTTTTATTCACCTGGAATTACTTGTGTTATTGAGTTCAATAATCCACGCCATATTATTTTCTTACGTGAGATTCGCTGAACATGTTCCATCTCGCCAGTAAAACGTAATATAGTCGATTTCTCTTGTCCTGAAAACATTTTAAAATTTCACATAATTTCTTCTTTTCTGAAAAATGAGAAAAAAGCTATTATTATTACTCAGGCTAGCAACAGTTCTGATATTTGTAATTGCTTCAGTTGCTGTTTTCATTCCAATTGCTATGGCGTCCTTCTCTAATATTTCAGAGCTTGACAAATTTCTGGAAAGAAATTAAGATGCGAGTCACTTTTCGGTTTCTTAAAAATCCCAATTATTGCTAAAGTGATTGTGTGAATTAATTGGAATGTGAATTTTTTTTCCAATTTTTACCTTGCTTCCATCAAAACAATAACAACCATTAAGAAGAAAGCACTTAAGCATACTATAGACAATTTGATGGATGTTGAGAATGCAATAATAATGCCAAGTACAATTGTGCTTGTTGACTGCAACAGTACGCTTAGCGGGAAACCAACCGCCTGATTGCGAGTGATAAAAATAATTATACGGAAATGACAATAATATCATAATTCAAAATCATACAGTTTGTACGTTTGCTGCGTCTCCACTCAAGTGTGATGCCAGAATTCCAACAGAATGTTCTTCTTCGTCAAACCAACCGCATTCTTGACGAAGCATCGCTGCAAATGTCATTAAACTGCAAAATTCAAATTAACTGAATATTTTTGTTTTCGCGAAAATTCGATTTTGTTCAAATTTTTATACCGAACACGTTGAGTTAATCTTGCTCCGGCTCTAGCTAAAAGAAGAGTTTGTGAAATTGCCATAAAAAACATCAAAACACCGAGTGCCAAAAATATTAAACATAGGGAAAGAAGTTTTTCCAACGCTTCATCTCGATTAGGAATCGACAATGTCTACCATAATGAAATGGAAAATTTATAATTTTTTAAGAAAAAATCTTGAAAAAATTTACTTCTCAACATACCGCATACACTTCTGAAAAAACGATCGAGAAAAGTGGAAGCGAAAATCCTAATACAATTGATGAAGAAACAGCTATAGTCAAAATAATCCAGTCTGGCTTGAGGAGTGTCAAAATACGTTTAAAACTTTTCCAATATTGTACCGAGTCTTTTTCTTGATTTTGTTCCTCTTCAATAACTTCTGACGAAAATTCATGATACCCAATATGATGCTTAACTTCAGAATGTTGTGTTTGTAAATCATTTACACTTGAGCTTGCCTCATTTTCAGTTACTTCAATTTCAGGATGTGATGATTTAACCATTTCATAATAGCGCCCCTTCATTGCAATTAATTCGCTATAAGTGCCATCTTCGACAACTTGACCTCGATCAATGAATACAATACGATCGGCATTTTTTATGGCAGACATTCGATGTGAGACAACAAGGGTCGTTCGTCCCTCGCTTGCCATATCTAACGTTTTTTGTACATATTTCTCTGAGTGGTAATCCAAAGCAGAAGTTGCCTCATCCAAAAGCAATATTTTTGGGTTTTGAACAAGAGCACGTGCGATCGCTATACGTTGTCTTTGTCCTCCTGAAAATTGCGATCCACCTTCAGTTACCATAGTATTATATCCTTGCGGTAAACGGGCTATGAAATCATGTGCACCGGACATTTGAGCAGCATCAACAACTTGTTGATCCGTTGCACTGGGATTTCCATATCGAATGTTTTCACCGATTGTCATTGAAAAAAGAACAGGCTCTTGTGAGACAATCGCAATAGATGTCCGTAATGAATTGATATTCAATGAACGAATGTCATGGTTATCAATGAGTATGGCACCTCTGTCTGGATCATAGAATCTTTGCAAAAGATGCAAACATGTGGATTTACCATTACCAGAATTACCAACGAGCGCAACTGTTTGACCAGCTTCGACTTTCAAACTTAGTCCATTTAAAATCTAAAACAGTGAAAACATCATGTATTGAAGTGATTAAAATTAACGGAAAATGTCTAAATAGCCTACCGGAACATCGGGACGAGATGGATAGCTGAAGAAAGTATTTTTGAACTCAATGTTTCCTTTGATTGATTTTAAATCCAGCATTTCACCTTGACTATCCATTGAATCGATTTTTGATTTTAAATCGATAACTTCAAAGATTGATTTGGCCGATCCACGTGCAGCCGCAAATATGTCCTGATATGGCGTAAGTCGAGACAAATTATCTGCACACGTAAGTAAACTAAGAAATACCTAAACAAAACAATTAAATCATTTTAAAATAAAGTCAATAAATGGAACAATAAACTCAATGTGTCATTTATCTCACAATTATCAAAACAGCTGTTGTGTATGTTTTATTATCCTTATCTCGATCGTTGAGAACCCATTGTACCCCAAACCAGAATGACAATGCACAACTTGCAAAATATAAAAGACGTGTAATAGCATCTCCAAAACAAGCAAATAAACCTTTCTTTTTTGCCGCATTTTCAGCTGGTAATAAATATTTTCTGTATCTTTCCACCTCAAGCCTTTCACCTCCGAATGCAAAAACTGTTCGAATTCCACTTAGTACTTCTTCAACAATATTGGCTGCACGTGCATATGCATTAAGTTCTTTTGTTGTTGACATTGCCTGAACCTGTTGAACAAATTTTACATTCAATCACATTTATTGTCAAATAATATGTGGCTTTTTTAATTTACCTTGGCAATAATGAAATTCACAATGCATAATATTGGTAAATAAGATATTACAATCAATGTCAACTCCCAACCATACAGGAACGACATAATTATACAAATGATAAATCCAAAAATTAAATTCAGAAAATGCGAAACTTGTTCTGATATTCCACTTTTTATCTTTTCGATGTCCCTATTCAATTGAAAATGTAGTTAGATTCTGATCAACTTGCATTAAAAAAGTATTTATAAACTTACTCCGCAAGTCTAACTGTGAAATTGGTTTTTGATTTTTCTATATCATACCAGCCAATATTTTGTCGCATGAGTGATGTAAAATATGCGATTCGAATTTTAGTTACTTGAGATATTGCTGCTTGATTGAAGCAATCAACGCATATTATTCCAGCGATTAATTGAACGACTGAAATGATTACCGATGCGGTGAAAAATGCAATTGAATCATTTATGATTTCCTCGTTGTTTATTTCCTCAGATACATTAGTCCTTCCAATTGAAAATTATTTATTGATAAATTCATTCAAATTCTCTTTATGAAAAATGAATTTTTAAAAAAATGTTCATACAGTATTTTTCCGCCACCGAATAATTGTAGAACGATGGTTGGTGTACTAGTGCCGATACCATAAGTTCGATCAACGAATAATGTTGTAATTTCACCATAAATAAGTATTAGAAATGGAAATGCACATGATTTTATCAAAGTAAAAAATAATCCAAGCAATAGTAAAATGATGTCCCATCCTGATGCAAATCGATACTAAAATTTCATGAAAAAAAATACACTTTTTCGAATTGTTCAAAAATAATTAAATATGTATGGATACCAATGATAAATAGCTCAATGTATTTGAAGAGTTTTCATCTACATCACGTTTTGCGTTGTTAGAAACTTTTATGTTCCTACATGTGAATTTATGATAAATTAATTCAAATTAAGAAAAGAAAAAAAAAAACAATTAGGAATTGTTGATTTTTCGCGTGACTACTCAAATCAAATACAATGTCTTACATTTTTGTTCAATTTCGAATTGCGATATAGTGCGGAGACATCAATTCTATTCAAGCTCTGTTTCTATCAATAAAAAAAAAAACTCAACTTTAAATGCTAAACTATACGATTGTTTTCACAGTCAAATATTGTACGTTTGATATATTCTAAGTTCTTCACTGAACTGTTGTGATTGTGTATCAATCACAGCTATTTAAAGTCTGTCGAAGATACGCTAATTATCTTAAACACTTGACGCAATTTTGATTAGAAATTTGAAATAAAAGCAATAATTTTTATTATTATTGAGCATGTAAATTGCACACATTTCGTGGTTTATTTTTGGTAATTTGTTTCTTGATGTTCAAGCACTGCGCATTTTTATCAAATAACTCTAATTACATTGATTTTGATCAGTCTAGATATTATCGTGATAAAATCTTTTAGCTTTTTCGAAATTTCCTTTACATTGTTTTCAATTTATATTTTGAAAAATTCCCATTACGTAACTAGATTTGGGTAATGTTTATGACAAAACACATTTTTACGAAATATATTGCATTTATTATAGTATTAATTATAATACATATATCATTTGAGATAAGATAGAGTATTCTTTCTATTGGTTTTACCTGGTTATACATTAATAAAACAATATTTCGACCAAACGTGAATTTAGTTAAATATTTTGTGAGAATACATTTCTTTGGACAGTCAAGAAATCAATGCATTGTAATGAAACTGATAAATTTCATTCTCCAGGTTTTTACCATAAAATTCAATGAGTATGAAGTATATTCTTCTATTTTTAAAAGCGAACACCAATTGTCTGACAAATAAAATCAGACTCAATATTTGTTTGATTGTCAATTGGTTAAGTGATAACAAACAATGATAATTAATTATCAATCAAATTTTATGATACTTGAGTATAAGTTATATTGAGGCAGAAGTATAACTTCTTATATTGTTTTGAATAAATATTCTTATGTGTGTAAAACATTCCAACTTATTTAGCTCTATATGAAAATTTATTTTTAAAAATTGAGCTTTTGAATTGCTTGCCCTTTTTTTTGTTATTTTTTCTCACCCATTTCTAAGAAATTTTGAACTTAACGCTTTTCACTGTTAAAAATAGAAACCGATTATATTTTTCGTTACTAATGGGAGGTATTCTGTCAGCTTACGATTTACCTATTAGCCATATATGATAAAAAAAATATATTAATTATGTGATTAAATATTGTTTATCAATTTTGTTTTAACATTCAATGGATGAAGTAATGAAACAAAAAAAGTACCGTCATTCTGTATTTAATGAAACAATATACTTTTAATAATTGAGAAAAACAAATTATTACAATATAATTTCAAGAAGAAAAAATTTCATATAGAGAGATTTATGGTTTGTCTTAACATAAATCAAATATAAATAAAATTTGTAATAGCTTCCGATGCGAATTTCGCATATTTTGTTCTTCTTTAAATATTGACACTAATAATTTGTACAAGTAAATTTCACACATTTGTAATAGAAATAAACAATTTCTAGATAGCTTTTCTAACAAATATTCGTCAAATATTCATCTTGTGATTCCCTTAGATCGATGTATTTGTTCACTAAGAATCAGGCTATATCATTAATACAATTTTTATGTGTATAATAACAATACCGAATGTGGGAAAAATTGATCATATATACACCACACAAAACGAAACTTATTTGCTTATAACAATTACACTATAAATCACAATTTTGCACAAAGTTGAAATAGTAAAACATACGTTAAAATTAAACCACATCAAATGGTTATCTTGGTTTGATATGAATGGCCAGTTCGAGAAATGATCCTCGCCTACCGCTATTCTCTTTTGTTGCGTTCAAAAAACATACTTGAGAATAAATGTTATTGATAGCCTTAATGTGAATTACAATGAATAATTCGAATTGAATAAAATCACGAAAAAAACATCACAAAAAACAACTTCCGTATAGCAAGTTAATTCAGGTTCAATCATATCTAATATTGATATAAATCGCTATGATTTTTATTTAAGAAAATTAAAATATACGGAACTAATTTGTGTTTGCTTTTAATCATTGATAAAACGATGTATATTAAATCAGTCAATCGATAGTTAAGATTTATGTTTTCAACGTATAAATATGAATAATCTGTAGAGTGGCTGAATGAGTTTGTTTGCATAGTTCTCCTTCTCCGCTTTGTGCGAATTTTCTTCTATCCAATACCATTGTCTATTTTTTATGTATATGCATCGGTTGTATAAAAGACAGTAGATATTTCGAAGACTGTAATGAATTGATATCTTCCATCGATTCAAAAAGAAAACGCGCTACAAAAAAATGTGAATATGCTATTCAATATATGTAAAATATTTGTGAATTAATAATAAATTTCATGACATAACAAACAATATTGCTTGAGCAAATGAATGTGTTGCTATTTAATATGCTTGATTAAAGTTGATCATTAATAATGTTCTATATCATGAACATAAACACAGCAATGTCACATGTGAGCATCACGAGATCAGTTGTTTGACATCGGGCGATAGCACATTAAGTATATTTTGAGTGTAGACAAAAATCGATGCGTCAAAATCCTTCAAATTGTGTTTCGGCCTTCAAAATGGATAGAAATCTTGTTTATACATTTTATGAAATTCTATCTCTTTCCTAATTTCACTTTCAAGCGCCTTTGACTGTGCGGAAAAAGAGCATTTGTATATGTACTTCAATAATGGCTTTTTAATTAATCTATTTGATTAATTATGATAATAATTTTCAATAATTAAAAGGATTATAATTACAGTTAACTTCATGAAAGGTTAAATTTTATTACATCCACGCACTTCTATTTCAGTTAATAATAACATGTGGAAGGATTAACTAGACTAAAATTAATAATATTTTCAAAAGATTCGTTAAGTATGTCAAATTCTAAGAGACGTGAATGTGCGGATACTCCTCCGTTGTTAATGACACCATCAAGTAGATCATCTGAATTGACGATTTCATCAGTTGAAAAGAGAAAATCGCCAATAAACTTTTTTGATTGTGTAAAACCAGTGTACGATACGTCTAAAAAATTCGGCCTCATGTCATTTTCCATAAAGTATACATCAAATGGAGAAATGGAAAGTAGCAATATTACTTTCATGGATATTTTGTGGTTTACAATATCAATATTACTCACCTTAACAGCGGCAATTTTGACCACAATATATTTAGTACCCATCAGTATGGAAGATTCACAAACTACAGTTTTAGTTCGTGCAAAAAATTCACTACTGACAGCTGCTGTACTTTTGTGTCTAATTTCATCGGTGATAAACATATTGAAACGCAAACGCTTATTTGATATTGTGAAAATGATCAATGCATTTGACAGAGAGGTGAAATATTGTTATATTTTTTAAAGGAAAACGAATTTCAAGTTTTATTTTATTGTCATTAGATGAGCACATTTGCAGTTTATTTTGATTATCAAAAGGATAAAAAATTCGTCGAAATATTTCTTAAATCCACATCTATTATCGCATGGCTGGCTACGGTTTATATATATTATAGCTATCCCAAATCATTAGAAAACCAATCAATTTTTAACTTAATTGTTGATATTTTTGCAAATGTAATAGCATTCGGGCAAACTGCTGTACTATTTAAACAATACATATTGCTTTTGTTGTGCTTAAATTCCCGTTTTCGATCGATTAATGCTCTGATTAGGTATTGAACAATCGAGTGATTCAAATTTTGGTTCTGTTTTATTATTATTTTATGGTTTTGTTCATAGAAAACATTTTTCTAAGCTTGGAAATAATGTGCAAATAATCGATGCAAACACAATGGACCCAAGTTATTTCATAAAATCAATGTGTCGCTTACAAGATTCACTTTGTACAATTATGGATAATATCAATGTTTGCTATTCCACTCAGGTTTGCTAAACTATTAAATATTGCTATTTAATGTATTTTATACAAAGAAAAATGTCCAATCCACAGATCATGATTAATTTGGGACTATGTTTATTGTATAGTGTGTTATCCTTTTATATATTTTATCGAAATTTTACCGTGGACAATGACGCAATACAACATTTAACAAATATAAGCATTTGGGCTTTCATTTTTTACGGTTTCTACAGCGTATTAACTATCAATACTGCCAGCGCTCTTATGTTTGAGGTTATTTTAGGTTATTTTAATAATAAAATCATGAATTATTTGTTGTAATTTCTATAGGGAAAAGCGACATCAGCAATTATACATAAAATTATGAACAGAAACGAAAACGATCGATTGAAAAAATATGTAAGAACGAAAAAGGTGGATTTATGATACATATTAACAGGCATTTTTCTTTGTAGCTTTTTCAATTTTCGCACCAGTTACAACACCGTACTCCAGTAGTAACTTGTCGTTTTTTTACGGTTGATTGGAACATTTTATATTCAGTATTGTTGTCATACTGTTTACAAAAAAAATATATTTTTACATTATTCTTTTATTTTTCAGATTATTGGAACTGTAACGACGTATCTAATTACACTTATTCAGTTTGATTCACCATCAAAGGGAAAAAATACTAACACGACTTCGATGGAATCGAAAATTAATTAAACATATTAATTAATGACAGCTGATGCATATAACAATCTGGATTGAGTTGAAAAGAATTCAGATAAATTAAAAATGATAAAACATTTGATTAGAGAGAAAATGCATAGTTGATTACTTGGAATGGCTTTTATTAGTCTTCTTATCAATGAAAAAATTACTTTGAATTTTCAACAGGTCTAGTTTTGTTAAAGAATCAAATTAATATGGAGCGATTCATGAACTAAAATTAAGTAAAATCTAATAGCAAATATATGTTTGTACGAAAACAGAATTTTACGTAATTTTACAAATTAATTGACAAAGAAATAAATTTAAAATAATAATTTGTTCCAATATGAATATTTATGAAATTTTTGAACATCCAATGGAAAGGCTACAGTATATACACAGAAAATGAGGTTATGGTTTGACAGTGCAAAGTGTTGAGTTTTGTTGAAACTGAACAAATGTTGAGAAATTCTCAACATGTATTTTTCATATAAAATGGCAACACTGTGACCATTTGTATGAAAAATACTTGTTGAGAATTTCTCAACATTTGTTTAGTTTCAACAAAACCCAACACTTTGCACTGTCGAACCATAACCTCATTTTCTGTGTGTACATATATCACTTTTAAATCACAACTTCGGCCTTCTGCCTGGCCATGGACGTCAATCAAAAAATGGACAATTATGAAATATTATATAAAAGAATGTAAAATCTAATTGTAATGACAGTTGAATAGTAATCCTACATACATGCGATGCCGCATTGTATGTTCAATATTAGTAGTTTTGTGCACAATGGTAACTATGTATGTACCCGAAGAGCTATTTCTAATCAAAACCTATGAATAAACATCAAAATCACATAAATAAACATACTGACCCCTGAAACCTTATAAATCCAAAATTTGATACGGAATATGGTGTTTTAAAGAAAAGTCCCTTTAGTTATGCAACCTGTGAGTTCTGTTTAGTTCAGAGATTTTCAAGTTTTTATCAATAAGAAGCGCTCTTCATGTGTGTTTTTTTTTTGTTTTTTTGTTTTTTGGGAGCTGCATTAATAACCGAATATGGATCTCAATAATATCCCCATCACACATTCCAACAAGTTTTTCTACAATATCTTCTTCAATTAAATCAATGATCTCTACAATTCAATGCCTTGCTACAGCTTACGATTTTTTAAACGGAGCAATGTTTTTCTTTGCTGTATTTTTGACAATATAATTAGGTTCAATATTTAGTCTGACTAAATAGTTATAGAAAAAGAGGATTTATTCGTTTTTAAGTATATAGAATAGAACAGAAATGAAAATGATCAGTATGTCTCAAGTTTAGCCAAGCTGGAAACTTGATTCATATTTTAGCCCAACTATCATACCTTATATGAGTTCAATCAAAACTATTCCGATTATTTATCTACTAGTCATATATATCATACGGATTTTCCAAGGACAACGATTATAATCCTCAAAGATTGTAATCGTTCAACTAAAAATTGTGATGAGATCGTTGACGAATTAAAATTGAATTTGGAATGAAATTGTTCAACGATATCACCAAACCGTTCCAAGATCTTACTGAATCGTATAAACAATTTTTCCTTAGTTTTTCATTTAAATATATAAATTTGAAAATTGAATAATTTATAATTAATCATTACCGTCTTGCTTAAAAAAATTCATTCGAAAATAAAATAGCAATTCGACAATTATTCCATGAGATCGTTGAACGATTCAAGATATAAAACTGTCGAACGATTAAAAATCTTCAATTCAATCGTGAAACGATTTAAAAAAATCGTCGAACGGTTACAATCTACCTTGGAAAATCCACCTTTAAGGTACTATGATTCAAAATCCCGAAAAAAATCTCAAAAAAAAAATATCCGAACGACAAAATACCGAAATATTCACATAATTTTCATTCTTAGGGATGTTGGTCTTTTTTTGGACAATTATGTACATGATTGTTCTGACTTATTATTTAATTTCTTACACCGTAATTGCCTCCTTTGTTTTACTGTTGTTGTTTGCTTTATTTATTCTAAGATGCATCGAGCACTTAGCCTTTACCGAACAACATTTTTATATGTTTGCGGATAATACATTTTGGTCGATTTGTCCAAGCAGAATTGATCCCAGTATAGCGTAGAAACTATCACCACCTAGTGTTCGAGAATTCACTATGAAATGTTTTCTTACAAATATAACACTCAAACATTTTTTTTTTCAATTTTCTTTATATTTTCTTGTCTTTTTGCAATATTTATTCAAATATAATTATTTGCTCGTTTGTGTTTTTTTTCAAACGAATTAAATACAACAAAACAGAAGATGTAAAGAATGTAAACAATACTGAAATGACACTGTCAGTAGTATGAAGTTGTTTGCCCCAATGATTATCATTATACAATGAAGCTCATGTTTTTAATTTATGATATTTTTCAATATCTTCGATCCAGAGATGGCGTTAATAGTTTCGTTTTCTGTCATTGCTATATATAATACCAGAGATAAAACAGCAATGTCTTTTCAGTGCGAGCGGATCAAGGCTGCAGCCAACAACGTACACACATAGAAATAACTGTCAGTGTTTATGTATTAGTGATTCTTATTTGTGAATCTGAAACAGAATTCTTTTCACCACTACAAAAATTCTTTTTCGTGAAAACGAATTTTGGTTATGTTGTGTCAAATATATATGGGTGACAGTTCAGATATAAAATTACGTGCTGATTTTTTACACAACATAACCAAAATTCGTTTTCACGAAAAAGAATTTTTGTAGTGGTGAAAAGAATTCTGTTTCAGATTCACAAATAAGAATCACTAATACATAAACACTGACAGTTATTTCTATGTGTGTATTGTGCGCATTCAAATACGCACGCGCGTATCAATGTTGCAGTCAACAACGTATTGCCTTTTGGTCAAAAATCATCAATACCGTAGTCAACTGACACCGGTTTACTCATTGATATGTAAAGTCAACGAAATTGCGTTAATTTACATTGACACCATCTCTGTATAATACTAACTGGATTTATATATTTATTTATTACGAAACCTAAATTTATGTCAATACGTGTCCACGAGCAAGCTGTGAGAGCAGGCACCTGGAGCTGTGTTGAATAAGTCGGGAGAATTAGTGATCGGTAGAAAAAATGTTCTGAATAGTTGGAGAGGTGGTGCAGTTATCTCTCCTCTTCATAAAAAGGAAAACAATAGGGACTGCAACAACTACCGTAGAATTTCTTTATTGAGCGTTGTCGGAAAAGTTTATAGTGCAATCTTAGAAAAACGTACTAGAACTATTGTCGAATCGCTCTTGGACGAAAACCAATCGGGTTTCAGACCGATGCGCAGATGTCAAGATCAAATTTTTTGCATGAGACAAATAATAGAGAAGTTCCGTGAGAGAAACAAGGATATGTATGTATGTTTTGTCGATTTACAAAAAGCGTATGATTGTATACCGAGAGCTAAGCTTTGATCAGTGCTGGGTGAATATGGACTAAATGGTTCATTATTGAGTGCAATTAAGAGTTTGGATAAATGTTGTGAAGCGACTGTGAGAGTGGACGGAGAGTTGAGTGAATGGTTTGAGGTCCAAAATGGTCTTCGATAGTGCTGTACCATTTCATCGCTTTTATTTATTATTTATATGGATAAATTGATTAAATCAGCTACGTTGAGGGGTAACGTAGTTTTGGGGGGAAATATTATCTCTGCTCTTTCATATGCGGATGACCTAGTGTTGTTTTGCGGCTCAGAACAGGAGCTACAAAACAGCATTAGCGATCTAGAAGCGGCTTGTACAAACTTTGGAATGACCATTAGCCATGGGGCGAGTCACGATCACTAGCACTAGAAAAATTAGCGAAAAACTAGCGAAAAATTCTAGTGCGTGAAGTTAGCTGTCAATAATTTTTCTCGTCATAAATTCATTGAAAAGCGTACAATACAATTTGTATTTTACTTGTTATAATTTATTATTATTGACTTTTTTCTTCATTTTTTTAAAAAAATAAAATTTAAATATTTTATATAATTTCTTAAAATATTAATAAATTCTAAAAAGTAAAATAGAAATTTTATCAACTTTCAATGAATTCATAATGATAAAAACCATTGAGAGCTAACATCACGCACTAGAAAGACTAGCAATACTAGCTGAAAACTAGATGCACTGGAATTTCGTGAATGACCCCATGCCATTAGCAGCTCAAAAACCAGGCACTAAGAGCAAAATTGATTTTACACTAATTTACACTAACAACAAGTGTCAACACAAAAAAATTCGCCATCTAATGACTGGTTACAGAACTATAATGCTGCTACGTACAAAGTAATGTTTGTGTATTTGTCTCATTCACACTCATAGGTTGTATAGAAAGTTCTACATCAAGTCACTAGATGGACGTTTTCTTACGATGTAACATTATTCATAGGTCTTGTCAAAAACACAGGTCATGCATATAGGGAAAATTGTATGTTGAATGGGGGTATTCTTGAACAGATGTCTCAATTGAAATATCTAGGTTGCATCATCTCTGAAGATGGCAATCTGGATAAGGAGTTTGAACATCGGAGAGTAATAAAGTTATTGCACAATTTAGTTCACATGTTTTCAACAAACGAGAGTTGAGTAAGAATACGGAGTTGATAATTACACTGTGCAACACGATTTTATACCCAAGAAAACGACATATAGGGATTAAAAGGTATTGGTCCCAATAGTCACCAGCCACGAGCTTTTCCCCGATAGTCTTCGTGGGAAATTTTTAATGAGCTGATGATTTTTCAAAATTGTGCGTCTTTCAAACGCTTCATATTACTATATTTATTTGCAATTTTTCGATTTTTTTTCTGTTGGAAACTTACAATGAGGCATTAATAGAGGCATCAACAACATTTTTGTATAATATTTTTGAAAATTATTATTATTATTATTACTATTATTTCAAGATAATCTTCAAATCAATACGACTCAATGATAAAAACAACAAAGTTTGCGTTCTTAAGCGCTTTTTATTCAAGTTGAGCGACAAAAAAGAACAAAATGTGCAAGTAATTGGAATTAAAATCATACATTTATTGTCTTTTGTTCACATCACGAGCTCGTCATCACTGATTTCTTCGTATAGCTTCCAACACAAATCCGACATCAAAGAATCTAGCCATTTGCCTCTATACCAACTTTCCAAAGGGGCAGCAATTTGGTGTAATTTTTCCCCGTGTTCCGTCAGATCCAGTGGGTACTTGTTTCTGGAATTGCTCGATGTGACGCATTTTTCAAAATTTTCTGCACGCCATATTTCAAGACAACCATGAATAACCTTTTTGATACATATCCAGGTAATCCTTTCTTTTTTTAAGAGATTATTCTGAAACTCAGTATCTTTTTCCAGTTTTCGAATATCTGGTCCTGTTAAAACACCTATTGAGTAACTATACATAGTTTTTAGTAGTCATGTAAATTGTTCCCTTGGTAATCGTGTTTTATACCTGCTTTAATTTTGGCTACGCTTAATTTTGGGAATGCATCTCTTAAGCGTTTAAAAGCAGCCAGATCTGGGTCTAAGACCTTTAAAGAATTTTTAACAATTCCCAATTAAATGTGCAACGGTGGTAGTAAAATTTTATCCGTTTCAACAAGCGGTTCATTGATCAAGTTGTGCCCCGTAGTTTTTTCTTTTGCTCACATTTCCCAGTCCACTTTTTGATATTGGTTTCCGTCGTAATGCGTATTCACTACATAATAATGTAGTGACCTAATGCAACATGAATCGTCATTAAAATAAAACGTCTTTCATTTTTCATAAAAAAAAAAAATTAAATATCAAACCTTTAAATCGGTACAAATTCTCTTCATATTTAATAGCTTGTAGAATATGTTTCAGACTGTCGTATGTTTGCTTGATATTTGTACTCAGAGCAATAGGTACGGCGTTTTTTGTGTTGTCAACGTAAAGTAAGACTGCTTTTAATGTCGATTTGGATGCGTCAATAAAAAGACGCCAGTCTTCTGGTGCATAAACAATGCTCATGGCTTCCATAAGGCCACCAATATTTTTGCAATACGCAAAATCGTTCTCTTCATTGCCAGAATTTCGGATTTTCTTTGGGACAATTTAATTTCTCGAACTATCGAATCCACAAGCGGATTCTACAAAGAAGAAGGAATATCAATAAAAACTAAACACAACGCCATCTGTTGGTATTACGTAAATTTTGTTGAATTTTCTGATACGTTTCTATTCTCTCAACAACATACGAATTTTCAAGATGGCTGACTATTGTATTTAAGTCATGCATTTAATAGAACTAAGTTCATTAACAGAAGTAAAAACAGATGGCGTGGACTGGTGGCATACTCTAATAATAGTCAAAATTAATATTTCTGTGAAGTCCCATTGCGAATCCAAGCGCTTTTGTGTGAACTCAAGATGATTACATTGCCCGCTCATTGCTTAAGATGGTTGGTACAAATCGAACTGAGAATTTTCTAATTCAGTTGCAAATGACACCGACATGTCTTCTTGATTTGGGGTCGGTGCGAGTGGAACGGGAATATTATCACCATGATTCAATGGCGGTTACATTGATGGAACATATTTATATATGTGTTTTAATCGTGAATATCTATTAAGAATTCTCACTGAATGTTTCTCTGGTCCAAATACAAGGGACACCAAAAGGCATTTTCTCTCGCTTACCGTTTGTCCATTCACGCAAATATACATCACAGGTTGTGCAAACGTATGATGGCACCCATTCTTTATATCTGATCAATTCTCTATTGAAATATTGTTGATATCTATCAATAAATTCGTCAGACAATGGTTTTTCACTCGAAGGAATACAGAATTTTCCGCATGTAAAGCAGAATAAATCAAAATTACAAGATTTATCACCCATAGTTGACGAAATGAAAAAAAAATTGGAACGGTTTTGTTCACCTTGAGTTACACTGATAATAAGATTTGTTTAAATACACCTGTTGATTTATTTTGTTTTCACTAATTTGACATTTCTTTCCAAAAAATGTTGTTGATGCCTCTATTAATGCCTCATTGTAAGTTTCCAACAGAAAAAAAATCGAAAAATTGCAAATAAATATAGTAATATGAAGCGTTTGAAAGACGCACAATTTTGAAAAATCATCAGCTCATTAAAAATTTCCCACGAAGACTATCGGGGAAAAGCTCGCGGCTGATGACTATTGGGACCAATACATTTTAATCCCTATATGTCGTTTTCTTGGGTATGAAATTGACCCCACAATTTGTTGCACAGTGAATTATAATTCATGGGTCAATCTACAGACTAACTAACTATCACGTATGGTAGCGAGAGCTGGGTCCACTCAAACAATTTTATTCATGGTTTGGAAATGGCTGATATGAAAGTTTTGCGTATGATTTCGGGTGTGTCGCGTAGGTATCAATGAGAGAACAGAATTCGGATTTGAATGTGGATTCGGTTGATGAGAGAGCAAGAAAGTCTAGATTGAGATGGTTTGGTTATGTAAAGCGTATGAATGAGTATCGTTTACCAAAGCTTATTTTGAATGCTGAGAGGTAGAGATAGACCGCAAAGACGATATTTGGATTCGGTCAAGAACAATTTGAATGAAAGAGGGTATGATTGGAATAGGGAATCTCAAGATCTAGCTCTCGATAGGGTATGCTGGAGAAGAATTGTTAAGGGCCGACCATTGCAAAACAGACCAGACGCTGAAGGGCATTAATGGTCTTTAAATGATTGTTGTTGTTGTTGTTAGCGTTGTTCATACATTTTTCTAAGCTTGGAAATAATGTGCAAATAATCGATGCAAACAACGGACCCAAGTAATTTCATAAAATCAATGTGTCGCTTACAAGATTCACTTTGTACAATTATGGATAATATCAATGTTTGCTATTCCACTCAGGTTTGCTAAACTATTAAATATTGCTATTTAATGTATTTTATACAAAGAAAAATGTCCAATCCACAGATCATGATTAATTTGGGACTATGTTTATTGTATAGTGTGTTATCCTTTTATATATTTTATCGAAATTTTACCGTGGACAATGACGCAATACAACATTTAACAAATATAAGCATTTGGGCTTTCACTTTTTACGGTTTCTACAGCGTATTAACTATCAATACTGCCAGCGCTCTTATGTTTGAGGTTATTTTAGGTTATTGTAATAATAAAATCATGAATTATTTGTTGTAATTTCTAATTAAACATATTAATTATTGACAGCTGAAATGCATATAAGAATCTGGGTTGAATTGAAATGAATCCAGATTAATTGAAAATGATGAAACAATTGATTAAATAGAAAATTACTTGCTAATTAGAGAATTTCAATGAAAGAATGACAAGAAACAAAACTTCTGTGGAAATAAGAATTTCAATTCACTATAACCGAAATGACATTTTTTATAATTAATTTGTCCACATATAAATTAAGAATTGATTATTATCATTTAATTAAATGGTGAGCAACATTTTGGGAATGGACTATGCACAATGATTAACTTGAATTTGTTTGTTTAGAGTTTTTTGGAATCCACCGGTAATACGACTTAAAAATGTCCGGTTCTAAACGAAGCGATATCGTGAAAACACCATCAAGCAAAGCATCAGAGTTGACACTTTCATCAATAAAGAAGAGAAAAGAAATTATAAATTTTTTTGACTGTGTAATACCAGTGTATAATTCGTCGAAAATATTCGGTCTCATGCCATTCACAATTAAATATACAGCAAATCGAGAAATGGAAAGCAGCAATGTTCAGTGCATGAACATGGTTTGGTTTATAATGACTCTAATACTCAATTTTATATTTGGAATTTTGAGTTTTATATTTTTAGTGCCTATCACAACCAATGATGTTCAGACTACAGTTTTAGTTCGTGCGAAAAAAATACTTTTAACCACCACTCTCTTTTTGTCTTTATTTTCCACTGTGGCAAATATGATAAATCGTGATCGGATGATAGAAATGATGAAAACAATTAATGGATTTGATAAAGAGGTATGAAAAATGTTATTAAGAAAAGAGAGCAACGCTTAGCATATATTAACTGTTTTGTCGGAATAGCTTTCTGTACTCTTTTAATCAATGAAAAAATTACTATTAATTGTATCAGCAGGTCTGTTTTTTTGTTATTGGTTATGATTGGAGAAAAAGTTCCTTTGGTTATGCAATCCGATCAAAATAAGATTGATATAATTCGGTGATATAACTTCAAATTGTATCATTTAAATATGCAGCTCTGATTGTTAAATTTATTCCGAAAAATCATTGTTCGAAATGAGACATCATTTTGACAATTCATATTGATGAATGATGACACTAAATTCCATGCTCATACATAGTAATATATGTAATTTAGACGTGACATTTGTGTGTTTTTCTTTTGAATAAGCAGTTCAATCATAAATTTTCACAAATTCCTACCGTAAAACCACAGTTAATGTATGCTGAGATCTAGGTTTTGCGTATTATTTTTTGCCGTATACATTTGTTAATTTATCCACATTACTAAAATTCAGATGAGTTCATTTGAAGTTTATGTGGATTATCAAAGGGAGAAAAAATTCGTTGAAAGATTTCTTAAATTTACATCTGGTTTTACATGGCTTGTAACATTTTATATATACATCGCATATCCATGGTCGTATGGGAATGAAACAATATTTGATTTCATCATTGACTCGTACACTAGCACAATGTCATTTGGACAATCAGCGCTACTATTCAAACAATACATATTGCTTTTGATGTGTTTAAGTTCTCGTTTCAGATTGTTGAATGCACTATTAAGGTAATGAATAATACGTTTAAATATTCGATGTTTTCATTTAGAACTTACGATTGTTTACAGGAAGCGATTTTTTAAGGTTGAAAATAATGTGCAGGTTATTGATTTAAATACAGTAAATTTGGAGGCATTCGTAAAATCAATATGTAGATTACAAGATTCTCTATGCTCAGTAATGGACGATGTTAATATCTGCTACTCCATTCAGGTTTGCGATTCCATTTAGCACAAATTCATGACAATCCATCATTAAATAAATAATTTTAATCAACAGATTATGCTCAATTTGGGACTGTGCTTATTGTTTTCTCTTTTAGCGTTTTACACAATTTATCGAGGCATTGCCCTCGAAAATAAACTGACTCATGAATTAACAATTATTAATTTCTGGGCATTCTTTTTTTATGCTTTTTATTCAATATTGGCTATAAAATCTGCCAGCTCTGTTATGATCGAGGTAATATTTTGAAAAATTTAAACAAAAACCATCAATATTTGATTTTGAAATTTCTGCAGGGGAAAGCCACATCGGTAATCACTCATAAAGTCATGAATAGAAATGAGAATGAAAGATCAAAAAAATGTGTAAGTTGAATATATCGTTTTTGGGTCGTTTTATAAATTAATTTCTTCTAGAAGTTGTTTCAATTTTCGCAGCAATTGCAGCACCGACTCCCAATTGCTTCATGTGGGTTTTTCACAATTGACTGGGGAATTCTTTATTCGGTGATTTCATTACATTTAATAAGAAAATTTTGACAATTTCCAAAATTTTGTTTATTTTTTAAGATCATCGGAACAGTTGCGACTTACTTGATCACTCTTGTGCAATTTGATTCACCGTCAAAAAATAGAAAAATGAATACAACTGAAACTCAATCAAAAATCACGTAAATAAATATATTTCTTTCAACCTTATCTTTATAAATAAACTTATTTGTAATGATTATAACTGAACATCTAATTAGTGTTCATCACAGCATCTAACTTTACAGGAATATTAAAGTTTTGAAAGGCATAATACAATATAAGAAAAATATAAAGAATAATCTTAGAAAGATTTTTTTTAAAAGTTACATTAACCATTGTTTATTGTCGGGTTATTATGGGACATTTTTACATATAACTTAGAAGAGCATATATATAAACCAGAGAGTAAAATAAGGAATTGGTTTGACTACCGAAATGTTCCGTTTCGTTTGACTACTAAAAGTAAAAAAAAAGTCTCCAGTTTGAAATGAAAGAGCAAAAAAAAAAAAAAAAAAGGTCTTCAGTTTGAAATTTGAAAATATTTGTTATTATTTTATTCCAAAGTTGTTAAAAAACATATGTAATGTATAATAAATGGTATTAATTATTTTAGAAATCCAAAATATTATGCCCATCATTTCATTTTGGTTTTCAAAATTCCTTTTTTAGATTTCTCGTCGAAATTTTGGACTACCGAAAATGGGAATTTTGACTACCGAAATGAAATCTTGAGTACCGAAATTACGCAGAAAAACGGCTTATTTTACTCTCTGATATAAACTATAGTTGAAACATTGTATGCAAATGTTTATAAATAAGCTTTCTAGGAATTTACATTCATTTTTGAGCAGTTTTCTATTTTCTCTATCTCATGCGCAACTAATAAATTAATGTCATAGTCATAACAATAATTGTAAAGAATTGCATCATTGAATTTATAGCAGAATTATTGATGAAGCATTGCCCAAAACAATAACTCACAGTTGGTAATTTGATTTCACATATATAAACATATATATTTTCTTTTTTTTAATAAAGAAAAAATTTATCAAGCATACAATTGTATGTTCAATGAAATACATGGGCTTTTATTACTGTTACCAAAAGAAAGGTACCAGAATATTAACAACTATTAGTTAGAAAATAATTTAAAAGATAAAATTTTTCGCAAATTTTGTTGAGCTTCATTATTAAAATTTAACATTTTCTGAAATTCACATAAACTGTTTTTAATGGAATTTTTACATCAAATATTTATAAAATGTTTTCAAAATAGTACTTGAGATAAGTAATTTTTTGTGCTTTCCGCGTTTAGAGCAAAAAATATGGGCCACACACGAGCTATTATTGACTCTTGAATTAAGTGCTATATTTTTATTATTTGCTTTCTAAGCACTTGAGATCTCAGCTCGAAGTTAAAGCCACACACGAAAACCTTGTTTTGCCTATTTCACTGCCTAATCTTATCAGTTTTGTTTTGCACACTCAATTGTAAAATTTACTATGAAAAACGAAACTGAATGAACGATCGGAATGGCAAATATGATGCGTAAAATGATCCGCATTATTAAGTGTAAAACAAAAATATTGATAACCATATATTTTTCCTAATATTCACTCAATAATATTTATTATTGAGAAAGAATATGAATCGCTTGTTGTTATTCTGCAGAATTATAATGGTGACTAATATATTGATCACACCACGTTAACTTGATTAAATCTCATCATCGATTTATTATGAGATAAACTTGCCTATTGAAACTTTGTATATATAAAGGAAGGCAAGCACTGGTTTTGCATTGGTAAAAGATATTTCAAAGTGTCGATATTATTAAGATGATGTGTGGAACATTTGAACAATTTTTTTTAATAATTTCATTTATTAAGATTATTGCAGCAACTAGTGTATTGTATGAAAGTCAAACAAGAATAGTAAATGGCATTGAATCAACCATTAGTCAATTTCCTTATCAAGCTTCGTTGAGGTCTGCTGAAACTTCTATTCATTTTTGTGGAGGTGCAATTTTGTCAGGTTCGATTTTGTCAGATTTTCAAATTTCTTGAACCGAAAAATTAAATAACTAAAAAATTGTTTTAACATAATAATAGATTTTTGGATTGTAAGTGCTGCTCAATGCACACAAGGATTGAATTCTTCACCGGAAAATATTTACGTTATGCTCGGCGCTACTAAAATTTCGCATGGAGGGGTTCGCTATAATCCGGAGAAAATTATTAATCATCCAAATTTTGATTGGTCTAAAAGACAAAACGATATTTCTATGCTCAAAACGAAGGAACAATTGAAGATTTCGAACTTTGCGATTTTTCCGGTACCTCTTCCAAGTTATAAAACCGATTACATTATCGAAGGTGGCATTGGTTTGACAATGGTTACTCTCACAGGATGGGGAAGTTATCGCGTATGTCCAATATCCATATTTGTTAAGCAATTGATTATTCATAAAAAGCACAACATTTTTATTAGATTTGTACATTATTTTACAGATAAAAGAATTGGATGATGAGTTTGAATTATCAGATACGCTTCGATCTCAAAAGACCTCTATTTTAGCTCGAAAATCATGTCGCCGTCATTTGGGACGTGTCAATGGGTTATTGTTGAATGATAATCACCTTTGCACTGGAAATCGACCCGACGAGGGGATGTGTTTTGGTGATATTGGATCGCCATTGGTTACGAAGGATGGAGAGCTTGTTGGAATTGCATCTTGGCGCCGAAATTCATCTTGTGGTCTTGGCTTTGGAGAACATCCGGACGTTTATACTCGCATTTATTCATATCAAAATTGGATTTGGACCAACATGATAGACTTAAGCTGCGATTAAACTGTAGATATTTTTACAAATTAAACTACACACATTCAGAACGACAATTTTTCAATATTCAGATCTCGGGTAGTGATTTGCTAAACTATTAAATGTTTTGAGTAGATTTTGAAATAATTCAATGAATGTTAATTATTAATATATGTAGTTTAAATGAATAAATTACCTTTTCGCTTTCTCAAATATTCTTCTTTTGGTTTACATTTCATTCTTAGTGTATAAAGGTTCATTTGGAGATTGTTTTTTCAATGCGGGTTTTTTGCGATTTGATTTTTCTACACGCAAATATACAAATTTAATACATTTTTCGAATGTGTATCAGTGGCGAATTAACCTACAAATCTCAACTGTAATGCAGTGTGACCCACCATCAAAAGGGGCCCAGCAGAACCTATGAACCCTTCTTTTTGCTTTTCAATTGCCAATTATTTAAAAAACATAAAGAAACACAACCCGTAGAAGACCTTTTTTTGCTATTCAATTCTTCAATTGGGCTGCCCCATAAGTTGTTGACATTAGAGCCCATCGAAGTTGTAATACGCCACTGATGTGTATACAATATTTTGGTCACTCTAATTTCCGTAGTTTTTATGAATGAAACAATAGTATTTGAGAATAAACCACGTGTTTTGAAGTACAACGCATGCGTTCGACATTTTGAGGAGTTATATTCAGCTACTCAGCGCACCAAATTGAAGCTTTTTATTGTATCCACAACAGTCTGAATAATCAGTCTGGCGCAATCCTTCAAAGTGATTGTTGCACGTTCATTTCTGCTCGTCATATTTATGTTCGCCCATCATTTTCTTGTTTGAAAAAGAGCTTTGCGTAGCAAGAAAGCTTTTAAGCAATTCACGAGCAATAGAAAATTTTACTAATAATTTTTGAGTACTTTCTCAATCAAAATCAAATCCTTTGTAAAATTTAAATCCCAACCTAGAAAATGTAATTTTAAGAGATAAACGAATCAAAAATTTTCACATATTTTGCATATAATGTTTTAAAATATTCAGCTAGTCGAATGGCTCAGAAACAATAGCCAAACTTTCAAAATGTTTTACAGAATTTAATAATTTGTTTGACGGACTGAGCTTGAATAATTTTTATAATAAATGACAATTAGTAAAGCGGTGGTGTTTTACCTTTAAATAATTGATGCAATTATTTTTAATCTTTTCGAAATTTCAGATGATTGACAATAATATCATAGTTATCTAATATCAGCATGAAAGTATTTTACAAAAGCAAATTTTGCTTGCAATCATTTTGGTATATTTTACATGTTTTTCAACTCATCAGCAGACATATATAAGGTTTTTGCTTTTTCTTCTAAACCAATCGCCATGCAGGAAATTGTGACCATTTGATAGAGAGGTAGAGACGACTATATTTCTAGATAAAAATGATTATTTGAATGCAAACAAATTTTCAAAGTTCTTCAGTTCGTTGGTTTTGGAAACATTCTACAGATGCGTCGAATGACTTTTGTTGAAGCATTCTGAGGCTGATTCAGTGTTGACTTTTTTTAATTCAAAAGCAGCAATATGTTGTGTTCATGTCATGCCTTATGTGATTTAAGTTAGTTTAACTAGTTTTGTTGTCGTATGCAGATTTTGTTGGTCTTTTCAATTTCATGGCAAATTCAAGTTTCCTGTCACCTATTTTCTTTTTATTTTGCTCTCGAGAAACGTTTCGAAACTACATGAAGATTTGTAAGCAGAAATCACTGTCACTCATGAGGCTAAAAGAATTCTGAAACAAACTTTATCATTTTTCGCCAAAGTTTTGGTTATGAAAGTCGTTAGACATATCTGTTTACTATTATAAATAATTGTGAAACGAATGCAAAATAAATTTCAACCGAATACATTTGACTGAGTTATCAAAATTAATGTGAAAGATTCCGAATGTTATAGGACATTAAATGCAATAATAATTTGTATGTTTTGTAAATTGTATGCCATATAATATTAGCGATGCTGTTTATCTTGCCTTTAATTCGTTTATCACATCTACCATATTTGCAATGGACGAATCAAGCCGTATTTGTTTGGTATTTCAAATGGAACATGATTCAAAGCAATATTTATTACCATTGGCGTTTATTATTGACGATTATTATTACTGTTGCTCAATGATGTTTGGTCAGCAAGTAATTCTTAAATTTACATTCCAATTATGCTTAATCAGCAATTTGCGTGCAAGTTTCACAAGTGTAAACTGTAAAAATATGCATATGAGCGAGTAACACATTTAGATGTGAGTGTCCAAAACTATGCATACAGCAATACGTATTACAGGGCCACATTGGCAATGATTTGAATGTTAACGCGTTTTGGACAGACGCATATTTCGATAATGAATTAAACTTACCAAAGTATGTCGAATCCTTTATGTTACGGCACATACGTTTTCCCCCCGTTGCTCTTTTAAATTTTAATTAAATATGTAATTCATTTGTTTGCCGCATCAATAATTGCATATCCCAGTTATGGTCATTAAGCTCACTCATTTCAGCAAAATTGATAGTGTTTTACTGCTGATTTGCATGCAAACTTCCATTTACACAGACGCAGGTATTTGCTTTGCAATATTTAATACTTTATTTATATCGATTATTACGGCTTTCACTTTGTTGAAATTTGCTCGTTCATTGATTGGGAAAATACCGAGGCTGAGAATTGGATATCAAATATACATTGAGTTTATTGGGCTTTGCTGTAGTTCGAAAGTTCAAAATCAAAGCAATGTAAAATTCAAAAATGTTGTTGCATTCTCATGCTTATTTTTAACTAAACCCGACCATATAAAGTCTGATATCATTCTCAACCATTTAAGATTATTATATATTATTCAAAATGGTTACCATTTACAAGAATTATTCGAATCAGATTCGATTGGATTTTGCAAATGACTTGAATGTTAATGCTTAATGGTATAAAGGCTTACATAAATAATAGCACGTACAGTTTGAAATTTTCATGAGAAGTCTAAGCTTTTTATCTCAAAAGTATATAATCAATTTGATTCTTTTTTCTTTTCTTCAACTTACGACGGATTTTGCTTTGCGTGGAATGTAAATGGGCCGTCTGTCTATGTATTATTGGCGACACTGACCGCGAATAAATCGAAAATCATACGTGACACAAATACCGATATTAATGTGGTTAAGTTTTGTGACATTCTCATCAAACAAACAGCGAACAAAATCATTTTTCTGGAACCAACAATAGTTTAACTGAAATGTAAGTTACAGTTTATGATTATGTACTACCTTTTTATGTCTAAAGAGTGTATTTTCTGTATAACAGATTACATCATTTATTCCATGGTAAACTTTTAATGGTTAAAAACAATTCGAAAAGCATTGAAAAAAAATGAGCAACAATCAACCATTGCATATGCTATATATTTTTTGTAAATTGTGCATTTGGTTTGTCGAAAAAGTTTCCTTGGAGTATATTCGTCTACGACGTTGAGTGAAACCACGTAATTGTCTGGACTGGAAATAAAATTCCACAACTATGTGTTTGTTACAAAACTGTTAGTAATTGTTGTTATATGGTTTTATGTGCTGTTAGCTAAAGTTAAAACTTTGCGATTAATTGGCTGCTCAGTTGTTGCCTTTTCCACTTTTAAGCCTCAAATGCATTCACATTTTTGCACACTTACTGATGTTTCATTCGGAAGTTTACTTTCAAATAAGAACATAAATCGTTTAAGCATTCAACAGATCTATCGAGTAGTTGGAATAACTTCAAATTGAAATAAGAAACAAATTTGATTGTGTTCCTTTTTTTTTCAATCACAAATGCATTTTAACTGGTGCTCAAGTCGGTTTAGTAAATGTAAGAATTGAAGCCAAATGGCAAAACTCTAGAGAAATCAAACAAGCCATTAAATTAAAAGCATCATAAACGAAGTGAGTCATGATACCAACGGAGTAAAGCTGGACTGAGAGTTGGCGACAGAAAACCGATGCTTCCTTCAAATGTTTACTTTTAATTCCAATGCCATCCAATCGAATTGTTTGCTAGCACCACTTAATACAACGTTGTAGTAGTTAGGTCGTGATTTTTTTTTTTTTTTTTGTAGTTTGCGCTGTCGAAAGCAATTTCCTTCAAAAACTAGATGTTATTTAGATGCGGTAATTGATGATGGGTAGCGCATATTTGCGAATGTACTACTATGTTTACTTTCTGGAGCCACAAATGAGAGATGCAACAGCGACGACAACGACAACATTCATTGTCTACATTCAGCTTTAAGCTTTTTCTTATATCTATCGAACGTTCTTCAAGTGATGAGAAATGCATCGACCGTTTCAGTTGGTTTTGGTTTGGTTTGATTTGATTTGTTTTGGTGTTTTGGTTATATTCTGTTTAACTCCAGTGTGTTTGACTACTGCGATTTTCGGATTTGTTGTTGTTTTCATTTCTACCTACAGTTTATTTAATTATTCCATTTTTGTGAGCGTTGATGCTTTTCCGCGTGTTAGCATACTATAGCATAACAAGATTCAATTTAATTTTCCTAATTAATTCGAACAGTTTCAAGTACATGCACCAACAGCAATTTACTTTCAGATTTACAGTGCTCGACTGCGGCAACAAAACATTACACATTTCAAATGTCTAAATTTGTTCGTATTTACGAGTGAACATTAAATCCATTTAAGCAAGAGTAAATGTACTCTAGTTCAAACTTGGAGCCAAAACAATGATTCGCCTGAAAATAAACCAATTCAATGTACTTACCATCACTGATTCTGTTTTTGTTTTTAGTTGCAAAATATCCAATAAAGACTTCAATTCACTCGGTTATTTTATTAGAGATCATTATTTTTTTTATTAATGAATTTAATTTACAAATTTGGTTTTGTTTTGTTTTTTTTTTTTTTTTGAATTTTCTGCCTCCACGCATTTTTAGATTTGAGTCAACATTCACTTATGATTATAATAAAGATTTCATTGTTTCTTCATTTTATATTCAAATGTTATGTTTTTGTGTGGAACACTTTGAATAGATCAAGGGATTTCACTACTATTTGATTTGCATGGAATTCAGTCGTATTTCTCCCTCGATCGATTCAAAATAATTCGTCAAAATATCTTAAATACATATAGTCTTAGTATATTTTGGTTGATCTATTTGTGTTAGTCGGTAATTTTTTTTTATTATCGTGATCGTCGATTAACATCGGGTATCAACGTTCATGTTGAATATTTTATAATTATAATACATATATAGAATGAATTAGTCTTTAAATAAGATCATCTCAAATCGCAATTTATTGACTTGACAGTAAATTCACATTTTCTGAATGAAATAAACAAACTGTGGCAGTTAATGGTGAATGGCATTATTATTAAGATTTGTGATACAAGAGAATAAATGTTATATTATCAATTCGATTTTTTCGAAACAAAATCTATAAAATTACTTCACCAAAAATATGATTTGCCACTCTTCAAAGTGGAATTTATTCCAGAGTATATGATTGAACTGTACTTAGACTAATCAATTTCATAAATATAATTATTAGCTATTTGTGCCGACATTGCCTTGAATTGGTTTTGAAATACATGAAACAATGTAAAATTAGTTGCTCATTATAATTTCAAAGGATAAATAGCATTCAAGCAACATTTTATACTCTAAACAACATGTAAATATTTCAATTGTTTTATAGTTGTTATTGTTGGTTAAATTTTCATAATATATTTAAATGTTTAATAGAAAACTCCAATTTCAATTCAAATTTGGATACTAACAGAAGAAAACCCAACTTTATTTTTCATTTAAAATCAACTTTTCATTTTTTTTTTTTTTTTTTTTTTTCTCATATAGAAACAGATATTAATACTAATAATGCCATCGATAATTTCTTTGAGTGTAAAGTGTAAAATATAAACAATATTTCTTTGGTACAAACGAATTTCAATCGAAAACTAAGTTCAAAACAATAATCGCATCTATATTTAGTTTATCATTGTTGTTCTTTATATTTTTTTTCTAATTGTTGTTTAGTTTTTGTTTGACTAACCATTTAAATTTTTGATTTTTTTCATCGTATGTCATATATTTTGGCTACATAAGATTCATTCATTTTTTCTGGCGAACATCTCTAAGCTCAAAAATTCGTACCACATCAATTTATCTAAAACTCAATCTAAATCCAAATCCTTGGTTTAATGAAAAAATCATGTTGAGATGATTTTACGGAAAATATTATGACATGCTTTTTTCGCCATATATTCATGGATTTTCATTCGAATGATTTGTGAACAATCTTGCACAAAAAAAAAAAAAAAAAAACATTTTTTTTCACTTAATAGATTATTTCTGATTACAATAAGGACCACAAATATTCATAACCTGAATCTAATACGTCACAAGCAAAATGATATAAACGCATACATATATATACACTACATATTATGACTGTTTCATATATTTGTATGCATATTGTATATTTAGTATGTATTATATGTCTGATAGCAACAGAGCGGTGAAAAGAACGGCTGTTTTAATGAAATTGATATAGAATATGATGAATGAAAAAAAGATGTTCTTGCTCTTTCATTTTCAATGAAAAACGAGCATTAAGAACAATGCAAGGCTTTTATACTTATTTCACGCATCATGATAAAAGGAGATCCAAATAAAATTATATTTTCAAGTGATTTATCGGCAAAATGTCAACTGCTCGTCATGAAAGGAAAATTAATTAAAGTATTGTTGATATTCCCAAAATTAGTTGATTGGTATCGACACTTATAGCTTTATGACATAATAACAAAAGAGCCCAGTGCAATAACCCAGTCGGAAATTATGTTCGGCCTCTTTGTAATGATGGCATAATTAATTTTAATATTTGAAAACAATGTGTGAAGTGACAAGCAAACAATGTCAAACAATAGCTGTATTGTCTACCGATGTATTTGTATATATGCGTCTTCAGTGCCAAATGGACTTGAGTATCCATTGTTATGCTCATTGCCACTGACTGTTAAGCTTGCATCACATCTTTTTCTCTTGCTTAAATTAATATGATGGGGCTTAACTAATTTTTTTTTCATCAAAATAAAACAAATGAGCGAAAATCATACAATTTGGTTGGCAAAATTGACAATTTAATTATGAAAAGTCATGAAGGAAATAACGGATGTAATAAATTATGAGTTGTGATTACCAAATTGGTAAATCAGTGAGTGTATGTGTTGTGTGTATGTGTGTGTTCCTTTTTTAGTGTTGATTTTAATTAATTACCAAATACATGGCATGGGTTACTTTTTCTCACGTTTAAAGCAGATTGCAGCAAACCCAGTTGTTTGCGTATATGGTTGTATGTTCAGTGGCAAATATCTGTGTATAACTAGTTGGCATGGCGTAGCATAGCATGTAAATATTTAAAATTACGCAACCCAATAAACGGTTGTATTCAGTTATTTGCTGCAAAATAGACGTTTGAAATTCAATAAAACATCCCACAGCCACGTACACCTCGAGTGCCAAATCAAATGAATTCTTCCCCCTTAGTAAATGTAAAATGGAAATTGCCGACATTTATTCAATTTTAAATGAAATTACCGTTTATCAATAATGATGATGATATTAAGCGTTTTTTTTCTTTTTCTATTTCTCTCTCTCTCTCTCTCTCTCTCTCACATATATATCTATTTACTATTCATTGTTTGCCGTGGGGTTTTGACATAATGTGGAAGCTATTTTGATAAATTGCAATTCCGCATTTACATTTTGGATCGAGTTAAAACTATTGTGCCCTTTGATGAACCAGTTAATAGGAAAACAGTAGTTTTCAATTTTTTTCAATTTTTTGTTTTTTTTATTTTTGAAATAGAAAATAAATTGGTTTCTAATTCCGAGTATTTTGGACTGAATTTATTTCTATTTTCCGAAATCAATCGATCAATCGTTCAATCAATCAATTGAAATTCGAATATTTATCCTTTTTATGTAGTAAAACGAAATATTTTATTACTACAAACATGGCATCAAATTTAATTTGATAAATGAATGTAAAATGGATCAAACTCATAAAATTTACCACATTATGTGAAAACATTTAGGTTGTTCTTTTATGATACTAAACTGACCATCGCAACACTGTGCAGTGCTCAATCTGAAATATTCAGCTCAATATTCTCATTTCATATTGATTTTTTTTGTTGCAATGTATATCTGCAGAGAAAAAAAACATCGTTGATCGAATGTCATTGAACACGGGTTGTTTGGTCATTTACAAGGAACGATGTGTGTGTTTTTTTTCTGGGTTACCGATTTTTAATTAAATTGAAGCATCCAAGTTACCATCGTTAACCGCAATCCACATATGTCATTCATTTTTATGTGCGCACATATGCGATGCGTTTGTGTTCTACATTTTTTTTTTTTAAATAATCAATATTAATCCATAGATGGAATCTGTAGTTCATTACACAAAAACCGCATAGCGATAAACGAATGATTATATGGTATGATTGTACTTCGTAAGCGTCATAAGAACTTAAACATAATTTCATGTTATAAAGATTCACTGACCATTTTTGGCGTATTTCTCTTTCAAATTGTGAATCATGGAGACAAATATAATAATCAATACAGTAAAAATGAATTATCACATCGATCGACTAATTTTGATTCAAAATGGAAAGCGGAAATAATCGGCGTAAAACTCTGTGTGAATCATTTGTTTATCGAATTTATTAAAAAATAATAAATGAAAGCGTTTTCAGCTTGTCAGCCCACAATGAATTAAATGGTCAATCGGACAAAATTTTAATTGAAATTCAATTGGCACTGAGCAAATCCTTCGTTAATCTGTTTCATGTGGAAATAGATACATTTATTCGATGAAACGTACAAAAAAAAAAAAAAGAAAAAAAAGAAACATTTGTTGCAACTCATTTGGCAAATCGGATTTAATGTCGGAAAAGTTTGTTTAAAAAATTTGAAACCATCCGCAGGTAAATATGGATTTACGTCTGCATATTATATAATGTGCAAATCCATTTTCAACGATTCGTGAAGTTGCAAAAACCGCACTGATTTACAGTTGGATGCGAGCAATGGTTTGGAATTCCCGGGAATTCCCATTCATTTTTGGTTTTGTCAACGTCTTTCATGGTACACATCATTTGTTCGCATGTCTGCACATTCCGTTATGCATTCAAGAGGAACTATCACTATCTACAAATCGTTTGTGTTTGCTCCATTTAGCAAGTAGAAATTAATCACCGAAATGGAATTTGGACGACTATCGATTTCAATTATTTTATTTTCTTTCAATTTTACTCGAGAACTGAAAGAAAAGTTATTCCAACATATGTTTTTGTTTTCAGTAAAACTTTACATTCAAATCAATGAAACATCAATCTAGTCCATTTTTTGGTTCAATCATTTTCATTCAAAATCATGCAATGCGATTGTGTTTCAATTTCATTGTACGAAATAAATAAATAATCGCTTTGGGACTGTATGCGAACTGCACTTGTGTGGTATTTTTGTTGCTATAGTTTCCTTATGAAATTAATCACCTACACTTCCGTTTTGGGTGGGTATTATGTTTTTTTGCTATTTTTCTTTTAAACGTTGTGAAGAATTCTCAACTATTTCTAGACGGTTTATAGTTCTTCAGCATTCCGACATGCTTCGAACACAAAGATTTATGGCAGATGCAATTTTTCACACTATTTTTCCCCCTAAATAATCACATTATATTGGAAAAATCGATATCCAAGCAGAGATAACGCGAGTTAAATCTAATGATGGGTTCGCTGTACTGAAGAAGATGTTGGCGTCGTTTTCGCCGATTTCTCGCTACTTTAACAACAGATCCATAAATCGTAATTGAAATTCAATTTATAAGCAATATTCTCGTTAAGTCATCATTCGATACGGAGCAATAGAGAGAAAGAAAAAAAAAAACTGGTTTATGTTTCTTCGTAATGAATTTCAATTGGCTGAATTGCATAACATAAATTCACTCCCTCCTTGTTAATTTTCTTGTACTTATTATGAGGAGAACATTTTTATTCGTGGGCAAACAAAAAAAATGACAAAAATGGAATCGATTTGGGAAAATGCGATCAAAAAGTTTTGCAATAAACGTCAAATAACTCTCATTGGTATGACAGTCAAGCGCTTTTATGTATAACGGAAAAATATCTGGTATTCAATCATACTTTTCACATCTATTGACTGCGGAGACTGGCGATATATTTGTTTGGCTAGATGACAATGGCAGCGCTAAAAATTTGAATACTTACAAAATGTTCACTTGCTGCATAAACAGATTTGCCTGTATTTCGATTATAATTTGCGAACAACTGTCGCAATCATACGACAACCATATGTTTTTAATTTATTTAAGTAACATGCTGCAGCGAATGTAAATTCAAGAATTTAGTACATTACTAAAGTACAAATGTTCACAAATTTTGGTGAAACTAGTATGTTGAGATTATAGAAGAAATCAGTGAACAATGACTAAATATCGCTTGCATCATATCTTTGTGCTTGACATCATTCCATGTCATATGAACAGTTTTAATGCCCATCAGAATAAACAAATTTTTTTTTGTTCATTTGCTATCCCCAGGCATGATTTGAACAATACAAATCAGTCGTAACGTTACATAGTCCTTTTTGAACGATGGTGAATTTGTGAGTTCTCAATCGAAGATGAATCTGTTGCCATAATTCAAAGCATTCAAGTCATTCTCTCGCCATTCAAACGGAACATGAATTTTCACACATCATTCGGGTGCAAATAACGTTTGAACAGTTTCATACATGAACCATGTACAAACATTTGTGTCAAGAGTTGAATAGCACAAATCGCACATCGATAAATCGAAATATTTTCTATTCTAATAAATCAATCGTATCAGTTCATTTGTTACGAATCTAATCAATTTCCATGCAGCGCACACATGTGTAGCGTTTACGCGCTTCACATCCGACCATACCGCGGGCGTTTGCTTACCAAAATGTTATATCCACATGAACTGTCGATTTAAATGGGCGATACGAGTATTACTCCATTCTTCAACTATGTGCAGATGCATGTGATGAAAACTAGTATTAGCATTTGAGTGCGTTCATGCCCATGTGGCATATTTTGTTGTAAGAAATGCCTCGATATATCTCTTAAAATGCTTTTATGAAACTGTAATTGGCTGATACCATTGCGCTCATAAACAACCCATAATTGACTGTTGAATTTTAAAGTATTTCGGTTCATCTAGTGTGTTTGTGTTCTATATGGAATTATTTTCGTAATGTTATATGGTTTGTGTGCGATGATAGGATAATTACTTCATTACCCAGAAATTAGGTGAACCGTTGACGACAACGAAGACGCCAAAAGCTTCCACACATATTTTACCATTTATTTTCCTTCTCTATCAAAAATTGTGACACATTTCCTTTTTTTCCGCCAGAAGACATTTAATCATAATTTATCATTTTAGTCATAAACATATGACTATCATTTTTCCTTGGCCTTTTTCTGATTTATTTTATGAGAAAGCCCAAATCATTGGCTAGTAATTCGTCGGCAATTACGTGTAACAAAAAGAAGCAAATGCTCATTTGGAACTTTTAGAGTAGTAACTTGAGTAGCACAATCTCATATCATACATGAATACTATGTTCATGAGAAAGCCATAGACTGGTTTGGCTTATTTTCCAAAAGCGATGAAGATAAGACAAAATCTAAAAATAATCCATTACGTTGTGTGTATTGTTGTAAATGTAAATATCCATATTTCGTCCGTTCAACGAGACTTTAGTTTGGCGTGGAGAAGAAAGAGAGAAAAAATCAAGGTTTTTCTTATTGACGCGGTAGTAAGTGAGCGAGTAGATCGCGCACACATTTGTACATGAATTAAATTTACTGTGCAAAATTAATGACTTTTACCCATATAAATTGTATCCCGCTTAATGTCGGTCCAAACGAATATCAACTTGTCGGTGTTTTGTCTTCCCCACTACTCGAGGTTCCAACGATTATTTTAGCAGAAAAAAATGTCTGTAGACAGCAATGAGTGCTGAAAAAATGTGGAGCAGTGCAATCGTGCAGGGAAAAGCACGCACCGAATAAAATATATGTGAAAATAAAATTTATTATCGGTTTTGCGTATTGGCTTTGTTGAGCGCTTTTTAACATTTGGCTTTTCCTTCAATTGCTACTCTAAGTGGAGCGGTGTTTTTGTTTTTTTTTTCTCGTTTTTTTTTCGAATGGCTGTGTGGTCCTACGATGTATTCGTGTAGAAAATGTAATTGAATATTTAATCTGCTAAATTCTAGGCCAAATCAACGAAATTATCTATTGATAGGCGTATGCGTGTGCATTCCTATCCATTTCACACTAATCGATTATCGATTGGTTTGCGTCTATCAATAGAATGAGAGAAAAAATGTCTGTTAAGGATTTTCGCTTCAATTACAAGCGGAATCGAAATTGAAACCAAATGATATTGAAATAAATGTGCCGACGGCTGTTGAAATATAATAGCGGTCTTTATGATAATTTTTTGAACATCGTCGCAAAAATTCGACTATATGATGTCAATTTTATAAGACGCTTCACTTTCATTTCACCATAAATTATGAACATAAGCATATATAATCGGTAATGTATCTTGAGTTGCATTTTTTTTTCAACAATGGCTTGTGCGGACATTTATAAATAGCAGCTATTTAGATAGCGTCACAAAATGAGATTATCTGCCTTAATTTCTTCGTCGCCTTTTCGTTTTTTTTCAGTCCTCGTTCGTCCAGTTTCCTGAGAATCTTTACTCTCAAATTGTGTAAAAACATTTATCTCTTCTAGATCGCAAAATAAATTAAAATTGTAAGTGGGCATATCAAGTCGATTATTTTGATTTGATGTGAGGGTAAAATGGACTAATCTAATCAGTAGCCGCAAATTCTTTTGCCAAAATCGAATAAGCTCGAAAGTATATATTTGTGAATACCATAACACATTTTATTTCATTTCATTTCATTCCACTCCATTCATTTGTTCGTGCAAAATGAACATTCGCTTCGAGCTAAAGGCAAAGGATGTGCGTCTTTTTTGTCATTTTTTCACTGTAAAATGCAAATACACTTTTAATTGGAACGACAGCATGAAACTTCAGAAGATTTGCCAAAATACTTTCGACGCGTTTATCCGAAATTGATGTTCTCAGCGATAGAAATGGGTCTGTAATACACTTCATTTAATACGAAAAAGAATAAGTTTTAAAACGACAGAGAACATGCAATTCTGTAAAATTCTGATGACTAACCCAAAATGATGTCTTTGCATCAGGGAATCGCAGCAAATCTTTTGATGAAAATCAGTTGATACAACAAAGACTCGTGTATGGATTTGATGAATGAATGACATTGAACTATTCGAGAAAAAGCAAACGGACCATTTTATCAACCAATCGAATTTATTCGGTCTCAGTTTCTGACGTTGAGTCATTTTTTTTATTCCAAAAAGATCTAAGCATCCATCGAATGTTTTTATCTCTTTGCATAATGTCTCAGTGTCATTTGTTTGCTTGATAGTTTCATGTATTTTCTACTTGTCGTTCTAAGCATTTCGTTATTGCAGTGCATGTTTGCACAATATCTTTGTATTCCCACGATATGACATTATTATGTTCTTCAATTTTTTGCGTAGCACGACGTACGCTTTTTTTGCACATTTCTTTTATCTAACAGTACTGTTGGTATACTTCTTTTTCTCTCGTTTTACGTGTATATTCCGTTTACCAATACCAATGGCGACAGAGTTCTTTTCTTGTCATTGTGGACTGTGTTTGGGTTCATGTGCCCCTTTCACATTGTACTTTATCCGCATTGGGAATAGATTACCGTCGGTCGATAACGGTTTGTTGTACTAAAGCTGTGATATTATATGCGGGTTGCCGGGCTACTGTTACCGTAAATTTTATCTCTTATTCCTTGAGCTACTTTTTTTTTCTCGACCAATGCTTTTTTTTCACTGATGCGAATCCATCGTGTTTTTATCATCAAGATTTGTTGTAACGATTACAACCAACAAAACGTATGTTCCAAGGTTATGTTGATGCGCTCCTTTTCTTTATCGAAACCCAATTTAAATGCGTTGAGATAAAACGCGTTGGCATCTTGTAAAAAAGACAAAATTTGCCAGAGAGTGTGAGAGATAGAGATGGAGGGAGAGATAGAGAGTATGAAAAAAATTGTATCTCATTGATATTTGGGTTCAATTCGACAAATCGCGCCAATCTGACAACAAAACCATAAGTTTTATGACAAATACAGTGCCGATCCACAAAATGTGATAAACATATTTTATGCGAAATTCTGTTGATGGAATTAAGGGTTTTAAGCATTGTGGAATACCAAATTTATTTTATGAATATTGACGATACAAAATGTTTCTTTTCAATATAAATAAGCAATTTCAAATTCGTATCCACTTAAAATGATTTGAAACGTGGGAGCCTAATTAAGTCAAATCGAATCAAATCAAAATATCAGAGAATTAGATGCGCGTTTCATTTGACATCAGAACTTCAAGTGCAGCATTTATTCGCTGAATCGGCACACAAACAAGGACATTGTTGGCACACACTGAGCAACAGCTTAGTTTGCGTCCTATTTATGTCACAAGATGATCATCAAGTGATGCATATGTTGACAGTATTAAATCAAATTGTTGTTAAATTATCGCTGCTTTTATGACATCCAATATAATGTGACATCGTCGTGTGGTTTTGGAAAATCGCGGTAACCGCAGCGGAAGATGAAGCGACATTTGAGATTTTCAACAGAAAAACCGTAAACAATTTAGTCATTTCACATATACTCGCACACTTAAATTTATTATTCATTAGGTTATCTGTGGAATGGAGCGTACGCGACGACAGCGATTATGATGTTGAAGGCGACAACAAACGAGGGCACAGTCATATTCATTTCGGTTCAGCTCAGCTCAGCCAGGCGCAGCCCAGCCCAGCCACTTCAATCCCACTGCTTCTTGCTCTGTCTCTTATTTCAAATTTTTGCGTTTTGCACGTTTTTTCGCATGAGCGATGCTCAGCGGTTTTCTATCATTTGTCAAATGCAGGGTGCGCACAGACACAAGAAAAATGATGAAAATAAGCAATGCCGTCGGCAAAATTGAAATTTCGCACATGATAAATGGACGAATGGAAAAAATATTAAAAAATCGTATAAAATAAATGACAATGAGATGATCAAACAGATTCTCTGGTTGTGGCATTTGTTCCATTTGCTGCTACATCAGCCACAAAGATATTGCGCGATACGATTGCAAAATATGCACATTTTGTAGCTTTGATATAGCAAAAATACGTTCGCAACAATTGTTGCCAATTTTTACGGGTGAGAAAAAACAGCGAGACTGTATAAACCACGAAGGGAAACAAGGCAATAAAAAGCTTTTGCATTAGGTTTGTGGTAAACAGCGACAACGAAAATGATATAAAGTCAAGAAAATAACAAAAATCAAATGACCAACATAAAGCACGCGTTGCAACCACAACTGTCTTATTTATAATACGTTGCTGTCTGTGTGGTTTGCTCTGACTTTTTCCACTGGACCCTGCACTGTCATCTTTCAAAATGAAAAGAAAAAAATGCATTCATAGAACTGTTGAGTTTGTGTTTGTTATCATATTTGTTTGATTTTTTGTGACACACATACACAACATGCATGTGTGTGGTGACAACTTTGTAATAAAATATTAAATAAAAATCATCATCAGTTCAGTTCAGTGCATTTGTCGGAATGGCAGACGAGTTCAGTTGTTGTTTGCCAAAAAGTTTTTGATAGCAACAACTTTGTGTCTTGTGCGTCATCTCCACATAGATGTGATCTCTTCTACTAGTTAATGGGTGGTATGAGGTGGAATCGGCAAACAGTTGCAACGAATATTTGCTCACTACATAAATTAGCTTTAACCTTTACGATCATATAATGTACATTGTATGTATGTATATTGCATAAGTATATATACGTTTTCATCATTCCTTTTGGCATCATTTTTTTTTTTCGTTGTTGTTAGCCAGTCAAATACACTTGTGTTTATATTTCTTTGGGTTTTATTTACGTTTCATGTTTTACGGCAATGACATAAGTTTTGAATTGTTTATATTTGTGTTTTTATACGATTACTTGCTGTTAAATCCATAAAAAGCACAATGATGACTTATTTCGTATCTAGCCAGATTCAGTTGCAATGCTAACAACGGAGGAAAAAAGTCATTGTAACAAACAATAAAATGACAAAAACTGGGACGAAAGCAAACAACAAAGAAATAATGTGTCCATTTATGAAAACCGGAGAAATCATGGTTTTCGTCACTTTGTCAACAAGCAAAAATCAATGGTCAAATAGCACGTATGAGAATGATGAATATCCCCCACCAAGTAAACAACATTAAACAACAACATTGACGCAAACAAAAATTAAAGCAATTTCACTCGAGTCGCTTTTTTATCGATGATTTCGAGGTGTTTTGGCATTTTTTTTTTTTTTTGTCAGCACGTAATGAATTGGCAGGTGATGGAGTTAAAACGGTTAACATATAAAAGTATACCAAATTTATTTGCTCGTGTGTCACACGCACAAACTGGTTCAACATAACGCGTTGGACATTCGTTGTCTGCAATTTATCAACACTGCATCAAGGGAATTTTATTAAGCGATAAAAAATGTGTTCGGTTCTATAATCTCCCTTCACGTTTGCCTACATTTTGGTTCAGTCAAATATATGATTCCTTTTTTTCTCAAATGTTCCCAACCGATTTAAATAAAAGGATGCCCGCTTATTTTTGCCTTTATGTATTTTTCGGCACATAACTTTATACGCTTTTGTCATTACGGGTACTATTTTTTATGGTAATGTGTACGCTGTTCATTTTGCAAAAGGAACTAAATACAAAAAAAAAGTATTCAATAGTAGCGCCATGTAAAATAGCCGAACAAAAAAAAATCAGGTTAAACCACAAGCCATAAAGGCTCTACTTTTTCTTCGTTATCATCAACAATCGCTATATAAATGGTTGCAAAATGAAATGCGTGCCATAATTGAGCAAACTCAACTAAAAATGGGCGGAAATATAAAAAAATTGTAATAAAATGGTTATTCAAAAAAAAAAAAAAACAAAAAAATTCAAACGGAACGAACAGAATTTTTTTTAACCTACATTTGACAATTTAAACATGAAAAAATGAACATTAGAAATGACATTGACCAATAGTCGTCTTCCATAGACCATATGATAGACTTATCGACTTTGTGGCCACTTCACAGTTTACAGCTCATGTTCTTGCCGCCCTCTCAGTTTTGATTCCTCTCAATCCAACTTTTCCCTCTCATAATTACATTCTTGTTAACTCACCAAATAAATCGTATCTTAGTTGTTTGTTTTAATTTAGGCGCAAAGCTATTTCGCTGTTTTCCGATTAAATTATGAGCACTTTTTTACCCACTTGCCCTATTTTTATCCACAAAGCTTCATAAAATAGGATTGAAGCAATTTTTTTCGTGTTTATGTTGTGGCACTTGCAAATGATGAAGTGGAAATGTGCCGCGTCCCGCTTTTTATCGCCTCACAAAGATGAAAATAATGATAAATTAAGCTTCATTGCATACCGTGTGCGCATGACGAGTATAATTCTCTCAATGTTCATATACTAGTAGTTGTTTATTGATTATGACATAGGACAAAATGCAATAATCGAAAATATTTTCACTTAATTTATGCCAAATTATTTTCAATAGAATGTTATTTATGTATATTATATAAAGTAAACCGATTTTGTTATAAAAATAAAAATTGTTTATATATATTTTTGTTTCGTGGCAATGAATGTTCCGAGTTTCTTATAATTTCATAGTTTAATAATATATTTTGCTATAAAAATACATTTTTCTGTTGTTCTGGGAAGTTATTTCATCTATCTGTTCCACTCTGAGTCAAAAACCCAATTAGACTCCTTACTACATTACAAAGAGTGAGTGAAAGATTTTAATTTAAAAAAAAGCACGCGATGCATTTGTGACACTATTTTTCGAGTCAAATGAATTCCCCGGATCACATTCCAAGTGTATCATGGCAAAATCGCATCTGAGTTCCAATGGAAAAGATGCAAATGAACAATCTAATTTTGTGAGAGATGTTTGCTGGTTTTTATTTAAAAAAAAATGTTTAAAACCCTCGTAATGAAACGAATGTTCGTTGTCTCTCCCTTCACGCTTTTTTGATGACCGTATTTTTGTTTTTTTTTTCACAAAAAGTGAACTCTTGAAAAGCGGAAAGTAACATTTAATGCGATAAACTCATTCCAACAAAATTTACATTGTGAACTTAACAAGTGACATTTTCCTCTTATGCGGAATTGTAATGAGAGACAGATGTAAAGCTGTCTGAGACTATTGTGTGAGTCTTGATTTACATTTCCAATGTATTTTGATTCTTTTGCTAGTGCTTAATTTGAATTTATGTAAACTTGTTGACATAATTCCATACGGGAGCTACTCAATTCATAGTCATTTAATAATTCGAAAATGGTTTCATTGCAATAGATTCACTTTAATTTCCTAGCGATGGCTATTCATTGATTTCAATATTCGAGTCTACATAATAAAGGAGAAAAAAAAAAATAGAAAATCGTTCAAGAGTTTTCAAATTCAATATTGAAAATACCAGTAATTTCAAATATAATGGACAAATAAATGTAAATATGAAACAGAAATATATGACCACAGCCAATCGCTTGATTGAAGTTTTGGTTTCAAATATTGGAAAATTCATTTGGTTTGGGCTTAAACATTGTGTCCAGTTTGTCAAATACGATTTGTGGTATAGTCAGGAATGGTGTAAAGGCTGCAGCATCGATTAGATATTTCCAATTGATACATGTTGTTCAATCGACTGTAATAATAATTTCATGTATCAAAGCCACAAATTTCAATCATATTTTGATTAAAACACCCTTTTCACTGCCAATAAATTCCTCTATATTTAATCATAAAACGGACAGAAGAAATTTCATGACTATTTTGGGCTTTTCATGCAATATGCACTATTAAAGTGAACGCATTTTGAGCCATGAAATGTGCCCATTTCTATCAATAAATTATCTCAAAGACGTGTATTTCCCAGTCTTCCAACATTAGACAGTCATCATTATTCTATTAGCTGGAAAGAGCTTATGATGTTTTACGACTTCTTCATTTCAGGCTTGTTTCAATGAAACAAAACTTAATGTTCGGCTCAATTTTATCACATTGGGCTGCTTTAACAACGATACCACTAAATAATAATCATCTTTATTTCTTTTGAATGTACGTGCCGTACCGTTGATTTAAGACGACGTTGAAAAACTTGCTCTCTATTAACTGAAAATGTGCAACGAAATTAATATTGATTGATGTAATGGAGTTTAATTTTTGACAGAAAGAACAAAAATCAATTTACTTGATTCACTTGATTAAGGCGTTAATATATCGCAATATATTAAAATTTACATTAATGAACAAGTATTGATTTTAGTTTGAAAATTACGCGCTTCAAATGGCAAATGAAAAGACATTCTGCTTTAAAGATTATGGAATTGAATTCAGTTTTTTACTTGGCACTTGATGAAGCCAACTGCCATCTTCAGTTCAGGCAAATGTATACTGCAGAGCGGGTTTTAAATGGTGTTATTTAGTGGTTATTTAAAATGTTTTCACACCAATGATTTGGCAAAGTTGCTCTATGGTAAATGTGAATTTTGACAGCAAAGCTACGCAGCATGCCATTTCAAAATTGTTGATAATTTCAGTTTGAGCCATCACTACTTGATTCCGTGTTTGGGTCTGTATGAGTGTTGGAAATACTGTTAAATTATATGTTCAGTTCGAAACGCTTTAATACAAGTTGAAAATTTATGATTTCTGGTTTAATTAATAAATACTTACGGGTGGGCGGGCGTTTGTTCGTATAGTGAACATCAACCAGAATCCACGAAACTGATTTGTAAAAATTATTACAAGTGTCGGTGGTGCGGCAATGTGGCAGCGTTAAAGTTGGATTACAGTTACGATGGAAGTTAGCGAAACGTGAAAATTTGTGTGCGTACGCGAATCGTATTGGTGAGTGCTATTACCGTGCTAGTCGAAATTGAAACGCTGAAGATGACGAAGTGAATGGCTGTTAGAGTGCTTTACGACTGCAGAGACATATACATACACACAACAAGCAAGTGGCAGATGTGTTTTATTAGAAAATTTTAGTTCATTAATTCAGTTTTATGACGATCATTAAATACTGTTAAGCTTTCATTTTTCTCACTGTTCGCGAATGCGAAAACACCTCGGCATGGACTAAAAACAACAACAACAAACATCGAACAAAATAAAAAAAGTCAGGCATTTCATACATTTCAATGATACGCCGCTTATATCTCAGCTCACTCATGAAAATTGTATTTAAAAATTATTTGCAGAAACTGAAGTGTAACATTTGCAATAGAATCTACACGTCATTCTACATCGAAATTTAACTGGCCGCCGAAGAATAGAATAGAAGAGAATAGAAGGAAATAAATTATGGCTATTATCAATAAAATTCTATTCCATTCAGAATGAAGAATGATTTGTTTAAACGGGTTTCGATTGTCTGTAGCCGAAGCGATTGCCACTTTTGGATAATTTAAAATTTTTCGATAACGGTTTGGCGGTAGAGGCTAGTGTCGCACTGGAACTGTGTTCAGTGTAACGAGCACGTAATTCATCCTCGTAATCGTCATCATCGTCATCATGCAGGATATACTTTTGTGGCCGATAATAGGTTCGTGCAGGACGTTTTGTCGTTGATTTCGATGTTTCGACGCGCTTAAATCCATTTGATGCGCTGCTCGAATTTTGTGTGAAATGTTCATGGGCATTTTGCCTTTCGGCACTTTTCATGCTTTTAATAAATGATTGGCTAACTGTAGTGCCGCGCAATAGCATTTGATCATCGACACTATTTTGATACATACAATTTTCAGTGGCTTGGCTTAAATTACTACTACGGTTATTGTTAACGCTGTTGTTGTTAATTTGGTTAGTGCGATTCAGAAAACGATTACCTAAACTATCTGTTGTTACGGAAAATATGTCAATTGGTGGCGGCTCATATATTTGTTCCGCATTGTAATTATTGTTTGTGTCATTTTTTGGACGCCTTCGATGTGTATGCTGCTGGCAAAATCTTTTTGACCGCGGCCGATGGTCGAAACTTTCTCTGAAATCGATATTTGCGTAATTAGTTTGGAAAATTGCACTATTTAAATTAGCCGGAATGGCTGTGGACGCGTTAAATACTTTGTAGTCGATAACATTTGGTTGTGAGCCAAATAATTTTCGACGGTAATCGTTAGCACTGATTGAATCCTTTGGTTTGTTGCCATATTGCATTGTTGTGGTGTTGCTGTCGTCAAATGTTTTGCCTCTCTGAATGCCAACGTTACGCTTTCCGTTCGAACTACTTTTTGGACGCATTGTCTGTATATTTTCATTCATACGAATAATTTGTGATGCTGGCATAAATTGTTCTGATATTTCATTGCTATCAACGGGCGAATTATCTATGGCCATCGATTGGGCGCGCGGTAATGTATGCTTTTTGTATTTTACTGTAGTTTTTTCAAAATAGGAATTATTTTGCATATTTCTGGCTGGACCAAGATTGCCTGTTAGCTCATCGTCGATTTCTTGTGACAACGGCGAGAGCAGTGGTAAATCGGCTGCCATTAAAATCGGTGGTGGTGGAGGTGTTGGAATATCGATGAAACGATGTACTCGGTCTTTCATAATCTGTTGACTGGGATTTTGGGCCACCGAATGTATACACCCATCCGATTTGCGGTAAGCTTGACGCTTATCTACATGAATGCTTTTACCATCCACATTTTCTGCGGTATCGACTGCATTGGAAATTGTATGTAGCTCATATGGCTGTTCGTTTGCAGGTGAATGAATTATATCACTATTTCGTTGCGATCGGTATGGCACATCTACATCAGTTGGCGATGCGTCTTGGCTTCGTGACATCATTTCAAAATCGTGTACAACTTTACCAACATGCGTTGATACATCTGGAATGCCCAATGAACCAGAAAATAGATCACGCTGATGCTTACTTCCATTCAACATCATACTGTTCCGCAGGTCATTTTGTGTTGCTGTCGACTGCACGCATATAAAAGCGATTTACACAGTTTATATGCATACATTTCAAATAGATAACAATAATAAATTACATTTTTTTTTTAAATTTGCTTTTTTCATTCAAATCGTTAGTTAAAATAATAAAAGAAATGAACACAAAATATTGAATGGGGTCCTTTTTTTCGAATTTCTAGTTGAAACACGCACAATTCACGATACATTTTACGTAGGGAAATAAATGGATTTTGTTTCGGTTTGGTTTGTTTTTGGTTTTTCAATTTTCTGATGTTAAAAAATATTTTCGGTATTTTCTCTTTGGGATTTTCTTTTTTTTGCTCAGCATTTTTCTGTATTGGAAAAAATATCTATAAATTTTGGTTCATTTGCTTTCATTTTATACAATCTTGATTGATGGTAAAAAAAAATAATCAAATGAGATTGTTCACGTGCTTCAGTAATTCCATTTCGAGCTCAGCAATTTAAAGATAAATATCGAGTAGTTTGCCATTTTCATAAAATCAACCCTATTTGAAAGAAAACAAAACAAATTTTGAAAAAAAAGTTCAAGAAAATATACGAATTCCAGATCCAGATCCAGATTTAAAGTGTATAAATGATGATAAACTTCCATCAACTGAAACAGTTGCAAGTTTGCTTAACAGAGATAATGTTAAAACTTTGTCCGAACTGTGCTGTTTTTACTTTTGCTTTGGAATGTAAGCGCAACTCCAATTTCATGATTATCGTTTTGTTGAACACTTATTATCTGTGCCTCGAGCAATTTCTTAAATGGACACAATTTTTTTTTTTATATTCTCAACATTGCGAAAGTTGATTTTGATTATCTGTCCATTAAGCTATCGATAAGACGACTGCAAAATGAGAAGCAGATGATGTATGATGTAACAGCCAGCAGTCAGCTAGTAATTGAGGTAAGAGAGAGATTCAAAACTTTTCATTCAACTTGAACAGAATCTCGATCAACTTTACAGCTGGATATTTTCAATTATTTTGAAATGAATTTACTGTTGCTATTTTATGAAAATAGTTAACATTTCTGGGCTCTGTAGATATAATTTTCGGTCCAGAATAAATGAATAGACAACTTTTGATTCACTTCTAATGAAGAAATGTTGCATGCGAGCATTTTCGAAATCCATTAAAACCTATTAAACGAAACATTTTTCATTTGATTTTTTTCCATCGTTTTAGATTCAATTATATATTTTTGTATAAAAGCGGAAGAACCAAAATTTCCAATAGAAATATTTCCTTTGTTTTGATACTGTACAACGAAGATATAAAAAAAATCAATTTATAAATTAAAAGGAAAATAATACTGAATTCCGTTTTGTGTATGTACAAAAATGGGCGATAGAGAGTAAAAAAAAGTTGAAAACGAAATCTAAATCGATGCTTGTACGCGAAATAAAGAAAATATTTTCAGTGTTATGAATATAGACAAGAAATCCATGATATTGCTGAGAGAATGAATGAGAAAAAAGAAATAGAAGAAAAAAATGCTTGATCGATGTAATTTTTACAGCGAAAAAAGAAAATGAGAAATGCAACAAACTAAAAATTGAGAAATAACGAGGATAATTTCAGAAACGAACTTTTTAAAATGAGCAAAAAAGAAAAACTAAACAAAACCAATGAACGAAAGGCATTAAAGATAGTATGTTGAGTGTGGTGAAGTGATAGAGACAGAATTATTGGGAAAAATGTGAGTGTGAAAAGAGTGTTTTCATGGTTCTATAATACAAAGTGTAACATTGTGGGTATGTGTTTGTGGAAAAGATGTGTTGGTTTTTAGTTATTTGTTGTTTGCGTTTTTCGGTCTTATTCCTTTGTACAATGAATTTTTATGAACATGAATGAGTTTGTGTATGTGCTTTTGTTTGTGTATTTGTGTGTTTGATTTTCTATTTATCAGTGTACGTTAGTAAATTAACATAAAAATTCAAATAGAACATAAATACGATAGCAGTTTTGTTAAATACAGCGTTCCTTTATACAGTTAATCTTATATTCAATATACGATTCTTTTTCTATCGATTATTACCAAATATTGTTTCAATTTGTTTGGTTTTACATATCTGCTTCAAATCACTGGATGGAGAGAAAGAGCAAGAGTGACTATTTAATGTAATTCAAAATACGATAGCGATTTAATATTAAACATAGAACAACATGTTTGATCATTCGTACTCCTTCTCTCAAAAGCAGTTAACACGAAAATCGTAACTTCCATCCATTATACACACAATGCGATGTTAATCCATGAAAACATTTGTGTACGTATATATTGTATATATGTATGTATGCATGTATGTATGTATGTAATGTATGTTTGTTTGTTTGTTTGTTTGTTTGTTTGTTCGTTTGTTTGTATGTTTTTTTGTGTGTTTGTGTTCACAACCAAAACATTTGATTAGTTTGTCTGTTTTACTGTTGAATAATAAATGTTGATCACACGATAATAATAGTTTGGGCCTGGCGTACTGCGAATTGTTTTTGCTATAAAAAAGTCTTGCACGAAGGGGACTCAAATTTTCGAAAACTATCGAATGCCACAAAAATGTTCGATAAATAAATTAGCTGTGTCTATCTTTTTTGGCTGTAGAAAGCCTAAGTGGTGGCGGTGAAGGGGGCGACGATGACAAGTGCAAACTGTGTGGTGTGTATTGTGCTGTGGTCTGTTTGTGTGTGTTGTTGTGATTGTGATTGTGATGGTGTGGGGGTTTTTTAGTGTGTTGGTGTTTTTTTGCATAAATTGGACCGGAGCCCGTGTGCTGTGATCGTAGACCCTGTGCTGGATAGTGTTTACGATGTTGTTTCTTATCGCCGGGCGATTTATACGGATTGTGCTGTGATTGTGACGATTTCGGTCGATGCATCACATAGTCTGCCGTCGCATAATCATTTACAACGGATTTTTTCCTACCATTGGCCGCCACAGTTGTCTCATGTGACAAATATTCGCAAACATTCAAGGTCGAACTACTGCCCGAACTACTATTTGTGCTGACGCAACTCAAAACGTCAATTGACGTACTTGGCTGATTCATATGCATTGAATAGTCGCTCGTTTCGATCTCTTGACGATTATACATCTTATGACCACCACTTTTATTTGAGTCAGTTGACATTTTAGCATAATTTTTATTTGTATTTTTAAGTTTTGCTTCGGCCGCACTAATCGCTTTTGGTTTGATTATATCGTTTGTGATTTGATTTGCAATCAATTTGCTTGTGATTTTTGCGCTATTACTATTACTATTACTACTATTCGAATTACAATTGTTATTATTCGATAGCGATGCCGACGATGAGAATTTTTTCATCGAGACATATTGGTTATTCGTAGTGCTTTGATCAATGCTGGCAGTGATGGTTAGATTACTATTACTATGACTAATTTGATTGGAGTGATTTGACGGGTGGTGGTGATAAATAGGTTCACGTTTCTGCTACACTACGTGGTTAACATGGGTCCCAAATGTACGAAGAACTGGCATTGCCTACGTAAGAGAGATAGAGAGAGACATACATTTATGTAGATTCAAAAGGTCTTTTAGAATGCGGACAATATTGAAATTGATTGAATGTATGTTTATTGTCTTTTTGTTTTTGTTTTTTTTTTTTTTGTTTTGCTTAGATTTGTTTTGTTTTAGTCTTAATTGATTTTGAATGCGACGCTTTTCCCATTAATCAAACGTCCATTTGCTCGTTTCAAGGGGATCGATGAATTGAATCGACTTTTATACTCTCGGACCTTTTTTCCCTCTAATTTTATGTCTAAAATGTTACCATTTGTCAAGGAATATATCGAACTTCAACTAAGTCAAGCTCAAAGTTTTCAAGCACCAAATTCCAACTTGTGATAATGCCTCAAAATGCTTCATTGAAGCCTGATTCAAAATACTTTAAGCGAATGTATCCATAAATAGTAGAGTTTTCGGAACTTCAATTTTAATTGCAGATTTCGAAACGAAATAACAACTTTCGTCGTTAAATATTTCAAATGACTGCATTTTTTTTAACTTATTCATGTCGTTTCATTACAAAAAGCTCAATACCCGCATTTGATTGGACTTTGTTGATTTTGTAGAAATGAAAAAAATGAAAATAATGCGAACAGTGAAGTGAAATCAATCAAACTAATAAAAGAGTATTTTGTTTTGTTTTATTGCCAATTGCAGCGAATGCGAAAAAAAACTGCGCCAATTAAAAACGATTCGGAATGCCAACGTAACTGTATTTCAACGCATTCAAAAAAATAAATAAATAAATATAATTTTGAATTCAAAGCGATTTCGAGTGGCGATCCATTCTGTGTGATTTCCGATTTTAATTAATTTCATGCGTTGTTTTCGCTTTTCATTTCGAAGGGCAATTTATTTTTATCAAAAGCAGTTCAAGTGCCAACGAACTTTGGCTAGTATGCAACATGATGAGGGAGGCTTTTATGGTGCATTTTATGAGAGCTATGGAACTGGCGAATGACGAATTGTTTTCAGATTTAATTAAATCCCACGTCACCATAATTGACGAATGACACATTGTTACGCTCAAAGCGCGAAATCGGTAAATATTATTCGTTGCAAACGAATGTTTTTTCGTGCTCAATTTCGCACGAATCCTTTCAATTTCAAATTTGATTTACTTCTCCTCTTCGAACCGACACAAATGTAAACTTATTTGATCGAATTTATTTAAATCACGAAAAGCTTCATTCACTTTTTGGACGAGTTCTCTCATCTGTATAGTAAATAAATCATACCCTTTTTCCTGATGATTCGACGCGAAATGCGCTCAATATGCAAAAAATAATGAATTTGTGCTGGAAAACCTTCATCATTTCCTTTTTACATAAATTTGGATTTGGAATGAATAGAAATGGAATAAAATTGAGGCGCAAAAAGTAGGCTACAAAAAAAAAAAACGGACGGAATCCAATGTAATTGTGAAAGTGCGCACGCGGTATCATCGGATTTTAAATGAAAAACCAACATATCGTTCATAAACTTGAACATATTGACCGGTGTTGAAACAAGTACAATTCGAATGATGACGTCACGATTTGTTCAAAGTTATAAAAGGTTGCCTGAACCACACTGTTCAGCGTAAGCATTGCACAATTTTCAAAAAGCATATTTTGCTTCTTCACAAATCTCATTTTATGCATCATCTCTGAATGCATCATTTAATTATTATTTCAGTTCAGCAATAAAATTGCAATGAGATGCATATTGCTTTATACGCCTCAAGCAAAAACGTTAATCCATTGAGAAAATTATAAACAAATTGCACAAAAGTTAAATAAAACATAATGAAAATTTAATTGTTTTTTTTTTCTCCAGCTCTCTATTTAGTCGAAGTAAATGAAGAGATTGCCGACAGATTCATTTCGCTTTTATTTTATGTTCGTCAGTAGCAGTTTTAAATTAATGCAATTTACCGACAGAGTATTATTTGAATGCAACTGTATTCGACTACACTCGAATCGCAATGGTGAAATGACGAAAAACCATTTTTATGGTAGAAACAAGTGCTCAGACTGGCATTTTCAAAAACAGAAAATATGGTCAGTTGATTCAAAGCCAAAAAAATATTCGTTAAAAGTTCATTTCATTCGTAGTTTAACCGCATGTTGAAGTTTTTTGTAAAAAAAAAAAAAAACTCATATAAATTGATCTTTTTTATTTTAATTCGTCCAAAAAGTTATTGCGAGCACAAATTACTGGCTGCTTCACCGCGATGATTGAGAGCTGTAATTCAGCTATGACTAAATAAACATATTTTCCATTGTTGTTGTTGGTTACGACGTTGATGAATTTTTGTGAATTATTTGATATTCATCCAACTGTGAATTTCCAAATGGTGTGCATCATGCAAGGTACGTTGTGCAGCCTATTCAATAACTGCTGAACTTTGGCATGGAAAGAATTTGTGTCAGCACAACGACCATTTTGCACCTCGATTTGATGGAATGTTTGATTTTTTATTTTTGCCTCGATTTTGGATTTATTAACTGCCGCTTGAATTAAAATCATTGAAGCAACGGAAGTGATATTGATATTGATATTCATCGAACCGAGTTACTTTCGAATGCAATCGAATTTCACTTACCGTGAAAAATGATTTCAACCATGAATCAGGAGAAAAGAATTCCACACGATGAATGTGCTTTTACATACTGAGAGCATATATTGCACATTCGAATAAGAATGTACAGCACAATTTAAAGTGCATATCATTTCAAAATGTGTATCCATTTTTGCCTGATATTTTGACTGTATGGGCTGTTCCTGCTTACGTGTAGAAAGCTTGGTTTGTATGAATTTTGAAAATCAACGTCATGTCAGTTGAGCACTTCAATGTGAATAAATCGTCTTCATCTTGTCCGCAGTTCGATGCATTCGAATGCTTACTCATTGTAACGATTGAAAATTCAATAATAAATGCATTTACGTGTGTGTGTCTATCGGATTGCTTCGCATGAATACATATCTCAGCATGCACATCAAATAATATTTACGTAAAATGCAATTTCACATTGAAATGTAGCTACTTTTGGCCAACTCATTCGAATGGTCTATCTTTTGAGTGTGGCAGACCATTTTTATCCTAAGCAGTTCATGAGATATAGCTGGTATAAAAAAGAGTCGTAACATCGAACTTAGCTTCAGTGTATTTGTATTTGTTGCAAACAGCAAAAACATTTCCCGTTTCGAGGAATATCTTTAAGCGGTTTAGCATTGAGCATGGTGACATTAGCTATATCTCAATGATAGTTTCGATTCGGCCATCGTGGTGATGAGGCAAACAAATCGAACATTGCCATGAACAGACTCTGGAAGAATATTGTCAGTATTTATCTCTTGGGCATATGAAGCAAATACAGAAAATAAAATGAAATTGTATCCATTTTCTGCGCAAACGATGCTCTGCAACTCTGTTTTGTGCATTCATTCGCAATTGTAATATGCAACAAAAAAAACAAGCGAGAAAGACAAAAATCCGGTGAAAGAAAAGGAGAAAGAAATGAAAACAAACAGAAATCGAATTCAAAAATCGAATGGAATACAGAGAAGAAAAAAATGTTCCCGGAACGTTGTAATTAGTTCGAAAGACAGACAATGATGAAAATCGAATGCCATGCTCCATTGAGCATTTTTTCATTTGTACTCTGGCCGTTTTTTTTAACTTTTAACGTGTATTGCTTGTTTACCCTTTAGTTTTGCCTCTTTCACACAACACAAAAAAAACGTCGATATGAAACACAAACGAATTTGATTGTTGATAGCAGTATTGTTGTTGTATTCCGTTGTCGGTTGCATGAAAATACGATTGGGCTATGCAAAATGCTTGAATCAACAGAATAATAAACAAATTTCCCAATACAATTTTAACAAGGTCAACGCATTGATTTTCAAATCTCAGTGCTCAATTAAATCATTAAAATGTGTTTGTTACAATTGTTTCGATAGAAAATATCCAATCATGCTCAATCCAATCGAATATTGTGCTGGTTGAAGTTGAAATCTGGCAAATAAACGTGGTGGGCCGCTGTTTGGTGTGTGTAACCATGAAAATTCATTATGTGCGAATGCAGAGGCAATAATAATAATTTCACTTGCGTTTTTAATTTTGTGCGTTTGTATTTTTCTCAATTTTAATCATTATTTGCTATTTGGATTGCAGCAAAATCAACAATAACACTGGGTGAAAAAAAAACGTTGGCGATTCAGATATTTTTATTGTTGGTTTTTTCGGTTCACAAAGCGAAAATAATAATCGTTATCGCATTAGGGTGTGAAGCATTGAATTTATGAGAGGCAAATGTGTTTATGATATGAAAATCGCAGATGATGCTCACACTTTCAAGCAAAATGAAAGCGGGCGATGATGTTTGTTTCCAATAAAAATGTCACCAAAAACCGCAATCCCATCGGAAAAAGTATTTAACTTGACAATTAAACGCGCCAAATAAATTTCATGAATGACATTGCTAGCGATTCTCATACCATTTTTTTGGACAGTTTTCGCCCAGCTGTTGGGGATTTCTAGGCAAAAATTTACAATATTTTTGTGTGTAAATATGAAAAGCCTTTAATACAAAATTCTATACAACAAAATACATACATGCCATATTTGTTGTTGTATAATAATAATAAGCGAATGGTAAAACTTAATTATGATCAAATGGCAAGTATGCGAGAGAAGAGAGTGTGATGAAAAAAAAAATTTGAAAACGTTTGGTCATTTTATTGAGTTAATAAAATTTAATTCGCAAGACTTTAATTAACAACATCGCCGAGTTTTAATACCATTTCATTTAATCATTGTTGGTTGAGATTTCTGTGGCAAATGGAAAATTCTTTCAGGCAGTTTCATTCACCCATTATTTATATTATAATTAATTTGAAGTGGAAAACAACATAAATTTTTCAAATGAACCGTAAATTATACATATATATATATATATGTACTTTTTTTATCTTCAAAAAATTGTTATTTCATCACTCTTTATTCATGGGCTGACATTGCATTGAGATCGTAGTAAATGGAACAGAAACCAATTTAATTATCGAAAATACATACACGAACGAAATGCTGCGCACTATGATGAATTGTAGATTTAGCACATGAAGCAGGACGAAGAGAAGAACTTCAATCATTTTAAATGGATTTACCAATTAAAGGCTTAAGCATGTTCCAAAATGAGTGAAAATGCAAGCGCACATAAAATTATCATAATCGCAACGAATTAAATGCATTTAAATTACATGTATACTATGACCATTTCGCTTCACCACTTTCACACACACACACATACAAGCTCGCAATGCACAAACAAATACATTTGCCCCACCCAATTTGGTGGCATTTAACAATCATTTGCGCGATGATTCAAATTATTTACAATTTTTGGACAAATGCAACATTGTTCACAATTTGGGTAACAAATGAAAATCGGTTCATTGGATGCCTGAATTCAATGTTCAAGTATTGGCCAGTACTTTTGACTCATTTTAAAACCATAAGTTAAACGGTTCGGTAATTTTTGAAACGATATTTAACCAATTTACCGATTAAATGGATTTTATACAGTTTGAGATTAACCGAAAATTACAGAGAACGAGACTCATCAAAAATATATAATCTGCATTTGAATTTCATCAAGAAATGACTGAATTGTTAATGTTTGGGAACAAGAGTTTTTTTTCTGAATCAGCATATTCAAAATCATGTGCATTGATCAATTCAAACACATTTCAATTTTCGATGAATAATAATATCACACGCTTTTGTTAAACAATCTTTTGTTCGGTGAAATATGAATATTGGGATGTTTCCAAAATATACATTTTTTTCATCGATATATTCGGTTTTTGGTCATCATTTCCAGCCGGAAACCATAAAAATGCTTCACACACCACCGGAATTTCATAAAGCTTTTATTCATTTGAAGCGATGCACTCACTGGTTACTAGTTTGCTTGAAATTGTATTCATCATTTTATGCACAAAAAATACAAATCAACGTATTTGACACGAACACAAAAATTGCTTTGCATGTATGTAATGCATCATAAATGTCCATTCACAAAATCGAATGGCTAATTTTGAAGCTTAACAAAAATTGAAATACACTGTAAACAGGAAAAGACAGATGCATCACATCGTAGTAGTGAAAAGAGAAAAAAAATTAAGCAAATAAATGAATGAATACAATCTCATAATTCATAACTGGTCATAAATTTTCACGGCTCAATATCCATGCACAGGACCGGTCAACTCGAATTTTATTCACAACACTGTGAATAAGGAAGAAAAAAAAAACACAACGAACGATACCATTCGAAGAATATCTCTACATTTTTGATGAAATATAATAAAAAGTGTCGGTCATACATTCCCATAAATTAAAAAAAAAAAACATGGAATATTTGCGAAAGGTTTTTTCCATCTACACTAAAATCCATGAAAGATTCCTGACTTTTGTTTCGAAGTCAATAATCTAGTCGAACACAAAACTAACATTTCAAAATTAGAGATTCTTTAATCCTTTCAGCTTTTCTTGTCACTGTTGAAACGAGAGATGATAGTCGATTCGATTCATTTTAATCCACAGAACAAACTGACAAAGCTCCTCTTCAAAACAATTACAAAGATTTCTTCGTTACACGATGAAACATTTCAATGAAAATGGGATTGAAACCTTCAATTGAAGATTCACGTGATTTTACGTCAAGAATGATTTTGTCTCTCTACACATATTATTTATGATATAATTTCGTTAGAATTTTTGCACTTGATTTCAGTATAATGCATAAGTGTTGTAATAAAAATATTATGAAAAATTTCACATCGATTGGCGTATTAGTGCAGAATATAAATGTGCAAATTGTATAATAAAAGTGATGGAAAAGTGCTCGGGTCAATTATTTGAGGTGCAAAACCAATCATAAATTTTATGAACAAAATTTTAATATGGCAATAAAGAAATCCTACATATTTGAAACATAACTTTGCGATTTGTAATATCTAAAAGTAGAAAATGCAAATTTTTCTATTCATGACTTTTTCAACAATTCATGGGATTTTTTTTTCTTCGACATAATTTAGTAGATTATAAAATTGTTGTTGCAATTGTCTCGACTTTTAAGGATATTTTCAAATGACGCCATGTTTGCTGTAAAATTTCAAAAAGAATTATTTGCAAATTTTCTTTTATTATTTCCAAGCTAATTTCATTGGATATTTGATTGACGTGGAAGTATGTTAATTACATGATATTTGGTAAATTGTTCTTCTTACGTATAATATTACGATGTCTATATATTCAAAGTGTCAAAACAAGTATAAAAATAACTTGCATTTCATTGAAATAATTTCTATAAAAATAAAATATTTTGTATTTTTAATTGTGTAAATTCCTAAGTGTTAATAAATTCAAACGTTTGATGTCGTGTTTTTGCTCATTTTATTGAAGCAATTTATTCAAAATTATCAGCTACATTGTGCAGATTTTATGAGTATGTCATGTGAACATAAAAATGTGTTAGTATTTCGGGAAGAAAGTGCGAAAATTGTGAAAAAAACAGTGTACTTACGAGATATTTTTATAAAGTGAAAATAGTAAAATAGAAAAACAGGAAAATAGAAAAAGAATATAATTAAAACATAAAATTGTAACCATAAAGGTGCATATCACACAGTATCGCGTCAAAGCATAATCTAAACACGTAAAAAATGCATTCAGTGATTGATTTTTGGTAATCAATTGTATAATGGAGTTCATACATGCGTAAGCATTAAAATCTGTATCGCTTTTTATAAATTCGATTCAATTGATTTAAACAAAAAGAAAAAAAAGGAAATTTCACACCTTTGATGCTTATTAGAATAGTTACGATTTTGATGTTTGCACATGCATAAACTGTCCTTTGGATTGCTTTTTTAAAAGCTGATTTAAAGCACCCATACCGTGAGTCAAATTCACTCATCTATAGCGATGCCCAACAGAAATCAGAAAAATAAGTGCGAAATAGCGATAAAAAAGAGTTTGTGCGCATTTTAGTATATTTTGTGTGAATGCAACGAAAGGAAAAAAAACGTATGAAACAAAGTAGCGCCAAAAGCAAAAGTAATAATGAAAATAAAAATGAAAATGAAAAAAATGTGCTTAATGAATGGAATTCCTGCGTTTACATTTGTGCTTTTAAATATTTTTGTAATTAAAGTTTTTTTACGTGCTTATCACTTTAAATGATATTACATTTGGTTATTCCTGCATACTTTTGACGGCTTTTGGAAACAAAATTATTCGAGCGAACAATAAAAATGTTAAAATATTCAAGTGTTTGTGTGTGAATGTGGTGTGTATGGAGGGATGTAAATGGTGTTGTCTATTTGCGATTGAAAAATACGAATGCGAGAAAATGAACATAAAGTGTTGAGTTTATTTTTTTTTTTTTTAATTTTTTCATTTGAACACTGAAGCGAGAAAAATGTGCAAATGTAATTCAGCTATTGCTATGACTATAACTTGTTGACTTGTTGGTATTTCTACTGTTTCTGATACCAATTACGTTTATGAAAAATATCCAGTATCCACATCAAATTAACAACGAAACATGTGAATCGATACCAAAAAAGGAAAAAAAAACAAATGTGAATATATACTGAAAATTTGAGAGAAAAAAAATGTTATTGCTTTTGATGATACACTTGCAAAAATATATATATTGTAATATTCATTAAAAGCTATCGCTTGGAAAACAAATTATTTTAATCGATCATTAAAAAATAAATCAAACAAAAAAGCGGAACGTCGTCGACACAAAAAAAGAGTAAATGAAATGTATTTCAACGCCAAATGTTAATGTCTATGGGATTGAATTGGATTGTATTATATTTTTGTAAATTATCGATGAAAATACATTGGCAATGAACGGCAATTGAATTGCCATGATATTTGGTAAAAAGAAAAAAAAAAAAAGAAAAATACGATAAGCTAATCTTTACAACAAAATGTTGAGTATTTTAAATAAGCCCAAATGCGAAACTAATATTTGTGTTGTTATAAAGTGAGAATTGCAGCGAGTAACTGGTTAAAAAAACACTCAACATTTTTAAATCCAAAAATATAAAGCAGGCTTCAAATAATGTGCGACTACATGTGAATTAAATATTGTTTCAAAGTAATTGTGAATATGTGAGGAATTAGGAAAATGTGAATAAAATTGTAATTATCGCATTATCATGATGAAACAAATTAAGTTCAGAGATAGAGTCAAAATAAAAGTACAAACGAATCAACAAAAATCCATTCATTTCAACTACTGGTTTTGTATGTCCTTATGGTATTGTGATATCCCTTTTATACGGAATTTAATTTGGTTGTCTGGTGGATAGTCAGGTTTCTTTACGCTACCATTCCACGATGGAAATTGGCATTTTTTATTTGCTTTCTTTCAACATTTTACCGTTTAAACTAGAAATAATTTTAAGGACTTCGGCATGAGAAAGAGAAAACAAAATGGAATTAGTTTTCTTTGGGTTAAATATTAAAGTAAAAATGTAAATAAATAAAAGAAACCAAAAAAAAAAAAAATGTGCAGCAAACAATGGTGCAGTCAACAACACACAAAAAGATTCTGCTTTCCCAAAAGGCATCAATATCTCTATGTTTGTTGGCGTCATCTTTCATGTGCATTTTCATTTTATTCGATTTCATTTCACGCGTGAATAATATATTCGCATCCCACAAATTATTAGTGATATGATAACATTTGGTGAAATGCATTATTATCAATATGTCGTCACCACATTGAAAATTTGTGTTTTTATTAGAATTGTAAAAACGCTCATTTTAACGATCTTGATTATTTTGTTTTTTCAGTGTTTGTTGATTATCATAATAAATAATTTTTCACATTCTACGTTTTTATTGCATTAAAAAAAGTATCGTCGATTCTATTAAAACATATGTTGACGCAAACGATATGGTGAGATTTGTAGTAGATATGTATTTTCGGGATGAAGATTTTTAAAAATTATGTTGCAATTTTGTTGCAAAACCTATTTGATGATATCAAATAATGTTATGAATTATGGACATAAAAATTGAAATTATCGAATTGGCTATAAAATCATAGCATTTTGTCTAGAATGTTTGCAAAAATAAAATTGTCCAATAATAATTTAAAATAGTATGTGATAAAATCAAAGTTCATTTGTTGATATTGACAAATAACAGTTGAATCATACATTCAGTTTATGTCATATAAGCGATAAATATTAAAAGTAGAGTGACATTTACAAAATGTTCACTAATGAATAAATATTGTTCGCATGAAAAACTGTCTACATTTAATCGAAATAGTAGATCGTTTGGCCTCAATTTCCCATTGCAATCATACAACTTTAAAGCAATTCAAATCCGCCGTAATATTTTAAACAGGGAAATACATGAATTTCTCTTGAAAACCATGCATTTGTGGTATTATTATAATATATGACATTTCAAGGCCTTTTTAGTCTGTAAATGAATATTCTAATTAAAATTCAAATAAACTGTTGATTTGAAATGCACATTTTGTACCCAGAAGAATTTTTGTTTTTGTTTTTGTTTTTGTTTTGTTTTAATTCTTATGAATAGAACATATAATTTTATTATCAGACGAAAATGATCAACAATACATGAAAGCGTATGAAGCTTTTCTACAAACAATAACTGAAAGAAAGAAACTTACCATCCAAATGAAGAGAGGTTTAAATAATGAAAAAAGAATTTTTGATTGTTGTGGTCCGGAATTAAAAAATAAATAAAAACTCAAAACGCAAATGAAATACACCAAACAAAGACTAAGTATGCGCTCGTTTAATTTGAAAATAATTTTAAATAAATCAGTGCAACACATAAAAATGAATCTATAAATTTATAAAGGAAACAAAAATAAAGAAAGAATACACGCAAAACACAGCAATGGCACAAATTCTGGCAAATAATTGAAAACTGATTCAAATAATACTGGTGAAATAACACACACGTGCAGTAAGATAAGTTAAAAAGCCAAATTCATGAATAAAAATGATGTGAACGAATTCAATGAATGTGCGCCAAACAAAACATCAAACGACGATGAAATTAAGAATTATTGAATATGTTCTAGCAATGTAAAAATGAAATGTTTTTCATCTATAAAATTCGATATCATGAAGTAGTTGTATACTTCATCATTATTTTAAAATTGTTCTCAGTTTTCATCTAATCAAAAAAAATACAACTCCTACGTTTATCATTATAATCAGTTTGTTTGAACCATCAAATGTTTCGATACTTAAAATGTGTTTTCAAAAGTTCTATGTTATGTGGTTTAATTCAACGGCGCGAATAAAATTCAAAAATAAACTATTTTCAAGTGTTAGATAAAAGTGAATAGAAAAATACACACAGACTGACGCACAAAATGCAAATATTATGCGATGCTATGCAAACAGATGAGAATGTGCGGAGCGAAACATAGAACATATATTAATTATAATTATATAGATATTGTTTATCAAAAAATGAAGAAAAAACAAACGATCCATAAAACAATGACCAAAAAAGATTAAATGCATGTGGTTTCAAACTATTATAAATTATTGTAATTAATTTGCCGTAATCGGTTTGTTTTGTGTAATTTCGGTTAATTTTTATGCTCTATCTGTGGTCGAAAACTGATGTTGCAACAATATACGAAATTTTTCCCGAGCATTTCCTTTCCGAAAATTTTTCCAAAGCTGTAATATCGTTCCATTTCAATTTGCACAATCAAAGAGAAAAACGCTTTTTCACGATTTTCAACTGAATGAATAAAGCAGGAAATTTTTTTTTCAACAAGTCGAACAACTCTTTCGAATGTGATTTCACTTTGCAAAGGGTATCGCATGAATTTGCACGAAAAAAAACTCACACCATTTGGTGCCAAATAAAAAAGGAAATATCGCGGTTACATATAATTGCAAGAGGAAATGTTATGTATATAATGGTGATCGTGGTGTGTCTGTATATACTATATATGTTTGTGAACAAGAAAAATGCAGAAAAAAAATTACACACGTTTCTAGAAGGAGTTTGTGCAATTAAATTGGATGTGTGCATTGAATACTTCAATTGGAAAAAATTCTCTTTGGCTACATCACTATTTCTTTGTCGGAAAGGAAAAAAAAGAAAAAAAAACCTATTGTAATAATTTCATGTAATTGTTACTTCTTTCGTTCGTTGCAATTTCTTTTTTGTGTTTGACTTTTTTCTACGTAGAAAGTGGTCATAATGAAATTTTCCTACTAAACATAAACATAAACATGTGTGAGTCTTGTGTGTGTTTTTATGTTGACGCCTTCACAAAAATTTCATCTCTGAGTACTCGTGAGGAATGGCTATAAAAATAGAAAAACAGGCATGCTTTGTGTTTGGCCAAGTGGCGATGATTTTACCATTGTTTATAATCATGAAAATCGCACAAAACCAAGCCTGCTTCTTTATTTCGTCAGCTTAAGAAATATTTATTTGATTCTTTTTTTGCACTGATTTCATTTTATTTTCTGCTATTGTATCGCATTTATATCATTCATGCTTCACAAAAATGATATGCAACGTTGTGTTTTGTCGTTCAAAATCTACTAAAAGAGCGCTATTCCATTGTTCGCTGCTGTTTTGTATTTCATTTTGTCGTTTTTTTTCTCAGCATTTGTCTTTTCATTATGTAACAAAGGAGTATTCTTTATTAATTTCGTTTCTTTTCTTCGTCGTGGGATTTTTTTCTTTAAATAACACGAATAAGCAAATCTAACAAGTGACATTGCGAAATTACACAAAGAAAATGATTATACATTCATTTATGAGTTAAATTCTTACTTGCTAATTGGGAAGGAGCTATTAAGATAAAATTTGTTTATTTATACATTTTGGTTTTGTTCGTTACATAAATTCTATTAAATTCATTCAACAATCATATTTTGTATTGTCTTCTGTACTTGAATAAATTGAACCGGATTCAGTTACTTCAATAGCGACTTAGTTAAAATAAAAAAAAAAAATATTCTAATCTCACGAATATAAAATCTCAAGAGTTCTTGTCTCAAGAGCCTTGGAACATTAGAAAATAAAATACAAAAAAGAAAAAAACACATTAGCAACATCTACATTATTTTTCTTTGATTTTTTCTTCTTTTTGAAATTGAAACAATTCTTTTTCAATTTCATTTGACATGGAAGCTCAAATTATTCGTAAAATTCCTTTTTTAAAACGAATACTATTTTTTACAAGCAAACAATTATTAATTTTCTGTTGTTTGTTGATCCTATTAAAATTTACAACTCACCACTTCAAGTCGAACATGTTACACATATTTTTCATTGAATAGATTCCTAAATAACTGCGTCATTACTAATTCATCGTTCATCTCCCTCTTTTTAAAAATACTCTATTTATCTTTCTCCTTCAAATGTGACTAAAATTAGGTTGCCATTAGTCATTAATATAATAAGTTAAAATGCTGAGAATTATTATGATAATTAATTCGTTTAAATGATATAAATGTAATTATTGTCAGATGTTTGTTTGATTTCGATATAATTTTTGTATGATGAGATTAGCTTAGAATCTAATCAAATGGATATTATTTACAGGAATGCAAAGCTCTAGATTTAAATGTGTTGTGTTATGTTGTGTTGTATTAACTTTAGCATTCGTATTCGAGAACGACGTCGTTTGTATTCGAAAGGTTATTCTTTTGTTTGGTGATAACGACTCGATTTTGTGGATAATTCGGTTGTTTGCGAATTGTTATTTCTTGTGAATAGTACGGATGTGTACTTCCACTTGGTAAGTTTGATGTCGATTGTGCATAATTCAGATGAGACTCTTGCGAATAAGGATGTGAAGATATCATTGATGGAAATTGTATTTGATTCTGCATCGAAATGCTTGAAGTGGACGCTTGTTTTGTGCCACTTTTGCTATAGTAATGTTGCAAATAGTCTTCATGATATGGCAATTTATTTTCATACTGATACAAACTCTTTTCAAGTAGTTGCAATTTATCGGAATGGGAAGTATTGCGTGCGTAATTGCCACACTCGTTGAAATTGTTAAAATTATTTGCAAAATTCTCATCGTTGTCGATGTTGTCGTCATCATCATCATCATCATCGTCATCGTCAGCATCGCTGTCACTATCAGCTGCAACATTTCTAGATGGCCCATCGACACAATTTAATGGCCTCGTTTCACTTAAATAGTTGGCCGCTTCCGACCGGTCATCGTATATCAAATCGGCTCCAGTAAAACTATTTCGTTTTTGATACTGAGCACTAATTGGTGGGTAGCGTTTTTGTTTGAATGACAACTCAGTATTGAGCTTTGTCATTGCTGCCTGCGTCTGATAGTGCTTTTCACTACCCGGACTATAAACGGACGCATAATCATTGCTACTCAATGAACTCGAAGTGGTTTGGCTCTTTGCACTACGTTCGCAGCTAGACAATGCCAGAGTATTTGTATGGTTTGTAGCCGGTGTGTCTTTTGCGAATGTAAATTTTTGATTGCTTTGAGCCATCTGATTGCATTGATTTGGCGATTGGTTCGGCAATGATTGCTGTTTAAATGAAAAAGATTCACTTGTACTGCTGCTAATGACATATTGGTTGTGTGGATGATGTTGACCTATTGAGTTCAGGTTGTCGTTGATGCTCGGCGTTCGATATCCAACACTATTATTTGCACTGTTCACCGAAAATTCACGTTTAAGCAATGCGGTGGTTGACATAGTGTCCGTGGTTGTGTAATTATTTCCTAATGAATTTTCCATTGTTACGGTTTGGCTGGTGATTTGGGTAGTCGCCGCATTTCTGTACACAGTATAAGTATCGTTAACGGTATCAAATTCAGACATTTCAGAGTACGATTGCGTTCGATGATGACCTCGATGTTTGAAATCATTAAATGTCATTGCGTTGAGACTTTTTTGTTCGTGTGAAGATGGCATTGAACACTTACCTATTGAATGACTGCCCTCTTTTGGTTTTGACAATTTATCGAAATTTTCATTCAAAAATGCATCAAGATAATGTAAATTCTTGGTTAAATCCATTTCCGAACGATAACTTTTATACGGAACCTTTTCTACAATGACTGGTCGATTTGTATAACAATGTCCATCTCGATCCAATGCTGTGAGTGGCTCCCGTAACGATGAACACTCATATTTCTTTGTTGGAATGCCACTACTCAAGCTATTATTCAATTTTAAGCCACATTTCTGTCCAATTTTCAGCAAGCTTTTCTTCGTTTTATCGAAGTACGTTTTGTCGTCTTTGTGACGGAAATGGAATGAATGTTGCTTGGTATTCGATGATGAAATCCATTGATTTGCATAGCCAACGTTAAGTTTCTTCAAGTATGAGCCTTTACCAGAGACATGAGTTATTGTTGTGGTATTCGTTAGTGTTCTTGTGGCGCCTGAAATACTGTTATTTGATATGTTTACGGTTTTCATGTAATTGCCTGCTTGCCGCTTACCATTGCAATAGCTTGCATTCTCATTTATACCACTTCGATTGATAGTATTGCTCAAATATTTTCCTTTCTGTAATGCAAAACTCAATAGTAAATCTTTTTTCGATTTTTTTTGTGAATGTCCAGACTCCGATTGGTTTTCATTGTCGGGTTTTGTATAGTCTTGCCGTTGAAACGGGCACGTTGGAATATCACTTATAGTGCTCATGATGTGCGTCTGATTTCTTGAATATGATGCGTGAGAATGTTGTAGACTATCTCGCTTATCATCGTTAATCAACTGATGATCCAATTCATTCAAGTAATTAAGAGTTTTTTGAGTGCTATTGGCTGTTGCCTGATAGTTTAGGTTTTTCTCATTGAAATATGTTTTGTTTCGTCCTGATTTATTTTGTTCACCATATCGCATTCGTTGAGAATGCTGATGATGATGATGATGATGTTGGGCAATTCCGTCAATTAATGATATATTGTCGGTACTGTGATTGTGTTTCCGCGCCTCTCTATTAATATCTTTACGTCGACGCTTTTTGTTTCCATATTTCATTAGCGTTGCACTTTGGTTCCGTACAGTTTCCCATTGATTGCTGTCGTCATTATCGTTGTCGTATTCCAATAAATTATTTCCCATTGGATCGTGTTTTTGCTTGTGTCTTGTTCGACTAGAACATGATTCATTATAATATAAATCTCTCTTAGTATTTTCGCCATTTACGTTATCGCCTGATGCGTTCAACCGATCCGATTTACATGTCGGATTCGTTGAAATTGTGTCATCATTAGTAATAAATTGGTTCGAAATTGTTTCTTCCACATCATTAGATGCATGAATTTCATCGTTTCGTGTTACCGACACACTAAATGTCTCACACCTATTCAATTCGGCACCATTGCCATTTGAATTTTTGCTAACGCGGCTTTCTGCTACATTGATTTCCTGTACTAAAAATGGATTGGTGTTTGCTTTTACTGCATTTGATATTATATCATTTTCACTATTACGACTCGACCATTTTTCAATTATCGATTGATTTTGTTGTTCGCTGTCATTTAATTTACAATTGTCGCTCGCTAATAACTGACGCGCTGCCATTGTTGATTGGCTACAATGCTCGAGCGATTCATATTCATCGATTGTTTTGTCAGCGCAAGCATTCGAATTAAGTGAAAATATGTCTACCACGTTATTGACAATGTTGCTGCCGTTTCGTTGGCCATTAGATGCATGATTTGCGACTGTTTTTTGTAAATTGGCCTGAAGGTTATTGCTGTTTGACTTAGGATCATTTATTCCATCCAATAGACATTTAGCATTCATTTCACTGTCACAATTAAGCAAATCCGTTTTGGTCTCGGCAACTTTTTCCATTTGATGCGATTGGAGCCTTTGTTGTGGTGAGAATTTCAGTGAACTATGTCGATATTCGGTGCATTCATTGAAACTTTTTCGATTGGAGTTGTTTGACATGTTTTGCGATCTAATCGTTCTTGATTTTCCAATTTTATTACAATTTTCTATTTTTGCATTTTCGTTCATTGATTGATTTAACATTTTTATGTCAACATTTGCCGTCGTCTCATCTGAATTGTTTTTCTCATCGATTTCGTTTCTCCCCTTGTAATGATTTATACCCGTACTGGATTTCGTTCTTCGTAAATCTAATGAATTTATTCGCATTAGGCAATTACAACTAGAACTAGAGCTACAATTGCATTCAATTCGTTTATATAACAATAAAAAGCCTAATGATTTGGAATTTCGTTGATATCTAATATCATTGTTTCGGTTTTTACCATTGGCTAAATCCATGGTTTTACTAATTTTCATATTATCATTTCGTTTGAAGATACTATTTTGCTGTTCGATGCTGTTGTTTGGTTTTGTGTTTCGCATTGTATCGCTGGTATTTACATTTGAACGGCAACGTTCAAACTGAATAAAATCCAAACGAAATGGATTTGTTGGCGAAACTAATGCGTTTTTTAAATCAAATTCAATAATATCATTATGACCACTTTTGCGATTCGCTAGATTACGACTAGTAGACTTATGATTATCAATTTGTTCTTCGTCGTCCAATTGCACGAGCAATTTATGAGACTCATCCGCATCGATGATATTTGCTACTTTCTCATTATTGCTACAACTACTTTGGCTACTATCCCTAGTGAGGTGTTCATCACCATCCGTTTCATCGAACTCTTTGTTGCAAGCATTCAATAGATTATTATCATTATCATTATTATTATTATTATTATTATTATTATTAGTGGCAGACTGATGGTGCAATTTGGAAGTTGAAGTGGGAGTAAGGAGATGATCGTGCTCTTGATTTGGTTCTTTATCGTGATGAGTCTCATAATTTAGTGTCTGCTAGACACGTGTTGGCGGCTGTAAAACCATTGCAGCCATTCGTACCTTCATTGCCTCTGGTGAGCCCTGCGAATGATGATGGGCAGCGTGATGGTGGAATCCTGATGGTGTCGTATATATTGAATCCAAATGTGGTGGTCCAACACCAATGCCTATGCTATCCGAACGTGATTTCAAGTCAGCTTTTTCACTGCAAAGAAAAAGTAAAGAAAAAATGGCGCGTTAATTCTTTCCTCAACTGGATTTTAAATTGAAAAAATTCAAAGCGTATTGTAAGCTTTTTTCTCTGAACGAAATCGATTGATATGTAAAATAGTTTTTCCATTTCTTAGCACAGCAAAATGAAATCGAATTCAAAAGAAAGCAAAGCACGTGATTCTGCTTTCTGACATTTCGATTTACTCATCGAGTTCATCATTGCCAAATCTATCGTACGAACAGGAAATTATTGAAAGCGCATTAGAGATTTAGATAGAGTCGCAAACGAAAACGAAAACTTAAAAATGAAATTTTGTTTTTTTTTTCTATTGAACGATGCGCTAGCATTTCAGACGTAAGATGTAATATGAAGAAGCATTAAAAATTCCTTCAGGAATTTTCTCAAAGAGGAAATTCACAACGAACACATGCATTGCACTCACGTGAGTGCATACGTATTCGATCGATTTCCCCAATTTTGTTGGTTCAGTGTGATTGGTACTTGAGTCTTATTTTACACTTCGATGATGTACATTGTAAATTCTCGGTTTGATGTGTTGCCCAGAGAAAAATTCAATGCATTTCACATGTTTTATACATAAAACCTTGCCGTATAAAAATAATGACGGTTGCGATAATGGAAAGTAATTCCCACATTCCATTGTTTAGTAATAATAGTGAGAGTTGTAGCGTATACAGTACACACATTGCAACAAAGTGTGATTCTGAAACATAAATGCAAATTGCGAATCAGAGATGGGTCGCGTTACCATCATTGCCAATTGTGAATGATTTGTACAGGAAATGCATATTGTTTTCCTACATCCGAAGCAAAATTGCATTCATCTCGTTCATCTCTGAATAAAAAGGGATGCTTAATAGACGCTTGAACATGGCGAAAAAATGACGCTCAATTCAGTAATGTATGTGTGTGTTGTTCCAACATAAGCGGCAGGTGTTCATACGTTTTGTGTATTCTCACTGCTTATACGAAGTGAAGTGCACGAAAAAAAAAACAAAAAACAAAAAAAGAAGTCGAAGTGTTGTACGTGAATTTTTCAAGTAAATCGCTCCTCGTTACCGTACGTATTGATTTTATTTCCGAGCAAATTTCGTTGCCATTGTTTTCAAAGTATTTGATAATGTTGATTGCTTGATGCATTGCTCGTTTGCGTATTCGCGATGATGTAAAATAGCGAATAGAGCACGTAATGGTAACAAATTCGCCGCACAAAAGTAACATTCACCAAACAATGTAAACAAAATGACACGAGAAACACCTATTCAACGAATTGTATTTACTGTCGTTTCACGGCAACAGCTCGTTTATGAGCAGTAGCAGCATGAAAAATGCTGGCATCAAATAGCACAAAGAGAAAATTCGTCAAGATAGTAGAAAGTAAAGAGTGTTATGCGTAACAATAAGACGCAAATTGAACCATCATTTGTATTTTGAATAATCGTCAAAATCGAATCAAATATAAAAAATCCAGATGAATATGCTACAAAAACTCAATAATAAATTATTTACTTATTACAATGGCAATGATTGCCAATCCTTTTGAAATATAAAAAAAATAACACAATTTTCACAAGTTGTGCAGAAGATGTTATCCTTCAGACTTGTTTTTCAGTTGTTTTTGAGGAATTTATTGCAGTCTCGATAGAGAAAAAAAAAATGTCAATGAGAAAATAGAAAAATTCCTAGCAATTTATTGACATCACGTTGGACGTTTGACCGCACCATGTGGAATAAATCGATCTCGATTACGTTTCTTACATTTGTTTTCTTTTTTTTTTTCGTTAACACACTATGAGTCCTGGGGCAAATAAAAGTAGCTTGAGAAGAGTAAAACATTGCCCGCACACTTAAACACACACACACACACACACACACACACACATATCCCTGAAATCAAAAACAATTTGTTTGGAATTTATGGAATTGAACAATCTCGGATGGCAATCGCACGTGAATAATGGCGTACAGCATTAGATTTCACTTTGCTTCGAAATTTTTCGCTCACATCTTTTTCGATTCTATTTGATTTTTTTCTTTGTGTGTATGTGTGAGTTAAAAAACGAAAAAAAGAAATCAGATTTTCCGATTTAGTTGTATTGTAGAGGTTCGTAATCGCTGCACAATGGGAAATTGATTGCAACAACTCGTCTTTAGACGTTGGACGATGTATGTTTTGTGTGTGTCGCATAAACTGTTTCAATGTAAATAAAAAAATAAATTGCATTCACTTTATCGAAAAAGTGGTATAAAATGACTTTTTATGGCTTTTCAAATGAATCACTACATGAATGAGACATTTTATTGGGATCGAGCAAAAGAAATCCCGAGCGATAGTACCATGAGCAACTTACCGCTTTTTATGTGTACAACATTTGACGATTCGTAATCAAAAATTAAATGGCGATATGAAATCAAAGTATTACAAATTAAATATACGGTTCCATCTGCAAATGAAATGAATGGGGTTGGTTGAGTTCCTTTCTATCGTTGACCATAAAAATATAATAGTTATAAAGGGGTGATGGCAGAACTGAACATTTCTTTTGATGTGGTTACCAAGCGGTAAAGGCTTGTAATTTCACCGACAAAAGAGCATTATGTCCTTCAAAAGCGAGTGGAATACTTTCAAAAGAATGAAGAGAGGAATGAATGGTGCTCAAAATCTTAAGTCGAGTTTTTTCGTGAAAAAAAAAAACGAATGTCCATAATATAGAGTCTATATTTTTATATGTAAAATATACCATACACATATCACATAATGAAGTAGTAGTTTGTTCAACCGCATAAATCAATAGCAAAGTGTTTTCATTGTATTATATATTACTATTGACCCAGAGCATATTGGCAGTGCAGAAGTTTCATTCACAATTTTCATATATTATTTTGATTCTATTCTATACATATACGGTTGAATTTTTCTTCTTATTTTGATGCAACAATGCACGCCAAACTCATCAAACAATCTATTACTTGTATGCAGTTGAAAGACGCTGAATAACTATATTGTTCATATTGTTGTGCATAGTTTTCACTTCATTTTCAATGCATTAAAGGATGCGTTGCGCAGACAATTTTAAAATAATGAAAAGAAAGCTGTGTTATGACATGAAAAATAATTTACCAAGTTGTAGCCACTATGCGAAGTGAATTCTAATTGAACTGAGACTTTGGAAAATATTTTCATGTTTCGTCTATAGTGAAATGGCTAGTTTTGAATGGCTAGAGGTTTTGTGTTTTGGGAATGCTTCACAAGCAATTTGGGCGAATGAAACATTTTACCATTTTTATAAGTTCTATTAAACTGATTAAATCAATTTCAGTTGTATGAACCAGACAATTTCATATTTGCCAAACAAAATATACCATAAATAAAAACAGAATTGCACCCGGAAATGATTCCAAAATAAATTTAATTTTCATAAAGAGTGCATTTACTACTGCCAATGATATCGACGCTGTTGTTAAGAGTTTATTTTTTTGGAGTGGTTAAACTGAAAATGTCGAACCCGACTCGACTCAGCTCGAGTTGACGCAACATTCATCGGTTGCTACAGAAGATGAATAAGAGTATGCTTATGTTTGTGAATATGATGCAATTTTCGAAAATGAATATTTCCCATGTTTCTGTTGTTTGAAGCAAGAAGAATCTAGACCACTTTCTATGGCGAATGAGATAACTTAATGCAAAACATAATGTCACATAAAAATGTGCTCGAAATAATTCCATGAATCCAGAGAGACCTTGTGATGTGATGCAAACATGTTCACTCGAAAAAAAAGGGGTCAGACGAAGCAAAGCTGGCAAGTAATATTTTATCTATGCTCGTTTACTCATCGACATTCGTTATACTTCAAACCAAAGTATACAAAAATAAAAAAATGAAAAAATTCGTTTTGTTATCTCATCCAAACGAGCATTTTATCTGAATTAGGCAACAAAAGAATGGAAGAAAATATCACAAGCGCCATTGCATTTTTCCATAAACACTGAACATATTGGCTGAAGTTTAGCCCTTCAAATGCCGGCGATGATAGTTTCAGAGATTTTTTTTTATTTTGAACGATCGCTTTAGTTTATATTACAAGCGAAAAGATGAAATAAAAATACAATATTCATATGTGAAATTCAGTAGTCTAGTCAAATTTTGTAGAGTTCTCATCGCATACATATGCGCACTTGAAGCTTACACATTTTGAATTTCTTTTCCCTTGCTCGAATTAAATGTATATTTTTTTGTAATATTCATGTAATCGACATTGCTGCGAAGTCATGGAAATGGAAATAGAAATGTACAATTTCTTAAACAAATGTGAGGGAATTTGGTGTACAAATATATAGTTACTTTTGCCTCACGACAATTTCTTTCTCAAACGCTATTTCATGAAGAACTGGAAAACGATTTTTTTTTTTAAAGTGGAGTTTTGGTTGTTGGTTCTGCACAATTTTTCTGTATATTGTCGTAATGGTTGATGGTAATGAAGCTCCCAGACTATGTCTTCGCATTCGATCAAGATACAAAACGTATCAGTTTTATTTGAAATAGCGTTACAACCCTCTAAAAAATATCCGATGTCTGAATCGAATTTTTCCATGATGCACAACATCATTCCTTTTCCTTGTATAACAGCAAAGCGATACAAGGCACTAAATTCCATAAAAGCAAAAAAGAAACTACAATGGTATCTCATTCCATATAACTGAATTCTTTGCAGGAAAATTGGGTGGAAGCTAGAAAGACGAAAAGCTAAAAACATTCAATTTTATCGCACATATTACATGCGAAACTCAAGATATTTATGTTTAACACTGCCATCCTTCTTTGTAGGGGTAAAAAAAATGTCGAGAAAGTTACATCAATAAAACAGTTCGTAGAAAGTATCAAAAGCAACCATATGCTATGAATTGCATGTATGGGAACCGATTCAGTGTAAATTTCATCACACTTTTGCTCATATTAAAGTGACATGTACATTGAACATGCACAATCAAAATCTATAGAATCTCAGCTCAAATATGCATTTGCAGCATCAGTTTGAAGCTATTTCGATATGCTTCAGTGGAAAAAAATTGGATTTGATAGCGATAGTTCGACGATAAAAGGAAATCAAAGCGTTTTTTTTTAACATATAAGCAAAACTATGACAGACGACGATAGATTGCCAATATATCGAAATCGGTTAATGCATGGCGTAAACCTTGCGCGAATGACGCACTACAGAAATTTGCACTTTATTATTATGATTATGATTTTCTCATCGTTAATTTTTTTTCTTCTGTATGTTGTATACTTTTTTCTTCGGTCCGCACGTGGTTAAACATAGCCGAATGGATTTCAATTTTATGGGGTCCAACACCAAGATGAATGTATGGTTAAAGTGTTTACAGTTTGCTTGTTATATCACTGATACTCTTTTCCATGCTATGGATATTATTCTTGATATCATTCCATTTGATAGAATGTGTGATTTCGCTGGCACCAGACTCTTTTGCTTGAAGTAACTTAAATCAACCGCCATTTTATCAAAATGTTGAAAGATAATCTTGTGCCGTAATAATTTTTCGCATTCAAATATTTCGAAGTGTGACACATAATTTCCTCTACTAAACAAACAAAACACATAAAAGCGAAAATATTTACAGAGATAGCAACAAAAGCAACATAAAATGTGTTTGTTTTATACATTAAATGGAATTTCTTCATTTTCATTTATTATCTCTGACTTGGCGTCACATACTATACACGCTCATGAAAAGCTCATATTTCAAAAATGAAATTCGCTTTTTTGCATGCGAGATAAATCATACAAATACAGAAAAAATGGCTCCAGGAATAAATCATCAACATGATTCAAGTATTCAATATTTGACTTGATTGAATGGTAAGAATCCATTTGAAAATTACGTTTACCTGTCCGTTTATGTGGGGAACATTTTTTTTTTCATCAAAATGTAAAAAATTGTTGAATTTTTCGCATGCTTGAAATTCATTTCGTTGAATTGAATTGAATTCCAAAATTTAAGTGATTGAATATAAACAGTTGCCGGAATGGAGCAAAATTCGGCATCACTAAACTATTGCGACAAAAAATTCTGTAAATATAATATATTTGTCTGCTCTATTTTATTTGTTCACAACTACCAGATTATGAAAAATGGCAATGCCTTGAGAACATCATCTAGACGTAACAAATAGACAAATAAAATAAAATAAGTGAAATGCAAATAACACTGTACAACAGTCTTGATAATCCAGGGGTTTTCTCACCGGATTCTGAAAATAGATCGAAAATCATGAGATACGTGTATCGGCGATTTGCTGGGAGTGTACTTTTTTTCATACAACACCTCACTTGGTAGTTTTCCCTGTTCAGGCCAATTTGACCATGATATCATTCATTGATAAATGCAAATTTGAGCATATGCATGTGGAAATTCGGTTTTGATGTCTGAAGACGAATTGTACAGAAAATTGTGGAGAAAATTTTATCCCAAGTGACAGACCCCCTATCTCCACCCCCCACCCCTTATTTTCCCCTAAATGTCAAAAAAACACGATTTTTTCTCATTTTCTCAAGACAAATTCCAAACTATCGACATTTTCAGTCACGTATCTCCGATAAAATGTGGCCAATGTAATAATGAATAACTTCTCTTAATATTTAAAATCTGAAAATTGCTTTTTCAATTGATAAAATCACAAAATTCTCATTGAATTTTCCAAAAAATCATTAATTTTAAATACAATTCTAGATTTTTTTCATTTAAACTTATTCTATTCATTCTTTTAACTGAAAAATTGGTTTTTTATTTTGAAATTACAAAAAACGCATCAAAAATCCGCCAGAAGCACTGCGTATTCAGCTCTTTGACATTTTTAGACCAAAAAAATCATCGCTGATGTCAAAGTGATTTGCACAAGCGCTTCTTTTTGTTATATCATTCAATACACAATAAAAATAAATAATAATACAGTGTGAAGAATTCAAAAATATTTTAAAGAAAATGGAAAGTACAAATGCAGATTGTGAATCAAAAATAAATTCTTTTTGTTACATGTGCGGAGAGTATACAAATACATTTCAACAATATCGACATACGATGAATGAACGCATTGAGGAAATGTATACATACTATTTTGGTTGTGCTATCATACGCAATCAGAGCTATGCTCCAAACATCATTTGCAAAACATCATTTGTGCGATGAATGGTAATTTTATTTCAATTATGCAGTTACTTATCGATGTCTTTGAAAACATTGATGTCTTTGAAAACATTGATGTGCATATGTCATTGAAGATCCATCTTCTGTATTCTCACTATGAACGATTCGAAAATCAGTTGCCGACAGAATCAGACGAACAGGGGGAGCGATTCCACCAGACCATCATGGAAATGGAGGAACGCTACAAAGGAAAGCGGATCGATTCAATGCTGGCCGATTTCTGCTGGTCGATTGCAGTAGAACTAGAAGATTGAAGAATTGTCTTAATTTGTTTTTTGTAAATTCAAAGTGAAAAACCAATTTTTCAGTTAAAAGAATGAAGAGAATAAGTTTAAATGAAAAAAATCTAGAATTGTATTTAAAATTAATGATTTTTTGGAAAATTCAATGAGAATTTTGTGATTTTATCAATTGAAAAAGCAATTTTCAGATTTTAAATATTAAGAGAAGTTATTCATTATTACATTGGCCACATTTTATCGGAGATACGTGACTGAAAAAGTCGATAGTTTGGAATTTGTCTTGAGAAAATGAGAAAAAATCGTGTTTTTTTGACATTTAGGGGAAAATAAGGGGTGGGGGGTGGAGATAGGGGGTCTGTCACTTGAGATAAAATTTTCTCCACAATTTTCTGTACAATTCGTCTTCAGACATCAAAACCGAATTTCCACATGCATATGCTCAAATTTGCATTTATCAATGAATGATATCATGGTCAAATTGGCCTGAACAGGGAAAACTACCAAGTGAGGTGTTGTATGAAAAAAAGTACACTCCCAGCAAAACGCCGATACACGTATCTCATGATTTTCGATCTATTTTCAGAATCCGACGAGAAAACCCCTGGATTATATTTTTTTTTTCAAATTTGTTGTACAGTGTAATTGAATCGGTGAGGAGTGTTTCATGCGGGTAATAGAGGAAAATTTAAGTGAATGTAGTATCATTACTGTTAAAAGCTTGCTCATGTGAGTGTAAAGCTTGGATTTTTATTCGTATCTTCACTCATCTAAAGTAAACAACAACAGTAACAACAATAACACCAATGAAAACAATTCTCGTTCGATATGTTTTAGAGTTATCGTATAGTCAGTCAGAATATAATCTTCTTGGAGCAACCAAAATGCTTTTATTGTATATTACTGTCGTATTCACTTGGGTTGATGGGCCAAAAAAAAGCATTAAGTTTGAAAAAGCAAATTATTTTTATTGTTATTACGATTTTCCCATTCCACTAATTCATTTACATTCATTTTGCTAAATGCTTGAATGTGATTGCGGGAAAATCTTAGATTCCAAAATGGAAAATCGTGTGATTCGCATGCGAAATTGCAAAAATGAATTCTGACTGCAGCATTGAAATTCCAAAAACAAAACACACAGGTTGTCAAGAATTCGATTATGAACTTAGATCCAATTCCAACAGACCGAAATCGTGGTTCGAATGATAAACAAATTACAGGTTGATAAAAAAAATGGGATCATTTTTGCGTGGTTTTGACACGACGCAGACATCATTATTTTATTGTTTTCCATGACAACAATAGAGAATGAATGAATCCAAAAACTTTTAAGCAGCAAATCGACTGAATCAAATGCTCAATGAAATATCTGTTTATTCATGTTTCTTTGGTATTTTCGATATTCGTTTTTGCTGCTCGCTTGCTTGCTTGTCTTTGAATAAATTTACGATGTCATATTATTGGGTTCATCTGTTTTAACGACTCAAAAACCATAACCATAACCACCGTAAATTGGTTCACTGTGCACTATGATAAGACAGATGAATGATGCCCAATGCTCGTCTCCAAATCGAATAATATGACAAATTGTTGAGATTTCATTGGCTCTATGTTTTTTGTTCAATTTTGCTTAGAACGCAACGCCCTATGTGAGAAAGTCTTGCAAAAACAATATTATAAGAGCGTACTTCCTTCGTTTCTTTAGAAATATCTTTTGCAATAGAAAAAATCTTCCAAAACTCAACTCGAATAAAATGGAGTGGAGAAATAGTACATTCGATGTTGTTTTTCAAACAGATTCGTCCAAATCCATTTTATTTATTGTTCACATTCGAACAACGAATTTATAGTAACAAAAAATATGTGCATTCGTCAAAACAAAAATGAAGACATTGATAGATGGAATAATGCTCGATGAGTCGGATGTGAAATGACAAATTATATACAAGTGTACTTATATATTGTATATCGTACATGTATGTATCAAGAGAGAGAAAGAGAGAGAGAAAGAGAGAGAGAGAGAGAGAGAGCTCAGCCATCGACCACAACTGAATACAATTGGAAATGGGGAATGAGTGATGAAAATGAGATAACAAAAAGAACACACAACTATAGCATCCTACTGGAATGGCGCTACATATCTTTATGGATTTAGAGACCGTATACAATTATGATTTAGTGTCGTATAACATTTCCACTCGTCTATTCTTTGTTTAAATTTTATAAATTGAAGGGTTCGATTCAGTTCGTTTGGTAGTTGGTATGTCTGTACCCATTCGGAATTTGTGTAAAGCAATTGTTGCCAATTATTTTTTTTTATTACAAATACCAATTTGCATTTTCTTTTATTTTTATTGCATTGTTTCATTTTGTATAAATGTTCCCCTTTTTGTTTTGCAAATTTTCCATACTTATGAACATTTTCAAATGGCGCCATATCAATATTGCAAGACCTTATTCCAATGTACATCATTCAGTCATTTTGGTTGGGATTCCATTTGTCGAAATAAATGAATGGGATATCCACCGGAGGTATCCGTTTGTTTAATTAAAATGCAGGGTTAACACCGGTTTGACATGGTCTCAATTCGATTGACCTTTGCATTGGTGTATCTATAATTTATATCCGAATCGATCAATATGCCAAATCGTCCTTCCGTAATCATAGATTGGACCAACATATTGGCTAACCTTCGTACTTCAGAAGGAAAGCATTACACTATTGTTTACTTGAAATTGAACCATATCGAAATATATTTTATTATATTTATCAACCTTTTTGGTGAAATCGAACGAATTTTCCTCAAGCTGGTCAAAATGGAAATGTCAAAACGATTTGAAACTTTGAGATATGAATCAATCATTCGACACGATGGTTTTGGCTTTGGCTTTGGCTCACAAAATCTACTGTTTTATATTAACTAATATGAAATATCATGCTTTGCATGATATTGCCATTGAAGTATTGGTATTGCTGCCGCTTTGAGAAATTACCGCATATAAATAATGTGTGCTAACCAAATATAGATATTGATATTGAATTTATGAAATGCAAAAACTCTAGCGCCAATTTATTATGTCTAAACATTTGTCGTGACAGCAACATCTCCTTGGATTATGGGAAAGGGGACATAAAAATTGACTAATGAGCATATTTATTGGAACCCATTCCATAATTTAATTTCAATTATGCTACGAGCTTTCCAAAAAAGAAGTTCGTCGTCGCCGTCGCTGTCGTCGTTTCTTCATCGTTGTTGTTCCCAATACATCTTCTTTTTCATGGCTCGAAACAAAAATTTGTCAAGCGTTTTTACGATTATGAAGGGACGAAAAAGCAGTAGATTTATTATCTACTTCATTTCACACACAGGATCTAAAATTTCATTTTTCATGTGCCGCCATGACATGGCTCGTATAATAATAAGTTGCTAATATCTTCTTTGAAATCAGAAATATTGAAAAATATGTAAGCTGCTTTAAACTTGCGTTCCAGTATCATAGCGGAGCGATTTTCCACTGAAATCCATTACATCAAAAGAATCGGCAAAACCCTTCGATTGTACTCGTTACATTTTCATTTCGGTTGTTCGAGATACTTTTTTTTTCCTCTCCTCTATCATGTCTGGTCGATGTGGATGCATGCAAATTTTATTCTCATTGGTGGAAATTTTAATGCGTTTCTTCTGTTGCTTTTTATTTTATTTTTTTTTTTTTTTCTTTTTATATATATTTTGTGAAAAGCTTTTCATTTCAGATTCATCCTTGGACCGAGAATCGATTTTCCACACGACAACTGAGTTTGCTTATTTGTTTGCATTGAATTAGTCCAACAAAATGTTAAAAGAGAGATCTCTTACATGTTAAGTTGTGGTAGTTTTTGTTGGTCTGTGTATATGGGATACAATTCAATCTACATGCAAATTCCCGCATATTTCTTTTGTACATTTGAAAAGAAAACGAAAATGAAAAAAAGCAAGCAAAACGTATTATTCTTCTCTGTGTATTTGTTTTTATCAACAATGCTTACAAACTGCTCGCACCAAACAAACATCCGAACGAACAAAAAATACTATTTTTTCGTACCGAACCGAACCGAATTTTAAATGTAAGCAAGAAAATGTGCTCAGTGAAGGCAAATATAAAATCTTTATAAACATAAGATAAACTTTGGCGTGAAAAGAGCAATGGCATTGGCGAGGTAACTCGATTCAAAACGGAAATACTATTGATGTGAGATGAAATGCAGACATATAAAAGTGAAATGTAATAAAGGTACGTTTACGCCATTCAGTTTATTTTGTTTTCCTCTTCGCATCACGTGCAGAGTTTTTGGCATCGGATGTGACAAGTCTTTGATGAATTCAACAAAAAAAAAGAAACCTTTTCTTTTGAAGATTAATGAAGTGTCTATGTTAAGGGTTAAAAGGGATCCAACCTTGATGTCGATTGAATAAACAGAATTGATTTACCCTTCAATGAAATTGATAAAATCTATGGCCACTCGTTTAAATTCATTTTAATTGTACATATATATTCAAGTGATTCGTTCATTTGTTAAAAATCGAATTGTTGTTGTTGATATATGTTCGAAAATATAAATTAGATTGGTTGTTTTATTCCGACACATTCGTGACCAAGTGCAAAATTAGCATTATATTGTACAAGCTAATAAAATTGTTGCTTGTCAACTTCAACTGGTTTGCCATAAAATTTGTTGCAAAAAAAATATGCGAATTTTTTCCTCAACCATTACACATTGGTAGTGTGACAGTGTACCGTAAATGGGAGACTTTTATGTTTCATTTAAGAGAAATTTTCCAGCCAAAGGTTAAAAGTCTATAAATTGCGCATAATATTGTATTATAGTGAAAAGTGGTTTCTCGTGAATATAACGATATTGTTTGGTTGCTTGATGCTCTCGTAAGGGAAAAACGCCAACGTAATCAGCAATGTTTGAATGAGAAAAAAGGGGGCAAAGTAACTATATCATTATCCGGCTTATACTTTTTCATTATGCTTATGAGCGTTTGCTGTTTTTTGCACGACACCTTTTTTTTCCTGTCATATCGCCGTTAAAAATGAGAAAAATGTTGAGCTGTACAATGTTGGCGTCAATAATGCCATAACATCCAAGTGATGGTGGTATTAAAACAATCGAAAACAATGAAAGTATTCAGAAGCAAAAATGTTTAAAAAATTATGGTTTCCAACCGTATTATGACTGAGTTTCAATTAAAATGGTTTAAATTTGCGAAAAATTTGCATGGAAAAATGCATTATATCGAGCATATCTTGAATTCTTTGGATTTATTAACACGTGTAAAGTTTTCGTAACAAAATATCATTGCATTATCTGGTTTATAAATGCTTCCAATTAAAGTTTTCTCCACACAACTATGCAACGCGCAATGGAATTTATTAATTGACGTGCATTGAACTATGCCACAACTTTATAAAGGATTTTGCCATTCCGTTTATTATAGAATATGCGAGCAATTGCAAATGCTTAATATTGACGAAACATTAAATGCTTTACCATTCACCAACACTTTTTAACATCAAATATATCAAAGTTTATGAAAGCAGCAAATGGAATGAGGACATACCGCAAATATTAACATAACGTTCATTGACACCTAGGCAACACACGGTGATAATTGTGGTTGGAAAGTTATGGTTAACAACAACAACAAAAAATATATTAATGAAATTGTAAATGTCACAATCGGTCCAAAGAGGGCCGGACCATCCACTAACATAAATGATAAATATTACAAGAAGCAATGCTACTTTAATGCCATGGTGTACAATAAAGTCGACCTATTTGAGGACTTCCATTGCTTGCAAAATTCTATTTCATTCATATTGTTTGAGTGGTGACATAGCAACGAAGTTTTTGTTAATACATGTAATTGGTGTTTTTCTGATCTTCATAATTATAATGACACACCACTGCAATCATTTCAGTAGGCAACGTGTAATCAAGCTGCAGGCTGTTACTATAAATAGGGGTAGTGCGATGCACGAAACAAATGGTCATTGCGAAAACAACAAAACTGTATTTGAATGACAGTTTGTCGCCATAAATGCACACGTTAAATTAAATGATATGTCTGGCACTTGCCATTTCTTTCCCATTGTTATCCATTTTTCTGCGCAACATTTACTCAAAATGCTTTCGCATTTGTGTGCTTATTTCTTTAAGGTTTCGTTCAGCATGCAGAATAATAAAATTAATTGCAACACAAAGTTTTTATTTCGTCTAGCCCATTCAAATTTACATTTAAATAACAGTTGACGTTCGACTTTTTGTGCTATGAATTCGACTGAATGAAATTCCATTGAAATGTCATTTGTGATTTTGCACAGGCTGGTAGCCTTTAGCTGTCTATAAAGATTCCATAGAAATGTTTTATCCATTTTGCACAACAGCGCTACAATTAGTGGATTTTTTTCAACTTATTTCGAAATACTCGTAGATGTACATCATCCATAGTACCAAAATCTTCATCAAGTTCAGTTTAAGAAATATGAACATGAAATTCACCTTATCAGCTACTTTGTCGTTGCTATGTTTCATATTCAATTCATGTCTTAATTTTGATACATCGTACTTTAGACTCAATTTATTTATTTCATTAAATTAAAATTTGCCACTAAATCGTTCTCTCTCTAACCACAATATTGCCATAGTTGCATCTACATGTATATGTGTATTCAGAACATTTCAATTGTTAGTCTACTAGTTCCATAGTTGGCTTTCGGTCGTTCATTTAATAAGACGTTTGTTCATTTGTTGGTTTTGTCTTGAAATATATGGGAGTTCACAGGGATTTGTAGATTTGGGTCAAATTGTGTTTCTGCATTTGTGCACATTGCGAACTTGGTTGAACTTTCAACATTTGCTCACTCAGATAAATGACAGCGGTATACTTTGCTACCGGCGAATATAGAACGCGATGCTCATTTTTGCTATTCATCACTACCCTGGGAATAGAATATTTGGCACTAGCTGTGTTGTCATTGAAAAAGAAAACCAGCATCCAACGAAAAGATAAAAGGCGACATTCAAAAAAGTTGGTAGCTGATGACAGCGTGAAGCACAATAGTAAAAAGACAAAAAAAAAAAAAAAAAAAAAAAAAATGAAGAAAAATCTGCGCACAAAAATACAATAGCATTACCAAAGTGATTAGCATACCTGAGGGAAAATGGAAAAGAGCAGAAAACTTGCCAAGCACCGAAGTATCAGCCAAACTTTCTAAATATGTACTGTGTTGAATCGAAGCTTGCACTAAGCGACCGACAAAAGAAAAAATACTCGAGCAATTTGAAAAACAACGGGAGCATCAACAGTGATCTTTAAAATGATATCAAACTTTGTGCCGTTATACAAGGCATTTAAAATAATTGTTAAATACGCAAACCGTGCATCTGCATTGGCATTGCTATATTACAGGAGCTATTGCATGTTTGAGTCTTTATTTTCCTTCTACTATTATTTCCAGAACCAAACAACTACACGGAAAAAATTAATCATGAGGGAAATTCATGTTTGTTCTTTCTCTTTTTCCCTCTCTCTCGCTATCTCTCCCTCTCTGCTAGATCCAGTTGATAGAAATGCATAACAGAACGGAACAAATAGTTTATGGGCTTTTTCAGTGTGAAATGAAAGTTGAACATAACAAAATCAAAAACAACGCACATAATTTTGATTATTTCAAGTGGAAAGTTTTAAAATAAATTTGTCGTCAAATTTGTTCACATTGATTGAATCGTTGGTAGCTGGCATGAGCTATGCTTGCACTGCATTAACAAAAGTACAGACTTTTTGTTGAACTTGAGCATTTTTACCGGGGATTTTAACATAATACCCAACCGTCTTTTTCGTTGTTGCATCGTGATAATAATAAATTTCTATTTTGTTTACATTACACAAATGCGGCAAAACGACGTAAAAATAAAAGTTTCTAAATGAATTCTCATTAATTACCTGTCTTTGTCGCTGGATTTAAAGTTTCCCCGACCTGTAAAATGGAGAGAAAAAAATAAAATGAAAAATAGAAAGAAAAAAAAAAATGCAAAAAATCTTGCATCTTTCGGTATTTAAATTAAGATTTATGCAAACGAATGAACTACATCTGAGTATTATTTTAAATCAATGCTCATTAACATACTAAAAGGTGACAAAGGTCATCCTAACTTTAGGAATTTGGTGATTGTGATTGTAATTTTAGCTTGGTGTTTGATTTGATGTTGAAAATTCTATTTAATCCGATTCACATAATTGTTTTTCATGTCCTTTTCATGAATTTTGCCTTAGAATTAATGAATTCTTATTATTTGGAATGAGTGGTTGTGGATTTTCAATTAACAAAATTATCTGTACCACGATATAATAATTGGTTACTATTACAGAAATTAATCTTATTAAATTTCGATATTCAAAAAAATTGTTCAACATTTCTATTGATTAATCAAATTATTGATGATAATTCATCCAGAGGAAAACAAATTTAAAAGTGTTCAGTTCTAACACTAATTCACTCCGATAAAAATATTTGCAATCAATCTACATGCCATACGAAATTGACCGAAAGATTCATGATTCTCTCAAATGAGAATGGAAACTTGAAAACTAGGAACTTCTGCTATTTTCTTATATTATACATGTTTTTGAATTGTATATCTACATTCGGAGCTTGTAGATCTAATGTCCGCACTATGTAAAATACTGTATTCATTTGAATAGATTATCAAAATAAAAATAATAGAATTGGCATTTGTAACTTTTCTATCTATTTAAAAAATTGTTCAAATGAAAAATATAAATTTAGTATAGAGCATTTAGTACAATCTAGTATTGTGTAAAATTACTTATTCATGAAGCTATTGTAAAACCATTTTTCTATGAAAAAAATAATTTGTAAAAACGAATACGAGAACCTACCTTTAAAGCAGCACTTTCTCGCCCGAATTGCATAGATGCATAGACATACAAGTAGCAATACGGCTGTCAGACATCCTCCGGCTATTCCGAGTAAATAGCTCATTTCCATTGGATCTGATTATTTTCCATTGCATTTATAATTTACGTTATCGATGTGTATGTGTATGTGTATGTGTTCGTTTGGTTTATACGCAATAAAAGTAAGAAAAACAGAAAAAGGATGGAGAGAGAAAAATAAACAATTAACAAATGTTTTGCATAAAAAAAAAGAGAAAGTAAAACTGAATAAGGAAAAGCTCAAAACAAGAATCGCACAAAAAGTTGAATGTCGAATTAAAATGAGTTGAAAACATTTGGAATTAATTATAGATAGCACTTTTAAATAATTGATTCGTAGTCATATACATGGAAAAACCGGTTTACAAAACTCTACAGCATCCTCAAAGTGAGAATAACCAAAAATAAAACACTGAAATTAAACCAAATTCGAAATGAGTGCAAAGTTGTTTGAAAAAGCAGCGTATGTACCCTCATCATGTGCGTTTGCTAAAGGGAAAAAAGATGGGCACGTGTGTAAACAGATACATCATCGCTCATTTTATGCATCCAGTGAATAGGTAAATTTTCAATAATTAATCAGATGTTAATTTTTAGCTTTTACTGTTCGCGTATGAATGCTTATGTGACTGGAGTGTGTGTTTGAGCTAGCTTTGATAGATCACAAAAGTATATTCTCAATGTGCGTATATCTGCAATAATGTGTATAAGCAATGTTTGTGCGTGAATGTGTGTGTGAGATATGTTGAAAAGTTGTTAAATTTTAAGCAGCAACGTTCATTTAGACCTTTTTACTAAAATGTTTTGTATATTGACTTTGAATGACTAATATGTGTTTGTTTTTTTGAAGTATCGACCAAATAAACACTTCGTTTATTCATTGCTTTGTTTTTTCATGTTTTGTTTTTGTTTTGTGTTGAAAAAAATAAATTAACTTTTATATTTGCTCCAAAGCATACAAATAAAACGATTAAACTTAAATTGCCATATCCTTTTGCAATTTTAATTATAAATAGTTTTTGTTCTTCAATTGACAGATATAAAATAGTCAACAGCCTATTCATTGAGTTTAGTTGACTGTGTGAAAGTTTGGATTTTAAGAAAAGTTTGGATTTTTTTTGATCGCTTTTTTGTGGAAAAAAATAAAAAAAAGGAAAATATGAAACATCTGCCAGTCATGGTATTATCTCAAAAACAAGTATCAACTTGAGTCGCTCAATAATGAGTACATGAGAGATTTTCACTTAAAAAGGCAGCATTTTGCACACTTGTTAATGCGATTAAATTTCGTTCGAGATTAAATATGAAATGGTTCATGTTGATGGAATGAATAAAAACATATAGAATTACTGATATAGCACACATAATACTATGAACATTTTAAATGCGAAAAACCATTTAATTTTTCCACATCGACGATTTATTGTCAGAGTGAGCAAATATATAACACTTCGCCGAATAAATTATTATGATATGAATAAATATTCGGATCGAGTGAATTGGTACTATTTAGAGAAAAAAAAAGACAACTACGTCGAAATCATAAGAGACTTATTTAATTCCGTGCGAATGCTTCATCGAAAACAGCAAGAAGCCTTTAAGTACCCTCTTGTTATCAATTTACGCTGTTTTACTCTTCAATTTTTTTGGTTCAGTAGAAATGTTACGTGCGCATTATTCATTTTTAATTTTTTCATGTGAATTATTGATCACGATATGATTGCGCGTATTTAAACAAAACAAGAAACCAAACAAATTGCATGAGTTTGAATGCATACTATATATTTATTGTAATCGTGTGAGTTAATGCTTTCTCTCGCTGCAAATGCGCTTCTTGAGCACATAAATTCTCTTGAAAATGATTGAGATAAAAGTTGAACATTTGCATGATATTTTTCATGTTAAACGCATTTGCGTGAATTTTGACGAGTGTCTCTCATCTGAGTAATAAATATTATCTCTGGTTAAAAGGTTCATTGCCTCACTAATTTGAATGGACTGAATTATATTTAGCTATACAATGGCAATTCCAATTACATACTTTTCATCAATAAATGCACACAGCAATGGATAGATATATCTATATAAATAATCAAAAATGTTCATTTAACATCATTATGGCTGATATCACAAATGTTCAATAAAATAAAATTTTTGACATTTCTAGTGCATGTTGAAATAAATTCCATAATGATTCAGATTAATCGAATGAATGCTGACATAAAAATTCCATTCATTACATTTTCTATTTGGAAATGCTAAATAAAATAAATTCCTTGTTTTCAAAACAATATCAACTTATAGAAACCTTTTGTAAACCCATTTTTACGAACAGAAAACATTGATCGAAAAGGAAATTAAAAACTGTAATTGAATAAACTATAAAATTAAGTAGATGTAATAAATAAAAACTGGGAAAAGCACCTGTGAACATACCCTCGACGACTAAATTGACTGCGTGTCGATCGTTGCCACGTTCATTTTCAACGACCAAATAATAAGGTCGCGAATCATGAACATCAGTATCAACAATATGTAACGAGGCCAAATAACAATCTTCTCGCGAATCTTGCGATACCTCATCAACGTGATATCGCTCTGCAATAAAAATGTATAGAAAACTACGTTTAAACAAATCACTATGGCGAAAGAGTCAAGCCGACAAATTTATAATGGCCAATCTAATTTGATAACCGAATTTGCAATTTGGTTTTTGTTCAATTTCAGAAAAATAATGAAGTCAATTATTAAAGAAAACTATACCAAATCCAGCGCCGGCCTCTAATCGCAACGAACCCCATTCCCAAGCCTTAAAAAACAATATTGAATTTGTCACTTAATAGGTGTAAAGATAAAGAACGATTTTCAATTTTCAATGAATTGAGATATTACCACATGACGCGGTCGTGGATCTGCACAAACGATTAATGTTAGCATAGCTTCTTCGCCTTTTCGAACGGAAACTGTTTGAGTAGATGGATGCGAACGCAATACTTGTGGTGCACCTAATTACATAACAAACAGGTGAAATAAGTCGAGTTAGTTTGAATTTTGGATTAGTCGTTTTATAATTGCATTTTCAATTTCAAGTGTTTCATTTAAATAAAACAGAAAGTTCACTTACCCACTACTTGCAATGAGACGGGTTCAGATGCCACTGTTCTCTCTTGACCGTTTATATAATTCGTTGCCCGGCATTCGTATTCACCCTGATAGTCATAAGTTACATTGTCAATGACCAAACGTGATTCATGACCTCTTTCCAAGTAACCAGACTTTAATCTGAATAAAAAAAAAAACAGACACACACACACACACCATATAAATTGGTTCAATTCGGTTTAAGCTCACATTTCGGAAGGGGAAGAATATGAGATACTATGTGAAATATCTTTCGATTTATTCACAATGAAAGCGATTCTTTTTCGCTTTTTTTATCATTTTCCAACGCATTTCCCATTCGTATTGTTTATTTTCTCTTACCTCTGATACCATTTGTATGTTGGGGGTGGATTGCCCTCAGCAACACATTCGAACGCTGCTGGGCTATAAAGTGGTGCAGTTGTTAGGCGATCTGGTCCTGCTGATAGTATTCGAGGCGAAACTAAATCACAAAATTACAGAGAAAAAAATGTAGTTAGATTTATTATTTACTAAATACGCGAGGAAAACCAAAAATACTATTTTGCATTCGTTTCGAATATTAGCACATATTATGCGATGGTCAATTCATAAAAACTCAGAAAAAAACTAAGTTTCAAGTACGAATGAAAATATAAAGCAAGAAAAGCGAAGAAACAACATGATAAATATTCAACAATTAAGCATAAATCACTCATGAATGGTTCTTCATTCCCTCGTTCAGTTCGGATGGGAATTGTGAGATCCCTTTGGAACGATGGAAATTAACGTTGCGCTCAAACAAACAAGTCTGAATAATTTATCAAATAAATATACTGTGTAAACTGTATTGCATGAAAGTGGGAAAGTAACAAATCTTTCGATCGTATTGAAAGAATTGAATGTTTATTTAAACGTGATCGATCTCAAAACAAACGGAATAAAACGTTTGAAGCTGTTCAATAAATGATTCTTGACATTTGAAGTTACCGTTAAATAATGCCGCTTGAATGGACGCATGAAGGGTATTAAATTTTGAATTATTGCACATTTGCATCTTCTGATGGATATTTCCTCCGCTATTCCATTCGTCATATGTTTAATCTTTTTTTTTTTGTCTTTTATTTAATCATGTTTTTTGTTTTCATTAAAAGCTGTCTTTCCGCTTCTCTCCATCCGGTAATATTTTATATTCACGGGCATGTTTCCGACATACATAGCAATAAGTCATATCTACACAGAGCCTTTCTCTGTGTTTTACTATTTACGCACAATTTTCTCAATGAGAGAAAAAGACATGTAAAAAAATAAAAGCTGAATATGAATATATTTTCTGACGGTTTTTCAAATCGGTTCGATCATCATGGTGTTCGTGATGCGTATTAAAAGTAGCGTTCAATATTGGCATTTGTCCAATCGTTGAGAGGAGACAAGCGTAAATGAAATGGAGAAAGGAAGAAATAGAGAGACGTAAAGTGAAAATATCCACTGAATTTTTTTCACTTTTTCCTTTAACTGTTTTTGTGTGAATGGGAATTTATTGCGTAATAAAGATATATCAGATAAAAAAAAAATATTTATATTTTGAATATTCACATTTATTGCAATGTGTGTTCACTGCTTGTATCGCATTTATTTGAACAAAATATACGTACTTATATTCGTCGATATGTGTGAATGTGAATGTGAATGTAAATGTAGATACGAATGTGGATGTTGTATGGTGGAAATGCACGAATTGCGGAATATGAAAATTTATGCACGTACATTTTTATAAAATGGTACAAGCAATGGGCACAACAACAACAACAACAACAACAACAAAAATATAAGTTGGAATAAAATGAGCGTAATACGGATATAAAATGAGCACGCACACAGCGCTGTGTATGCAAAGTGAAAAATGCTTCGGAGACGATTCGACGTCTGGAGAAAGACGTTGCGTCTGATTTGTCGTTAGAAAGCACGCGAGAGAAAAATGTGCAAAGTATGTACGATGGCAAAGTGTGTGCATAGGCAATAACAGCCAATTTTGTTCGACGATTTCGTTTCCTTTCCCGATAAAAATCGACATAATTTTCACTATTTTTCCACTTTTGAACATTTCAATTGGATTTGATTGCAAGAAATGTCTTTTTCTTTTATCACTTTTAGACACTTGAAAACTTCTGCGAAAAGTAAAATTGCAATTTTCATTGGACGAAATGGAAAAAAAACGATTTGAGCGATTTTCTGAAAATTTAGGAAAATAGCATGACATTAAGTCATTTGCTGTTATGTCATTCTACCAAGTAATATGAACAGCAGCAACACCACTAACAACAAAAATGTTTGCACATTTTCAATGATTATTGTCCTTTATAAATGTCATCACAACACGACAACTGAACATAAACCTCAGACCAATTCATTTAACGAGGCACATATTACGGTAATATTATCCATTTGGATTAGCATTATGTATAAATTTAAATAATAATTTCAAAGTGAAGTGGTTCTATCTCAGTCACCGGAAAACTCTTTACATTTTCTAACCAGAATCAATTCAGAGTTTGCATTTTACTTACATTTAATATCCAATTGAACAGATAATTGTTCCGAACTTCCAACTGAGTTCTGCGCTTGACAGACATATAATCCAGCATCACGTCGTCCAACTGGTCTCAGTTGTAACGTTTCCTGTGCACGCACCATCACCAACAAAACAAATCGAGAGAAAAAAAAAGAACAAAAACAGAAACAGAAACATTGTAATTGTTATTATTTTGTGTGATTTATTGTCAAAACGTTGATATAAGGAACATACAATGAGTGTGTTTTGGTAAGCAAAACCGGCAGACACATAAAACAAATGGTAAAAACCACCACCAAAATGTTGTTTTCAACAGCAGACGTATAAAACGTATATTAGTGGAATTAAACATTTTGGCTGTGTTTCCAATCAAATTGAATTTTTTGGCTTCTCATCGTGCAAAAATATACGAGTTCATGCCTCAATAAATTGATATTGAGCGTGAGGAGAATGAGAGCAATATCAACAATAACAAAAAGTTCCATTTAAAACATTGTACTTACTTGTAAACTAGCTATTTCAGATCTTCCAGCTCTTTTCCATATGATATTTGCTGGTGGATTTGCATCTGCTTCGCAACGCAACACCAATGAGTCTTTGCCTTCTTCCAAATCAATTTGTGGCGCACCGAGTAAACGAACAACGGGTGGGTCTGATAAAGAAAATTGTTGAACAAATAGAAATAGAAATAAAACAGAAACCGAAAAATGTGTCAAATACAGAGACAGCTGAATTATAACCATCGTTTCCAATGCAAAATGCATTTGAATATACATGAATGTCATCGACGAAACCAACCCAAGATATTTTGAGCATTTCATTTGATTCGTTCTACAAAGTATGATAACAATATGCAATTGCATTATTGTATTTGCCATGGAAAGTGGTTTTGTAATGGAATGGAATGCATTTGAATATTGAATTGGTTGGCTGGTCAATACCAAAACATTTTAGCAATTGTTACTTACATTTGACATCTAATTTCGCTTCAACTGATAACGATTTAGCTGGATATGATTCATGAAGCGCAACACATCGTATCGTTTCACCATGACGCTCTCGAGTCGCTGGTATTTGAACAATCGATGTGGCTGACCACGTTCTATTATTACCTGTTTCACGTTTATTTATTTGAGTATGAAGCGGCTGTAATTCTTGATCGCCTACATTATTTTCCATTCATTTTCACAACGACACAAAATGTAAATGACATAGTTGATAGAATGCGCCCCGTCATCGGATACAATCAACAGATTCATAGAAAGAGAAAAAAGAGAAAAAAAATTGGATATTTCGATTCATTTATATGCAAATTTTCCGAGGACATAAACACAAGCCACACTCGCAAAGCGAATTGCAAATTAATTTTGTGCATTTTTCGTTTACAATTTTGAACATTTGTGCACATTTACATCAAACTAACAATTGAAATTCTATTTACAATTGAATTTTTTCCAAACTTCGGCCGGAAGAATTCAAAATTAATTAGTAATTGAAATGCTCTCAATTGTTTAAACAGTTCAGTGATATTAAATCTGGCTATTAGATTGTGAGTCTTTAATCATAAGCCGCTAAATGAATAATTAGAATCCAATTAAAAATGCATAAAAATGATAAGTGTTTTTCACTTTTTTATATCTCAAGTGAGCAACGAAGTAAAAGTGTAAGAGCAAATTCTCAGCAAAAATAAGTCAATTAAGTCTTCATAATTTGCATTCTTGACGAGCAAATTTGAACATTTGTTTGGATCTTCTTGAAATCATCTATCATTTCGCAAAAAGTAGTAAAATTCTTTTCATTCAAGAATTTTTGATTTCGCATCGTTTGCATTCATTTTAAAGACTCACAAAAGATTGAGAAATTTCCCCGCCATCAATTTAAAATTGCACAAACAATTTTCTTTTACAACTTGAAAAGTTTTCTTAATTTTTTTTTTTCTCTTTTCGCTATATTTTTCGATAGCGTTTTAATCATGACCATATATTTTCCATTTCCCCATCGACAAAACGAAGAAGATTTACCATATTATGAAAAACATCGGAAAAATGCAAAAAGAGTATGAGAAAAATTTATTGGCCATTTAATCGCACGCTCGTGCAGCAAAACAGATTTTATGAAAAATATAATAATTTTTTTGTAGCATTTTTTTTTCTTCTCCTCTACCGCTATTGAAACGAGCGATCTGCTGTGGTTAATGAAATGAATACGAAGCGAAATATGTAAAAGCAACAGCCGCTGGAGCGAAACCTTATTTCCCACAATGAAAAAAAAAGCACGAAAAGAATCAAAGTGCCGTTTCAAGTAAACGATATTTTTCCGTAGTTCGGGTTAAGCCCGTTTGCATAGTAAAAACGTAGCGTGGCTTCGATAAAATGAATGTTCGTCATAATTCATCCATATGTGCAACCAGCCCTATTGAGAATCATAAGGTTGGTATGTGGCACCAGTTCTGGTTTCCGCAACGATGAGATATGAGGTCAACTCTATAAAATGTGCTGTTTTCGCATAGTAAAAAATGGTTGCATCGACAGCAAAGCAACGAATAATGTGGCCATTTAACGTAAAACAACTTAATTAAAACACAACAGAAAACTTTTGCAATTTATACGCGTAGCTATGAGTGTGTATGCGAAATAAAGAGTATGTGTACGTGTGTGGCGTTCAACACTTACCTAAAAACCACTTCAGCTTTGCAGCAGGGTTGCCTTTATTTTAAGAAAATGTTGATAGAAATTATTATTAATAAATTGAAATTAAATAATATTTTATCAAAATAATTGATAAATTTCAAGAATTTATCAGAGCACTTATTTATTTATCTAAATTTATTACAATGGTTTATTTTTCCCAAACCAAAGAGTTTATAATTCTTGATCATGAGAAACGGTTTTTATGACTTATAAATAGGAAAAAATGAGTGTTTTGACAAAGTTTAATCATTACCATAATGCGAAACACAGCTTACAGTCGCTACAGCTTGTGAATCAACGGTTACATTGTGACCAGGTGGAACCTGTATACCTTCGTGTTCGATTTTCGGTCGTTGTGGTGCCGCTACAATGCAAAAGAAATAAAAACAATTCATTTTGTAGTATGTTGAAAAAAAAAGCTAAAGCTACAATGAGTCACGATGGGAAGCCCATTTTTCATGAAAAAATAGATCAAATGTGAGAGAAACAAATTGGATTTTTGTATTGGAATTTCAAATAACTGGTCAAAATGTTTGCATCAAAACTGGCAAAAATACATATGATGCGACAGATTGCATAAAACATTGAAAAGAATGGAACTGCATGAATTTTTTGTCAAAAGTGATGATAATTTTATTAATTCACGGAAAAATGGTTTAAAATAATTGTATTTTACATAAAATCCTGTACTTGTTGTTTGTCAATTTCATATTGTTGATTTTTTTCAGCTTTTATTCTTATGAGAATATTCGTAAAACCTTTGCTTACAACTCAAGTCAACATTTTAATACATAAATGTAAAAGCCTTGTGAAAAATATTTTCTTCGTATTTCCTTTTAGAAAGATTACAGTGAAAATTGAAACTGGTCGTAGTATCTCAGTATTTTCCAATATTCCGATGGTAAAATACAAAACAAGCAAGGCGTAATATGCCTTGCAAAAACTCCAGTCTCAGCATTATTCAACGATGTGCTTTTTGTTGTTGCTAACAAGATTCTCACCATGACTTCTATGTTTTGCTACCAAAAATTCCATCGTTTTTGTGTGCTTTTTTTCCTAATTTCGGGGCTTTTTTGTGCTTGGCATAATATTTTTTTTTTTTTTTTTCGGTTTTAATAAGAAAACTCCGTGTGGCTTGTTTATATGTTTATGATAGTTCTACCATAATGTTGCTTCCTATTGTGTTGTGATACTTCCTTTATTCATTTCATTCGTTTTAATTTCGCTTTCAGCTTATTTCATTTAAATTTTGCCAAGGAAGACATACAAACCAAAGAAGAGTTTATAGCAGCAAGATGAATGCGATACAAAGCGTATAAAAAATGTTAAGGCACAAAATATGACATCGACTTTTTTTTATCACTGAAAGAAATCGTCGAGCTACAAAACTGGAATCCAAGAGCTTTTCTCTCTGTGATCGAATCGCGAGCATTTAGATGCACCGGAAAACCAAGTTTTCCAGAATTCAAAATAAAAAAAACCAAGCCAAATAAGAAGGAATAGGGCTATAAATATAACAGAATTGCATCGCGTTGCATCCTCAGCATGCTTTTATGAACGTCATTTTTTTCTACATATTTTCCATTGTATCTGGCTATGGTTATATGTATGTTTAGCGAAATACTCGTGCGCTGCCAATTTATTGTGTCTATGTTTTTGGTTTTTTGGTTTCGGCGAATGTTGTTGCGACGCTTTTTATTTTTCTAACAAATCGAAAGAGCCATTTTTCATCTTTGTGCTTTTGCACGTGGTTCATTTCTTTGTATTTTTTGTTTGTAGTTTTTAGTAATTTATATCTTGTGTTTGGATGGTGTTTACGCGGAAACATTGAAGTCCAAAACATAAAAACTGAAGAAATTAGACTTTTCTGAGATAGAGAGAAAAAGAATGAACAAGAGAACGAAAAATGGCTCAACCAAAATTAATACGTTATTTCCTTTGCTAGTTCCATTGAGGAAAAAAACTTTTTCCTCTGATGGTCTAAAATGAGCAATAAGCAAAGTTTATAATAAAAAAAACTCCCTAAAGGACTTTCTTTTTGCGTTAGGTTTTTATATAAAATCAAATATAAAAAAATGAAACATGTGTTTCACTCACATTTTACCTTTGACTTTTGACTTCTCAAAGTACTTTTGTGACGCCGGTGTATTTTTTTTTTTCTTTTTTGCATTTTCATTATTCGAAAAGGATGTACAAGTACGTCTTTGGTGGCTTCGTCTTATATTTGATTCCACCATTTTGCCATGAAAATTGAATGTCAGCACCACAGAAGCTCTTCTATTCTTTGTTTATTCATGGTGAAAATGCTTATTAAATTAATGTGTCAGTGAATCGCGCATAAAATATGATGTTTGAACGATGTTATCAGATATTTGGTAAACTCAAATTACAGGCTGATGTTGATTTTTAATGCGTTTATTTGTTTGTGGGGCTCTTGAACTTTTACTGTTTATTCAATTTGATGTTCTAAACAAAGCGTGTTTCATCAGAAAATTAATTGCACACGATAATGTTGGTTAAAGTCAACACAAATTCATGGTGTGCGTTTTATGCCCAAATTTCATTAGAGTATAAAATCTGCATGAGACTGGCATATAAATTGAAGTATTCCATTACAATTTATTTTGGAAAACTGCTTCGATTCAAGTTTTCAAATATTTTAAAAGAGATTTCAATCTGACGCTGAAAGATTCTAACCTTTTCGTGACGAATCATTTTGGTGTCATTGATCAAAAATATTATTTAAATAAATCTTTTATGTAAAACAAATTATGGGGAATTTACTTGTTTGCGAATAAACCAAATTAATATCATTTTATCATGTCTCTTCGTTTGAGCTGATGGAGTTAGTAGAACTGTATATTCAGCAATACAGTGTTTCAGAACTTTTGTTTTCACACACGTGTGGATTTTGGTCAAGGTAAGTGGATCAATACTCTTAAGCGCATAGAAGTTTATCAATGTTTTATGTATTGAAAGCGTGCTGTGTTTTCGTTTTTGCTTACAATTCGATTTAACAATTAGATTTGGCATGGCTGCCATACAATGTAATCCCTTTGCTAAAATAAAAAGTTTTCTTCAATCCAATTACTTTTATCTATAACCGAAGATGGGATTTCAGTTTAATCCATTTAATGCTTTAAATTAATACTAAACGGCTCCATTTAGAACAATGGATTTTTTTTTTGCTTACTGCGAAATGCATTTTTCGATATAAAACTGTAAGATATACAGTTTCGTTCATAAAATCGAGATCTACTCATTCCATATTTGACCGTAATTGACAGAAAAGTTTTAACGTAATATCAATGCCTAGCAGCTGGACCTAGGTCACCAGGCATTTTCTATTGTTCTTTCACATTCTGTTAAGCCGCCATAAAATTAATATTATTGTTTCAAATTTGTGGTTGACATGTTCATGTTTTGCCGCTGACAATAAGTGAAAAAAAATCTTATATTTCTTGATTTGAACGAATATCATTCCTATAAAAATTTATATGTATTACAATGGTGTTTCGCGGGAATAACTTAGGGAATTAAATGTTTCTGCGTATTCTTGATTGCAATATAAGAATTTTACAAATTTTTAATTGGTTATTAAAAATGCATGGAGTGTGCTTTTTAATTGCTTTAACTGTATGCCTCTAATTGGTTCTTTTTCAATGAAACAACACACAGTTATTTTTGTGTGTGAACAAGACCAACTTTAAAAAGTAACTTTTGAAAAATCCCACAAAATATATACGTCTGTGCTCATTTGAACCCAAACTCGCAGCCACATTCATCACATGAAATTGTATTGGCATTTTTTTGTCTTGCGTTTTTCCATCTACCAGCGATGGTGGTTCATTGTTGATCATTTGAAAAATTGAAAAATAACAAATAAATAAGTCAATGAAAAAAGAATTTGTTTGGACACTCTTTTTCTCGTTTCGTTTCGTTTCGTTTTTCTTGTAAATAAATGCCAGATTGCTTTTTTCCAGTTGAAAATAATATTAAGATGGAAACTTTTGTATTTGACTAAATAAAATGGTTGTTTGGTTTGTGTGTTTTCTAATTTAATAAATGTGTTCTTCTCGACACATTCTTTTGCGAATAAGTTTGAATCGAGCGTCATTGGGCCCAATTATATTGCTACAAAATCACAGAAGTGAGCTACAAAGTTGGAAGAATTGTGAATGTGTGCTTTGTAAAAGTCTTCAGCAGAAACGACTTTGTTGGGATAATATATGTGCTATTATACGTTGCATGCGAGACATTACGAATGAATAGAATGCTCATGCTTATGTTCATGTTCATGCTCATGCTCATGGAGTGGTAACGATGGAATTTGAAGCAAAAGATTCAAGTGTATTTCACATTCAAAACGAAAGCATATTTTTGAAATGGACACGAGTCATTGTTGAACGATTGTCGCCAAAGTAGTTTTTGTGATAAGTTTTCAACCGAATTTTCCATTCAAAAATCCAAAAAGTAAAGCCATTACCTTTTCCAAAGCATTTTAAAGTTGATTGAAAAACGAAGAACAAATATTTTATGTTGAAAATGTTAGCTAGGAAGCACACAATAGCTTTGGCATGTATCGATCTATCATCAAGATCATTATTAGTGGCAGTGGCCGGTAACATGGTAAACTTTTCACACTTGTCGCTGAACAAAGCCGTTAACTGAACACATTGTATACAAATGGTGCGAGCGAAAAATAGAAAAATGCTTTCCATTCATTCTTTTGAATGTTGTGCAAAGAGTAAGGATAAGCATGGAGCAAGATGAGAAGCGTGAAACGCAATGGAAGATACAATAAAGGAGTGCGAGTAAAATATACGAACCATATACAGGACAAGAGACGTATCAAAAATGTGCCTTTTCAACATAAACATTCCATTGCTTATTGAAAAACTTTATTTTCAAACTTTTCTAAGCACTTAAGGAATGTGCTCCAACTTTTCTACACATTCACAGCCCCATCTCGATTGTGGAGTGTATTGTACGACACAATATTATTTTATTTGGACACTCGTAATGCGGATGCTCAGCGATTTTTTGTGTGCATTTATTTTGACTTTTCGATTCATTTCAGTTCGAAACTATGTGTTTAGTTCAAAAGCGACAGGCCAAATGTAATGTTCGCATTCTGCCATCCCAAAATGAAAGATTTTCAATGATGTTGGTCGCTATCATTTAGGCGAAGATACCATTTCAAGTAAAAATGACACGAATTTCAAGAGTTTTGATGCTAACAAAAACCTGAAAATTCATAGAACATTTAACATTTTTGTTTTTGTTTTTATTTCTGTTAATTTATTTGTTCGATTTTCTCTGACATTTTCACTATGTTGTCCGTTTATTAAGTTTTCTAAATGGTTTAACCCATTGAATTTAGGCATTTCTTCAGTGTTTAATACTCAGTGATTGTTGCGGTTTTTCAATTGACTTTCATTCTCACCCGCAGAGTTTTTCAATTCACCATTACAATTTTCCATCTCTCTTTTCAATACTGACCAACTTCCGTTGAACTCATGGATTCTTAATGAATATTGAAAATATTTTCGTATAGCAAACAGAGAATGTTCTTTGCCTTTGTTTACGCTGGTCGAACAGAAAGCAACCATGTTGGTTTGGTTGGAAAACATTTAATTTACCCCAAACTAAATTACACAATTTTATGAAAAGAATTCAAATTTTAAGAAGAATGAATATTGTTTGATGGTCCACATTATGTACTATATAACTTCAAGTTATAATATATCAAATATTTTGCTTTGCATATAATTTGATGAAATGAGTGAATATTTCAGAATGATGCTTGAGCCATTGTACAAATTTCATTATAAACTTACCTCGCACAACAAGTTGAACTGGTTGGCTGGTTAAAGCATCTTGTGTTGTAAAGTCACTGGCGGTTACTATTAATTATAAATTGTTATATTATTATTTTTATACATTTTTATACAATTAACATATATTATATAGTCATACAAACGGACCTTGACATTCCCAAGCGCCATCGTCGAAATCAATTGTTGCGGCTCTCACCCAAAGAGAACAATCACCACCAATATGCTGTGATGAAATTCCAGCCATATTGTAAGATGAAGTTCCCGCCCATTCGTATTTTTTTGCATAAATTCCAACCGGCTGTAAAAAAAAAACAAAAAAAAAAAAAAACGAAAAAAATTTCCATAAAAAACCAGTTTTGCACTTGGTAGTAATTATGTGTATAATCTAATAAAATCCAGAGCTTTCAACAACCATGTGTATTTAGTCATTTGTAAAAACATTTTTGTTCGTTCTGCACAACGATAACTCTTGACAAAAAGACCCAATACAAAGAGCAAAACTACTCTAGAAAAAGCATAAATTCATACAAAGTTATATTGTGGTAAACTGTAGTTGTAGTTGTTAAGAATACACATTACAAAGTGCAAAACCAAAAAACATATCAAATTTAAATGATAAAACTTTTCTTCAGATAATTATAATTGTCACGCACATTCAAGATAATGTGATGAACCAATTGAAATGACATTTATGATTTGTTGCATGACAGCCGCTTTTGAGACAATTTAAAGTAGAATTATTTTACATGATATTGAACAATCATTCATAGCGGTACTCTCATTGATTCTAAAGCAGTCCTATCAAGGGGAGGAACAGTAATTTCAGTTAACCTTGACTAGTAATTATTGGTTTATTAGAATGTTTAATGAAGCATTGATTTGACTACAATGGAGAGAAAAAAGTTTTTAATCCGAATAAAATATATAAATGGGGATCCCGATATTATCGATAATTGGCCCTTTCCTGATCCGAATTTGGTTATACATTGATATTCCTGAATCATTTATATTTTTTTTTTCGATGTCAAAAAAAAAAGAGAAGTTGAAAGAAAATTTACATATTTTTGATTACATACAATTTATCGCCGATTCATGATAAGAAATAATACATATTATTCAATGAGAATAAAGTGAGCCCTACCATTGGTAGACTACCAAGTCATAACAGTCTTATTTTTTTATCTGGAGAACAAGAAAATGCTCGATTTGCGTGTTAAATGCTCACTTCACACTCTACAAAATATGTAATCCATAAATGGAATTGTATATCGTATATTTTATAATAAATGCCTGATGTAAGACGCGACATTTATTATTTATATACATTGGATGTCAAAATCCGGTTGGATTTCAGTTTGTCTGTTGCAGCTAATCACACGATTAGTAGATGTTCCATGGTTTCATGGGTAATGCATGTAAATGTTGTGAATTATAAAAAAAAAAATACGCTGCAGGTACAGATATATGTATTTGGAAATGGAATTTTCAGTGAAATTCGTGTTGAGACTTTTCTTTCGAGCAGAAATTTCAAAAGAAATCAAGCAAAATGGATACAAACAGACAATCAACGTCCATGGAAGTTCGCCATAACCAACACATAATAATAATCATTGTATCACATTATATCACAGCAAGTGTGTTTGTATTCATTTGTGTAACAGCAGTAGCATAAAATGAGACATGTTAAAGGAGAGATAGAGAAAAAATGTGACGGTAAAAATCAAAGCACAACTAAGTGCGATGCCGTGGATCACAAAATGTAGATGAAAAAAAAAGTAGACGAGAATGAAAAGCGCGAATGTGTAACGAACAATCAAATATCAGAAGCGTTGATGCAGAGGAAAAAGTGATTGTAGCACCACAGCATGAGCATAGAACTCACTCGCACATGTGTTGAGCAAGCAAATGTACAAAATACACACACCAGGCGTTGGCGATATGCTCACATAAGGCACGCAAAACACTCAATAATAAAATAATTTATGTAATATTTAAAGATGACATCAAGATATTTTCATTTCGTTTTACGGAATATATGAATATGAAATGGGAAAATGTCTGTGTTCGCAAAGGCGGTCGCATGACTGACAATGTTGAATGCATATATTGAAAACAAAGAAAAGGAACGAAAGGAAAAGTTCCGCCATGAAAAAATATGAACAAAAATACACAAAACAAATCACTTGAAGCGTTGTCGAATTCAAAATTATGCACGTGGCAATATGTGCGATGCCTGAAGTGTAGCAACTGAACGCTTTCTGTTTCACGCTCTGACTGACGCTTTCCATACTCATCAAGCAAACAAAGAAAAACTGCTCTTTCAGCCATGCTCTTTTATTCCCATTGTTTTAGTCGGGAGCTTAAAATTTATATTTTTGCCATTGTTTTCAGATTTTACACTCGGTGTTTTGTTTGATTTCTGGACGAGTTTTTTTTTTCTCGTTGTGTTTTTCACATTTTGTTACCGTTTTTTGTGTGCAACTGGAAAAAATTCTATGTTTTTCTCTATGTGCATCGTTAAATGTGTAACATTCTCCCTCACATTTTATACATTACTTTCAAAATGTTTTGAGCAAGTGTGAGCTTTCGCAGCATTTTGCTCATTTCTTATCTGTATCCTGTTCTATTCACTTTGTACATACATACTTCGTCTACTACCCAGCGACTTTTATGTTTTCTTGTCGAGTTCGTCTTGTTACGGTGCATGTGTGTCAGCTGTTGCCTTATAAATATGTATGTTGTATTTGTTTAAATATGTAACGTATTTTTATTTCTTTAAAATGTTAACATGCATACTGTAAAATGAATCTCAACAAAGAAAATATACCAACTGTGAGCGGCAAAGAATGATTTGGATATTAGCCAAAAACAAAGTTCTCAAAACAATGCAAACTCAAGTTTCTAATTTCAATCTATTCATAGTGAAAACGATGGCAAATTTCTCATTTACACCATAGGCTCACTGGATGCCCAGTGATTTTAAAGTTTTATTTTGTTTTGTTGAATTGAAAAACCGTATGTAACTTTATTCGTCTGTATGTGCTTTGCAATCTGATTTATGCATTAAATTTTCCATTTAAATTTTGTTAATCTCACCTTATTGTCCTTTTGCCATGAACATGAACCCCGTTTGTCGATTATTTTACATGTAAGCAGCGCATCCTCTCCCGGATTCACTTCTGTATATACTGGCTGCTCTGCGAATCGTTGCAATCCATAACATCCTGCAAAAAGAGAAAACGAAGAATCAAATTAGTTTTATGGAATGAATATGTACGTCTGTTGGATATATAATTAGTTGAAACTAATTAAAATTAATATATTAAAATACAGTCTATGAAATAGTTCAGTTGTGAAATACATTTTTTAATGTAATTAATGTATTTGTAGCTGAAAGGACCGCTTCTGTCGTAACGCATTTAGAAACATTATCAATTTTGATATTTCAATCAATGAAATCTAATTATTGTCGATTGGATTTTACATCTTCGTTTGCTAGATTCATAAGCGTGCAGCAGAAGAATTGAATCTCTTTTTATATGATTTGCAAAATCCGATCAGTCGGTCGTAAAAATATCGGTTGTCGGAATGAAATGAGATTTATGAGCCTTTTAAGGAATCGAATTAACTGAATCGAGACGAAATACGAGCAAATGAAATATGATGGGATTTATCAGAATATGAGCGCATTGAATGGGCAATTTCTAGTTCATTTAATGAATGTCTGTTTTGTGTGACACATTTCAGATCTTAATCTTGACGATGTACATAAAATAAAATTGAAAAAAATGAAGAACAAGCAACAGTCGCGCGTAACACAATTTATTAGCACAATATTTTACAGTGCTACAGATGCAAGAAAATGGCTCACACATCAGATATCAAGTCTGTCGACGTCGTATTTTCATTGAGCAAAACAGAAGTGTACACTTGTCAGTGTACACAGCATGAATGTGAGAATGTGTGACAAAAATTCCTTTGTCGAATGATAATTAACTTAAGCCGAGAGCACAGCAAGTATTTCAAGCAGATGTCAAACAAATTTATTCGACAGCAAGTTATTATTTAATAAAATTCACGTTGGGCGAAGAAAAAAGCTCTGCATTTTAATAAATGCAGATGAAATTTTCGTATTTGCGCATACATGTGACAGTTTTGTATAAAAAGAGAAATGAGTTCATTACATGTCGAAACGAATTTGATAAAATCCAAATAAGCAATCGTGATAAAACGAAGATGATTTTTATCTAGAAAAAAAGCCACTGTGCAGTCGACACGTTTAAACACACAAGTGCAAGCATTACACGTGTTCTAATTACCAACTCGATCGGGTTTTTGAAATGTTAAGCTGGTGTTGATGCACGTCGCACAATCAACCCCGCCTCATTTTCGTATGCATTCAGTAATAGTAAATTTGCGGTTATAATAAACTTTTCATTGAATGCTAGCGCCCGTTACAGACCTGATTAAAATTTCAAATGATATCGCGAATGAAAAATGTTGAATTGGTTATACGCGCATTGGGTACGTTGCATTAATCGTACTCTTTGCATATAGAATTCCGCTTTGTTGAATGTGGGTTTAGAATAATTTCCCTTTGTTCGAATGAATTTTCCAATTACCATAGAACAATCGTTTGGCGCCCGAGTTTCATGAAAAATTCACATTTTCCCATTACCTTACCATGAACAATGGTGGTAATTTTTCAGTTTGAGGAAAAATTCTTTCAATGTTCACGCAGTGCCGGCATTCGCAGATAAGTAAATACTGAATATTTGAAGAAAGTTCAGTGGCTGTGCACTGAATCGTGAATTTCTTGTTAGCAATTTTCTCATGTGTGTGAACTAATACGCTTCATGTTCGCGTCATCATTTATATTTTATTGGGCAAATCCGCAATGAAACGGATTGCATAGCGAAAATCCCGTGTACTTTCATCATAAAAATGAAATCGTATTCAAGACGCGAACGATAAAAGCAGGAAATAAAGAACAATTTACTTTTCCTTTCTGATATTTTTTCTTCTCGCACTCTCTCTTTCTCTCTCAATCACTCAGTAATTTCCTTTCATCACACTGTTTGAGTGTTTCTATTTTTTCAAGATCGCATTGTAACAGCATATGAGGTACTGGGACTATGCATCAGTTGTCGCCGTTTTGCATGGGTAATTTCAATTTTCAAGCAATGTAATCGCAAATAAATCCTTTTTATACACATTCCATTCGGTATTCGGTATTCGACGGCACATAAAAGAAAATCGCTTGATTTAAGAAGAAAGCAAGAAACATTCGGCTTGTTGCTTGTGCGATTTTCTCTCGTTCTATTAATCGTTGTCACAAAATTATTCATAGTTTATGGAAGTGGAACATTTACAAGGCTCGTAAACGAAATGCAAATTCAATGTTTACACATTGTGAGAACCGTACTTGAACTATTCTTGTGAAAACGCATTTATTCAAACTGCTAGTAAAAGGCTAATATTTATGTAGAAGTTTTCAAAGTAACCACAACGGCTTTTGGGGATTGAAACGGTCAAAGCTATAAATACTGAAACACCATGAAAGTTTGAACTAGTTTGAATTTCTGTATTTCATTTTGGATTTCGGACTTTGCCTAGTCTAGTGGTGGTGTCTAGATAACTTTATTGTGGCATTTCGGTATGTGTGAATAATAGATTGTCGTGACTACCAAATCGCATACATCCTTTTACACAAAACCAACGCTAAAAATACCAATTCTTTTTCATAGCCAATTCATTGTGGGAATTTTACAGTGTCTTAATGTGGATTTTCACATCCCCGTACACATTTCCACTTTTCAAAATATTGTAATTGAATTTAAAGAGTGAAGAACAAGTTTAACTGATATTTTGTTGAAGTATTTCGAATATACATGGCTGCAAATACTTACTTTCGTCGAACACTTGATTTTCACGTAAATAAAATAGTATTTGTGGTTTTCACCATATAACAGATGAAAGTAAAATAACTATGAGGTATCTCGCATACATATTACGGGCTTGGGATGCGGTTTCGCTTGATCTGATCTGATCTAACGACTATTTCCCATAAAAAGCCATCCCAATTTAAGCGCCAAAATCAGCAAACTTTTATTATAAATGGCATTCAGTTGGTGTTTGCAGAGTTTTGCATCCATTTTGAAGAATACCACATACGCATCCCCTAACCAGCATTAAAACCAACAGATTTGAATGTTGATTTCTTGCTATCATTCCGGTTCCCAACAATTGTCAAAAATATGTAAAAATAAAATGTCTAATGATTGAACTAAATGGAAAGCACAATTTGCTCTGAAGTCAGTAAAAATTTAACGAGTATAGGTTTCATTGTTTGTTTGTTTATTCCTATTGATATTTCGTACGAAATTCATGAAAGTTGCTAAATTGTTATACAAACACTGATATTAAATAGATGACAAAATGCTCAAAGCACTTGTCGAGACTATAAAAATTGACTATCGTCTGCAAATGTCATTAAATTAGCGATATAATAGGAATTATTTTGAATGGTTTTTTGACTATAATCGCCTGACTGAACAAAATAAATGACACTTACACGAATTAAAAACACCTCCTTAGGGCTAAAATATGAAAATAAAATGGTACGATCTTTGAATAATAATCTCAATGAAAAATTATGCAGAACAAATGGTTGCTATGACTCTTTGCAATTACTTTCAATTCTGTGAATTAGAATTTTATTCAATAAAAAATGATTTTCACAAAGCAAATTGGCAAAGTACGCAAGATTAAATGGTTTTTAATTTCATAAGGCTTACTAAGCTGTGTATATTCAATTCAATGTTTGAGTCACTGCAAGTGACCACAGAAATAAAACGGCAAGTGCAGAGAAATCGAGGCAAAATTAAAAATGCACTGTATCGCATGCAAAACGGTAATGGGAAACGGGAGAAAAGGTGATGTATTGTGAATCCTATGCGGCTATTCAACGATTCAAACTACAGTAATTAAGTACATACTTGAACTGGCTGGCCTTCTCAATGGTTGCAACAGAAAGCAAACGACAATGAATAAAACCATGGTCTACGATACCGACAGATAATCTTTCAAGTTTGTCGACATTTCAGGCCAAACTTTGAGATCACTTCGTGTGTATTTGTCATGGTTTTTTCATTCGTTTTTTTTTTTTATTTTGAAACGAAAAGTTTCGGATGGAAAAAAAATTACTTGAGAAAAGAATTTCCATTGCTTTGCTCAATTTCGTTTTAATTAAAATAATTAAGTGGTGAGTGTAAAGGAAAAGATCCTATTCTGATACCCAGACATGTTTACATGTGAAAAGCGTCCCATTAACACCAAACGTTTACAAACACAAATGTAGAAAAAATGTCCCCTAGAATGCCTGTCGATAACTGATAAGGTAATTTATCTTGATTAAATATTAATTGCTGAGGAGAAACACAATGGATTGGAAAGTTGAACATAGCAAGTTAAAAAGCGGAATTTTAATGGATTTTTTGAGAGAAAAAAAATGTCATTTACAATGTATTTGTGTATTTGTGCATTCAAATTGATAACTTTTCATACTTTATGTTCTGGATTGAAATCATCGTGATGGAAATTCCATGACAGCTACATTTACGTTTTCAATTAAACACACCCATTTATTTTCGTTCATAAATTCGGTTGATTTAATTGATGAAATTATTTTATGATTATCTTCAGCATTAAATTGCGATCAATATGTTTCAACTAATGTATATAGAGTAATATCAATTGTTTTTATCCGCATGCAACCATGTAGAATCATCAGGCAAATGCCTGGTCTACTGTGTTCTCATTTCATTTCATGTCTTGCCCATTTTCGTTTTGTAGAGACAGTTCGAAATAATTTATTTCCCGTACCGGTCAATGAATGGAATATTTTTATTGTCTCTTCAACATAGAAAGCATAAATTGTACCAAATGTTGTGCCCTGAATGTGAAATTGTAGTCAATGAGTACATGACTATCAAGTGCAGTGAATGCCAGTGCATGTTTATGAGAGTAATTTATATCAGCTGACGAGAATCGTTTTCGGTTGCGTTGGTTTTTAATTAGAGCTGATGTGTCTGAATTAAAAGTAAATACAAAATGGTGTATTTTTTTTTTCTTTCAAGAGAATTCATATTCATATGAATATCATTAGATATATGAGTTCAATCTCATCTGTTTTTCATTGAATTTCTGGAATTGGAAAGCATAACTCCACAAATATATGTCATTGAATAAATAATAATGCTAACTGGTCGAAAATCCAGTCAAACGAATACGGAGCATAATAATTTATCCAGAAATATTGTCAATAATGTAAATGAGTGCCAAAATGGGTTTTTGCATTTCTGTTGAATTCAAGCACACATGCTGAGAGAATTTATTTTGCTCGCTGAATTCCTATTTGTTCGATTGAAAAGTTTCAACCGCATGCGAAATGTTAAACGTTCAGTTTCTATGCATTTGTAGTGGCTAGTCGTTATCACTTTTTTGTTGTCTGTTTTTCTGTTTCACCAATCGTTTTGTGACCAGAGTTTCCATTTCTCACTCTATTTCCAGAGTTGGTTTGATGCACCGCAGACCAAATATTGTGCAGCAAAACTGTATGAAATTCACAATTACAATTACAATTTTCATGCTTACGAGCACATCGCTAGGATCTTTTCAACAGTAATAGATTTGATTTATGGGTCCATCCACCCGCGTATATTTCCATTTATTGTTTGACTTTTTTTTTTTTCATATGATTCTTAAAACTACAACTCAAGCTCAAACGTACTATTCAAGCCCTTTGTGTGTACTCGAAATGCTAAAAGCATGCCATACTTACAAATACATATGCATCAATGAATGAGCTTGGTTCTTTTTTTTTTGCAAAATTTGGCAAAAAGCGATCGCATTCTCTCAGCATGACGCTTTCATCCCTGCACGTAATTATATTTTATTAATGGTAAATATTGCTCGTGCTTGCTGTTTTGCTTTGTTTTCATTCAAAATAATATTCTTCGCTATTTGTATATGAGCGAAACTATAGTTTGTTTATAGTTAGAATTGGAGTTCCGCGATTTTTGGCCCAGTTCACTCGCAATTGTAAACTAATTTATGAGCTAGAATTTATGTTGACAATGAAACTCTATATTTAATCATATAAGTTTAAAAACCGAACAATTTCAACATTCTGTTTTGTGGTTTTTCTATTTAACTTTAGTTATATAGATCAATTTTTGGAACGAATCCCGATTCAGATCAACATACCACATTCATATAATTCAATTTTTAAAACTTTTAAAAAATATTCATATGGATCAATGGTTGTCATTATTAGAAGTTAACCATTTTCAATGATTCAATTCATTTCGTAAAAATTAAAACGTTTGACCCAACTTCAAGTTAGTTTAATAAAATATCCAATAATTGATAAACATCGTTTAGTAAGAAAATACCAATTAAAAAGCCAAACAATTTAATTACTTAATTGCAGTGAGTCCTTGTCGATAACAATCATTGAAAGAAAGTTGAGTATACAAAATCCGAGGATTGCTTCCAAAAATATTGTACAAAATTTGGCCGGAATTATTCCCAAGAAAATATGAAAATGATTGCTCAGCAGCAGAATTTGCATATAAAAACGTATTTTGTATATAGAATTGTGTAAACAGTCGAATTTATTACAAGAACAATATAATTTGAGCTTATTGTATCGTAATTTGATACACTGACACGAAAACGAGGCGGTAAAATGAATGGTGAAAAAGTTCTGTGCGGAAAAAGTTTTTACTTGTGCTATTCATGTTTGTTTGGTTGTTGTTTCGAAATTATTAATGCAATCGAATATTTACTTTTATTATCATCATTTTTGTGTAGTGTTGTTGTTCGCATGAAAATTACAACCTGCAATTAAAACTATGTAAATTCTAAATGGCACCATAATTTCCACATCCGTAACGACATTGATATTGAACAACTATGCAAAAAAAGCAATTCAAACAACAGTAGCAGGGCGAATAAATGATGATTCACCCATTTGTTTTTATTACAATGACCAAATTCAGTAGATTTTATTGGATATGACCTAATGGCTCTTCCCATCGGAACACACACCATTTTCATTTTAGGAAATGTATCGATTTTTTTACTAGCGATTGATAGATATTTGATACTTCCAATAGAGAATAACTATGCGACAATTTTCAAATTGGCCAAACATTTTCGACGAAAGATGTTTTAATTGAAATTATATGGATCCTTGTGTATGATGAATAATGGATGTTTTACGTGCCATTCAAGTAATCCTTTTGCCCTAAACTGAATACAAAGTACGTGATGCGATACATTATTCGCGCGATTAGATTTTCGATCGGCAACAGACAGACGAAATACAAAGTACATTAAAGTGAAAAATAGAAATAGTCCAAGATTTCTGTACTCTTTGACCATTTACAATGTGTCTCACATTTCTGGCTTTTTATCTGGCGCTTTTTGTGCTGTGATTGTTCTCATATAGAGCAGTTTTTCGAGTGTTATGGTTTGAAAACTTGCACCACTTGTTATGTTATTGAATCTATACTTGAGATCCAATTTCCTCTTATTTTTGTGCTTCGTTCCATATTTTGAAATATTATATCTCGTATTTGAACATAGTACAAATAATGTTCATATGAAGCGTGCGTGCTATGACATCCTTTCGAATCCGAATCCGAATAGAAAATCCCATTTCACTTATCTGCTGCTCGTGATACTGATAACAATAGTAATAATAGCAATAATAATAATGCACACAAATAAACAAATAAACAAAGAATGAAGGAAAGAAACAGGTCTGACAACAAAGACATAGCAGCATCTTCCACTGACAATTTGTGTATGTGTCTGTGTGCCGGGATAAAATGCTATTATGAAGCATATTCCATTTTCTTCTTGTTGCCGGTGCCTCTCTGCTCTATTATTTTTTATGGTCAATGGCAGTAGATGGCGCACACACAACAGCAGTAATGATGAAAAATGCTGTACACTAGAATTATATGCCGTTTAAGTGTTCTTTTTTCTTTTATTCCTCTTTTTTTATTCTGTGGAAATACTTTTTCCACGTCTGTTTATTTATATATATTTGTATGTTTATTTGTTTGGTTGAATCGTTTGATGTTATACTTTGAACACCCCCATACAAACGAAGCACTCATGATGCAATTCAATCGTAATTTTTTATTGCCAAAAGCTAAAATTTCTCATCATCATTTCCATCGTTTTTCGCTCTTACAATTGCTCTTTTGCTGTTTTCGCCTTATGAAATCGAGAATGCGGAATGAACATACCGCGTACAAGTACTTTTCTACCAAATAAAATGATATAAACCATATCCAGACAGTGTGGCCATATCAGCCAGCAGTCTTTTGTATTCGATGAATTTGCTGTGCACGAGCACTATTTCCGTAAATAGATCATTTTAACATAAAATAACTCGTTGTTGGTTGGCGCTATTGCTAAAATTACATCTGCGAATTGAAGAAGTAGTAGCTTTTTCAAAGCCGTTGTTGAGTGATAGAATGGCTGCAGATGAAAAAGAAACAACAACCATGGTAATGTGTTTGCTGCACTTCAAGTAACACTTTCAACCATGCAACATGCACTCCAAATTGTAGCATTCGACTAAATGTAGACCAAAAATGCAAGCAGTATCGCATTAATATCTGTCATATTTCTTCCAACATCGTACAATATTTTTATACATGCTTTCACCCGCGTTAGCCAAACAAATATAAAATTTTGTTGGTAAAAATTTATTTGATTTTGAAAATGAGCTGCTGAGACTTTCCATTGAACGCACTTTTTTTTATGTATGCATGTAACAAAATTTTCTCATATTTCCAACAACTAAAAATAATCCAGTGCATTTGTTTGTGCTTTGGTAATTTTGTTTTTGTCTGAAGACAAATTGCACTTTAGCATACCATCATAATTCCATTCGAACAAAGGTAATTCAAACAAGTTGATATTTTTCAATTTTTTCTTTCTCGTTTAGCTTTTTTTGGCTTTTTTGCCTTTTCTACTTTACTTTCATTTGTTCGATATCTTCAGTTGGAATTAGTCTTAGTTTTTCTCATATTTTCCAAAAGTTTTGAAAACGTTCTACATAAAAATGACAATTTACCTTCAGCGTCTTGAAAATGGAGAGTTCGTTTTTATTATGTACGGTAATGATTACATATCTTTTTCTTTCCTTTAAAAAGTTTGACAATTTTCACTTGATAATTTGCATACAAATTTATTGCAGTTGGAAATAATTTTCTATTTATTTGCTTCAATAATAACATTTTATTATTACTTTAATGGCATACACAAACTGCAAGAAAATCGATAATAGGCCAAGAAATATGGTTTAATTGGTTAAATTGAAAGTTTCAGTTTTCCCCTATATTCGAGCAAATACAAACAGTTACTATAGCTACTACTTGAATTTGTGAAAAAAAATCAGTTGATTGACACAGATGAATTGGGATACTTAGTTAAGCAAAGTAATTACGTTTTATAAATATGATGGTAGGTGAAAGGTTTGATAATTGACTGACGATGAAAAACTTTTAGTCCAGATCATTAAAATGAGTGAAATTTAAATGCCAACAAGCGTAATAAAATTAATGTATAGTTTACTGACATGATCAAAACACACACACACACACACACACACACACACATACGCAGTCGTTTGCATCCATTTGTAGCTATTCAATTAAATGGTTCAACACCATGCGGTAAAAATTTCAAGTAATGTTCTATGTACTCTTTCATGTTGAAGCTGACGTAGCGAATAACCGCACTGACACACAATACACCTGATTATAATGCAAAAAGCGAAAGATTAACTGATTTTTATTCAATTATTTTTCACTTTTTTGTCCATATTGAAAAATCAATGGAAAGCAGGAACACTGAATGAAACCGCACGCTCGTAGATGCATGCATATCAAATGTTACAATCAAATTGCCAATTTTCGCACACACAAACACACACACGGAGAAAGAGAGAGAGAGAGAGAGAGAGAGAGAGAGAGAGAGAGAGAGATCTCGTATTCAATGTGCACGCGGTGCGGTTTGCAAGCGAGTGGAAACATGACAGGTGATTTACCGTAAAATGCTTTTATTATGCGCCATCGCTGAAATTTAATTTATTCTTCCTCTTATTTTTACTCTTTCAAAGCTTTTTCTTGTTTTCTAATCATTGATGTAGAGAAATCGCTCTCATGAGCTTGAAATGAATACACGCATGACTTTTAATAGGTTAGAATGTTAAAAGTCATGTATATACTGTGTACTTTATTCGATTTACTAGATTAAATGAATACAATGCTCAACGTATGATGTCGAATATTGGGTTCTATTAACATATGAAATGTTCTGTGCATCGGGACCATTGACTTTAATCGACGACTATGCAGAAATTAATACAATTACATTGTCCCTCACTTCGATTCACTGCGATTCACTGCAATTCGATGTAAATAAATGTTTCGTGAATGTATATAAACCGAAGAATACCATTGTTTGCTCATTACATTTACTATTTTTATAGGCTGGTGTTCTATAAAATCAACTGTGGTTCATTTAGTCTAAGGTGGTTTTTTAGGTGGCATTTTTATTATTCAAGTGGTTTTGACGGACCGATCGAATACCATGTTGTTATGTTATTCGTATCCATGTTGTCGTTGGCTAATTTCCATTTAACATTGGATTTTTATGTTGGTTGCCATCGCTTACAATAGATAAAATGCTTGCTCTATGCCCGATTTAATCGGACATCGTGTTGGCTCGTCAAAGGAATGGGATCGAACATGTGTGTATTTTGAGCGTGATGTGCAAATTCAACACTAAAACTATCATATCAAAGAGAATTTAAATTATGAGATAAACACAGCACTTCTATGTATATGACACCATATGACACCCTCCATTTATCGGCCGATGCCTTAAGCAGAGCAAAGTAGCAACCTTTTTAAATGCTTCGTTCCGTTTATTGTTGCGCTAACGATATTTAACCCACACTTATGCTCAAACTTTTGTATATAAATAAATAACAATGGACTATACATGAGGCTTATTATTATGATTATTATTAAGAAAACATGGTATAGTTTGCACAAAAATGGGAAAACAACTTCATTTGGCAAAGAAAAGCATACACATTACACAATGTTTATTACATTGCCAAGTTAATGGTTGAGTTTGCAAGTGAAAATCGCAAAAGCGAAATGCTGTGATACACATTGATTATCGTAGTAATAACATGACATCGTTGCATACCACCGTTGGCCTAATACCGGTAACAGAGTAATTATGTGAGCACATTGTGATGGATTTGTAGTCTAATGAAAAGACCCAATAAAATGAATATTAAGATCATTCTCTTCAGGTGAAAAGAACATTTTTTCCGTGGCTCGAAGCAATCGAAATATGCTTGCGCAAGCATAAAATTTGGTTAGGGCGTCAATTTTATTTGGAGCGAATGGTAGAAAAATGGTGGTATGAATTCACACTATATTAACGATCAAACGAACGAAAAGTAAAAAATCGATTCGCTCTTTGCTATGTATTGTGCAGGCATCCAAATAAAAGACTCCATTAATATTATTCAACTTTGTGTTGTTTAAAATTAACATTTAGACACGCACTGAAAATTCAGAACGGTTTACCTGTGTGAAACCTTCAAATATAAAATCATCGCTTCAGATCCTTATCGAAAGTGTGTAGAAGTTTTTGGCTACAAAGCAACAAAACAGGAAACAAGTAATAGAACAACATAATGTACAGCATAAGCGGAACGATTTCCTTATCATGTGTTCTCGCTTTTACCCCATCCCTTAACCGGACGAATCGAATGTGCAGGCAAATGTTGCAAATAAGCCAAACCGATTCATATCTGGGATTCATGTTTACGTACGAAGTTGACGAAGGTATCACGAAAGTTCTTTTTTCACTAATACTATGTATCGTCGTTGTCTGTCTTTTAACGGTGTTTCACATATGAAACAACCTCACCCAGGTAAAATACTCTGATCGAAAATGCTGACTCCAGCACATCAAATAAACCAGGGTATAAACACAAACAAACAAACAATGCAAACCCTTTTATATGGATGATATGACCGTTTTACATCGAATGAATAGCCCCCAATCTGAAACTAAATACGAATTTCATCGCAAAACTCGACCAAATATTCAGATCCATTGCACATTCACAGCGTTTTTTTTTTTTTTTTTGAACTTGCTTTAAACGACCATTCGCCAGAATTGTTGCTTGTGCATAATGACGAACATTTTTTCGCATGGAAAAAAACTGATCAAAAATTGGTTCGCCAATCTTCCTCTATTAGAAAAAACCTTAAATTGTTTTTGCTAATTTTTGTTTGTTCAAGCTGTCGTCAATCTGTTTTACCTTTTCAATTTTACTTTGCTTCCTTTTTTAAACGAAAATCGCGTGTTCTGATGCAGACCACTCAAAAGAAGGTTGAGTACAACATGAAAAAAAAAAACACTTTACATATGCCGTTCACTTTCTTGCAAATCAAATTAAATTGGTACAGGTAAGAGTAAAACAGTTATTTAAATTAGATTTTAATTTCCCAATTTTCCAAAATTGATCGCCGCCTCTGTTATTGTATTTTTATTCTATCACATCGTTTTGGAAACTCATCGAACCGAGAGCGGTATCTGTACCTGTTCAAGGAGACAAGGTAAAGTTTTCCACACAGATCCGCTTATATAATCGATAGAATATTATATTAATGAAGACTTAGAGTGGTTTGATGAAAATTTAATAAAGCATCGACAAAACGTGAATTATAGTAGAAGAAAATTAAGAATGCATAAAAATAACGGCATCATCATCAAAGTATTGTGCTTTCGCTTGAAATTTCAAATGAAATTGGTTATTGTGATCGAAACGGTACGTGCTCAAAAATTCTTCACATTATTATTTTCGCTGCATTAATGACCACTTAAAATAATAAAAATAATTAAAAAATATTTCTTATTTGCTGTCAGCGTCAATATTGTATCGATGGTTTCACTTTTATTTTAATTTGGATCGATTATTTATCATTTTCGATTTTTCATATTAAAATGATTTAAAATCGAGTATACACGAATGAATTCATGTTAACGTTGGAATAAAAAAAAAAATGCAGTTTCGTTCCAAATCTAAAAGAGGAATAAAACTGAATAAAATTCAATTCGTTGATGTGGCAAACACAATTCATCATTGACAAATAGAACAAATACTTGATTCGTGCATGAATCCAACAAATGATTTCAAGTATTTGAGAAAAAATTGGAATATATGCGCCTGTAGCCAAGGGGAATTTATCCATTTCAGAATGGTTGGATTTCATATAATCTTCACAGTTTTGGTCTGATGTTTATTTGGGATAAATTCAAAGAAAATATTTGAAAAATTTATATTTCATCTTTGTTCAATAGATAAGCCATGAGAGCGACGAAAATCCATATGGAGTCATGAAAAATCTGACAAATATTTAATCAAATAAACAAAAGATAACATTTTTCAAATCAATTCAGTATCACATTAATATGCAAGTAATTTACAATATTATATCCAATGTAATTTAATCGAAACAGCACCCCCTAGACGTTGGCAACAGCGACTATAATGCAAATGTGAATGATAATGGCGGAAAAACCATTTCGAATGTATTGAAATATGGTAAAGATGGAATATCGTCTCAACATGATGAAAGCGAAGGATGTGCACACAGGCAAGTTTTTTTTGTATGTGTGCCGATTGCTTTGTTTGTTGCCGACATTATACGAATATTTCTGAAAAAAGCACTCACAGCACAAATGCTACATTTGCTACATTGGTATGAATTTCACATTCGATTGAATGAACATAAGTAAATAGAATGTTCGACATGGTTTACTTTTTTCTAGCGCGAGAAGAGAATCAGACGAATCAAACAAATGAATATACACATTTGTGAAATATCGACATTTCATTCTTTTGTTTTTGTTCTTCTTCGCTATCTCAATGCAATTCTCTAATTTGTTTTCGAAGATATTTCCATTGCACGGAAGAGATTGTTACCGAAAGTGTTTACACACACTTGAAAATTCGATCGAAACTTTGTTCACAACTTTATCGAATTTGCAGTAGCGATTGTAAGACTTCTCTTACGCCACCGAATCATTTTGTACTAAATTATAGGTTTTCTGATAAATAATGAATGTGCTTGGTATTTGCGTGAGCGTGTAAATTAAATTGCAAATTTTGAATCGAGTTGGGTTCACTCATTATTCATTTTTCGTCGTTCATTTTACATTAATATTGTGTTTTCATTTGCGTCATTAACATTGTGTTGCCAAATGGCCAATTTAGATTCATATATTCGATATTTATTGTTGCATAATTTAGGCAATCACTTTCTCGACATAAATGAGAATAGAATGAGAAAAATACATTTTTTTGCATAATTTTCGGTTTTTCGCTTTATTCAGCATTTGCCATTTACTTTAAATATATTATCAACTCCGCCGTAATCATAGTCATCATCATTAAAGCCGAAAATGTGCTTAATGCATAATTCGCCAAATCGGCGAATACTTGGGTACTTGTTTTAAAGTAAATCGTAAGCCAATAGAAGAAAAGCAATGTGAAAGGAGAAGAAAAAATTATAGAGCAGCGGACACAACAGCAACAATGTTTACAAAAACAACGACGACGACGGCGGCGATGAACCAGAAAAAGTTTTTCTTTGGTGTTATATTTGGTTGTTTTGGCGTCTTTTTGTCTATTTTTCTTGCATGCAACCCATATTACATTCGAATACATTTAAATGAGACCATTTCCAGTCGTTATATTGCCAGTCCTACGCGCAAAACTACATCGCTTTGTTTCGAAAATGAAGAGAAAAGAAATGAAACAGTACAACATTTCGCCTTTTTTTAGTCGATGTAAAACGAAATGAGCAATAATTTTGTAAAAGTTGTTTTTCTTTTCTACTCGTCTCTCGCTAGGACAAAGGGAAACCAAATCAACGGCCAACAGAAAATGTTCTCAAATAAAGAAATTCAATTTTTGGAATGAGAAAATAAGAAAATAACATAGAAAAAGCATTCACCCATAAAAAAAATCCAAACGAAAATAAATAACCGACAAAGTGTTTGAAGAAAAAAATTCAGCTACGAATTTCACTTCATGAAATGTAAACATAAAAAAGAGAAAAGCTCAACAGTACTGTATAATACTGACCATTTTCGATTGGAATGTTCATTTTATGGCTACTTAATATCTTGATTCTGATATAATCAATCGTTGTAACTAATTCATGTTGACTGGCATCTATATCTTCGTCAAGAATTGGCACGAAATACACAAATTCATTGCTCAAAGATAGTTGTTACCAAATCGATTTCGGCTGCTTCAAGTAATAGATTTTCCAGGAAGGAAAGGTTTTTAAAATGTTAGAACATGAATGATTGGTAAGCATAATGCCAAGTTACGTGGTCGTATCAGCGAATCCATTTGTGAAAGACAAGTGGCAGCTTAGTTCGTGATCATGAATAAAATATTTTTTTTAAATGGAACCGCGCGCAGACATATTGAGATGTAGGCACGTGTTGTCGCATCAACAAAGAATTATCATATGTAAAACTGTGATAAATATGATGGAAGAAAGCGAATGTGAACTAATAAAAAGAATATCATGTATCGATCTGATCCGATCCGATCTGATGCTATTGTTTATCAAGAGTGACGTAGCATTTATTATGTCGAGGTAATTGAGGATTTTTGATTTTTTCTACTTATAAGTAAGCGGTAAATATTTACATGCGAACGTTTTGTTTCGTTTCGTCATTGTTGACAAAAAAATCCGTAAAAAAAAATAGCGAAAATCACTCCAAAGCAATCAATAAAATTGAATATATAAAGATTTGTATTGAGTATCAGGCTCATGGTGACAATGAGGGTGAAATATACATACTGCATGGGAAAAAAGTCTGACAACATGTGAAAAACACGCAAACAAACATACAACAAACAAGAAAAATCTGATTTAAGAATTTGATTAAACGGATTTGCACGCATGGCACATAAACCAATGACAGGATATCAAATGAAATAGCATGAGCTTACATCAAGGCCTCTTGTCGATTTTCTATTGCCTCATCGCTTTTGAGCCACTATTTTCATCTTTGCCGTACGGACGACAATACAAGCAACATCATATCAATCTTTCACCATCGTAGCCTATAAGAAATTCCGTTTGATGCTTATTTAATCCGTTATGTATCTAAAGCTAATAATCATCTTTGCGATGTAGCAAACAAACGAAATGTGCACGGAAAAGGTATCTTTGAATTCGCATAGACATTGTGTTGTCCCATAGAGTATCATTCAGTGTGTCATCATTATTTTGACAAACAGAGAAGAAAAAAAACAAACTTCATTCGATTCAATCATACGTGTGTATACAAATGGAATAAATGTCATGCAAAAGAGCATAAATGGAATCAATATATTAATGGAAAGTTACGATGGTTTTGAAGGATGTCTACAAAGAAAAAAAAGAAAAAAAAAAACAAGTTTCGTCCTTTGTCAATTTTAATAAAGCAAAATCACTGAAACGGAGCAAGAATTCGGAAAACCTCTATATTTTAAGGAACATTTCATGTCGAACAGAATAATAGGAATAAAGAGCATGCGAAATGAATACAGATCCAACCCACGCATCGCGAACTAAGCAAGTATGCAAACCAAAAACCAGGAGAAATATAGTATATTTTCCGCATATTATGAAATTGTGCGAGCGCACACATTATATCAACCAATAAAATTATTATCAGACAACAACAACAACAAAAACGAATGAAACCCTCCAAAAATGGCAAGAAAAAATGATGATGTGTATTCAAATAAGCATGTCTAATATAAATTTCACAAGGATTCTTCTTTTGCGTTCCTTTCCGTTCCGTTCCGTTTCGTTTCGTTTGCGCTTTCTTCTTTAATCTGCATTTTTTTGCTCATTTTGATACGCGTTTTTGTGTACGTTTTCAAGTAATCATATATTTATTGGTTTACATAATTTCACATATGCTTTTCGCAAAGTGTGCGTATTTTCTCATTTTTCCACATGCAAGCACACGAACAAGCATATCAACATTTTATAAAATACTCTCCTTATCGACTTTTTTTCATCGCTAGTGAGTCTGGATATTTTTTTTTTTTTTCGTTCGCTCCTTCCATTTTTCAACGATTTATAAAAAGCTAATATATATGTGATACGGAATGGCTGACTCCCTTCCTTCACCGAAATAGTCTTGTGGCTAAAAACCTTGGTAAACATTCACATTATTGTGTCACGCATATACAACATGCTAGGAAATAAAGCAGATAGACACATAAAAATATACTCGCTAACGGAGATTTTGAGGATGCGACAAGTAACAATGAAGAAAGCAAAAAGCATTTTTGGCCTTATCAGTTATGCCCTTGCTTGGTTTTAGTCGTTTTTGTTTATCATATCGGAAATGAGTATGGTTGGAAAATGTAACGGAAGACCCATTGTCAGTGACCCATTTTGCTGGGTTATCTCGCCAACAATTTTGTCATGTCTACTATTATTATTTGTCGTGATACTATTATTAAAATCTATTTCTTGTGGCGAAATCCCATTTCGTGGTGTCAGTTTTTAGCCTTAAACACACTTCTCGAAATCATCATCAACAGCAACAAAAAATATCAAAAACTTGAACAAAAAACTACATACTAAAATGTCATACGTACAATAAAAATGCGTATTACATCTGTTGTGATAAGCATAGGCAACCATACCGACTGAAGGAGAAGAAAAAAACTGCTGGCAATACAATAGTCACATGAGGAATTGTAAGCGTGAGATAAAGGACGAACGAATGTTGTGTTTTACACAGTCAGTTTATATGTAGAATAGAAGTATTTGGTGAATATTAAATTGCTATTTTTGAGATGTTTGTCGCCAGTGACCAGTGTGTTCGTTGAGCATCACAACATGGATAGATGGCACCGTATACACTATTCATTCTGAAAATGTCGATGGTTTCCTTTGGCTTTTTTACTTTCAATAACACTAATAATATACTTTCGATTTACACCCGTCACTGAATAGACCCATAGACTCATCGACCCGTAGTGAAATGTATTTTCTACACATTTTCATATTGAACATGCGGTTTTCACACATAAAACTGTTTAATAAACGATAGTTATGTATCCGATAGCATTTTTGTTGCTTATATAAAAGCCACCGCTTCCGAACCCAGTTAAGTGATGTCCATTTTTAGTTATAGCGGTTCATATTGGATCAGCAATGTGTCAAATGACCGATAACGATACACAATATTGATCACAAAATAAGTAATGAAATTTATTTCGATCTGTTTTCTTTCACATGAACATTTTTTGATGTGCTATAACTGGCCAAAATTTATTTCAATGGCTTTTTATCGTAAAGGTGTTAATTTTGGGTGGTGAATTCATTTTTCCATAATGTATAACATATTTTGTTATGACTATAAATACATCTTCTAATACCGATCATATTGGCATTAGTCTTTTTATGTTTCGAAATAACAACAAGAGAGGGGTTTTACCAATGACCGAGTCAATAATAATATGAATAGTCATTAACAATGATAAATCCTAATGGACTATTCCATTTTCTATTCATGTCTTTTGTTCATAGGCATTTAAAGACATCCATTTGAAAAGGTCGGAACGATGCCATCCCACATTTTGCTTATTTAGATGCGATTTAAATGCGTTCATCATTAGCTCAATTATTCTATTATGGTATCTACATTTAGTATAAATGCTGTGATTTCGTCTGTATTCAACATTCAGTTTGAAATACATGCTAAGTATATACGATAAGTATCCGTTCAATGTTGCCCAAATGAAATCATTTCAATAAAGATGCTTATCATGAAAATTATCAAAACTTCTCAATTCAGATCAACGCCTCGAGCTCAAAGCAATTTTAGCAAACGTAAACAATTCAGTTTATTTTTTTCATCAAATCAGGTGCTTTGGATGATAAACAATTCTGATTTTGCTGAAAATTGGAAAGCTCCAAAACTCCATTTCACTTGAAGGGAAAATTTTAAGCCAAGCAAAAGTGCCACAAGCTTGGCTGAACTAACTACACAGGCATATACTGACTTCACAGCTAAGATAACATCACTTTTTAAATGGAACATCAAATACAAGTTATTCAGGCACATCACAAATACCAATTCAACCATAGAAAACTTGTGAAAATAGTATTTCTGTGATTTAACTTGTGCGTGTGTGTATGTATATTGTGCATGCATGTTTAATATTTTGCTAGGGAAAACTTTACAAGTGTAATGAAGATGCCAGTGGCAAAGTGCATGAAAAGCTTTTTAGTTTCAACATGTAACGCAAAATTGAGAAAATTTAACCATTTGCTTTCGGTGAATTCGATATAACTCAACAAATTTTTTTTAAATAACTCGATTTTTGTAGTGTAAATATGATTTTTGTTGATTCATTTTTCTCAAAGAACACAAACTTCTATTAACATTCTCAACTATTCTAATAAAATTAAATGCATTTATTCCTTTCGAAGCTGCATATATTCATGAAAATTTTAATATTTCGATTCTAACGTAAGAATCAAATGAATGTAGCAAAAGAATTTGAAATTAGATCATTTTGTGTGAAATAGTTAAAATAAGACCGAGTCTTTGGTACTCATTACCTTTTACTTATTTTGAAATGTTTCTCTAAAGTAGCATTAAAATTCATTGCAGTTCCTTCAATTTTAATATTCTAATTTCCGAATGCCATCAAAAAATGAAGCGTCGAAAAATAAAACAGATTTCTGCCTCAATTAACCGAAAACCTAATTCCAGTCTAAAAATTGTTTTTCTCCCAATTTTCTGGAATGTTTTTCTCTCATCGTTTGCACTATTTCTAGCCGCAACTTTTAATTAAGCAAGTGTGATTCTGAACGTGCAGGTGAAGTGCATTTGACTTTAATACGTAGAAACTATTTAGATGGGTCAAGTGATTTGGGAATATTACTTTTGGTTATTACTTAAACCATTACAAGAGCTCATTACGGCATTACGAATAATAAAGCAAATAAAATGATGTTTTTTTTTCAGTTATGACAGCGTCTGTTTTTGAATTACTGCATTACATAACTGGACTGCATTTTATGTTGTTTGTACTCCTCGAATCGTGGAAGAATATTTTTGCAAGTGGTTTTTTAATTGAAAGACCTTTCTTAGAAAGAGTGCACATTTTTTACCCTCTATTTTAATACATCTTACTCATTGGGTTACTTATAAAGCCAAACACATTTTGAGCTAGGGAAGCGAACAAATGGCTGAAGCATAGCATCGCCTGCCACTTTTTCTCATTGCAACAATAGGTTTATATACCCTTCAGGAGATTTAAAAATTTGACTTGACTTGGCTTGTTTGTGAAAGAAAAAAAAAACTTATTGAAATGGTTGATTATAATTATTATCGTGACACATAAGCAAAATGGCTTTTAAATTAAGCCAACGTTTTGTTTTCAATTTCTTTGCAGTTGCAACAATCTTTTGGCTTAATGCTTTGTTGATGACACACTTCAAATGACAGCAAAGTTGATGTGAAATTGGAAATTCCGGTTCAGAGAAAACTAGTCTATTCAATTAGGGATCATTTTTCTCTCCGTTTCCATAAAAAATATTCTCCAATAAATCATCATACAAGTACACAAGAAATGGTGAAATATCAAAATCGCATTAAACGAATCGCAATGATTATGATACATCCTCTCTTTAGGGATATGTGTCCCGAATACATGGAATAATTCTACCATATTTTTTCCATCGACATTGAATGAGCTGAAAAGAGCACTGTAGAAAGAAAAGAATCTACAAGCAAAACAATATAAAAACTTTATTTTTTTGGCATCAACGCATAATTTGAGCAAACTTTTAATGCATCCAACTTAGTGTTCATCTGAAAAAGCAGTGAAACGCAATGCATAAGTTTCGCAGCATATTTTCATTCGATTTTTCCTTTTTCATTCCCTGCATATTTTGTTTAAATTTCTACTTTCGTTTGAAGCTTTTAAATGTGGATAAAGACATAAAATGTAATTAGAGTTCGATGGTTTGAGCTTCTTCATGTAACTTTTTCATTGAAAATTGCCAACGAAAATCTCAATGTAAGAGAACGTATTCATTAAATTACAGATGCCTTGAGTTTATCTGTCTCGCATAAAGTCGAACAATTTAATTTTTGTTTCTCATTATCATAATAATATACGCTCATTTTTCAGGAAGTTTTCGTTTCACTTTATTTCAATACTATGCTTTAAACTTTCGATGATCTTGGCATGTTCTTCTTCATCCATTTTAAAAATAGACAAACCGCCAGGTAAAAATAAACCAAAAAGATTTTGAATCGTTTAGATATTGATAATATCAAACGCAACACCAAAAACAAGTATCTGAAAATTAAAGGATGTTTGTTCATTTCTCCTGTACCACTCAAAATAAAAGAAGCTCAGGTTTGGCTAAGCAAAATGCAGCTTAAGATACTTGTTTCTAAACCACTTTTCATTTACCCAGGCTTATGGTTTTTTTTCTCTTTTTAGATTCTATCTTTTGGAAGAGTAAAAATTTAGCCGCACTTCGATATCTAACTCATTAGAAAAACTTTAGCCCGTCATTTTAAAATTTACGAGAGCGATTAGCAAGAAAATCGTGTATTATTTTCATTTTACTATAAAACTCCGGCTTTTCTGTAAGCAATGTTTTTTCGTCATTTGCCCGAAGCCACATAACCCATGTTTGATGTGGTAGATGGGAAAAGCAAGCAAAAACGGATATTTCTGTATGGAAGCAAATATTGTGAATGTATTCGTATTAACGTCACAATTTGTGTGTTTCAGCTCCTCTGTGTATGCTCTTCACAATTTTTGTGAGTCAATTTCAACTTCTTCTTGATTATTTTATCGTCATGTTGGGAATAATGACGATTTCGTTGTTGATTTTAAAGCGAACCTCTCGGGGGAACGCAGTATGCTCGCCGAATCATTTATGATGCGCACTGACAACGGAATATTTCTTGTGATTTGGTTTAGCTTCAATGTTTTTTCCGTCAAATGATGAACTTAGATGGATGACGAACGCTCTATGAAAACATCAAAATACAACGAATTGGCATTCGGGAATGGAATGTTATGTTTGGCAAGAATATTGTCGTATATGCAAATCATTATTATTGTTATCACTGTAAAGTTTATCTGTTTATTCAGTTCAAAATTCAACTTTGCTGGAATTCAAAATGTTGTTTCATTTTATTTTGATTTGGTGTTGATTTGAATGCGCGTGTGTATGTTAATTGGTTTTTCTTTTATCATGTCTGTCAAGTGCATTTGGAACGCAAATTCTGTCAAATTTTTGTTTATATTTGATTTGCGCGTGAAAATGCAAATGTTTGTTTTTACAAGCGTTAACTTTTCCAAATTAAACGACGAAGAAATCGTATTATTTTCAAATTATAAATGTTTTAAGATATTTTTCTCTTTTTTTTTAGTTAGTGTTGTTGTCTATAATATTGTCTATAATATTAGTTTCTACACCAAGCAACAATAGTATCGACAAATAAAATGTCGACGGCAATAAAAAGATTTCATGTGGACATGCCCTCTGATATGATTTCTATTAATTTCATGTTTCAACATTGACATACAATTTGAACAATAACCATAATTTCGTTCACAAAGCACCGTTCTTGTTAATACTATTTGACGAATTCCAGCTGTTATAATAGTATTTGTATCGTGATGAAACGAAATTTCGTGAGGAAGTCAAGATTGCAATCAGTTTATGGTAACAACAGCAACAGCGACATAAGGCAACACATACAAAGGAAAGAAAAAAAAAATTGCCAAAATTCTCATTTAATCCAAAGCAAGTGAATTGGTTTTTCCCTTAATGCCCCTTTGACTCACTTCGACTAGCTGATAACAACCAAAGTCAATTAATTTTATTAAGCTTCACTCATTAAGAGAAATGACGGCAACGGGACTCTCAGAATCAAAGTCTTGTGCGAGTTTATATTGTATTAAGCCGACAGCCAAAACAGGGAAAGAAGAAGTGACTTCGAATTAAAAAGACCAACGCAAAAATGTAGTAGAACAAATGAGGCGGCAATTAATTTTCTCAGCAATTTCCACCATTAGGGATTCTTTTTTTTCTCTTGTTTCACCAACATTTCCTTTTTTCTGTCTGGCTTCGATGTTCCATTATTGCTAGCAATAATATTTTCTCTTTGTCTCATGTTCGCGATTGTTTCTCACTCTTTTTTGTTATTCTTCTTCTTCTTCTTCTTCTTTTGCTTCTTCTTTAGTCGGCTGTGTTTGAATCCATCGGCTGTGTTGCCATTGTCATCATTCCTAGAAGTTGTTTCGACTTCGTAGCAAATCGTAATTTATCAAACGACCACAGCAATGACATTGTATAGATGTGTGCGGTGCAAGCAACTGTGCGAGACATACGACGGCCAAATGAATGCAGGAAAGGAACATGGCAACAGGCAATGATAAGTGTGGAAAACAACCTAATAAACATCACACAAACACATACTCATATCCGTATATTGTTTGCAAGCGTGTTCCGTTTTAAGCACCACTTTATTATTTCCTGTTTTTATGCTGCCGTTCGAGCCACTTTCAATTCGAATGAGTTGGAATGAGTTGTAATGTGTATCATTGGAATGTTTGCCTTCATAGACTTTTTTTTTTCTCTCTTTGCGCTATGTGATGTTTTACTGCTTGCATCATCTTAAGGCCGCGATTTCCTTTTTGTTGTCCAAAACAAATATTGCGAAATGTTTAAATTTCCCTTTTTAGATTGATGCTAAAATGCTTTTGTTTATCGTTTTTAATAAACATCATTTTGAATGGGGTTTTCTTTGTTGTAGTGAAATAAACATAACGTACACAAATAACATTCCTTACTGAATGCTTTCTTTTTTATTCGTGTTGCATTTTCTTCCTTTTCGATGCCAGTATAAAAAAATATATTCCATTCTGGGGTGTGGTAGCATTCTATCAAATTGAGCTATTTCGTTTGAAAATTCGAGGAATTTGTTCACCAACACCTTTATTTGTGCAAGACATGGAAAAAAGACCAATCTCGGGCTAATAAACATACATATCCCAATAAAACGCTCACTTAAACACGAAAACGAATCATTTGTTTACACAAATTCGTCTATTGATTTGCACACAATGCCTGTTGGATTAGGCCTATAGACCCTTTGATTTAATCTAAACCAATAAAAATAACAGAGCACACAAGTATTTTTCCATGCTAACAACTTACTGTCACGCAGAATATAAATATCCGGTTTGCAATTTTCTACGGCTCGTATGTGTTCCTGCGCTGCATATTGCCATTAACTTGTGTGACAAATGCAAAGCACTGGAAAATGCTGCTAGACAAAGACATTCAAACACATTGTGGAATGCACGTGTGCTGTTTTATGTGTACCATATCGGTCTCTAAACAACTCATGGAATGTGCCAGTATGACAAAAGAATGTCGGAAGCCATACGGAATGGCTTATATAACGAACCATTCGCAAAATGAACACCTTCATCGCACTGAGCTTGTATTTGGTTGTGTGTTCTCTTTCGTTCTATATATTAATTGAAAGGATACGATTATCCAAGTAAAAATCATGTGTATTCAAAGCTTTGATGAATCTCAGTCCAAATAGTAATAAAAAGAAAAGATAAATGTTTTTCGTACATCTCACGCATTTTATACATTTGTCTATATTTAACACCAGAGGTTGGTGCTCACGTGTACACATTGAGAAATGACAATATTTTCTTTTCCTTATTTGGTACACTTTATGTTGACTTGTTTAGTGGCGAAATATTGCAAAAGTCAAAGATTTATTATAATTTATGATATTGGCAATTCATTAACAGTCGGTATTAGAATTTTTATATATGATCGGCACGACTTAGGCTACCCTACATTTGCGAACACACACGCGCGCCACTCAAGCCATATTCTGATGGCACACAAGAAGGTGTATACAGAGAATTGGTGGTGATTATTCCCGATGAAAAATGATTATGATTATTTTATGTGGTGCGCGTTTCGTGCGTGTCGAAAATGAGATCAAGTTACAGAAATCAAAACTTTGTTTCAGTGTTGAAATTCACAAATTAAATACTTTGCTCATGTCGACAATAAGTATTTTCTCACTTCAGTTAGTTTTATTCGCAACACGATTTGGACATGGTCACTTAGCAGTCATAATCCAAAATCAGTCCGTACACAATAACTGTTTGGACTTCAAATTCTTAAAATCACACAAAGGAAAACAATATTGTATGGTTTTCCATTTTCCCACCAAAAAAAAAAACGATTTCTGCTGGGCTTAGTAAGAAATCAAATCTTTGAAATGATTTCTTTCCATCTGACATTTACGTCGTATTCATGAATAAGAAAAAAATGTGCTTCCTCGTTTTGTTTAACGTTTCAATTTTTTATTCTGGGAAAGCACATTTATATTCGGAAAATCGTTTACGGAATAATTTAAATCGAATCAAACATTTTCCTGATGAACTTCATCCTCATTCGGGATTTCCGATTTCCGATTTAAATGCTTTCTGAGCATTTGAACGCATGAGGTACAGTTTTTTGATTGACCTCAAAATTCAAACGTGAGCTGAGTGCTTGATAAAAGGTCAGAGAAAAAGCACACCTGCATTTTATGTATTTAATTGAATGTGAAAATGTGTATACAAATACATTCAATCGAGACGCTATCAAATTCTGATTTCACTATCAATGAACAGAAAATATGGTAGTCACAGTATTTATTTACGATCGATACGTTTTCATGGCGCTTCTCAATTTCTCAGGCTTTTTGTCTTTGTTTTTTTTTTTTCATTTTATTTATAATGTCTCAATATTTAACAGACATCTATTGATTTTGAGCCAACTAAAATAAATCTATTTCCGGTCCTGTATATTTTCAACACAATGCCAAATGGAATAACGGAGAAAATAAAAACCGAATCGACGAAATGGAAAGCATAAAGTGGAATGAGAACTTTAGATGTAAGGTGTTTTGTGAAAAATTGGAGTCGTCAGCACGATGAGCAGGAAGACTGATAGGAAATGACACAGAATTTGACATGGAAATCGGTTGTGTATTTGCCAAACAAAATACACAATGTAACAGTAAATAAGACGAAGCTTGGCACATGATGGTAAATGGTAACAATAAGTGGTCCTGATGCCAAAATGACAAAAACAAAAAAGGATAGAAAAAAAGGAATCGGTCGATCGAGAAACAGTTGGCAATTTTCATTGCTTCTTGAGAGAACAGACGCAATTTTTCGTCGGTTTAACAGTTTCGTCATCGAGTGTCGCCTGGCAATGGAAGCACCGATTATTCATATGACAGTGCAAACACATATTGCGCGCCGTCAAGGAAGTGGAAAATTACCTTTTGCCTCTCTCTCTCTCTCTCTCGCTCAATCACACACACATGCTTCGTTTGTTCATTCTTTCTACGATGCCAACGTTTGCATTGCATCTTTTGCTTGTCGCGTGTTTCAAAATTGAAAATGACTTGTCGTATTGCGGCATCGAGAACAAACAACATCCGAAAGCCAACACTGCAAACAGGCTGTACAATATTGTCGCAGACATGGAAAAACCGCTGTTGGCATCTCAAAACACACGAAAAAGAAATAAATTAAAAGCGAATAATGAAAGGTACTGGCAAGTAAATTGAATGTGTATTCAAGCTCATATGTGGTATTTTAATGTGCTTTACTTTGACATTTTTGCATTATTTCATCATGTATATTTTGCATCACAACGCTAACGAGATGTCTCAACTTGGATTATGTCTACAGAACATCTAATTTTAATTTAACATTTCAGTGGAAGGAATCGCATTTCTTTTTGTTTCATTTAATTTGGTTTCCATTGGATTCCATTATGTATTGCATTACATGACGTGGAAATGTATAAGAGAATGAGCGCACCTTGCCACCAAATTTTCTAGAAATGCTAATGATGGTATGTATTTTTTTCTTTTCATGCTTTTTATAAGATTTTATCGCTCAAAATGTACATACAATATTATTGTCGATGAAATGCTGAATCGTCGACACGCACATTTCTTTTGTTTTAAATTTGGCAACCTTTGAACTTGATTTAAATTGAAATGAGGTCATAAAAGGAGCCCAGATTTCAACAGTAAAATCCAATCATGTTGGAATCTGTCTGCAAATCAACTATTTATATCGTTTCATTGTATGGTTGTTTTGAAGTTTGGAATCGACGTATTTTATGTTCGTGACTCGATCTGGATTCCAAAATCAATTTTGATTAATTATCCAAGTGGTGCGATTTTGCGGATTTATTCATTCATTTATTTACTTGATGTCCCATTCCGTTCATCTACATGAGACTCTCAATTTCTCTCATTGATTGCCATAAACAACTAACCGATGTAATTTATCTCTATACGTTCTTGCGTCACAATGATAAATATCGGCAAACAAACATAAGTTATCTAAAATTTATCCGTTTACAAACAATGATAACCATGTAATATTTGTACATTTGACCGTTTATTCATTATCACCAGATGAATTCAACTATTGTGCCCGTGCAATTTTGCGCTTTGTATACACACTAAGGACAACATTTGCGATGAATCTTTGATTCAAACCAAATTTATTTATAAATACGAATAGATCGAAGTAAATACTTACGACGTTATAGCAATTTTGGTGCGCCAAATGCGGGTGCTACAATCAAATCGACATAGATTCATTCAGTAAATATTATAATTTGATTAATCGCTTTGTTTGTATTTGTATTTGTATTTGAATTTGTGGTTGTGGTTGCATTTGTATAAATCTTTCAAAAAGCGGGATCTCCAGTCGATTTTCAAATCATTTTCTCTTTACATTTGTTACTATATTCTTCTAACAATCGAACAATTGAAATTGGAAACGATTTTGGCATTGTAGATGACAGAAAAGGCTCATTTTCTAAAAATCAATATACAAATGTTCACTGTACGTATATTATTTATGGAACCAAATCCAGACTGCAACAACATGATTGAATGGTAAACAGTTTTAACCATTTCGAAGGATTAGACATTTTGAATATATATCGAAAGCGATTTACTTGAAAACCGCCAATTTAGAAATCGCATCTAGAAAGTGGCAAGTTGATTAATATGTACTTATTGAACGATATACGATTTGAAGAGGGTGAAATTAATGCTTAAGCCGATTTTCCATAGTGTTGAAAGCATTTCAAATACAAATTAAAGCTTTTCAATTCAAAATAATCCATTTTATTACAGCGAATTTCATTTTTTTTATTCATTTTCCAATAAAACGGTTTAATTTTTATTTGAAATATATCTCAGCTACGATGCTGCAAATATAAACTGTAAATGTTTTCATAATGAATTGAAATCTGCAAGCAAATCTAGCGGCTTATGAAGCTTATGATTGAAAATGGATATTTGAAAATGAAACATCAATTAAATATTTCCTCGTGAAATTTCTGATGAATGCGCATTGCGCATTCTTCTAATCATATACCTCAAATCCTTTCTAATTGAAACAATTCGCATATAGCCCAAGTTCACCAAACGATTTATAGTTACTTTTGCCAAAATGTTTGAGCGAAATTTTATTATTATACATTTCAAGTTCAACAAATGAATAGAAAATTCAACGATTTTGCATGTAATTAAGAGTGTAGTATAGGCAAAATTCGGAAATGCTATTTGTAATTTTAGGCAAAATGAATAGTTTCAAATTCGTCACTGTGGGCAAATGATAGGAATTTCGATCGAATCACTGAAACTAATTTAAATGTTTCCACTTAACCGACCTTACTCTTCATAACATTTTACGTACATTTAGTATTGGATAGAAATGAATGCGGTTTGATGATTTCAAATTTTGTTGATTCAAACGAAAATTGGAAATGAGATTTTTCGGGCTCACAATATCCAAATTTCGATAAACAATATACGATATTCTCGCTATTCGCGTCGATGCGCATTCACCAATTTCAAATGAATGGTTTCAGTCGGTACCATAACTTTGGTATCGATTCAATGTTATTGATATTCATGACATTTGGTCGATGCAGTAATTTTCAACATGGAAATTGCTACTCCGAATTACATCTAATCGAACGAAAAAACGCAAATACGAAAAACACTGAATTTATCCATCGGACGTGTTTTGCACGTTAAAGAACCCGAATGAAACTCGTTATCAGTGCTATTTAGCGCAAGTTTATATGACATTAATTAGGAAATGCTGAAATTGGAAAATGACCAAAACTACGACAACGATTTTGTCTCTTATTTTCTTTGGCACCACCAAATTGAACACAACGTCGAAGTTAGTGTGGAGTTTTGGCATTTTGGCAGCCGATGATTAAATATTGGATGTAAGCAAAAGTCATTTCATTTCATTCTGTTCAGATACTTTCACATTTTTCCTTGCTTTGTATCTCGTATTCATTCAGCACCTTTTTTCTATTCTGAAGCTGCGAAACAGCGGAAATAAACTTTTATTGGGTCTAATTGTATCATTATGAGTTTTTGTAAACGCTGACAGAAATCCACATGTAATGCGGATAATCCAACTCGTCAAAATGAACTCAAGTGAATTTTGTTGAAAGAAACTTTGGTAGATAAATATATACATTAAACAGTGCTCAGATTTTCCGAATAGTATCATGTATTTTCGCACAGTTTTATAACAACTACATTTTCTTTTTTTTTTTTTGTTTTTGGATTACATCTTCCACAATTTAGTACAAAGAAATCTATTTCATTGCTACATAGTTACAAAAACGAAATAGTTCGCATCCATCGTTGGTTTGTTATCATTTGATTTGACGAAAAATGCTGATTCGCTTCCTTTTTTTTATCTCACAGCTACACACACGTACATCTATGATATTATTCTTTGTGCTTAAATGAAGAGAATGCAATGCGCGTAAAATGGTAAAATGTACCAAAGAAATGCAGTGCATGCAAATGGTTCCCAACGCGAGTAATTTTCTTTCGCAGCATTCTTCACGATGGGGAAAATTGCGAGTCGAAATGAGATTAATGCTCACAAACTCTGTATGTCAAAGGAATTCTTGCCGTTCTTCTGAATTCTTAATCGATTTTCTTTTGATTCAAATACATTTCAATCCCATTTTATATGCTACAAAAACAAGATTGTAAAATGAAATTTTCTATTCAAAATATTTCTTACATTCAATGCACCTAAACAATTTTAAATACTCCATGATTTAACGTAATTAAATGAATGTTTTCAAAAAGCACGAAACGTTTTTCAGTGGATTTTTTCAATGAATTCCAATTAGCAATCAATTGATTTTTTTTCAAAAATAAATATCGTACAGAATCGCAAATCATATAATCATTTTCAGTTATTGAAAGCATCGATCGGAATTTGTGAAAGGTAAGAGGTGGCTTGGCAAACTGAAATCAAACAGAACAGAGCAATAAACTTTATCGTTGCATCACAAAGGTGTATTCGCAAAAATTGAATTGAAAAAGGCTTTTAAGAAAATTGAATTGTTTTCATGTTGACATCACACCATGAAAAAAAAAACGAAATGATAAAGCGGCGAAGACTCGCAAATCGATCGATGCGTTCGCTCGTATAAATCATTTCCCGAACCATTCACATATATCTGTTACATAGACATAATCTATGAAATCGGTAAAGTATTGCCGCGCCACGGCCACAATTTAATACGAAATGTAAGCTTGTATGGTAACAAAAAACAAGGTAATGAAAGAAATATAAAACTTCTAATTAATTAAATGGAAATATCTTACAGTTTTGGTTAAATTAGTTTTGCCTCTTGATCTTCATTTTATAGACAAACAGCTTTTGTTGTCGTGAAATCAAATGTAAACACGTGTGCCTCTTGTCTAGACTTCGAACAAATGGGCAGGCAAGATGTAAGCCATAGCTCATTCGATATCTGCTCAAGCATCCAGCAAGTGTGATGCGACGTGGTTTTTTCGTAGCTTTAATGTATATTAGATGTTTGTTCAGTTTGAAAAATCGTAATCGATAGCAAATTACATATATTTTATCAATTCGTTTCGTTTCGTTTCGTATCGATTCGATTCTATTCGAATGATTGATCAACAACGTTCGACAACAATTCGAATGCATTCTATCGCTTTTCTGATGAAAAAAAAAACGTAAATAATGATCTGCGCGGTTTCAGCCACGAATCAACAACCATTATCCAATATGAACATTTTAACAATGTTCCCGCACACAAATGTCTTTCAATTATTGTAAGCTTTTCCCCATGCTTCTCATTATTTGAGGAAGGAGAATGTATTAGTTTTTCCATCGATATTTTTTTCGCTAATTTTCAGCACCCTTGGTACTAAATACGGAATGGTGTGAAAAACTTGTTCGAAGCAAAGAAACTTATTGGTGAACAAGACAAAACCATAAAACTTTTACCACATATTAGTTTGAACGTATCGTTTTGTCGAAGAAGACGTATGTATTTTATCCCTGCTTGTTATTATTGTTTGTTGACTCGTACAATTTACGGGCCAAAGCAAACTGTCGGTGTTCACGTTTGTTATTAATTTTTCTGTCGTTATATTTTCATTGTTTTCCAGTGTACTTAACGATAGTTGATAATTTTTCATACGACATGAATGCCAATCCACAATGAATGCACACGTCTTTAATGAATTTTGCACGTATTTGACACATTGATATTGGTCCAAATGTTTTATTAATTGCTTTTTTCATAAAATGATTGAACATTTTCATTTAATTTTTTTTTTTTTTTTTTTTTTTGAAAAGTTGACACTTAGTACAAACTGCAAAAAAATGAGTACTCAAATACCTTGAAATATCAAAGAAACAATAATAATTGAAATATGTTGAAGCAAAATAAAAATTATATCACTGAAGTAGAATGATGTGAATTACAATTAAAATTACAATTCCAATGAACATCATTCATATTCCGTTTAGAAAGAATCATGATTGCAACTGGAGAAAAAAAATGAGCAACATACAAATGTCACTTCAATCTAACATGAAATGTACGAGCATTACAAGCGGTTGAAAAGTGAATGAAAAATGTTGCTGAAAATATTTATTAATTTCGGAATCAAGAATAGCTGACTTTTTGTAACGGAAAATAAACAAAGGAATTTGTTTGAACTATTTTGTTTTTGTCGGGCAAAAGATCTTTTTGGCAAATAGCAAAACGAAAATGGAAAAATGGAAAAATTGAAAAATTGAAAAATGACCAGAACGACAATGACAATAAACAAACGGCAACTGGTAACATACAAAGAAATGCAAATAATTTCGATAGCATTGCAAAGGCAAAGTGACAGGAAATCGTGTTGATATGCACACGTATTTCTTTTCTGAATACAAACAACAACAAAAACATCGAAAAAATAGATGAGCAGTGCTGAATTACTGACAACATCGCTACAAAAGACCCATTCAAACATTTTTTTTTTTTTTTTGGTTTGGTTCGCTGTTTTCAATCAGAATTCCATTATGTCCCGGTATGCATGGAAGTATTTTCGATTATTTCTACTTTTTCGTCTGACATATAAATGTGAGCAATGCCAAAGCAAAGCCAACTGTTTTAATGACTCAACCCGCTGTGCGCAATATCTTTTGTTTGATGTCGTTTCGTTTCCATTTTTCATGCATCGTACAAAAGTTCGACGTTCATTCGAGCTGAGCAAACAAAAACTGATTCTGTTCAATGTCCAGCTAGTCCTTCATATATCATTTTGTGCTCTTGCAATGTTCAAGTTATCGCCTTGCTTTGGTCATTCAGTATATATTCACTGTTCGATTGGGCAAGAGGAGTTATCTCATCGCAACGATGAGCTACTTTGTTGATGAAAAACCTCGTTTTATTTTTATTTTATCTTTGCATTATAAACACACCAGGGATAGTGTTGTTGTGAGGCGAACATGTGTGTTGGCACGGAAAGCTTTCGCAAAACCCAAAAACAAACAGTTTACCATTCGCTATATTTCAAGAGGAAATTCGTTCAACCAGTTGTACGTATGAACGAACACATTCCCAATGAAATGAGAAAATCCAAGCAATGAAAAGGCTTCAGAACCATTAAAGTAAAAACATAGAAACTCAATACCAAAAGTGAGATTACAATAGGTTTGCTTCATCGCTTGTTGGTTCTGTCGGCTTTTTGTGTATGTTTTCAAATTGTTTCACAATGTCAGTTCGTGTTAGCTTACGAACAAACTTTATAGACCTCATGCGCTTACCGTGTTTTGAACAAATATTTTGCTTTATTGTTGCTGGTCGTATCTTTGTTATTATTATTCCTTCTCTACGCAATACAAAATACAACAAAAGAAATTCATCCAACTGCAATTTTCATTTTGCATTTGTAAATTTTTAGCAGTTTCACTTCTTGTATATTCAAAAAATCTATGGAAATTGTGCACGTATACATTATACAATAATCGCAATTTAAACAGGAGGTTTTATTGGCAAAGTCCTTTTTGTTTTCCGATAGTCAATGAAATCATTTTCGATATACACGAAAACTGGAACGAAATGATAAAAATAGATGAATCTATGAAAATATTTGGTTTATTTCTCCAATGCTGAAAAACTGAATCAAATTTAAATTACCACCGCACAGCGACCAAATCAATATAAACTATCCCATGGAGATTTTTTATGTATTATTTGAACAATTTTTCCCACTTTCATTTACTTCTCAGATTATTTCTGGCTTATTTACTCACACAGTGAATGTAAACAGAGTTTTTGGGTCTAATCCAATTGCATGATTGCTATTTTCGAGTTTGTTGCAAAAATTTGTTCTTCATGCTTTTTAATAAACAGCCATTCAATTGAAGCGACAATGCAAAAACTTTTTATTTCGCGAACTTGTAAGCAATTTTTCGACGTAAAGAGAAGGTTCAATAAACGACAAACAAGTTCAAAGTGCTTAAGTGAATGAGAAAAAGCGCAATGAGTATGGGTTATAATTAAAAATTCGGATGATTTTTGGCGACGCCAAGCCGAACAACTTTTTCTTCCAAAATTCATTTCTTTTCTTTTCTTTTCTTTTTTTCATATCAAAGTTTTTAATCGCTATCGTCATCAATTGCGTGACATCCAAACGAAGTGTTTTATGCCGCATCGACTATCAGATAATTGCCGATATGGAAGCATAAACGAATAAGAAAAAAAGCATTGAATTTCCTTTTGTTAACTCTTTTTCCACAGAGTTATGTCGCTTAAACACTAATGTTCAGCCACTTTCGATTTAAATGAATCTTTTTTTTCATTCGCTTGATCTCTAATTTTTCGGGTAATTTTCGTAGTCATCCTTTTTTTTCATCTGTTTTGAATGCCTCGAAGCTGATGCCTTTGCTGCGGCTGCTGCCATTACACATAAAATGCACGTCTTCTCTGAAATGTAATCTAAATGAATTTTTATTCACCAGAGGCTTTTCTGTTGTATTTTTCCATACATTTTCTAGCAAACTATGATCCAAGTGGGAAAATCGAATAGAATTTCCAACTAAATATTTGATATCAACACATCGAATCCACAATGGCACTATGGAATACGATGTGCGTTTCGAACTTTCGTTCTACATTCGGTTTTTTTTCAACTGAAATCAATGTGTGGTTGAGATGAATCATCGAAACATTTTTCATTGTTTTTCATTCTGTATTTCATAGTATTTCCACTGGTGAATGTTTAAGAATAATGGGAGTGAATCAGGGCCATCTAATATACGAGAATCGAGCAAATAGCGACAGCCAAATGAAAAGATATTAAATGTGGTGTTCAATATAATGTATATGCTGGTGGATGCACAGCACTAGTGATATTTTATATTACCGCAATGGATATCGAAAATCGAACATTCGAAATCGCTTCGAAGTTTTTATGTTTCATCGAAACATTAAATTGAAAATTGGTGAAAAAACCGCGCGACTCGATGGCAAAATAAATCTCTGTGATTGCCGTTGCTATTTGAGAAGTTGCATTATTGTTTTGTTCGATTTGCGAGAGTTGGTGTCAATTTTCTTTAAAGCGTTCACATTTTGCTGTAAATGATATTTTCTATCGGAAATTTTCCGCCTGATCAAAATGGGAATAGTAATGTGTTCGTTTTTTTTATGATTTTGCGTCCATCAGATCAATAAAGCTTTTATTTTTTGTTTCAAATTGCTTTTCAGCCACACAGTGCTTCATTGGGTTTGCATTTGCCCGGCTGCAAAATTATCCGGTTTTTGTTCATATTGCGGTTCGATGTGTTAAATTCGTTTGAACGTCTTGTTTCTGTTTTTTTCTACAAAATTTTTCCTCCGGTTCTTTTCACGCGGTTTCACAAAAAAGGAGAATTTAAATTGGAATTATTCTTTTCCTTTAGGCTAAATGATTCAATTCGATTAAAAAGCAAGTGAATGGCTCGCCCTTTTTTGTATTTGAACCGCTTAGGGCGCATCTTCCTGTCGTTGTCTTGAAATTTAATTAAAACGTTTGATTTTTTTCTCTCTTTTCGGAGATGAGGCATTTTTTGCTAAAATTTTAAGCAAATCTTCTCCTATAATTCTCTGTTCAAATTAAAAAAAAAAAATCGCTTTTGAAAAAAGAAAGAACTGGTAACCTTTTCTGTCGCTGTACCAGAAAATCCTTTCAATTTGTGTAATGAATTTCAATGAGACTGCTTTCAATGTATAACGATTTCTTTCAATCGCATGTAGAATGCAATGAACTGGACGTGGACATCCAAAGTATTTACTCACCTGAAATAGAAATGAAAAACGAAAAAATGTCAGTATAAAGCACTTGTCTGTAATTATCTCTAGATTATTTCTCGAAAAAGACGCATGAATCCGATACATATATATAGAAAAAAAAACGGTAATTCTGATTAATTTAAATGGTGTGTTGGGGCTGATATATACTTTTATCATGTGCAATAGTATTTGCTTGTACCAGATGGTAGAATGGATTCATCAATAGATAATCAGGTAATTATTTAATTGATTCATTAATCTGAGATAAGCTTCTTCAATCTTCACATATCACTTAAAATATCTAAAATTAAATAAAATAAAGGAATGGAACAGTTTCTGTTCATCATGCTATCAATGAAGGATGCCTTCAGGCCAGAAAGAATAAATTTCCACTTAAAATTCGATAGCAAATATGGTTTGGCAAAAATGAATTCCGTATTAAAACAACTCTTTCTCCTACTTGAATTTTAACAACAGAATATCTATCGATTTAATGGATTTAAAATTTACATTATTGTATGAGAAGTAATTGAATTTAATAATATACATATTATCAGTCTACAAAATATTCACTTAATCACAATGATAAACTGAGGAAGAAAACTGAGAATGGAATGAAATGAAAAAAGACGTTATATTTATTGGAAAAGTTCCTAATTTGAGATGCAACAAACATCTAAAAGTTATACTCAAAACAATAAAGTGACTTGTATGACTAAACTAACAAAACTCAACGAAGTGTACGTGTTTAGAAGAAAACTTCAAATAAATTTACAGACAGTTTTATGGAGTGTGTTCTTTTACGGATGCCACTAATCTATAAAGTTTGTGATGCTTTGAAGTTGCTGCTTAGTTTGGGTAATTCAATCCAAGTGAAAATTAACTTTATCAAATAACCCTTAAAAGAGGTAATAACATGTTGTAAAAACAAAAGGGAAAGTCTACAAAGGTCACAATGAAAATAAAATATTCAACCCGTTATTGTGATACAATTATCGAGAAGAAAATTTTCCGAATTGTATTTCACACAGCTTCAATAATATATGGAAAATGTTTGATAAAATGAAACATTGAGTTAAGCCCATTCTAAGCCGATGTCTTATTTATAAAACATGTTTGACAATTTGCCGTCTAATCTCAGCTATTTCGATATTTCTGAAGGAGTGTCAGTTGATATGTCCGTCACTGAGAATATATTTATTTTTTAAAATATTGATTGAATGGAATATGAAAATCCGTAACGATTGATTTTTTTTTTTTTTTTTTTTTTTTTTTTTTTTTGAATAAACAAACTGTTCGCTTGGGTATCGTTAAAATACGTCAGAATTTGTTTATGTTGTGTGAATGACATGCATATCATGAGTGCTCAATATGTCTTAATACATCAATCAGATTACACGGAGCAGGCCCAATTTACATAAATATTCCAGTGGGTTTAATGCTTTGAGATTTAAACATTGTATGCATATTTATTTGTAGAATAACGGTTAATCGATAAACATTGTTCTATTTTAGGGGAAATTCACATTCACATCGGCAAAAACAATCAAAAATGTGCTCCAGAATTGACTGTCGAAAAATGCACGAATATCAGCGACGCGTAATGTTACTGTTAATGAATCCATTTAAATTCCATTGACCGCACTATGAATGCGAATAGAAACAAAAACTATCAGCGGCAAATTAAAGAAAAACATGAACGCGCGCATACACAAACACCGCTATTGAGTTTTCATTCGTGTTCACAATCCTAATAATATTCTGTAAAACAAAAGCAATTAAAATTTTAATTTAACCTGCGTTTCGTCGTTATGTTTTAGATGCGTGCATAGTTACGGATGTGTCGAGCAATGAATATAAGAATATGCGAAAAAAAAATTTAAAATAAAACGGTGAATGAACGACGAGAAAGAGAAGAATAGAACGACTACTATGTTTCTGATATAAAATTTACAATATACGATAGTTCATCATCGTTGCTGCATACCTTTGTATTCTGTTGTGCGTTGTACATTTTCAAACAGCATAATGATCGTAGTTAATTTTAGTTCTATTTAATTTTATGCAATATTGTGCTATCCATCTCTTTTTGTTGTGAGCCGCTTGCCATTTGTGTTGACGAAACACACGGTCTGATGTGCACGTACAGATAACATTCATGGAATTTTGTATGCATCGCAGACGATGTGACAGCCTGTGTAGTGTAGTTTACTGTAGTTTGTTGTACATTGGACAATTCATTCGGTGCTTTATGCATCCATTTCGCCAAATAGATTTACATTTCGGCGTTTATTGGAGCGAAAAATGAACCGAAACATTAGTCGGGACCGCTTGGATTCCTTCCTTACATAAACTATAAATCTACGTCACGTTTGCTGGAACTGGTCATTAGTTTACCACAAAATACACAGATATTTTTGTACATATTTTGTACACTACCTTTTCACAATTGCCCGCAGCTCAAACTCATGCATACTTTCAAACCATTTCATATTGCATTTTATTGCCAGAAGTGTTATTAGTTAAATGTCAAAGAAAAATATCATTCACCACTGTAAAATCATCATCGTCATCATCTGTTTGCAGAGGTGACAGCAAGGAAGTTGAGATTTTCAACAGCTGTACATTATTCAATGAATTCAAGCATGATTCTTCAACCATAGCAATAATTACGCAGTTTCCACCTCTGAAACCGTCCATACATAAAACAAAATGTCCAATGTGTGTGATTTTAACAAAATTAACCGTACGCATGCAAACTTAATGAACTAAATATTATATCCAACGTAAATTATCTACTGCCATTCAGTGTACAATTTATGTAAGCATAATATTTGCCTTTTATTAGCCAAGTCTCAATGTGACAACAAGCAATAGAGCGTGCCACCGGCATTGAGTGAACATTTCAATATGAAAACTGGACAAATATTTTCGGACGGGCGATGTGGATTTAAAATGAAGAAATAAGATTTAATTTAATGATTGACTGACATCAATAACACGTTTGATTGTTTCCATTTGCATCGTTTTTTCGAAATCACTTTTTCTCAAATTTCATTTGGCTTATTTAATCTGATAATAAAGAATAAAATCCATTGCAAAAATATTAATATTGCCTTAATATCGGACATGAATGATATCTGAAACTGGTATTTGAGTTTCACTCTATAATTTTCAATGCAGTTTGACAACGTCGTTTATTTTTTAATATTCTAGCAAACATATGAATTCGAATATAATACCGAAAATGAAATGAGAAAAAAAATGAAATGTACGCGTAAATTTTCATTTTTATGTTTCATTATAATTCCCCCGAGCTGGATAAGATTAATCTACTTCCGTTTTCGGCCATTCCCGTGTATTTCACATCTCTTTCATTGTATTTTTTCAACATTTCAAATGTAAGTTTTCGTGAATATTACACTCAAATCTCTGCTGCTTGGTTAACGTAAACAGTTTTTATTGCCGAAAATGCTGATATAATGTGCGATGAGGCAAAAATTTCTCAAAATTAATAAATCACAGCTTCAAATTGAAACGTGTTTTTTGTTCTAATAATAGATTCCATTGCACGTGTCAATAGATTAGTTTATAAAAAATGCAGCTCATAATGAGCTTATCATCTTCTTCTTTTTTATAAAAAAAAAAAAAAAAAAATTTAAAAAAGAGAGAAAGAAAAGATTTCAAGATTCTTTCGTGAATAAAGTATCGTTGATGACCATTCGCGCTTTAGACACACGGTACGAGATCTGCTTGTGATGAAATAATACTCCAGTTTTTGTTTTCTGTTGATCACATACTATTTTTTTGATGGTTTATCATTTGAATGTGATATCATTCATTGAGTTCGTTATGTTGGCTCCCAGGGCCATTTTCCAATTTCTCTTTGTCTGTCTTTACACATAATTTATTTGATATTTTAACGTTTATATTTGTTAATTCAAACAAACTGACAAAATAGAGATAAATGAAATTGTGAAAAGAATGCCCAAACAGCCATTTCTTTCATTTAGCAGTCTTATCTCACGTTTTATGAGATCATTTTGGTCTTTTCTCGTTTTGTTTTTGCCGTCGTCTTCGTTCTTGTTTCTCAATTCAACTCTGTTTAGTTTAAACGAATTCAATTTTCGAGCCACACCAAATTGGCTAATTAAGTTGTTTTCGTCCATTTCGTTTCTTGTTAAAAATGCGTTTCACTTTTTTGTTGTTCTGTGTCAATGTAATAGAATCAAAATGGTACACTTTGAAGTGCAGTTAGATGAACAAAAGCGCATAATTTATATACGAAACACGATTACCGCTTGGTCTAAAACACCACGCTCGAATGAATGAACGCACCAAAAATTGAGCACAAAACAAAATGAAGAAGGTTTAGTTAGATATATATGGGAAATGGTGTAAAATTCTGATTAATTTGATCAATTTCAAATACTGTGAAGTCTATTTCGTAAGACATTGTATTTCGTCAAAGCAAAAAGAAAATTTATACTCTTCATTCGTTCATTTTCTATTGACAATAGAGTTAAGAAGACACGAACAACACCACAACGAATTTAATTTGGCAAAAATGCTTTGTTTCTCTTCTGGTTGAGAAAAATTGTATATCATATAAATTAGATTCATTATCATTAGTTCCTTGTTCATAATTCGCCCTATTTTACGAAATGACAGGAATCACACTCCATTGCACATTCGTAAAGTAGCGGTGCGTTTCTTGGTTTTCGTTTATTTTTCTAAATTTTTTGTTGTTGTTTTATTTAATGAAATTTATAAACTTGCGGGAATAATAACGTTAAGAATCATAAAACATTTTAGTCATAAATCATGTTAAAAGCTGTTTATTCACATTTATGTTGCAATTAAAATTCAAATGATTTTTGAGTTTCACAATTTTGTAAAAATAAAAAATATTATTGTTTTGCGTGGTATGAATTCCAAATTGCCCAACTATATATGGATATTTTGGTATATGTCTGCGAATTTGTTTTTCTGAATTGGCACATGAAATATCATGTCGTTGATGGAAACAAAATCGTCTGCTTGATTGCAACAAACAAAATATATCGATGATTGGCTTAAAATAATTTAAATTGTCAGCTATAGCTAGTATCGAATAAATACGAACGATGGATTTTATATTTATTTACATAGTAAATGAAATGTGTGCGCGTTGATATAAAAAGTGAATGCTATTAATAATAAATTTGATATGCGCCCGCGAAAGCAAGAAAAAAGTCTCGTGCCATGGAAAAAATTGGAATGTTCGTTAGTCCACCAACGCCTTTCATTGTTCAATTTTCATAATTTTTTTTTTTTTTTTTTTTTTTGTTGCTGCCGTCGGCTCGTTCTTCTCTATTTGCTATTGCTATAACCATCCCGAATGAATATGAATGGCGAAGAAAAAAATGTGCAAATACAATATCGTATGTGAATACAAAATGAGCAAGCGACAATCCTGTATTCGTGAATGAATATGATGTGATTGCGGTGATGACAATTTATAAATAATAGGTAAGCGTTGTGCTTTGCCTTACTCGCATCATGCATACACTGTTGCGATCTGAATATAAAATGTCAACGCATTTTATTCAATAATAAATCATATTCATCGAAAATAACAGCACAATACAACTATGTGTGTTGAAAAAAAGCGGCCGAAATGAAAAATGAAGCCATTTCAGCCAGAAAAAAAAAAACGGAACTGTATACAGCGTTGGTGTTGGTTTTAAACTAATTTCATGTTGAATTCATACCATTCCTCCCATGAGGAGCACGAAGACCATCAAAAACTCATTTTGTTTAGAACAGCAACATTGTGTTGTAAATGTCTATCTTTTTACAGAATTACTAAAAGATCTTCTCCAAATTTTGTCTTGTGACACATATCACATTCACGATGAATACAAAAATCGAAATTGACTAACCAACGTGCATTTAACATTGGCTTCGAAAACCATTTATTCTTGACATTCGAAATAACGAATTTGCCGAAAACATAAAACCATGTAATTGTTCAACGAATGTGTCATTCACATTCAAAGCGACAAACATCTACAATACTATCATGGAGAATTACTCATTGACTTGAATTGACATACAAATAAACTTTATTTAAGTGTCTTTTGTCTTTGGCCATTGGATTTCACCAGAATATTGGATGAAGTAATTGCTGTACGTGAGTGTGTTTGTATTAGATTCAATTTTGTTGTAGTCATTCTATTCATCACATATTTTGCTACGTTTACATTTACGTTAAACGGTCTATAATTGTATTTCAAATAACAAACCACTCATTAAGTGGACGCAGCGAATTAAAGATAAACAATTTAATTTTATGGCATTCTTAGGCGCAAGCAAATCAATTAAGGGCGCCTAATGATTGATAGCAACATTTAAAGAGTCGCACCAAAACTAAACTAAACTAAACTTCTATAAGTTATTAAAGTAAATTACATAATTAGGATTTTTTTCCCCTAATAACCTGATAATTAGAAGTAGTAGCCGCAAAATATTAAATGATATATAATACAAAATGTACCGTCTTGTAATGTTCAAAAGACCGAAATTACCTTACATTTGAATAAGATCCATTCCCAAATTGTTTATAAATGTTCGCTTTAATTTAGTCTCAATGCGAAAAACTATTGTTTTTCCGCTGATAACATTGTTTATTCAAATCACTCGAATAAATTATCATATTCAATACCGATTGTTTTTTTTCACAGTTTATGCTTCGTCGACGCTCGTTCGATTCTCAAAATTCATTTATTGTACTCGGTCTACGACCAACTAATATAAATCAGGTGACTATTCATGTTATTTCTTATCAGTTTCAACATACACATTATTGTATGCACAAAGATGTATCTATATGCGTTTCTTTTATACGATTCATTTACGAATTTGTTCTAAATTAAAATTAATATCATTTTAAATTCAATGTCATTTAAAAAAAAAACAAACAGAAATACCATGTGAAGAGGAAATGGAAAACACACTTCACACGTAAATAAATAAATAGAAGTATGCATTAAAAAAAATTAAAACTCAGTCAAACTTTTTTCCTTTATGATTCAGCAGCATTTTTGAACATGAAGGTTGAGAAGTCTTTTTTTAAAACAAAATTCAATAAACCGATGAATTCTGCCAAATGTTATTTGGTCTGTATTTGATTGGTACGTTTTTAAGTTTTTCTATGTTTGTATTTGAATTTCATTTCTGTTTTTTTTTTTGTTTCGATTTGTTTTGTTTGTTTTGGTGTTTGAGTTGAAAACTGATGATCTTTAACGAATTGTTTTGATAGCCGAATGTTTAAAAAAAAGGTGAAACGAAATTCCCTCGCTTGGTGGTTTCTCGATACCAATTGATGATATTTACATTTTTTCTTCCATGTGACATAAAAATCGGTTCATTTTTTTCAGACTTTTTCATTGTTTTGTTCCCTCCTTTTTTATCGTTCGTATCAGACAAACCGAAGAGACAATGAAGATGAAAGTGAAGACCTGCTGAGGTGATCATTAGCTTCGTCGGAGTAGATAAAGTCATTCAGAATGGAAAAAAATCGTTCAAATCGACCAATGAATGATAAAAAGACCGAAAATTCTCTTTTCAATCATTCTTCGTTTCTTGTTGATGGAGTCATGAAATGAAATGAAATACACACAACAGTGGAAAAAAAGAGAACTCAATGATAAAATAAAATAAAAAAAAAAAAAACAAGTTAAAAGAACGCTAACGAAACCAAAATTGTGAAAAGCAATACGACGACATAAAAGCCGTCGAGCGCGTATAAATTATAATGACAATAAAATGAAATAAATAAAAAGTCACAAATAGAGCTGGCAGGTAAAAGGTGTTGATGATACTCTCGTTGGCGATACGATAAAGATATGAACGGCACAAATGAAGATGTTACGAATGTCTTTATTGTCCGTTTTGAGAGAACGAGACGGCAAATAAGTGAAAAGGTGACAAAGGTGGTCTTCATTCACTCAGTTTTATTGTTTTCGTCGCTATTATGCGCGGCGACCGTAAGGACATTATAACATCAAGCGTTTCTCTCTGTATTCTTTTTATATATTATTCTCTATATTACTGCGGAGTGTCTCTCTTACTGTTCGATTGACTACAGGGCAGAAGATAATAATATGAAAACAAAAGACGGACCAAACACAAATACAAATAAATGCAGTTCGTTTGTCTTCATTTTCAGTTTGTTATCATTGTTCGGCTCGACAAAACAAGAAAAAAAGCGTAAAAATAAAAATGGAAATACCAAACGAAAATAAAAAGCAAAAAGTAACCTGTCGGGCAGCAAGCATTACAAAGCAAAAGTCTGAACGAAAAAAAAAAAACAACAAAAATCGACTATCATCATTATGGAGACATTCCATTGCACCTTGTAGGAAATATATTCAGAGGGCATATTGTCATCAAACAATGAATTTGTACATTATTCCTTAGTATATTTCATTGAAATCGCTATGAAATACGAACATTTACAAACAAACATCTACATACGCAACAATTCAGCAAAGGACATCATATATTCATTATTGTCAAACAAATTTTTCTGTGCAAACGAGAAAAACAAATTCCACAAACGAAATGATGACAACAAATGCTACCAAATCTATTCGAACAGTCGATATGTTTGTTTCACATTTATGCCTTTGTTTTTTTTTTTGTCAGTACAAAACAGCAGCAACGGTTGTTAATACATAAAAAGAAACAGTAACACCGCTAGCGTAGTCGGTAACATAAGCGCAAACAACAATAAAAACTGTGAAAACGTATAGCAGACACAAAATGATATTGTTCAAATGTAATGCATCCCTGCAGGTTGTTTTTACCGGCCATTCGTTACACACCAGTGCACTAAATATACGATAAATACACCAGTTTTGATGTCTACTTGCCATTACTTCTTTGCTCACTGTAACACGTATTACATCTATATAAATATATATTTCGTTTGAACTCATTAGTATTAGTATTAGTATTAGTGTTGTTGCAATCTTCTCTGTTAGCTCTTTCATAAAATGGAATTGCGGGCATATGTGATAGATGAATTGATGTTGAATTGCATAAAAGAAAAAAGAAGCCATTCATAGTTCCAATGAATTTCTTTTGCTGCATTCGGCAATTTCTTTGTATGAGATTATGCTTTTGTGAAATCCTTTTTAAAAGTAAATACAATGACGAGTGATTTATTTACAATATTTCGTGCCATTAGAAAAAAAAAATAGAAGACAAACAACAACCAATACCCGAAAATGTTCCGGTGACAGAGCTCTCTTACGGTACAACGCGCAACATAAACGATTCATTCTTTGTTTATTGTTTGCATTGCTTTTTCTAATATTTTCTTAAACAATTTTTTTTTCTTGTTTACAAATTGTCGCACTCCCCCACCAACTCTTTTATAATTTGTTTTGTACTCTAAAATCAAGATGTTTTCAGTTAATTACACTTAGATTTTAGCTTCAAATAATGTCAAAATGATGAAAAACCTTATTTTTCTTCTTCTTCTTCTTTAAATGGATGTTGCTTGCTAACTCATTTTATTGCTTATTTCGGCATTTTTTTCAATTTTCTTGAAAACACAATGGATTCCGTTTAAAATAAAATTATTTCGGGCATCTATAGTTTGAATGGTGTGCAATTTCGCTGAAACAGTGCATTCGATTGTCTTGATACTTTTAGATGGAAAGAAGAAAAATTAACACATCACATTTGGATGAAAACAGCAAAACACTTAACCTTTTGTTTGAACATAAATTCTAAGCCTATTTTCTTTTCAGCCATTAAATTTGTGTTTTTTAAATTACACGAAGATTTGTGAATGCTATTTAGGCAACAAATTGTAAAGATTCATTCTATTTATGTTGAATGTGAATGAGAAATGTGTATAATAGAAAAAACGTAGAAAAAAAAAAATAAATCAATTGTTGACAAAATAATATTCAAAAAGTGTTTTCTCCAAATAGATTTGTTTGTCAGATGCCACGTATGTGTTATTGCCCCATTTATTTGGCTAAATGATTGTTCTTACATATCATTACGATGATTCAGTCGGCCGCGCATTGTTTGGCCATTGTATTGTATAATTTTTCGTAATGAAAAATGCGTCGACAATTATTTGGGGCTGAATATTTGTCATTTTCTCACACACAATAGAGATTAAAAAGCCATGGCGCATAATATCACATTTAATGACGCACATACAAAGAACATTCATCTTGGCACTAATGCCTTGTTTAGGAATCGGTACAAAAAAGTAAAAGAATAAGAATAAGTATATGCGCCATAAAATGCTAGCAAATGATCGTCACATACTAAAATTGAATGGAATGTATCAATTATCATTATATTATCTTGCATCAAAAAATCAGAGAAAAAAAATCATCGTGATAGAATTGTGTTGAAGAGCATTTTTTGGGGATGTATAAAACGAATTTGATTCCGGAAATAAAAACAAAATGTACGCCGATACAAAGATCTGATCCATGAACGTGACAACTAAAATGTTTATCTTGAAAAATCTTGCTCGAATTATTATAAGAATCTTATTATGGTGTTCTTTATGGAGTTTTCTTTTATCATTATTAAATATGTGCGGTGTATATGGTACTACATGCATGGCTTTGTGACTTAACGATGAAACGATGGATACATTGCCTTTAACTGGAAAATGGAAGCATTGCTACAAATTACGTTATCATTTTCCATCTATTTGGGCTCGTTGTTACGTTCTGTTGCGCGTTTATATGTTTGTTTTTATTCGGTGTATTCAATCGTGGATTTCAGCATTTCAATGGATGCTGAAACTGTAATTGATGCGCCATTACTAGATATTTATGTCTTCTCTTTCTTCTTGTATCATTTCGAATACTATATTGTTTGGGCCGTTTTGGTGCTTTGGCTTTTAAAGGTTTCCTCTTTCAATCGTATCTCGTTGAATGGAAACGATGAGAAGTGATTGCAGACATACCGAATACAATTTTATCTAAATAACAACAACAACAACAATAACAACAAAAGGCGTTCGGTACGCTATCGGCAAATCACTAAGAGACTCGTGTGTACGAATGAAAATAATACAAATATTATTATTCATCTAATAACTTACATCACTGATACGGTATTATTATCGAATGAGGAAGCTTATTCACAATGAGAAATAGACAAGACTCAGTCAAGCCATACTGATGATACTGATGATGTTACTGCGTGCTAGATTTGTTGAACGATTTTCGTATAGAAACGAACTTCGACACCAAATTTTGTTCAAGTCAAACGAAAGATACAGTCATATTTTTAACAAATTTTTCATATCATATTGAAACTTATTTTGTAATATTCTATTTCATGGACAACCGGTTCGACTGGTGGTAGAACAATAAGCACTTCGTTGCTTTAGAAAAGTCATAGTTCTATTCATGCATTCTCTATCATATGCAATATGCAGGATGCTCGACTACAGCTCTTACAATAAAATACAGTGGATTTATTGCACCGAAAATTCAAATGGCGTTCACCACATACAATAATAAAATAGATCACGTTTAATGCACAATGGCTTTGGGTCTGGGCTCAAATCCAGTTCAACGAATAGTCGAAATGAAAGAGAGATAAGGAAGTGACAAGTTTATTTGCTCTGTTTAGAATTTTACCATTGTATTCAAGCTTCTGGATATGGTTTATGTGTAGCAGTATAGCTCTTCATATTCATATAGCTGTTCATGTCTTCGGCTCTTTTGCTTTTGTACACCATGAGTTACCATTCAGTGCTATACTGTCGCAGTCATTGAATGCACATTTTTCGTTTTTATTGTTTTATTGTTTTTGTTGTTTCAGAGAGCCATTCTAAGGGCCCCAGTCCTACTATATTCAAAACCATGTCGTAGGAAATATCATTTTGATACTCATATATCGATTGTTGTCGTTGCAGTTGATATATGCGAGTCGATAATACGTTTCCGGTTCCACTCCTATTTAACAATAATCATTTGGTATAGAAGAAATGTTTTCGGTGTGTTTAGCAAATGATTAGAAGTTGTTGTTTTGCTTCATTTGATACGGTGTGGTGTGCATAAACCGTAGATTGGAAATCATTGAACCAATACATGCACAAGTCAAAGTAACCGTTTTCATTTCATCGAAGAGCTGGAAACACATTGCATTCGTCAAAATCGAATAAACGTTACTTTTAACGCATTCACAAAGTCAATTATCTGCATAAAACATGACAAAAACAACAACAACAACAACACTAATAATTATTTTCTCTCTTTTTGCCAGTTGACAAAATGTGCAATATGTCGTTAAATGTAATCGTACATGGCCTCGAAATGTGGCGAATTCCGTAATTATGTTGTTCAATACGACAAAAAATTGTCAAGTTTTGGTTGACTGATTGTTGAATTTTCTACTAAGTCATCCGAGCGGAGCGAAAGAGACAAAATGCTTGGATATGCAATCTACGTTTTATGCGCATACATAGAATCAACTATGGATTGCAGCCAACTAAAAAGAGACAATCAAAATATGCAAACGGATGATATAAAAATGCAACCATAGAACAAATACACGAGCTTGCAGCTCGGAAACCATACACAAATATATACATATAAACCGACAAAAAAAATACTCTGGTCGTCATTTTTCTGTTTGCAAACGAACAATCAGAGTTTCAGTTTTTGGCGGTGTGTATAAAATACAACTGAAAACTATGTTTTGGTTCGTCGACCACGGGAACTCGTCTGCCGTAATTCCGATATGCGAGTTAACGTTATGATGCATACAAAATGTATACGAATTCTATCAACCTGGCCACTATACTACTATATAGCCTTGCCGCTTAAATTTTTCTGGCTTAAAGCATGTTAAACTAAAACAGGCCATTTAATTTAGTTCATAAACCACTGGTTTTGTTCTGTAGTGATGAAACGAGATCAAGATAGCGCATCACGCACACACAAATACATATACACACACAATCCCATGGACAAAAACAATTCACCAATTCACCAATTATTCGTTCCTCTTTTGGGCCGTAATTTCGTCTTTCAACTCATGTATATACCGTACACGCACACACTTATACATTCACATCAATCACACAAGAACACGTATAATCGTTCCGTTTGGTATGGTTCTTCGGTACGATTGGTTTTCAAATTTGGTTCGTGTACATGTTCACCCAGCATGTGCATATGTATGGCCATCACTATCCAGATTAAAACACAGAAGTAGTGTACAAATAAAAATCTCATACAAATATTTGTGTTTAAATTATACGTATTTATTTAAAAAGAAAAAAAAAAAGAGAGAGAGAGAGAGAAGTATTTACGTGGAAAAAACTAAAACCTCTGAAAATATATATCATTTTGCATGGTTTGAAAGAAATCCATATGAAAAATGGCATGATTAAATCCATTCTCTTGAAATATAATACTAGCCAATACATGTTACATGTAGTAGCAGCATATATGCATGGTGCGATGGCATTGCAAACAGAATTTGATTTTTATTTTATTTTTGCTCAGTTTTCCATTCCATAGAATATATTACATTTGGTTTTCGCTATTTTACTTTATTTTATTCACTCATTTACAATTCAAAAATGATCTTTCTCCATCTCCCTTTCAAATGGAATACCAATTTTTGCTTCAACATTTTCTAACAAAAATTAAAATTGCTGCTATATTCCAAGTGCAATTTTCAAAAGTAAACATAGTTTTTACATGGTTGGACATACTGAAAAAGTACAAAAAATACTCAACAATAATTGGGTTGGATGTGTGGGGTTTGTTGGTCTGATTCATATCGGATTTGCTGAATTTACAGAAATCATTATCCAGTAGTATTTTCCATTTTTGGTTGATTCCGGTATCATGATAATGCATTTCGAGAACAAATACGGATTATTTCAGTCTCGACAATATAATGGAACATTTGACAAGCCTGCACACTGTTTCATTGTACACTACAACAGGTTTACTGTTTGGTATCATTAGTAGTGTCGCTTGCGATAATCGCTTCCATATGACCATAGAATGCAGTTTTGGGCCACCATAGGTATGAGTAATTTGTTTCTAATAGCATTTTAATGTAGAACTTAAACACACTTCACCATCGCCAACAATTTCAAACAATTTACATTGTTCTCTATAAATAGTTGAAATATTTTGATGTCGACTCAATTCACACGCACAATACACTATTTATTTTGTATTTGTTGCCGCATATAGTTGGTAGTCGCTAAAAATGTAATTTGTGTGTTGATTTAGTCGTTATTTGTGTTGTTATCGCTCATTTTGCTTTCACATATCCGTTTTTAGCGATAATTCTTCACTCGCTTTGCACCCGAAGCAATAAAACTAGCTCAAAAAATTAAATTGATTGAATTTCTTTTTTCATAGAAAAACCAATGCACGCACTTGTTGTTCTAGAATTAATGAGAAGAAAATAAAAAAGAAGAAGAAGAAGAGAAAAAACGGAACGCGATTCCGCTCTATTGTTTGGAAGTATTCAAAGTAATAAATTTCATTTCGATGACTGTTTATACATGTGAACCGTTGGATTTAATCAACAAGAACAAAAAAACCGCGTGCTTCACATGTGAAAACAGTTTGATGATGATGTTTCGAATTTTCGTCTGCTCCGTCTTTTATTTTTTGGAAATTACTTTTGTTTTTTCATTACGCATGCATGGAGCATGTGGAAAGGAACACGGTAGCGTAGTTGACACAGGAAAAATGTGAAAAATTGCCTTCTGCAACAGAGATTCGTTACTTTTTCCGCTTGATTTTAAGTGATTTTAGACACCCAAATAAATCCAACATACCACAACCAACACTCGTATACCAACAAATTCTCCCGTGTTTGTGCGAGTCATTGTGTGAACAAAGTAATAAATAATTTTGATTCTGTTGCTGTTGTTTACATATTCAGAGAACAAGCAAAAAAGGCAACAAAAAAAGTGCCGAAATACGACAGAGAAATAAAAGAATATGTTGAAACGAAAACAATGAACACGGTAAAGTCAGAAAAGGTGCGTCATGTCATCATCATCATCTAGAACATATTAAATATTTTCAATAGAATCAATATTTGAAGCATTACTGACAACAACATGGAAGATGAAGACAAGATCGATTTTTCATTTTCTCATTCACATTTTGTTCATTGTATGTTTCATAATCGTGCTCAAATCGATTGATTAAGCGTGTTTGCACACCTATCTACTTTTCAATCCTCTTAAAAATGGATAGATCATTGACTATAGACAAAAGACCGCAACGATCAAAACACACGAACTATGATGAAAAAACAAACTTTCAAACAAATTAAACTGAAATTCATTTGAGCATCATCGAATAGAAAAGCAATAAATGTTATTATTGTTGTTGAGAAAGTGAAAAAAAATGACACGATGTAACAAAAACAATCAATAAACAGGAAAAAAATATCAATTTTCTGTGCTTTATTTGAATCTTAATCGAATAACATCGATTCAAGATGATTATTCGGTTTTTATTTGGGTGATTGAATTTTTGAGGCGTATGCCAAAACTAATAAAAAAATCTTATTGTTTTTCATTTTTTTTTTTTTGTTTTTTTTTTTTGTGCTATTTCATTTGAGGCACATTTTTCATCCCATGCCATGACTATGTGCTTTATGAGTTTGTGGTGGCGTACGATCATAATGTTCCAACCAAGAATTAAATGGAAGAAAATACACTAAATTCGGAAATTGATATATTTTCTCGGTCATTTCGATTACGCTGTCATTCCCATTTATTAGTAATTTTTTCTTTTCGATTTCTTATTGATTTTCGAAATTTGTTTTTATTCGTCGATCAATATTAATGTATCGAACAAACATACTATTTCAAATTCTATTGTTTTATGGAATCATCAAGCGTAACAAACATCTAACGTAACCAATTCTCATGCGTAAAACCAAGGCATGTCATTTCCATCAATGGAAATAGGCATGGTAAAAATGCGATGCTTCAATTCATAAAATCATTATTATCATTGTTGTCCTTTTGTACAACAACGTAAAAATAAAGAACAATGTTTCGTTACAAAATAATCAAAATGTAAGCACCGAATAAAAAATAGTAAACCTCTTGTATGCTCATCACATCAGCCCAAGTATATTTGCACAAGGCACAAAAATCAAACAATCAATTTTGAGTGGTTCGCACAACATTCAAACATTTTATGAGATACGAGTAGGCAGCGCCAATGTCATTTAGCAACAGTCAACGCAATAACAAATACGGTGTAGTGATTTGTGTAAGACTTTTGGAGGATTCACATTTTCTTGGTTTTAAACGGAAATCGACGATTTCCTCCATAAAATCGTGCAATGAATTGTGAGTTCGATGAAGGAAATGAAAATCGATCTCTTCTCTGTCAGCAAAATCGGATCGACTTTTTGTCGAAAATCTTCAAAGTTAATGGACCTTTTCATCATCACCAGCCCAACTAACCGAGAAACATTTGCGATGAATGATTGTTTTCCGAATGGCTCTGAAAATGAGATTGCAAAGTCTTTTGCATGCAAATTTTTCAATTGGCTTGCCATTTTGATGACTAGCGCCGATAATATCATGCCAATTTTAGCGTCAAAAAAGACATACTCAATTTTCTTAACGTTTACTTAATTTTATATAATTTCTCTTTAACTTTATGGCATTTTACACATCGGCATTTGGTTCATTTTCTTTTTCTTCTTTTTTTATTGGTCACATTTTTGCGCAATTTCCGTTACATGGCTAGTCAATTGCTTTCAATTTCATTTCATTTTGGTGAAGATTCACTTCTATTCTTATGTTTAATCTTGTCTTTGTTTCACAGTCTATTTAAAATGGTTTTCTGTGTTTTTCTATCATTTTCATTACAAAATTTATGGGCGCCAATTGTTTTTCTATTCGCAAATTCAGATTTAATTTCGATTGTAGTTGAACAATTAATGGCTCTCAAGTACGACAGTTATATGATGTCGAAACTCGGCAAGTCATTTTTGTTATGCACATAGCGCACTCAAAATGCCTGACTGAACAAATGACTTGCCGAAAAATGAAAAATTGCCGGACAGCAATTTCAATGCACAAAGTGGTTTGACTCGCTTGAAACGCACTCGCGAGATGACGAAAGTACTTCATGCTCACACAACCGACATTATTTTATTAACAAAGAAAAGACCATCAGCATCTGTCATGAAGTGCCTACTTTTGATCGAATCATTTATACCATTTAATTGCCGCGGTCGATTTTCTATTACAAACTATTTTTTTTTTTCTCATTTATATTAACGTTTATATTACTCACCGTTTAGTTCATCATTCATTGGAATTGTACTTGGTTAATATATAATGTGAGCGTGTCTACTCTCGCCTATTGTCTTTGACCAGCCCAAGCGATGAAATCGTTATTGCTGCTATGACTTCCACATTAAAAGCAGCACACTTTTGCCATGATTGGTTTTTTATTGAACCAATTTTTGTGGTAAATGATTTCAATTTATCAAAGACTATGATGTAAACATGGAATTTTTCAATAATAAACCACAAAATAGTCTAAAGCACGTACGAAATGTATTGCCACTACAGTAATTGAATGGCATGGCATTGGAAACTATTGTATTGATTTTTTATTCGGATGCTCAAGGAGATTTTGTTCACATTTACACACTTCGTTTTTCAGATGCAATCAATAAACCAAACCAATATTGTGTGGCGTTTGGTAGCGCAAATTTTAATGGGTCAAATGCAATTTTGCATTGCTTTAAGACATTTTCTCATTATTTATTCGATTTGATAGCATTTCAACGATAAAAGAAATACAATATATTAACAGTTTTAAGTGTAGTTTTATTTCGTTGGCGTTCAAATAGCCAAGCACATAATTGTTCATTTGAATTGATTCGGTAAATGGTTCTTAAAAGCGAAAGCGAAAGCAAAAACTTTATTTGAATTATTCTTTCAACTCCGGTGTATACGATATGGTCATTGAAGTCTGGAAGTGTAACAGCATGTAACCGCTATTACGTGCCAATTTTCTCTATTCGTTTGAAAATTAACGTGGTTTTTTTGTTTTTTTATCCATTAACTAAAACTCATTCACCGTTAAATGGACACTTCGTCCGTCTGCGTGATTTGAAATACATTTTCGATTATAATTTCAAGTTGAGGTAAAAGTGAAACAGCGCAAATCGAATTAGATTGTGAGGTATTTGTTGGTAATAAACGAGCGCCCTGCCTGTATTGGCCATTTTCAATTTCGTTATGTGCTCGAGTTTCTACACACGTGATGAAATCACGTTTAATTAAAACAATCGCTATTTTTTTTCTAAACATTTATCGATCTCAGAAGTGATCTCCCATCATCAGGCAATTTGAGAAAAAATTTTTTTTTTTTAAATAGCTTCGATAATTTTCTTTCGTATCGAACAATTAACCGAACAGCAACGTTAATAAACCAATACAGAGGCGATCAGACGTTTAAGTTAGTTTTTAAAATAATAATCATGATTGAGCCGCAACTATATGCACAGTACTTTCACATTTTGCCACTATATTATTGTTTTTATGCGGGTGTCTTAAGTGAATAACAGATTTTACCTCAATACTGTTTCGTTTAAAATGAATTATTATAACTTGAACCAATACAGCTCAAGAATTGAATTTACAATCTCCAGTAATTTCAACATATTATGCATGATATTATCATTCATGCTGTGAGCTAATTTTCCAAAAATATTTCATTGATTTTTTGTGCAACACATTTTCAATTGCATTTTAACCACACAGAAATTTTTTGGTTTTTGCTTCGTTTTTATTTAATAAAAAAAATTCTTTTTGTTAAAAATTCCATGCACAACTTTTGTCGGAAAATTTAATTTCAACTGTGAACAACATCATAGCATTTGGCAGTATGTTTGGTTTATTTATGTCGCTCATTTCGAACAAAATGATCTTTGAGTCATGGAAATAAAGTTTTTTTTATCTCATCGAAAAAGTTTCTGGCGAATGACACATTACCATGAATTGTCGAAACAATAGCGGAAGCAAAGAAGTGAAAACAAAGAGAAAAAAAGTGCCGAGGCAAAATGAAACTGTGAAACGAGCAATGTGGAACGAACGTCAAATGATGAAAACTCATCAATCCACCAACAGCACAGCTCGTCATAAAAATGACCGAAAAGCATACTTTGATCCCGGCCATAACAGAATCAACTCTTTCTGTTTCAGTTTTATCTGTCTATTTGTTTGTTACTTTACGAGCGTTGCTTCTTTTCTCTTTCTCTCCTTTTTACCTTTTTCTCTCTCTTTCCAGTTCTCTCTTGCTCTCTCTCTCTCTCTTTGCCCTCTTTATTTTTTAGTCCAAATAAAACAGCTAGAGTTTTCGTCTCGGTTGTGCTTCTGCAAAAGCAATCGGATGAAACTTTGTTTATCGTAAGTTTCGAGCAATTTGCACATTTGCACACAGTTGTTGTGTATATTTTTTTTGCTTCGTATATTCAATGCATCGTACGACTTTTGTGTCTATCTATATACGAAATACATATAGTGCTTGCATATTGTGCACATAGTGTTACATAATGAGGTCAAGAAAATTTCCAAGACCATTTGCGAAAAATAGAAATCCAAGTGAAAAGTTTAAGTGCAAGTTGTAAAAACTTAAGCTCTTTATAATAATGATGGTCTATTTTAGATGAGAGTGAGAAAAGTGAAACGAATCGAAAATAAAATGAAAACCAAAGAATCAAAGTACCCAAAATTTTCATCTCTTTTAAATTTAATGTAACTTTGATGTTCAAATGTATTTTTCGACTTTTTTCAGTTGGCAAGATGACGGGAATCGATCATGATTGTAGCATGAATTTAGTGCGATTCGATGACGAATATTTTCAATTTTATTTCAACACTACAACACAACTTAATGCAAACTGTCTTCGCTCGTTTGTGAAAAAAAAATTAAAGAGGACTTGATGCTACAGTTCTTCATCTTCATCTTTATCTGGACAAAAACATATTCTTCCGCACATAATAAAAATGCATACAAGACTTCGGGAAACAGCTGGAAATTCGAGAAAACACCCTTTTCAGTTGTACTAGCAGCTCGCTTCTTTTTTATTACACACATTTTCGCCATATTTTTCCTGTTCATCAGGACAAAGCCAATATGGTTTCGTCTTGTTGATAGAAGTTATCATCCTCATCAAATTTATTTCCAGGAAATATACTTAAAGTTTTGTTGTTTATAAATTTTATCGTATCATAATTCTCAATTCTCTTCGCCTTCCTTTTGTTCAACGCAAGTTGTTTCAGATGTTAGTTTTGTTTTTGTTTTGGTCCGATAACTGGCTCTTAACTGGTACGATTTTGCTATGAATTTACTTGGTTCGTACAATATGGAAAAACTTTGGCGATTTTTCTTGGAAAAGTTTCTTTTCTTCAATGGTGTCGGCAAGTGGAAATAAAACAGAATTTGTGCAAAATAGATACATAAATATATAAATATCTAAACACAAAACCGATGGTTGTGGCTGCATTGCCATTGGATAATATGAAGGACAACAAAGACTAGTCGAAACTGGTGTAAAAGTAGTTTTACTGATCTCATAAGACTAAACAGCCGTTTCAATAATGTAATAAATCTTTCAAGTAGTCGAAACATCATCAGACAGCAGCTGACGTACTATGAATCGACTTGTGAAGATGAACACATAAACATGAGCTTAATGTGAAAAATATACCATCAGTTCTTTTGTCTTTATAATGCTTAAATGTTTACAATTCCTGTTGTTGGTGTTGGTATTGGTGTTATTGGTGTTGGTGTTGGTGTTGGTGTTGGTGTTGGTGTTGATGTTACTTTGTTTGCAAATCATTAGCCAAAGTTATAAATAAAATTATTTTGCAGTAAAACTAGCGCTAAAAGTGATAAGTATTGAAAAAGCAGTGCAAGTTGGAGACAAACTTGATGATTGAATAGTGTTGGATGCAAAAATGTATGGCTCGTTTTTATTTAACGTATTTGAGACGTGCCGAAAAAAGTTTTCATCGCCAAAATACTGAACCGTATATTATTAAGGAGAAGCGTCATTAAATATAAACTGTTTTCGATGAATCTCCAATGAATTTGCAGCATTTCTTTTGGTGTTTAATAAACAGAATTCACTTTGAATTTCACTTCATTTGGCATACTATGGATATATTTATCAAATTGTTTAAGAAGTATGCATCGTCAGTTGATTGATTTCGAGTAATTTTGGTAAGAGCATTTCAGTGCTTTGCGGCAGAGCCTCTTCAATAAGCAAAGATGACAATACAATACAAGTTCAAGCTTGATACTTTTTTTATTTATTATGAATGCGAAAAGTGCTATTAGGGGTTTGCATTAACAGTGGCTGCGATTTTCAAAGACGTTCCTTTTAGATTTGCTTCTAGACATGTCTTAAGCGATGAGCACGTTTTTGCAGTTTGGCTGAAAGACAAAAGGTTTCGCAAAAAAAAATTCACATTGAAAGGGAATCGGTGTTTTTTTTTTTGTCCCACAGACATCGACGTTGTAGCTACCGACGAAAATCTAATTTTGTGGCACGCTTGTTGTCGGATTACGAAACGGTGTTTTTGCCGATGACAATATTATCGCTATTGTCTGTGGTGTGCGTCTTTCATCAGTGCCATTCGTTGCAGGTATTTCAGTGAGTGATTTATTGCATTATTACTGAACAACACAATGGATATACTGAACGGGACCGTATACGTGAGGTGATATGTGGTGTGACAATATGCGTATGTTTCATTACAACATGTTCGCTATGCGGATCACATTAAATCCTTTGTTAGTTGAACGCTGCTTTCTTGTTTCAATAGACAAGACAAAACAAATCAGACGCAACGACCTTATTCTCAACTGAATATCTTTATCAGATGATGATTTGCGCGATACAATCGACAATATGATGGTTTTTCACACAAATATTCATCAATATTTACAGATATAATCATCAAAAGATTCAATTTCGATTACACCAACAGCTATTTGAAAATTCCCCTGCTAATTGACTGCTGAGAAATGTTTGCCATTGTTCACGTTCGTTGTGTATGATAATCCACTGGTTAATGCGAAAACGGTAATTGAATTCAAATCACGCCTAATTATTGTTGTTTAAATGAATGGTTACGTTTCGAATTTCAACACGCCTGAATAAAATGCTGAATTCAAGTAAATTTTCACATGGAAATAAGTTTGGCCAACGATTTATTGACTTTAATTGGATATCGATATCTATATCTTAATGCCTTTAAGTAACTGATTGATTTTGTTTTTTTTTTGTTTTTGTTTTTTTTTATGAACTAATAAAATTGTATCATAATTAGTAATCAATAATATAATTTATAGTATTCAACATAACGTGAATTGTTGTTATTGGTTATCATAGTAACATTTGCTTGATCGTTAATGAAAATTCAATTCACTAAACTGAACATTCAATTTTTCCGACCAAACTCAAGGTTGTAAGAAAGTCGCGTCCAATGTTCATAAAATTTATTGCGGTCACCAAGGTACTTCCTTGGCAAGGTCTCGAATAACGCAAATAACAAATAAAAAAGAACTGTTTACAATGTGTCCTGGAAAGAAGTATTCCATTCAAAATGAGGTGGAAGCAAAACATTATTATCCACAGGTGAATAACAACAACAAATCGATTGATTAGGGTAAACAATGAAATCAGTGGATATAATTTATGAATCGAAACCGAGGTACACAAAATTATGGTTTTTCTCGAGAAACAATTTTCATTCCAAACTTTTGCTACATAAAACTCGTGAGGGTTTTACCGAAATTTTCAAAAATCAATCTCACATAAAAATGAACAAATATTTGGTAATTTTTGGGATATCCATTGTTTTCGCGCAAATAAATTTTGTTTTTTGACCAGTTTCATTCTTTTATTTCCGTATACTTGGAAGAAGACGTACGTTCAATAGAGCCCGATCGTTTGGCCCACACTCAGTTACCTCCCTTGTACGCTTACAGTATTAAACTTGGACAAATATAATTTATCGAGTTGTTTGCTTGCGTGCCGATATTTGAGTTAGCATATAGTTCAGGTAGCACGTGGCTCAATAAAATGACCCACTCTATCCTATTGCTTTTAATCCAAATATATATATCCATCGGATTTGCCTCTTTACCGATGATAAAATTATCACAAAATCGAAATGAAGAATGTATTGAGCATACAAAAAGGAAATTTCAACTTACCCGTTAGTAATGATGCGAACATCCATAAATAAATAAATCCTTCAAGGTAAAACATGTTGATGGTGATGATGGTTTTGTACATGTTTTTGACACAAACACGTCGCTTTCCGACGCTCAACAAGTTCAATTTAATGCAAAATTATTCGTAAATATTGAAGCACGTTACGATGCGCCACAGTGGTGATGCTTGGCCGGTGATATAAAATCGCTTGTCTGCGATTAGTTTGCTTTCAGTGTCTGTATTGTTTTCGAAGTAATGTTCCTATTTTAGTATTGTCATGTATTCTCGTGAGGGAATGAAGTAATATATAATTCGTTTCTCTTTTTAAATATTTATCGCATCAGATCAGATAAGAACAGCAGCAAAATCGTCCTTTGTTTCACTTGGTCAACTTTTATCTTTTCACGTTGCAATGGTAATCGTTTGGAAGTTTTTTCCTATCGTTGTTGTATTCCAAATTCATTCTACAAAATTCAACTCGAAAAAGGGCAAATAATGAATTCTCGTCATTGATTTTGCACACACACACACACACACACACACAATCACTAACTAACTAACTAACTAAAAAAAAATTGGAAACTGTTGGTCCGGAGCTAAGTTTCTATCCCTTATCACTGTCACTCTTGAAACGTTTTTGACGTGTGAATTGTTGTTGTTTCAGCCGTTTTAACACAAAAAATCTAATTTTTCTTTCGTACCAATCGCCGAAAATCAACGTAAAAAAAATACAACAAATTTGTTGATAATGTGCGGTTAGATAGAGTTTTTACAAACAGTTTTCTTCCAATAATACAAAAAATAGCTGTTTGATTCATTCAAAGACATTAGATTTTCATTTGACTTTGAAAAATTGCAAATAACGAAAATTAAACACAGTTCACTTAACTAAAAAAAATTTTTTTTCCAAATGCCAAATACGATTAAATCGGGGTTTCAATTTGGTAAAAAAAATTAAGAATATATAAAGGAAAGTAAATCGTTTATTTATTAGAATTAAATGCCATGAAAAACGGTAAAAGTTGAATAGTTTTTTTTTTTTGCGCACATCAACTAATCTAACCGCAATGATATATATTCACTTCAGTCATTTTGATAAACTGGCAATATTCATTTTGTATGTTTTTATTTCGTTCCGTAATTTCTGTGGATTTGTGTGTGGCTCTCGGTTCCTTCCCGTCGTAAATTTGTTGAATATTTTTTTACCTCGAAGCCGTATTATTCGTTGCTTGTTTAATACATTCAACTACGTTTTTTTCACTCTACAAGTTCAATGATGTTTTTTTCAACAAATTTGGTGACTTCTGCATGTACATGCCAATCTGCAAAAAAAGGGAGAAACAAACTTGTTATTAATTTTATTCATTTTTCAGATTGCCTTTATTTCTGCCATTTGTTTATTTTGGATTTTTTTTTCGTATTATGCGGGAAATGCTATTAATGTTGCTGGAAAAAAAATTTGATTAAAAGCGAAGTTTTCATGATTTTTGTAAATACATTCATTTTTTTTGTCTAATGAATACGAAATTCAATTTCGGTGAATAACAAAAAGACAATCGCGTGATATTTATTTCTCGATACAATAGTGTCATTCGCTGAATTGCTGCCCACAATTTTTTTTTGTTAAATCAAAATTGAAATTGGGGTTGATTTTGGCAATTGTTGTTTGTTTAGGTTTAGATTCAAAACATTCAGTTACTGTTGGATAAAAGAAAATCTTTTTCAATGATACGGAAAATTGCATATTTTTATTTTTTGAACAATCTGGGATGCGTATAATTTTCGGTTGACCGAGAGGGAAACCATTTACCTGAGGCAGAATTCATACAGGTAGGCTGGCTGACTGGCAGTTCTAAGCAATGCCTTTTTCAGATCGGATTAGATATCAAAAGTGAATCTATCGTATTTGATTTTCTAGTGTCTGTCTTGCGGTTTATTGAAATAGGAAGGCGATACAAAGAAAAGTTCAAACTATGTAATATCATTAGTGTAATTCAACGCTGTAAGCACTTATCATCAATTATGTTCCTTCAAATAAACAGGAAGAAAGCAAGACATAAGTATATTGTTCGAGTGCTAGTTAATTAATTATCGTTAATTTGTATGTGTGTAGTCTCTAAGACTGAGAGGCTTTGTTTGATTTGTGCTCAAATTGAATTTGTCATATGGAATATCCCATCCAGCCTTAATTACTCACATTGAAAAGAAAGAACCAATTCTGTCTTGTATTGTTTATCTAATGCGATCAGAATGAATTCTCACATGCCGTAGACACATATCGCTTGTTACGTAAGCCATAACCTTCATTAAAACTTTCAAAGCTAAAAGTGCTTTCATCAAAACTCAATTGAATTGTACATACAGGGAATGAAGAACTACATATGTGCATTTGAAATGAATCATTCAAGAGGAAAGGGGAATAGGAGAATTCACGTTTTTTTTATTCATAAAAAAAATATATAAAAAGGATCGCGGAAAGTACATGACATAATTAAATAAAAATCCAACATGAAAAACTATTCGTATGTGGGTGAAGGCTTGAATGAAACGTGACATCGGATGTCAGAAATTATCATCGAAATAAAATACTAGTACCAGAGTAATCTGTTCTCTATGCTCGTATTATTATTTTGTTACCAACTCAAAACCAACGAAAGCTTATTATGACAGAACGAACACATGTGAAAGGTTTAAAAGGATCCATCAACTGATTACTAGACACCACATACAAATACGTGATGCACAAGCATATTTCAAATAAGCTGCTCTGCTGCAGGCATTTTGACTTACACAGATCGAGGGGAGGGGGGGTTGTTAGAATGAGAAAGAGAAAAAAATGGTGAAATATATCAAAGCATATCCTGACTACGAGCATTTCCACTGCACTTAACATCCATATTCCATATTCCATTTTAGTTTTTTTGATGGATTTTAATAGAGTTTTAGATCATATTTTCGTGTATTTGTTTGAATAGAATACAGTCATCAGATTTTCTATGTTCAACGCATGTTTTGTGTTTAAAAAATAATCCTGTTTGGTTTGTAAGTTTGGAATTGTGCTGTGTTGATTAGTTATTAGTTAGTTTCTTTGGAAAATGAAGGTAAAAATGTTAATCGGATTTGGTGTTAAAGCAATCTCTATCTGGCTGAAATATAATTTTACCATTTCGATGGACTGAGGCTCAACTTATGTGGATCACATCTAACACCTCTTTCATTCACTCTTGAAGTTAAAACCTCAATTCTAACCACATTTTCCATAACTAGAGATTAGCTTTTCAGATAAAATGTGCTTCATCACTTTATATTTTGCAGCCCAGCATTAATGCTGAGCTCAGAAGTGAAGCAGTTAGCATTTAAAACGGTGAAAATCGTATCTAGTTCGCTTGGAAAATTTGCTTGCGTTTACAGAATCGGAATTACTCAGAAGAAAATTTTATTATTATTAATGGTTTGAAATTAATTCTTCGCCCGAAGCCATTTTTCGAACCACACTTTGTATCTCATGCTATCATATTAATTCAGAAAATAGTCGAATTTATTTTCAGTCGAGGTGAAATTGTCGCTAGAGACTAATTTTGATTGCATGTCGTCCGGTTGGTTGCCGTACAGACGTTGTTACGTCAAAACTCTTTGGTTTTCCCTTCAAACTTTAATTACTTTAATAAGTGCACAAACTACACGAACCGCAGAAATTGTCAAAAAGCGGTTATTGTTGTTGGCATGCAAATAGTTCACCGTAGAAATTTCACTTTATTTTATATGCATATATCTATCAAACCGCATGTTTGAAAAGCTGAGAGACATGAAGAAAGAAAGAAGAAAAACCACAAAAATTTCCAGAATTACAGTCGCATAGAATGGGAGATAAGAAGCGTACTAAGTTCACTCGTTTTCTATGAGCACGGCTTAGTGATAAAGCAAAGAGGCATAGATTTAATTGCTATCTGAGAACTGAGTGTGATCATATTCATTTGTACTCAGTATTTACGCACACTTGAGCACATTGGTGTCATTTTTTTTGCCAAGTTTGTATGAGTTCAGTTTGATTCCAATTGCCATGGAATTTCGCTTTCATTAAAAGAGTGAAAGTCACGTGAAACCGACGAAAATTCATCAAAAATATCACGACCAAATAAATTTACTTCTAACCACAAACAATACAGATGGCATAAAAATTTAGTAGAAACAAGAGCGTTCATTCGAACACCTCATCAAGTAAAGTAGAACGAGTTGGCAGAAATAGTTTTCCTCTAAACTTTTAGGAAAAGTACAGAGAGAATGAGAAAAGGATGGCAAGAGGGACGAAAAACTTCTGCAAAATGTTTAAATGCCCGCATCGAAAATCGAAAGAAAATTTATTCAATTTATTTTCGCTTCCGTTCATTTTGTCATTTGCCATTTTTTCCATTCTAGTTTGATTGTTTCTCCACTATATTTTTGTTTGCAGACCATCCGTTTTCGGCATTCACAACCAACAAACGAATAACTTTCATCAAAAGGAATAATACACAAAGAAAAGAAAACAAAATGCTGGAATGAAAAAAATCTCAATCTTACCGCAAAGCAAATATATACATTTTGAATTTCATTCGATGAATTGTTTGTCACATTGTTTGGAAAATCAAAAACATCGTCGTCATACAGATTGAGAGAAAAAAATTGAATTGAATTAAATGCAAAACAAAAGCAATCGACACCAAACAATCATGCACACACATACAAAATCAAAACGGTCGACCACGTTAAAACCTCATAAATTCGTTTTCGGTCGTCTGTTTTTGATTCGTTTTTATATTATTTACTTATACATAAATTCGTATATAGCATAGGATATAGAAGACTTGTCGGGCATCCCTAACTTTTTCTCAATCGAATTTTGTTGCAATTCGAACGAGGGTATACGATTCGGAAGACATGCTGTGCCGTCAATAGGCACTCAAGTTCAATTGATGTCTCGACATGCCAGGCAGGACGATATCGCTTCTGGAAATAACCACAAATAAAGTCAATGTGGCAGAAATTATGAGCGCTAAATGATGAAAAGTCTAAATTGAAGAACAAATATCTATTAAATTCTACTAGAATAGCTTATATCTATATGTATGCTGTTATTTCAAGTTTGTTTATTAATTTTCTTGTTTGGAGCCATATTTTCATATAAAGTGTGATGTTCTTCGGTACATTTGTTTCGCACTTGCAAGAGATACAATTCAACTCAATGTTTTGGGGTGTTCGAAAATCATTAGAGACTCAACACATTATTCACTCAATTTCAAAGCACGACGTACAAAATGACGATACGCTTCCTTTTTGAAGCGCGAATCTTTTATGTTCGTACCTCTTTATGTTTAACGGAAGTTAGTAATGACAATATAATGGCGCTGAGAGCAGCACGTTCTGCATTTCAAACGAAGTTTCGGTCACAAAAATGACATTAACGATCGTTTTCATGCGAATGCAAAAAAGCCTGCAAAATTATTAAATTTTGTTTATTTTCGATGTAATTTCAGATTTTTTTTTTTTATAAAGAAGAATATTGGCTATTGTGATTGAATTCAAAGCACCATACAAATGGTGACAATCTATTGGGAAATTTAATCACGTTCGCGCATGGCGACAGTATTCTCTTAACGGTAAACAAAATTCCACTTGACATTCAAGTAGATAATGTGATTTGCTCCCGCACACAAACAATTCGGAATGAACGTAACCAATCTCACGCTTTTTATTATCATTTCAAGAGTCAAGTTCCAGCCCAATACAATGGATATGCTATTGAAAAGTAAAATCATGAAATATGTTCACATAGAGTGGAACGTTTATGTGATTTATGCCACATTTTTTTCCGTTTTATTTTTCTTTGTGAAAAATAAATTCCAGCTCCCCCTCTTCTCACATCATTTTCGATGTAATAAATAAAAATTAAAATGTATATAAAAAAATATCTGATAAGCTGATCCGAAAAGTCGAGAAGAACTCACGTATTTCCAGTTTTGAATATTAAAAAGAGAGCAAAAATGGATTGGACTTTGATTGATATGCGATTCGATTTCGGAACATTGCGATTGACATAAGAATCTTGATGTTTCGATCAGTCTTGGAACAAGTGTTATAGGTCACTGAATTTGCGCCTGAAGAGCCTTTAATGTCGAACTCTGAGTACAGATGCATTCACCAAATGATTTAATTGAAATTATGCTAACAAAGTTTTAAATGGCATGAACAAGAAATGAATAGAATTCCATCGGGTACTATCACTTCCAAACCGAGGCAAAAAAGGGAGTTTCGCACATAAGAAGACTAAATATTTCAACTAAAGAGAACGACTAATAATTAAAACAAAAGCGAACGGCCAAATCGAGAGTTGAATTTTTATGAAGGCGTGTCGGAAACCTATTTTGAATTCTGTTTCTTTGAAATGACGTAAATTTAGCGTTCAAAATATTCGTGTTCAACGCAACACATCCCGCCAATTCTTTTTTAAATTTGTTTTTTCTTTTTTTTAATTTTTTTGTGAGCAAGGAAGATTGACAAAGGAATTGAAATTTATGCAAATGAAGAGACAGACACACATTGATTGTGTGCGACAATTCAGACCCAAAATATATGTTTTATTTATGTCTTCATAATGGAACATATTACATTTTGATGACATCAAAATTGGTATTTTAACATGGCATTTTGTACTTTCTGACAAGGTTGCCAAATTTTATTACCTGTTCCATTAGAGAGAACATATTTTTGACGCCGTTTATCAGGCAGCAGCTCATATACATGTTAAGCAAAATCAATTCAGTTAAAATGAAATTACTGCGGAATTTTTAGTAAAAAAGTACAGTTGTTCGTGCTTGATTCAATCACAACAATTCGTTATGAATTACAATTTTTTTCATTCGTTTCTCACAATGGATTAGATAGAAAATATGGTGCCGTAGGTGGTAAACAAAGTCAAGTTGAACGCTGAAAATGAGCATAGTCAGTCTCAAGTCTCGATAAAATAATAAAAGTGAACAAGCAGTTTTCAAAACTCTGTCATAATTCAGAATTCCTATCTACAAATATATGTCTGACTGCCCTTGCCAGAATTCCGAATTTATTAAAAATTCAACGTTCGGACAGCGCACTCATTGTTAACTGTGTGAAATTTGAAAGAAAAAAAAACAGAAAAACAAATGAAATCGCGGTGGAAAATTCGTCTACATCGAAGGAATAATGAAGTCGATTTTTGCCGTGTGCTGTCTGTATCTATTCTTTCGATTCACTGATTTGATTTAATTGTTTTCCTCACTCTTCACATGGAAACGTCAACGTGGTGTGCGTTTTTTGGCAACTGTTTTTAAGACTGAAAACCCCATAGGTCCGTTACTTCTTCTTGAATTAATAATGTTGACTTCTTTATAATTCTTTGTTCATCGTACTTTCTATTCTTCGAATTAAAATGTGTGTTTCACTGAATTGGTAATTTTGCTCACATCGACTATATTATTTTTGATGAATTTTAAGCAACAACCATCTGTACTCGTTCGCAAATGCATTGAATAAGTACATTAATTAGGCTAACAATTGTGCCGTTGTGTCAAATAGACATACATTAGTATAAGGCACACGACAACAACAGAGCGTAAACTGTGACTGACTCAAGAGAAACAGTTTGCGCACAATCAATGTGAAAATGCTTTATTTGCAGCACAAAAAAGTTTAAAAGAAAACAAAACGCAACAAATATAGAGAGACTTGATGCCAGAAAATGACTCATTCCTACCGTACTTAACGTGCGCACCACGTATCATCTTCATTTCAGCACATATTCGATAAGCGTAACGAAGAATAAAAACAATGAACACGAAAAAAAAGAGAAAACTATGTGCGCAGCAAAAATGCAAATGACAATTGCTTTTGAATCATTGAGACCAAGCGGTCACAAAAATCACCGCCACACGCTCGAAACCAAAATAATAAATGGTTCGAAATCACACACCTAAATAAATATATGTAGCTCCCAAATTACGAGCGATACTGTCAATCGACAAGTGTGTCAATTTAACATTAAGAAAAGAAGAAGAAAAAATCCGCATTTGAAACAAAAAGAGCACACCAACCGAGACTGAACATTACGATTAACTATTTCTATTTTCAGTGCGATTTTTCTGTATGTCTGATGTTTTATTTCATTCCAATTTCTACCGTTTTTGTTAATTTAACGAGTTTTCATCGCTAGCAATCTCAAAATACGATCGAAAAATTGTTGATGAAACGCAAACGAAACACACAAAAATAGACAGACAGAGAGAGAGAGAGAGAGGGAGAGAGAGAGAGAGAGAGAGAGAGAGAGAGAGAGAGAGAGAGAGAGAGAAGAGAATCAATAACATTTTCATCAACATGCTGTGCACAAACTGAAAGACGTAACGTTTGACCACACAACGAAATGCACAAAACGAACTAAAAAATAGAAGCATTTCTTTTATAGTTTTTGGTGGAAATAATAGAGAGAAATTGCGCCCAATGAAATGTTCAGTGAAATCGATAACGGAACGTTAGTTCTTTTGTTTTTGACGGTTGGCTTTTGTTTTACGTCTGTCGATTCGATCTGCACCAAAATCATGACAGAATTTTCTTTTTGAGCTCAATGTGTGATGTGTGTGTGTGTGTGAATGTATGTTTATTGGGTTATTTGATTTTCTTCAATTAGTTATGTTATTTTATTTTATTTCTTGTATCACATTCGTCGAATCATTGGCGCAATTGAATACAATGAAAACGAATCCAATCGAATTGGAAATATTTTTTTGTTTGTTACAAAGTATTCGAATTCATCCGGTTTTGGAATGAATGAACAAAAAAAAAACAATCTGTGTTTCGTTCTTTTGAAATTCCACATTTTGTCTCTTCAATGGTCATCATGCTGCAATTGAATTGTGTGTGTGGGGAATTGTAATGCAAAACTACCTTTTGTTCGATTGGTTTTTTACACATTTAATTCAGCGATCGCTCTATTTACTTGACCTGGATACATTTTAACTTAGATGCAGCAAACGTAAGCGAAACGGAAACAATCTAACAAAGGAAGCATCCTTCGTCCGTTTCTATTCATTTCGGAGCTGATACGGACAATCGTATATATTCCAAAAATGTTCATCGGAAAATTGCTAATCCAACAAATTAAACCATTTGAAAAACTGCAACTAAAGAATTTAATTTAAATTCTATTTGTTCTAGTTTTTACTTTATTTTGGGTTGAAATAATCTAGGAAATAATGTTTTTTCTGTTTGGTAGAAGATTAATGAATGACTGACTGATTGAAAATCATTGATTCTTATTGTGATTTCTTCGATGGAAAATCATGATTGTCGTGATGTACACCAACAAAATCATGCCTTTGTTATTGTTGTTATTGTTTTTTATGAATGCCACTATCTCCAAATCATAGTTCTTGTGTCAGTTTTCAACTTAGAGATGTGTTGCAATTTGATAAGTATACATTGAAGATGTGATCATATTTCAGAAAATTCTTCGCATAGTTTCTTATCAACGTAATAGTAATATGAAATCATTTGTTCAGGTTACGCTGTGACCGTTTTGCAGTCAGTTACGCTGTGACCGTTTTGCATTCCTAGGAAAAAATTGTCGTAAATGTGTAGTTTTACATAATTTTTTTTAGCAAATTTGTTGGAGTATGTTTTGTTTTCAACTTTCTCTCGATGTATATTTGCTACAAAGAACATTGTTAGTGTAAACAAAACGCCCGGAGGAGAGAAAAAAGCCCGGAGACTTGATGCACACATTGTTTCTGTTGAGCCATAATAGTCTGATATGCTTGCGAATGAGAGAAATTGAGAGAGGAGAGAGAGAGAGAGAGAGAGAGAGAGAGAGAGAGAGAGAGTGAGAGAGACTGAGAAATGTGTGACAGAGGTTTAGTGTCAAATGGAAAATGAAATGTGATGTGTTAGAGAGGATTATTCACTTAGTTTTCTGTCGTTTTTCTCTGTTTTTATTTCTTTTTTCTATGGAAAGTTATTATACAATTCGATGTGTGAAATAATACAAAGGATTAAATTACGTAAATGAAATGTTTACATTTCAGTATTTGTCATTTGTACAAACTGATTACATGACAGAAAAACGTTTCAAGGAAATAACAGCAAAATGATAAATTGTTTTTAATTTTTTTCATAACTTGAGAAAAGGAATAGAGCGAAAAAATTTAACGTAAAATCGTTTATGCAAAATTTCACATCTGCACATCGCTGCGAATTCTTGAATAAATTGACTATGAAATGAGTTTGGTGACAGTAAATCTTATTTGCAAGCGTATTTATACTTATCGATTGGTCATACAATGTAATTTGCAGAAATGGAAGCCGCTCTTCTTCACTTTGCGACATAAACACAGTTGAAAACTATAAAATGTCCTTCGAATTTTCAAAAGAAGCGAGCATTTCTTTCATCGTCTGTTATGCTCTATTATCAACAAGATGTAAGAACTTGTTAAAGGCTTCGAGAAATGAGTTCATTGTACATCCAAACAAATTTTAAAATAAAGAAGAAGAAAAACTTATGAAACTCAACAGTAAGGCAATAACGGATGATTGTACATAAAAAAATAATTTTGTTTAAAGTTTAGTATATTGAGACATTGCCAGAAGCTTAGTAAGTACGAGAAGGATACATTGAATAAAGTATATCAAGACGATAATCCAAGAAAAATATATGTTGAATGAACTACCATACTGATGCAGAGAAAACTGTTCTTGAAGAAACGGAAATAAAAAGTAAAGCAGAAATTAACAAGAAACGCTAGAATAGAGCATGCTTAAATGTTACATAGAATGGTAGCAATGTCTGCAATTCCCTTAACGCATGTGTTTTACAACGCAAAGAAAGAAATCGGCACTTTGCAACAAAAAAAAAAAAAAAAAAAAAGAAAAGAAAAGAAAATGTCAAATAGAATGAGAAGCGATTTTCTTTTCAAAGTAAATAAATGAAAATCTAACGCATTCAGGATATTTGTTGAGAAAATACATTTTTTCTAGCCCTTGGCCAAAGCGGTGACATTTTTCTAAAACGAAAAACGTTTGTGCAATAACAATACAGCGCTTTGGATACTTTTTCAACAGTTGTTACTACGCACAACGCCCGATAATTTTTTGCATTTTATTATTATTTTTTTTCATTCAATGTAAAAAAGAAAACCAAGACAAATGCTTTTCTCAGATTTGAGTAAGAAACAAAAGATGAAAAATTTTTAAAAATTAATAAATGCGATCGAACAGTGAATAATAAATCCATTATGTTCGTTGTGATTGTAGGAAAGCCCTCAAGCAAATCCCTTGATATAAATATTATGGTAGAATAAAATGAGTGATAGCAATGAGTATGTAGTATATAGGCGACATCGAGTACCGATTTCACAGTCAACTCACGATAAATCACCGCAAAAACCAGACATCGCTTACTGCACATTGAAACACCACGGATATCAACAATTGAAATGGACACTTCTCACAACCCCGATACAAAATGAATAGAACGATTTAAAAAAACGTTTTCAATTTCTGTTCCTCACAGAATTCCAATGAATGAAAATTCATTCGCAATGTCCACCACAGAAAAATAAAAGCAAAACAATAAAAAAAAGCCAAACGGAAGCGTTCTTTTTGAAAGTGTTTTTCTGTTCTGATTTTTTTTAACACTAAACACGAAACTCACGAGCACCGAATACGAAAGTTATAATGTTTTCAAGTTGAAACACAATATTCTTTGGATTTTAATGGATTTTGAACTGTAATGTACACGTTACAAAGAATCATACATTTTTTTCTGCGATGCGATTCGACGTTCTAAATTTTCTTCTTTTTTTTATTTTCTTTTTGTTCGTACTTTTTTTTGGAATTTCAAGTGAACTTGAGCATTCAATTGTTACTATAATGCACTTCTGGGATATTTTCTGTTCTTTCCAACGAATCCATATGCTTTTGCCGCACAAAAATACTTTTGCAAAACACAATTCAGGTCCAATGCGGCTTCAAAAGCACCATACACTGACGAACACACGCTTAATTTAATTTTCATACTCACTTGATGCACACGTAGCGGATATAAATTTACACACTTGCAATATAATTTTGATGTTTTTGATTTGTAGATTTTTCTTCGCAAGCATTGCTTTTTTTCATTTGCAATCGCTTTGCTTTCGTGAATGAATAACAAAGAGTTTTTTAATTTATGAGAATAATAAAAACAGAAGAAAAAGTAGAAAAAGTAGAAAAAAACGATTTTCAGATATCATAATTTTTAAATAATTTAATTGAGTTGGGCTAAGCGAGCACGAATTTGAATTTTAAATTAATTGATTAAAATATTCATCGAAATTGGACAAATATAGCGATTGACTTGAATATTTTGTGTTTTTGACAGAATTTCCCATCGATTAGTCGGTCAAGCGATAATCGATTTTAATATGCGAAAACCGGAGTAAATAATGAGCCATCAATTGAGTGTTGATAGCTTCATGTTGTGGCACACATACAAATAATTTGTTGGCTCGCAATCAGAAAACATTTTAAATGCTTCAAATGCTATAATTTACAATACGATTTAAACAGTTTAGAAGATCGCCCAATTTGTTTACCGTTTATTTTTCATATAGAAGTAAAAGTTACAAATTCCCATCAATCGAATGATGTGGAATCGATGGCGCGAAATATTGCTGTTGAATTATAAATCATATGATGAAGAGGTGATCGTAGCAAATCACGAATCAAAAATCAATTACATCTTTTAAACTTCATGTGGTTTTGAAATATTCAAACATATGTTGTTTGCGAATGTCGGTTTTGAGCATCACAAATATCATATGAAATGTATTTTAACTGATCAAATACACATCAACATAACAAGCACCACAGGAACCCCATAGCCAATTGACACTCAACAAATTGATTATTCATTCTCTTTAAATAAACCGTTTGCAATTTGGTATACATTTTGGTAAATCACATAAAAATATGAGCCACAAACTAGACATGTTGTGCCACAAACAAAACTTCACACATTTCAATTCAAAATTCTCATTTCAATGAAAAATGATGAATTTGCATCCTAAAATGGATATTCGCCTGACAAATTAGCTGATCAATATCAGTTAAAAGCAATTTTAACTTCCCATAGTAATATAATCAAGACTAACATTTTTTGAAAATCACCATTAATTTCTTAAACCAGATTCAACATAAAATCTGATATATTCAAAACAAATTCGTCTTTGTATACGCACATCCGTTGATCAGATACTAAAAACACACAAAAACTGTATCTCCACGTCTATTTGCACCGAACTCCAAATGCAGACTAACCAATTTCAAATTGAAATCTATGCAGAGCCATACGCACAACTCAACAACGTCTTTTGTGACATGGATTGGGACAACGAATGAAGGGGAAACGTACAGTTGTACTGACTGCTGAATATAAACCGAAAGAGGAGAAAGAGCAAACGAAGCACAGTCAATGATATCAATGGTGCATTGTGTGTGGTAGGTTAATAACATCGGTGAGCTAATGTGTGCTCCTAGTCTGGTGTACATATATATATATTTAGGTACATATATTTTGTACCATATTCGGTATTGCTTTTGCAAAAATTGTTGTTGTAACTTGTTTCTCCGAAATGGTAAATGCTATGCATGTAGTGTGCCTTATCGTTCTCACGCTGGAAATAAATTTTGTTGGACATTTGATTTCCCCTGAAGTCATACAGCAGCTGTGTATGTCTATGGTCAAACTGATATGTGCTGAAACAAAGAGAATGCACTCGCATTGGACCGCGGGACAAATTTTTTGTGCGCTTTTGCTTTTTGCTGTGTTTTTGTTGTGTTTTTGTTGTGTAACCGGTAAAAATTCGTTGTTTGCTTGAGTCGATTCGCGAATATTAAAAAATGAATAACATGCGCTTCGGAATATAGCGTGTTTCGTTGGTGTTCTCTTCAATTTTGAACTATTTCCAATTCGTTGTTGATGATTTTGAACACACAGAGCGTTCGTTTATAAAGAAACTTGTTCATTGGAAAGAAAATATTAAGCGTCAGCAAACAATATAACATTTGCATCTCCTGTGTTTTCGTTATAATCTGTTAACAATTTTTGGTTCAATCGTGGTCGAGGTGTAAGGCAAGCACGTGCTACAGCTATACTCACTTGTTTTATGTAGGCTTGATATAGTCATTATTTGGTTCCTGAACCGATTTCTTTGAATCACTTTCAATGTATTTATTTGCATGTTGAATTTGTGTAATATTTTTCAGCAGGCTGAATTTCATTTTATTTCATCGCCCGTATGATTATTATGTTGATTATTCGCATTATTGTCTTTCACAAAAAAAAAAAAAGAAAGATGCGATTGCCGCCAAATTTTTTCAAATTGAATTGGGATTTCGTGAATTCGAATGACCGCTTTGTAATTGACAGATGTACAATGATTTCAACAATCTTTTGGCGGTCGCTACAAAGACCAATATTATTTATACGGAGCACGAACATATGAATGTCATATTTTTATGATTTATATCTTGCTCTTAACATCAAATTCGCGAATGTCTGGAGCCGAAACAGAAAAAAACCCAAAAACATCATTCATAATGTTCAAAATAATTCAGGGTATTGCAAATTCCTTTGACATATTCAGTTCGAACAAAATCTATTTAAACAGCGAATTTTTTTCCTGCGACTAAATAAGACCAGATGACGGTTGCAGTTTAGAATCATAAATAATTCATGAACGTTGACATTGTTCAAGTGTCAACATTAAAAACGTTTTAAAGACTTGAAGATGGAAATGAGATAAATCGATGTACGTTAAAGACAAAACAACAAACAACTGTGGATGATGACTAAAAGACCAAATACAGGAATGGAATGAAATGTGCGTTTCGAATAACACGTAAAAGCAAAATTTTGTAAGTCCGGATTATTATGTGTTGAATTTGTGTTACGTTTTAAAGTAATAAAATTCATTTTGCACGCCATAAGAGTTGCTAAATAAACGGCGACAACCGAAAAATGTTAAAATATGGAATTTCATTTGTGCAGCGAATATGCATTGAAAGTGATCGCGTATAGTATGTTGATGTTGGAGCCGGTCGTGAGTCAAGTAAATACCAAGTAATGTACGATGCAGACATTTCAAGAGAAATGAAATGATCAAATAGAAAACAATATGCAATGTTGTGCATAAATTGCCAGAGAGAAGCCGCAGCAAATTCAAAATAAACTGCAAGAAATTCACTTTGCCTGCACAAAAAGATGAAAGAGAGGAACGAACAACATATCGCTTAACATAACACAGACGGACGAAATTGCATTTACATCTTTCGCGCGAGTAATTTAATGAAGTGTAATTTTCGTTGAATACCATCATTGTGTTCGCGTTGTAATTTATTTCTTGCTTCGTTGTTTTCATTTCTTTTTTTTCCTTTTTTTTCTCTTTTTTCCTCATTTTTTGTCTTGCTGTAAAAATCATTTCACCGAAATGGAGAAAAATTAAAACATAAAGAAATTTTAATAAAGAAGTTTGAATTGGTTTTTGCTGTGGCAATGCATTCCTTGCAACTTACCAGTTAGAATGGTGTTGATTCTTAAAGCAAGTAGAAAGATTTTTTTTTATTTCATTGTTTTCAATGGATGTTCGAGATGCTGCAAACAAACAATGCTCTAAATTACACGTATCGAATTCGTCATCGTTGATTTGCCGTGCTTCACATCAATAAGTTTTCATCCTTTCGTTGATTTTGTGTTGTTATTCACATTCTTTTCACATGTTTATTTTATATATTCAAGTGTTTGTATGCGATCGCACATCTCATAAATGTCGGAATTCTGATTACAACGGCCTCTGAATTGAATTGAATTACATTTCAGTTCGTGTTTGATTTAAGTTTAAATGCAATAAAAGAACACAATGCCGAAGGAATCACAAAAGAAAGATTTGAATGATGAAAAATCAGGATATGTTGTTTTTTTTATCCGCGGTCTCGAGAGCTCGATTCATTCACAACGATGATGATTTGCATTTTTTTAGCATCAGAACGAATGGATTTAAAAAGAAAGGCCAAGCAAAATAAATGAAAATAAAGAATGTGACGACAGGCTCTGAATTTTCTGTCGTCGAAAGAGCAAACAAGTACCACAAAATACAATGAGATCATTTTGGAGACGGCACAACGCATCGATATCGTTCAGTGAATTAGACTGATGTAAGAAAAATGCATTTTCATTGTCGTTGTTATTGTTGAGTGGGCTTTGTTTTTTATTTAACAGAAAAGCATATTCTTTCCGGCCAACGCAATCATTGAAACAGAGCCAAGTCAAACTGAAACCAAAGGATCGCGTATCGAAATTTAATGTGAATGGCACATCACTCGGTGATTGTGATATTACCATTCAAATGATCGTATTCTGCACACAAGAATCATGGTAAAATACACATATCATCCACGACAATCTTATATTTCTCCCATAAATGAGCCCATTCAAAAACCAATTCAAAATATTACCGAATCGTTTTCTATATTCAATCTCAATTTTTCTTTTAATTTTTGTTTCTTCAATCGAAAGCATAAAAACGTTAACAACAACAACAGCAATGAAATTAAAATAAATAAATATTCAACTCTTTCTTTGGACACCGTAGAAAAAAAAAATCTATGTAAATAAAATTCGTGCTCGCTCATGCAATTATGGGATTTATTTTTGTTTGAATGGCAGTTTTTCTCTATTTTTTTCTTCTTCTTTCTTTTCCTTTCGCTTGCAGCCAAAGTCAATTTTGAAAGAGAAATTCGGAAACAAGAGAAAAAGAAGAAAGAGACTGCAAACGACACAAGCTATGCAATACCCACGTAGCATCTTTCCAAACAGTTTGTTACCATTTGGCCGTATTTTTTTGTGAAATTCTTTGCTAGCACTCTGTGCTTTAAAAATATAATGTGGCTTTCATTGTTATACTACTGAAACGTGCAAAAACATAGAAATAATGAAAAAAAAGAAGATTTGAATCCATTTAGTAATGAGCGAATGGCCACAAAAACAATTCTTTCATTTAAAAATGAAGCAAACATTGCACACAATCAAATGATTGGAGAGAAGAATAAAAAAAATGTGTAAAAAAGTGAGAGATAATGTGAACCATTTTACTTCTTCGTGTCAAATGTTTTTAATTAACTTTTACTACAAACCATTTATGGACCCAAGAACAGAAATTCAAGTAGTTTTATGTATTGGTCGATACAATAAATTGAAAAATTCATACCGTCTTGATTGAAATATCTCCATTTATTGAATAAAAAAGTATGTGCTCATGGTCCATAGACTAGAGAGATTCTCAAGTGCACATAAATGTATCGAAGTATTTCACGTACAACTCGATTTTTTTTCATTTTATCATGTTGAATGTGCCAATCACTGAAGTAAATTTAATAATGTATATGCCCTTTTTCAATTTCCAACTTAATTTCCAATGATTTCTTACATAAAATATGCTAGACATCTTCTCAAATATTTACTCACAAAATGTTTCAATTTACCTTTTCAAATCATCTTCATTCACCACCATGGTGCAGATTAAGTTACGAAGATTAAAACTTTGGTAACCGTTTGTTCGCTGCAACATAATGAATAGCCATTTTATCGCTACTAATGCGATTTTTGTGAACTCCTTCGCTCAGACGAACCTTTCAACAAAGTTTTAAAAATAACGTTCGGCAATGGCAACAGCAGTATAATTTTTAACTAAACACTTGAGCAATTACTTAATGAAACTATTTGTTGAACACCAAAATTCAACACAAGCAGACAAGAAAATAAATGGTTGTTTTTCGATCTTGTGACACTTGATTTATCAACACGCATCGTGTGAGTTGTTTAAATTCCATTTCTAGTTCCATTTCCAATTCAATTTGATGTTTGTATTGTATGTTTGATTTCACGCATTCCGACAATATGTAAATAAATTTTTGAAAATTTTAAATTGAATATTCGATAACAATACCGCAGCGATTAAGCATTGTTATTCCATTACCGATCAAAAAATCTAATATTCTTTTCTTTAATTAAATATTCACTAATTCTCTATTTAGAAAAGTATAAGTCTTTGTTCGCATAAGTGACAACAAAACATGGCAATCTTCATGATGGGAAATAAATCTTTTATTCTCAGTTATACGCTTTAAAGAGTCTTCCTATATTTTGTTGTTTTTTGATTTCTTTTTATTTCATTTCAATGGCTATTTATGTGTATCGATTCCAATTCAATGAGAATTAATGAATCATCTTGTAAGTGTCAATTGTAGACGAGCTCAAGTACGATCGTGTTGTATTTAAAGGTCTTTTATTCCCATGATTGACATGGATTGCTCTCATAGTTCATTTGCACGAGAATTGTCGTCGCATTTAATACATTGGCTTATTTGGTGTGGTTTGCACATTGAAAATGCCATCGAGTCAATGCCAACCATTTAATAAATGTTTCGATGATCCAAAACCATATGACTAATTCCAATCCAACGCAGATCGTATGAAATGCTTAATGGTTACAAAAAAAAACTTCAGTACTCGCACCACAACATATCTCAACGTATGCATTGTGAAAAATGAAGAAGAGCAAACAGTATTTAGATGAATAGACTTACGTTGTAACATGAATTGTCAATTAAAATATGAAAATTGACGGTGTTGTGCGTTCACGGAACGTGTGATTTATGAATCTCAATATATATATTTTCTGTTTAATACTTTGAAACGTACTACAATATGATGTTGTACAGCTCATGACCTGTTTTGTTTGATCAAATCACAACAAAAACACAAGAAATCTATTCTGCACAGCCACAGCGCGGCTTATGCTTTCCAAATTGGTTAAAATGCGATCCAATCCATTGACCAAGTACGGCAGATATATTTTATATATATTTTTCTTCGATTTGACGCAGTGAAAATAGCATAGTTTTTGCTTTAACTAGCTACCGTCAATACAGACGGCCGATTTTATCATGTGAACCGTATCCATTAACCGTAAAAGATGTGACAATTTCTGGTAAGATGACGCCGACGAAGATGAAGTAATAGACCAAAGAGAGATATAAAAAATGTATTGAAACGACACTGATGACAATAAAACTATTGCCATAAACACTACATTTCATAAGATGGTAATCTTAATAATGCATTGTTTGGCCGTGCTCGATATGAAACGAGATTGAGACTGTGCTGTTCTGTTGTGTTGTGTTGTGTTGTGTTTCTTGCACCGTTGTATCCCATAGATGCTTAGATGTTTAGATTGTTAAATCGTTAAGTATGGACTTTCAAAACACGCAACGCATGAACATTAAACATAAAAATGGAAAACGTTGGTCGACACTAAATCACATATAGAAGCCAATTGAATTTAACTTCTGAGACGCGTTAAGATGGAACAATTGAGATCATTTTTGTACGCTTATGAGTAGGAAGAGTTCAAAACAGAAACCGAAACAGAAACCGAAACAGAAACCAAACAATTTCATTTATTTTAATTCTGTTTTCTTTTTTTGTTCGCTTTTTGCGCTTATTTCAGTTCGACAATGTAGAAAAACTTTTTTTCAATGTTTTTTTGTGTAAGTGTCCAACAATAAATGTTGCATGGACAATCGTTTTCTTTGTTTACTTAAAGTTGACGGCTTAATGAAAACACTATGTTTTCGATGGAATAAACAGAGAAAAATTGAAATAAAGTATATATTTTACTGTTATTATTAAAATGAGACATTCGCCTTTTTAAAAAATAAATGCAACGATTTCCAAAAAGGCATATACGAAATGTACGCATGTGTCAAGTAAATACATTACTCAAATTGGAAATGTGGTGAAATTTAATTAAACATTGTATATTTGAGACAAACAAAGCACTTGATGATAGGTTACGTTTGATGAAAACAAACATAGCATAACGGCAACAATGACCGATGAAATTACATGTCAGCATGTGAAATATAAAACTTAATAATTATAGACAGCATTAAAAGGGTCGACAACTGTGATTTTATATCAAAGATGTTGAAACGCAAGCGAATTATATTTTCTTGTGATTGAGTTCGTTGTGTCTCAAAGAATCGAATAAATTGAGTACATTTTCGATGCTCGATTATCAGTCGTCGAATGATTTTCAAATTAACCAATATTTGTTTTATTAGTTAATAGCTCTTTAGCAACAATATGTCGTCTTTAAATCGATTTTTTTTTCTCACTCTCTCTCTCTCTCTCTCTCTCTCTCTTCATTGTTACTGTAGTCGCATTACGAATCAGAAAGATTTGTAATTATCCATCTTGCGATAGAAACCTAATTGCATGCATTTTAGTGCTGCAGTACATGATGATGAAGTGCTCGAACTTTGAAACTTAGGCTCTTTTAGTACACAAGAAGAAAACATATCAAACAGTTGTTGCATCAAATAGATTGAATTTTAACGATGAAATGTTCGTTAATTGCTCTTTTGTCAGGACCAGAGCATATAAAATACTTGATTCGCATGCAATGAAATTCGCGGCAAATTCAAGTGCATGAAATGCACTTTGTCAGAATAAATTCTATCTGATATGAAATAAACTCTTCAAGCGACATCATTAAAACGAAATCCATCAGTTTTCAATTAGGCGGAATTTCGACGATTTTTGTTCTTTTGTATTTCTGCCGTAAGCAGTTTTAATGGGATTACCGCGTTCATCGTATCCAAAACTTAGTTTTGGCTTGTGATCTGATTTTACCGCATTGAAATTCGATTCAGTGTGGCTTCATCTCAAGTATCGACAAAATGCAAACCATCCTGCTGTGCGAATGGTGGTTGCTTTCTGTGATAAAGACTTTAATTGCGATTCGTTCTTGCTTCTTTGGAAAACAGGAATGGTAAGAAGAAAAAAAAAGAGTGTAGAAGAAAATGAAGTTATAAACGAATACGGTATTAAATCATCGTGAGAATAATGAGAATTTTATAGCTCTTCTTCGGCAATGTTTATATCGGCCTTTTGTTTTCATTCGATTCTAGTTTCCAACGATAGTGAAAGTCGGTAATTCTGTGTTTATTGTTGATATTCAATAAACTTGAGTCGAACAAAATATAAATAACAAACAAATGGATATAAATGGCTAAAGAAATGGTCGAATGTTTGGACCAAATGGTGATTAGAATAATGAAGTCCGTTCATATGCAGCAATTGATTAATTTTCAACCATTTTTGGTTCGTTTTTTAGGCGCACGTAGCGATTACCATGATATGGATTTTAAAAACAATACCATTTAATAATTAGACCTACACGATCGAAATGCAACGCATATGTATATGTATTCTCTGGCAGAAACGTATCGTTGAGCCTTACTCACTACTCGCTATTTCAATCACATACAAGTGCCGAACCATATCATTATCTCAATACAGTTTTAATCAATTCTGAAAGCATTTTTATTTATTTTTCCTTGCATTCATGTGTGAAGGTTTTGTTTTTCTTTTAACATTCAAGCTATCAGTTGTAAGGGACTCTTTTCCACTTTTGTTGATTTGCTTTCATTCACTCCTTCCTGTGGTTGTCTTCATTCCATTTCACATTATGTTTATTTGTTTTGCTTTGCATTTCATTGTTTTTGCTTCGTATGATGCTTTGTTAAGTGCACGCCCGCAATCAGTGTTCGATCTTGATAGTTATATGTATCGTAAACATGCACTCATCGTATATACCACACAATATCATGGTATTATGCACACAAACACAATTTTAAGCTGTTTTTAGATAATTTATTTCGATATCTGAATACTTTGGGTTTTTTTCTTTTTTTTTTTTTTTTGTTTTGCTATTCTTCGCAAACATATAAATAGCATATTCTTCAAATACGATTATTTTTCGTATTTCACAACAATTATGTCATACATATTTCATAAAACGGTGCAGATGTTTATTAAAATAATGGAATCAATCTCAACTCAAACGATTTATCATCAAATACACCGACAATAAATTACCAGAAAACATTATAACATTTGGTTGCTTTTTGAAGTTTTAATGTTATTAGGCAGATTGGACACGCCTCGGTTGCAAACGTCAACGCCATCTTGTTGGTCGATATATGTACTAACTTCGAGTTGCTTGTGTACTCTACACATGTATTCGTGTATTCAAAAATGTATACCATGTTATTAATATGATATTCACTCTCTAGTGCATGTATTTTTTTCAACGTTGCTAGTAAAGCCGATTGGTTAATTTTACATTAAAAAATGAATTAGAATGTAAAAGTTCTCTCAGCTTGTTCTAGGAATTCATTTGACATCAAAAAAGAACAATGAAAACTATTGTTTGAGGTAATGTTCATATAAAATAATTAATTTTTTTCAACTCCAACATAATTCATAAATTGACAAAAATATGCTTGAATTAAATTAAAAACTGCTAATTACAAATTTCAAATGAATATCAAATGAATGGTTGAACCTTCCTGAATAGAATGATTTTTTGTTTGATTTACATTTTAGACATGATTACGTCATGCTCGTCCAAAGGCGGTCATATGTACTGGAAAGTTGAGATATGACACACAATCACACGAACACACATGTACAGGAACATTGATGAAAATATCTTTTCATCCGTTAATATTTAAGTTGCAGTTGCTGAAATAGACATCATGGCATGTGGAATATAGATTGGTCGCTTGGTGATTATCATGTGAACATCTAGAATCTCACTTTTTGATACATTTTTTTTCTTGAAACTGTTTCAGTTTATTCACAAACCATTTACAATTGAACTAATATTAAACTATGTAATATACTTTAATGTATTTCAAATTGTTAGTCCCTCAAATGGCCTTTTTAAGTATGAATTATTTTCTCAAATTACAAAATTAAACAATATTTTTGATTAAAAACCATCAAAGTTTATTCAACTTCATGCATAAAGTTTAAAAGCAAAATGTATTTTGTATTTACGTTGCCGTGGTTCATACTGGACAATCATTGAATATTTGCTGCAATATTTAGTTTTTCCGACGTACTTTTCCGTATTTCAAAATGCGTGAATTATGTTGATCAACAATCCTTGTTGGGTCGATATTTTCCGCTTTTCTGTCAAAATATTCCAGCTAAAACGTAATAAACAATTCAAATACCGAACGAGAAATGCATAAATATCGAGTGCACCACAATTTCAGTTCAATTATTGCCGTAAATTTTTTATTTTAAGCTCAAGCTGTATATGAAAATCGTAGCATGAATCCAATACGATGATTTCCAATAACATAAGCCGCGTAACATGGCACCATTACACTGTAACTAAGAACACAAAATCCATACAAAATGTTCAACTAAAGCAACATATCACTTGATGTGTAATTACATCCACAATGGTGATTTTGCACATTTATTTATTAACCAAAAACATCTAACGCTTCTGTTGAAATGCACTCGTTTAGCCAATATCGACGTTTCGATGCTGTCTTCAATAAATGAGAAATATGATAATGGGTTTTCGTTGCCCAAAACATGCTGGTCGAAAATGTTCGGTGAAATATGCATACGAATGCCGAAAATCGATACGACATGTTTAACAATTCATATACACACCAAACCAAAGGCATTTATAATAAATATTTGGTGAATTTGGGTTCTAAATCGATTTTACATGCACTGAGTCTTATCAACACAAACAATTCGATTGGAAACCCCAACGAATCTTCATTTTACTGGAACTGGGGCATCGTTTGAACCACATGAAATGCGACTTGCATCGAGATGCTTTGCTAAATGCTCAATACACTAGCTGTATTTTAACATGGTTATGGTATACAACAACAACAATACGGAGAAATTTTATGGGTGTTTGTCCTCAAATTGAAGACTCATTTGCAAAAATAACAAATTGCAATTTATCGTTCAAATTCATGAGGCTTTGGATGTTCAATTTATTTGCAAACACAAGAATTCCACTTCGATCAAATCGTGCTTAAATAAATTTCATACCGATCGTATCGGTAAAATTGGTGTAAATAAGCAAGCTCAATGTGTGGGTTACCACAAAATATTTGGGCGGAATAATTCAAAAGACATACTTTGCTCAACCAAATTCATTGGAGTTTGAGCTATGGGGTTGAGAAAAATGGTTTTAACAATAAAGTCAATAAATATTTCATTAGGTAAACTTTCAAAAGAACTTAAATTATGCGTCAGTACACGTATCAGCAGACAGATGTCGAAAGAGTCTATCTGTACTTACACTAACACTAGCATTAACATTAGCAGTGAACATTGGATTTTAATTAAAAATAATCGTCTTACATTTGTGAGAAAACGAGTACAATCCTTTGTTCACCTTAGTGGAATGGTGAGATGAAATTCATTTTATTTGCAACTTTTTCTCTTGTTAATAGAGAAAACGAGGATTTAATCCATTGCAGCGCATCCTTGCATGAATCTTAATTTTGCAGCGTAATTCTGCAATAAAATGCATTTACAAGAAAAGTTTCTACAAAATTCAAGTTTTTTGATGGTATCCTTTCTTTTGAAAACATCAACAACTAGTGCTTATTATAAGCAATATTGCGGAAAACGATACTCATGCACATTCCATGCAATGCAAACGTGTATTCTACTCGTGATGCAAGACGAGTTTCAAATGTTTCGAAATAATATATCGGTTGCTAGCGAGTTACATACATGCTTCACTTATTGATGTCTTTAGAACGCTCAACATCTCTTATTTTGTAGTTTGTACGTTATTTTCAATACAATTCGCGTATTTCAATTGTTGAGTTTTTTTCTTTCTTCGTTTATTTTCGTAGTCCACGCGCATTTTCAAACAAATGCTCGCCGAATCGTTTCTTTTTCACTCATCGTTTGTTCTGTGCACCATGTTATTGGTTTCTACTCTAATATTTTCTTCGTTGTATCACAATAATAACATAGGAAAATGAAACATGCGTTTCAACACACATTTTGTATTGCTAGTGCTATTTTTAACACATTTGTTACATATTAACTCATCTGTTGTCCATTGTGCATTCCTCCAAGAGGGTTTGTTTATTATTGCTTCAAAATGTTGATAGCCATGTGGGTCAAATATAGCAAAAATTCATAGTATACTACTGTGGGCAAAACCTACCGGGAAATTTAAATTTAAACTTCATTGGTCTTCCGATAGGGACAAGTGTTTTTATTTTTAGGTTGGCAGTACTGTCTTTGACATCTGTGTCAAATTTCATGACAATATCTCTATTTTTCAAGTAGTTTGGTTTGTGATTTGTGAGCAACCAAAAGTGCATTTGGCGATTTTTACAATGTCTGAAATTATTCAACAAAGAAGTTTCATTAAAATTTGTGTGCGGAATGTAATTTCTGCAGCCGAAGTGCTGAAAATGTTGCAGAAAGCCTTCAGTGAACAGGCTCTATCGAAAACACGAGTATATGAGTGGTATAAAATGTTCAAAGAGGGTCGAGAAGGTGTTGAAGACGAAGAGCGTTCCAGTCGACCATGCACATCAACTGATGAGCAACACGTCAATAAAATCAAGGAATTGGTGCTCGAAAATCGTCGGTTGACTGTTAGAGACCTTACTGACATGGTTGGAATATCAGAAGGATCAGTGAAAACCATTTTGAAAGACCATTTGGGTCTGAGAAAAGTCAAATCTCGTTTGGTTCCAAAAATGCTCAATTTTTTGGAAAAAAGGCGTTGCGTTGAAGTGTGTGAAACGATGCTTTCTGACTATCAGGACAAGGTCAAACGCATGATTACGGGAGATGAGACTTGGATTTATGCTTACGACCCGGAAACAACCGACCAATCGAGTGAATATCGTGCAAAAGGTGAGGCTAGACCAAAAAAATCGCGCCAAAGTCGTTCAAAAATCAAGGTCATGTTGACGGTTTTCTTCGATTATCGTGGTGTGGTGCATTATGAATTCCTTCCGCCCGGCCAAACCGTCAACAAGGAATATTGTTTAAGTGTTATGCGTCGTTTGCGTGAAGCTATTCGCAAAAAGAGGCCAGAATTATGGGCTGACAACTCTTGGTTTTTGCACCACGATAATGCGCCATCTCACACTGCACTAATTCTTCGCGACCATTTCGCCAAAAATTCGACTAATATCGTTCCGCAACCACCTTATTCACCTGATTTAGCTCCGTGTGACTTCTGGCTGTTCTCTAAGCTAAAAAGACCGCTCCGGGGACATCGTTTTGAGTCGATTGAAGAGATTCAACGTGAATCGGCGCGCGCTCTGAAGGCCATCCCTGCCAGTGACTTTTTGGCATGCATCGAAGATTGGAAAATACGTTGGCATAAGTGCATTGCGTCGGGAGGGGATTACTTTGAAGGCGATGAAATTGATTTGGAAGAATAAAAAAAGAATTTTTGAAATATAACCAAATTCCCGGTAGGTTTTGCCCACAGTAGTAATACTGAAGTTTGCTAATTTGTATTAAGAACTTGAATTTTTTTTTTTAAATAAATTTCCCAGTTTGCCTTTTCTCAACCAAATTAGCTCAGCTAATATCACTAAAAGTCATCATATGCTTTCCACTTTTAAAGTGGTTTGATGTAGTCCACTCCCAATTTGATGCTATTGCATTGAGTTAGGAAGTTGAAAAACATGTTGGCTCTTCGTGACTTTGAAGTATCGCAGTAATTTTTTCAGGTTTGAAGTGAAAATTGATTTTGAAAAAGAAAATTCATACTCACAAGGAACGCATCCACACATCCACACTTTGGATCTCGCTTCTATTTAGAAAACAATTACTTTGGACTATTGCACGTCCACTTGTTTATTCATTTGATTTAACGGTTCGAAACCATGTGCTACACGAGAAAATGCTTGACCTAAGTCAATTGTTTGAATTCATTCACGAAAATTACTAGCATTTAATCTCAATTTATTTTCAGTAAATGTCAGTGAAAAAATACCGATTCATCGCGTTTTATAGATCCATTGTCATCGCACAAATACAGTACGAATTTGCAAACGGTTACAATCTCATCTGATTTATTGTTATTTGTACTTTTTATTCGTATGCAGACAGCATCGCATGTAGCATACGATTTGAATATTTGATGGTCGCTGAAAATACTGAGTGGCAGGAAAATTTACGACATTTGAATGGTTGGAGAACGACCCTTTCAAAAACTAGTCACAATACAATTTGCGTAGGTTACATATATGTAAAAGTCAAGCGAATATGAATTCGCCTACCTTATTACAAAAAAGCATCGAACTTCCATTTGACGTTGATTGATTTGGCTTAAATTTACCTGTAATATGAGGTTGGTGCATCAAATAAATACGTTACGATATATTGGTAACCATTACAACGGATCCACTTTTTCATTTTCAATGCGGATATTAATTCACGGACTTTACCACAGTTTTTATATACAAATATGCCAAAAAATTTAAAAAATAGATTTTTGTTAGAATTTATCATTCAACTGATGAGTTCAACTAAACCTTCATATTTTGTTAATAATAACAAAATTATTCTGAACCAGAAGAGCTAATTTATTTCTATGAAATAAAAGTCGTGTCAAATCTTCGAAGAGCCTTTTTATAAATATTTTCGATGAAACGAAATCACTCATGCAATATAACATTTATTGGCCAATCAAAATCAATCAGTTTGAAGAAATCATGAAATCCTACGCTGTGTCAAACGATTGGTTTTTGCTATAAAGAAATTTTTATTCGCATTTTGCTTTTGGAAAATCGATTTAATATCATCAGACAGATGTCTATATAGAGTTTATTGGTAACGAAGAAGCTAATAAAAGCGTTAAGGGGGTTTAAATTCAATAAAAAAAATTAAATCACGCTCAGCCATTGCGCTGATCTTACGTGACATCCGATAAATGAAGAGAAAAAAAATTAAAATCTTCACTATGGCAAAAAAAAAAAAACAGAAAAAAGTTCATGCCTTCAAACGAATTTGTCGTTTAAAAAATGATTTAAACCAATTTTTTCTATCTCAACTTTTGTATAGATTATCCCATACAGTGGCACCTCAAACGTTCTTCACAATTGACATTTTTGTTTGCGTGTTTTTTTTCACATTTCGAATTGAAAATAAAAAAGATTGCTTCATATGTGTGTTTGGTGATGCGGTTATAAAGTTTATCGTTTAACCGACATATTGGATTTATTGTGATAGATTTTATTTAGTCAACATTTTTTTTAATGCTTGATATTATTGACTTTTTTTTCTCTCTCTCGTTTATTTTGATTTGAGGACTTAAATGCGCGCGAAATTTATGTATATTTGTATCGCATCATAGTATATATCTCATGATTTGAGTTTTATATGTATTCTCTGCATAAAATTACGGATTACATGAGAACTGAATACAAGCGACAGATATGTAATAAATGCAATTCAAATATTGATATTTTATCGCTCGAGGTTTTCAAATTACAGAGTTTTGCTATAGCGGAAGCTAATAAATGCATGCATAAAATTTAATCTACAGATTGAAAACAGTCGGTGCCAGAATTGAGCCAACTCATTTCAATTGCACCGAAGCTTCCGTGAAATTCCATCAAATCGCGATACTTGGCTCTCATGAAAGTATATTTGTGGATCTGGTTTAAGGGAACGTTTTTACGTAAAATATTGTATCTATATTTTACCAAAATAATATCATACATTACGGCTACTAAACGAAATTCCTCTTTTTATTACTAAAAAGCATCCCAATTTATACATTGATTTTATAATCCATAGACATGAATGAAAAACTCAGAACAAATTTCTTGAATAAATATTTAAATAAATGAAGAGATAGCATTCTATGCTAAGTATAAAAGAAAAAAAAACACTAAAAAAGTCACCCTCTTTCAAGTCAAATTAACAAAAAGTCTTGGTAGTTAAGTTGTCAGCTCTCAAAAGTGCATATTATTTTGGGATCACGGTGCATGTTCTTTTCCAGTCATTTGGGCACAAAATGGTGAGTAAAAATACACTTGTTCATTTTTCCTTTAGTTGTGTCGCTTATATTTATCTTTGACAGATTACATTTGTGAATATTGAATGAAGGAATTTATAGTACACAATCTGTGCTCTTTGCGTCAAAGCATTTTGAGTTTGTTGATTCTCTTTCTGAAAGGAATTGATTTGACTGAATGAGAATATACACATTTTATTGATAAATGGCGATCGCACAAAGTTGTTATTGGTTTCATTTTATAATGTACATGAACTTGGAATAAAACAAAACCATATTTTCCCTTTTAAAACACAAATCGAATATTTTAGAATAAAAAATTAACGTGCAATTTAAAGAAAATATTTTAGATTTTTGTCAGTTGTTAAAGCGAAAAATAAATTCAGTTTATGATTTTTCTGATTCATACAATTCGAACGAAACACTATGAATTATATGAAAATACTCAACAAAGAATTCAATAGAATTTAAACGATTGAAATATTTTTCAAATATATTTCTTCTATGCAAAAATGCATCAAATACAATTCGTTAGTATTATTGTTTAAAAAATATGACTGCAAAATACAATTTTCATACTTTATGGATTATTTGAGCCAGAACATACATATAAGTTTTTGTAACATCCATTCGAGCAGATTTGCCCGAAATGACAAATGTAGACATTTGTTGGAGAAAAAAAAAAATCTTAGGAATTTCATTCCTGATGAACTAAATATAATTTTAAATGGAAGACCGTGTGATTGACGAAACAATTAATGAAGTCACATCGATTATAAAACAATACTTACAATTACTTCTTGTGCTTCGATTATTTTTCCAAATCGTAAATTTCATGCATATCATAGGTACAAATATGTACAAGATACATATTTTTTTACAGTTCGTCTTATTTGTTTATTTCACTTTCGCCTCGTTTTGATAAGTTCAAATTTCATCATATGCGACATTCGACTTCGTCAATATTACATTGAATTTTTTTATTGAAAATTATGCTCGTAATTGATTGATGTTGATTTTTGATGTATGAAATATAAATCCATTTAAAAGTCAACATGTAAGACATTCATGTTATGCCATAAAAGGGAATGAATATTGAATGGCGGAAGAAGAAAAACAAGAAAAAGAGTATAAAAGAAAAATATAGAAAAATCAATTTTGCGTATATTTTCTGTAGAAACACCAAAATCGAGCATTTTTAAAGCACATAAAACCATTGCTTTGTAATCGTGTTATTCATCACATCAACGTTGTCATAGACATGTGAAGAAATTCACTCATCATCGTTCACATATGATTTACTTTACAGAAATGGTGTAATCGGATTTGCCTTCCCGCAATACTCGTTTCTACATTCGCAATACGCAGTGACATAAAGTTTTTTCTATCTTATAAATGGTGTGTGTTCATCGAAAATATTTCATTTTGTTGCCATATCTCGTATGTCTAGCAAAATACAAGATGTTTTCTGGCATAAAACTGTGTTGTCAAACGCAAAGTCAGTCAACTATCCACATCACTTCGCAATGATTAGCTTAAAAACAACAAAATGACTTTTTTTCAACATTTTTCACGTTTTACTGCAGGAGATGAAAAAAGTAAAAACAAAAAATCAATAAAATTAAATGAGTGCATTGGAACGATTCATTCTCTACGAAAATGATTGAGTATATTTTGCTGTCTTGTCTTGTTCGAGTGGAATTAAAATCGAGTAAATACTTATCGCTAAGCGAAAGAGTCAAATGGAAAATGGAATGCACTTTAATCAGAAAAGCGGTGATTTTCTGCAAATTAAAATCAATTCGACCAACAAGTGCAATGGAATTTTTATGACAACAATCAACAAAATGGTTTGTGAAAATGGAACACGGTAAGAACTTCTAATTCAATTGATGTCCAAAAGGATTAATGCCTCTTTCGGCTGTGTGTTGAAGAAATTCATGAAAGTATGATGCCAATTGAATCAGCTTTGAAATACAGCAATAGATACGAAATCGAATTGCATTGCATCGCATTTGCAGTGAGACTGAGGAACGAAAGGCGAAGTGAGAGGCTTTAAACAGTTGTCAATTTCTATCTTTTCTCAAATAACAGTATTCCGCAATTTATGCGCTCGACTTGATGTATCTTTAGTATACAATTTTGTTGACATGAAAATGTATTTTCCAATGAGCATTCGAACAAGTTACGTTTTTGCAATTTATAAAGGAAACACAGAGAAAAATACAGAGCACACACTGAGACACACACACACCAGTCACAATAGTAATCTGAAGAGGTGAACTGAGCCCGATTTGATGGGAAAAATATTGCTGAGCATGAAAATGAAATTGATACCTTAAGTATTGTCACTAATGCGATTGATGGCTTTTCCCATTTCATTGAAATCCTGACGCTGACAATGTCTTAACGATCAAAAAGCATTAAGTCGATCGAAGTAGTTTATACTATATAAAGCAGTATAGCATCATGATGCTGACATTCAATACAAACACAATGCGGTACAACACATCATACAATAGCATTTTCAATAACAGTGACCGAAGACTGTTTACCTTTTTGATACGCCAGTCGTTTCTTTACCGCAAACATTCTTGCATTCTGTTTTGACTTGCTTCCATTTTCCGATTGACGACATTTATATTTGTTTATCGTATTTGACACAATTCTCGTAAACCACTTTTCAAAGTTTGATTTGAGCACGATTCCATTCACCAGAGTAAATACAATTGTGTGGTCGAACTGTATGAGTTGTGAGCAAATCGAAACGTTTTAAAATAAAATTTTTAAATATGTCGAGTTGTATGAGAGCATCATATCGAAAATACAATGAACGTGCGTTTTTCGTTTTGGAGCTCTTTTTATGTGAAACAGTTTGTCATCGCTTTTTCCCGATAAATTATCAAGATACGGCGAAAAAAACAGGCTATTTCCGGTTTGGTTGTCCTTTGCTTTGTGTTCTTGTGCGTTGGTGGAACGGTATTTTGCAATGAAATTGAATTTGCAATGATGAAAAAGGAAAACAAATGAAAGGCTCGCAGATTATAGCATAGTTTCAATCCTAAAACCAATTTCACCGTAAGAGGATTAAAATTTTAGATATACACGGCAAAATACACATTTGAAAATCGCTTGAAAATGGCTGTTGGTAAATTCGAAAAATATTGGATTGCTGATTGCATATTCATTGATGAGTAAATACAGTGCCTTGTTGAATATTTTGTGCACAACGATAGAGAAACGATCGAATAAGAGATGAAAACGAAAATCAAACCATTTTCGATTTGCCACACATTGTTTGCATTTGGCCGAGAAATTAGATTCCATTGAATAAAAAGCATTCGATCGACTTACTATACACTCGGCTACCACCGCTTTGCTTTTCACACAACCATTTATTGACATCGCATTTTATTGATGTTTCTGACTAGTTGCTGCTGCTGCTACCGCTGCTGCTATTGCTGTATGAATGCTTTTACCTAATCCGATAAGAACTTTGGTGTGGTGGACGAGGTCATTGAAAAATGCACAACACATAATGTGTTTTGTAAACAATTTTTCGCAGATTATCTGAACGACTTTTTTCTCTTTCTAATGCGTTCAATTTTACAATTCTTCAGCTCTGGGACCCAGTTTACCGTTGTTTTACTGGTAGTTTGTAACAAATTTAAACTCAATAATTTACGGGTATAGATTAGAACGAAAATCACCAATCAAGCGGTGCATTGTTTGTTAAATAAATATATAGCCAATTGAGAACGGCGACGTGCTATTGACTGAATTCGAACGTTTCAATTGAACGAAAAACGGATTCGGCTAAAAACTTGTCTATAGGAACATGGGCAGTTTAGTAATTAAATTTATCAAGAGTGAACAAAAGAAACCTTTTAGTTTAACATTGTTTTTTTCGTTTTATTCGTTGACGTTTCTATTACCCAAGTGTATTTCTTTCTTGTTTTTATCGTGATACAATATTCGCATCATGTCATTTTGTCATCATCAGACGCAATAGTATGTTGACAATGAATTGAGACAAAGCGACCAAACTCTACTAGACTTTGGTCTGCGGAAAATTATGGTTCTGCTTTGATAAATATGACGTTATTCTAGCGTAATTCCTTTGTGTTGTGTTGTGTTTTGTTTTGTTCAGTTTTTGTTACTTTTGTCATTTCTTTTCTTGAAGTTTTTTTTTTTTTTTGAATATCATTTCGGTCAATGTATTGAATAAGAACGAAAATGATGCCGAGGACGATATTGTACCGAAGTACACAATCAAAATTGTATAAAAAAGCATCGAAGTGAATAAAATTGAAATTCAGAATGTTGTCACATTTGAACCATTTATACCTAGCTAATATAATATTTATATATTGTAGTTGTTTGTGTAAACGAATGCCAACTTCATTCATTTTTATATTTAAATGAAATATTTTCTTTCTTATTCAAGCTTAAATTTTTCATTTGAAATTGACAATTGTTTAATGAACTTTATGCAAAATCAACATTGAATTAGGATCAATGCAAGAGTGTTAGATAGTTTACAAAAAGCATTTCAGAATACAATCGAATGACTAATATTCGCTGGGAACATTTTATGAAATGCAAAATTGTTTCGCTTGGATAATTTCAATTAAAACCACTGAAGTTAGAATGGAACAAATACATATTTTATATCCAATCTCAAATGTATTATTATTTACTTAACTTGCAACTCATTACCAAGAGATGATTTCATAAATACGAGGAAATAATCTATTTACTTTAAATTATAACAAATTTGATATGATAAAAAAAACAGCATTTTTTACCGGATGTAAAAAGTTATGTATGTCGAAATTCTAGGAATTTCAAGGTCTACAATGTGTGACTGTATTCACTGTGATTGTGAAACTATCATTTTTGTGAAATAAAATTTACTGCATTTCTAGTAGATGGATATTTCGACAGCTAATCGAATGTGTCGGAACTTGCAAATAACAAATCCGTATTTATATATATACGATTTACGTGTTTTTTGATGATAATAATAATTTACATTTCATATTGTTGTGCATCTTGTTGATGTTATGAACATAAGTAACACTTGATACGTTTTGTTTTGCCCAAAACTAGGTTTTTCCGCAATAATGCGATAAGCGCCTTTTTTACGCTGAAATTCAAAATTAAAAATTCGGTTTGTGTTAGTCTTTCGAGTTTTATAAATTAATTATTACAAAATTTCAGAGAAGAAATTGGTCAAGAGACCATGTATTGAAATCGACTGTCTTTTTTTTTTTTTTTTTTTTTAATTTTTATGCACTAAAAAAAACTTCTTCATCCATGGCAGATTTAAACGAAATCACAAAAATGAATTTAATAACAGAAGTATATTTCAACCGCGTTTTAATCACTCACAATGTTATAAGACAAAATTAAATATGAATAACATCGAATTTTCACGTATCTTGATACGTTTATTACAAGTAAAACTAAATAAAATAAAATAATGAGCATTTAATCGGAATATAAAACGGGATTTGGCCTCTCATAATCTCCTGATGTATGATTTTTATTTCATTTGAATTCACTTTCATTTTTCATGATGTTTAAAACTTAATACAGAGTATAAATGGTAGAAAATTCTTCCATAATTTTTTATTATTTGACATGAGTCATGCGATTCGTGTGTATCATGTGGCATCGTTTGCAACACTGAATACACTCAAAGGTCTAACGATGTACTCCGGGCATAATAAATCAATTGAAATTCCGGAATGTGATTTATTTGAAAGTGCATACAAATACATTCAATTATGGAACGATCATGTAATGCAATGTATCTTTCAGTTGGAAAATCCCATACTCATGGGAAATTATGCACAAAATTATACATAAAGATTACATGTAAATTTCGAGTATCAATTAAAAATCTGGTATCGTTTGCCATGAACGAATAAATCACGTTTTCTTGAAATTCAATTCAATTCAATTCACTACGCCACTGAGCATATATGTTGCGATAAGACATTTCATACGCATACATGCGAAATCACACAGTTTCTTACATGGAGTCTTTCTTGCTCATATCACTACATGCGTGTTTCTTTAACCATTTGCTTTTGTTTTAAATGTAATGCCGCTTGTCGTACAATTAAGACTGCGTTCAAATCTTTTCCATTCAGTCGTGTAATATCTCCGTCGTTGTCCGTTCGTGTAGTTGTGCCTCCAATTGTATACATGTATATGTAATGGTTGATAATACATTATGACTCTTGTCAATTGGAAATGTGTCATATTCGTTTGTTTCGAATGTATGCGTTTGCCATATGTGCTCCTTTTTTGTTTGCGCCAATACGAAATCTTTTATTTCGAGTCCAGACAGCGCGAGGCTTTGAATCCGATCGGTGCATTCTGTGTGCGGTTATTTTAATTTGACAATACGGTAAATCAGACAGTGTCCATTTTTGATATAATTTTTCAAAACAATTTGGTGTTCAATTGTTTGGTGTTAATTTTAATTGATATTTAAACTCTAAAATTTCTTTAAATTTGAAGATTAAGAGAAAGATAATCGTCAAATCGATAACCGAATCTCTATTCGTAAGTAAATATTACCGAGCGGCACATTTGATATCTCTTGTGGACTGTACTCATCAGTGGACATATTTTCAAAGTAGTCAACCATTCAAGTGACTAATAAAAACTAAACAACGCACATCAATCACATACACAAACACAAACACATAAAATAAAATGAAGACTGTTATTTGCTTAATTGTCGGTAAGTGCATTTGCCAATTCAGTGGCTTAATTAGTTCCAGTTGTTCGCTTTTGTTACATTTATTTGGTCGCATATATAAATATAGTTTGAATGGCAACGAATGGCTACACTAATAATACAATATTGCAATATTTGAGGCACTTGAAACCAAGTTATCATTGTATTTTCAACAAATATAATATGGCTGAAATGATGAATTGAAATGAAATGAAATTTTTGCAAAGACTCAATCAAAACGAATGCCAAATTGAATGTATCGTCACCAGGAACAAGTTTAAATTTTACTTTTGCGTAAATGTCCAACTGATTGGAATTATTTTGAGTACGTCATTGAAAGCACACAACAACAACCTCAACCACATTATCCACATCAAAAGCAAAGAAAAAAATAACTGTACGGGTTGAAACAATGGCAACAAATGTGAACAAACTACACAATATCGCTAATTGAATTTGAATTAATTCCATTTGGCGCATGGGTCAAGTTATGCATAATACATGAAATGCGAAGAATCAATTGTGATGTCAATTTGGTGAATATTTATTTGTATCGTCATTTTTACGGCCATTGTCTGATCAATTCTGATTGCTCATTGACTTTCGATAATAATCGTCATATTTTACATTTTGTCGATTCTTCGATGACCGTTCATGATTTCGTTGCACATCTTTGCAGTTTGGCTCAAATAACCATCGTTGAATAGATATTCATTTGAGTAAAAATTTTAAAATTTGATAAATATTTGCATAGTCCCGGCTATTTCTGGTTCCGAATAAATAATTCTTCCTTTCAACACAAGGTTAGATCATGCCATTTGAATCGTATCGATTTACTGATATTTCTCCTGAGTCGTGTATCTATGCATTATTTTGGTGTTATTGAAACTGAGCTACTAAGTTAAATTACTTATTCATTCGAATACAATTAAAATGAGTCAAAACTTCGAACGTAATTGTTATGCTGACGTACCAAATGTACATGTGTTTGTTGAATGTATTTGTTTACGGCCGAGCAGATCAATTGACTTTCAATTATGACTATTACTTGTTGTTTATTCATGCTTATTTCAAGTAAGGAATTTTAAATTATTCCCGTGCACGAACTCAATCTGAATTTGACGATTGAATGTTTAGACTCTAAGATTAATTATGATGTCACAAACTGATCTGCTTTCATTTACGTCTATTTTACGTCTTCTTCACTTTCGTCAAATGATAACTACAATGTTGGAGCTTAGCTGATAAATTTCCAGTGCAAAATGTCTATAAGATAACATACATTAGCAATTGCTATTCATTACTCGAAACGTAATCAATGCTTATTCGCATCGAAAAAACCAAACACGCGACCTGTTCCAATAGATATTTGCAATAATATATTCATCTGTCTCTTGCTCTTCATTTTACTCCTTTTTTTGCGTAAATTTCATCGAATTGAAACTCTTTTAATTTTTCCACATTTCAGCTATTACATTGGCAACTGTGTATTTGAGCGATGCGCAACAGGAGACAAACGGATGTAATACTAATTGCAGCTCTGAATGGACTAACCAAATTTGTGCAACAAATGACGAGGGAAAAACAAAAGTTTTTCCGAGTGAATGCGTCATGAAATCAGAGAACTGTTTGAATAAGTCAAGTAAATATTGCTTTCCTTTTTCTTTATTTTTTGATTTATGGTAAAAATGTGTAATTCAATTCTTATTGCAGAGTATGTCAAAACTGGTACAGCTGAGGGTGGGAGTTGCCCATAATGGATTTCGCTTATTGAGAAACTGTAATATGAATTCATAGCAAACATCAAATGAAATTCGAGACAGAAAAAATAAACACAAGCGTAGGAAATTATTTTAAATTGTTAAACTGTATTTCGATTGTCTTAGCATTAGATTAATATTTATACAAGCTTATTCAAAAAATACATAAACTTATGCCTTTAAAATTGATTCAATAACAAATGCCAATTTTTAAGTGAACAATTTTGCAACACAATTTATAAGTTTTCAATTTTGTCTTATCATGTTGAAAAAGATTTTTTTTTTCTTTAATTTGCTGCTCATTTTTATAATTATTGAATTGCGTATTTAAACGGTTGATTGAAGCATTTCTAAAAATAAATAAATAAATCAATGCCAAGCCCTTCCATTCATTACAAAAAAATTCTACTTTTTTTCAAATTCTGTAATTGCCAATCCATGCGAAGTATTTTTCTATTTTTTTACAGTCAAACCGACAACCATATTAAAAAAAGAGTTATTTTTGACGCTTCATAATCAAATTTGAGTGTATGCGATGTGTATTCAACCGAAACATTGATTGATACTTGGGTGCGTTTGTTTACGACACACTCGAAATAGTAAAATATTATGACCTTACACGAATTATGATTATACATATATAACTACGAATATTTGTTTATATAACAAATGGCCCAACGTGCATACCCAAGCACACTCACACATTCAATCACAGTTTCTCATAATAGTTAATATTCAAAAAGAGAATGCCAATGTAATGGCTTAACATTAAAATTTCAACAAATAAATTCAATATTTAAAAAAATTAAACAATTTTGTCAACATTTTTTTTTAACTTTAATTTCTTCATAGAACGAATTCTTCATTTTTTTCTTTCTTGTTAAATTTATTCGATTTTTCATGCAAATTATTTAGTACAAAACTTTGTTGTGTTTCTTTTTATGGGCATCATGATTTGTATACTCTTCCCTGTTGTTATGTTCGTTATCGTGTCCATGTTTTTTTCTATAATTTTGGTCTTCGTAGTCGTCGTATCCCTTTTTATATTTTCCATTCTTTGAATGATGTCCGTCACTGTGTCCAGATTCATGATGGCGTTGATCTCCAGAACTTCCTTGGTTGTAACCGTGATTTTGATACTCGTCGCCGAATTTCTTGAATTTACCGCGATGATCAGCGTCATCATAGAATGTGTGAACCTTTTTATATTCATCTTTGTGAAAAATATTGTGAAAGCCAGTCGTTTTATATCCCTTCTTATGCAATTTGTGTTCATTAAACTTACCGCCATTTTCACCACGTAAGCTTTCGTGATGTTTCCCATAGCCATCTGATGCATCATATGCAGCCGCATTGTGTGACTTCTTTTTGTTTAAATTTTCCAAATGGTGCTTTTCATCGTATTGCTTTTTCCGTCCTTTACCAAAACTGTCGAATTTATTGTAGCCCTTATCCGTTTCGAAGCCTTTTCGCTTTCGACCTTCTTCATTGTATTTTACGCCAGTTTCTTTTACAAAACCAGATTCATGTTCATCATGCCCTCCCTTATCATCATTTTTATTTGACTTATGGCCATGACGTTTTTTCTCTTCAACTGAATCATGTTTCTCTTCATGCTTCTTGTGCACCTTTTTTTCATGCGACTCATGCTCTGAATTATTGTCGTTTTCTTCATTTTTATCTTTATGTCCATTACTTTTTTTGCCATCATCTTCATCCTCTTCCTTTTCTCCACCTTGATTTTCTTCCTCTTCATCATTTTCTTCATTTTCTTCATTTCCATCATTTCCACTTTCATTTTTGTGCTCTTCACTATTTTCTTTGGACTCCTCAGTTTCCTTATGATGTTTTTTTGGCGGTGGACTATGTTTTGGTGTTTCATGTTTTTTTGTTGGTTTATGTTCTTTCGGTGGCTCGTGCTTTTTGGGATGCTCATTCTTTTTGGGATGTTCATGTTTTTTCGGTGGCTCATGTTTTTTTGGATGTTCGTGTTCATGTTTATGTCCATGTTTATGCTCATGTTCATGTTCATGCTCATGCTCATGCTCATGCTCATGCTCATGCCCATGTTTTGTCATGTGTTTTTTTGGTGGCGGTGGCTTATAACTCGGAGGTGGTTTTTTTGGTAGTGGCAGAATAAGTATTTTTCGGTGAATTGGCCTATAGAATCTAAATGGATTTCCGAAGATTAGGGGAGAATTTCTTCCGGTTTTGTAATTTGCTGATATTCCTCTTGTTGGAGGCGTTTGAACCACGAGTCCATATGGACGACCATATGGTCGCGTAGGCACATAATAGTTTGGTTGCTGTTGCAAATCTTCAATGGATTGTTCTTCATGTGTTTCGTAAGTGTTATTTTTCGTATGATGTTTTTTTGGTATATTTTCCTTCGTATGTGAATTGTCAAAATTATGTTTTGACTTTTGTTTATCGAAAAATTTAGCAGCTAATTCCACAAATTTTTCTATATTTTTTGGTTTCGCTCTTTCGGTAACTGGTGTTACTGGTATTACTGGTGCAACAGTTGTAGGAAGCTCTTCAGTTGAATTTGAATTTTCGTCCGATTCTTTTGAACTTTCTGACTTTATTGATTTTTCGTCATTTAAATAAATTAATTGCGTTTTGTCGTTACCAATTTGACTGTAAATATATCCAGTTGGTCGTAAGATCTGTCCATAATTGTTAGAATTTTGTTTCACTTTAATTTTTGATTCTTTCGTCGAAATACACAATGGTTTAATCACTAAAATGCACAACAATATCGAAATAATTTTCAGTTGAAATGCCATTTTGTCCACATTTTCTATTTCCGGTCAAGCTATGTCTCTTATTTTCGATATATTTCAAAGTGGCACGACCGCACAATACTGAATCTGAGCTGACAGTGTACGTGCCATTTATAACATTTTCAATATTTCTCTTTCAATATCTACCATAGTTCAATACCATTGCCATTCGGTTTATTGATCACATAAGACTTTTTTTAACATTTTCTGAGATTGGACAAATAGCAATTCATGATCAGATTCGATTTCGAGAAGAAATGTATGACATTTTGCGTGTTATGTCAATGAACGAATCATAAAAAACTCGATTAATATCTCGCAAGTCTGAGACGGTAGTTGTTTCCGTTTCACTTCGTTGGTTTTCTCAATCATGTCAAATCACAAAATTCGTACAGGAAAAAAAATTGTAGCGACTCTAACAGAACTCTTTTCCGCAAATATTATGGAATAAATTTCGAAAGTGTTTGCTTTATTCAACGAAAATAAAAAAATTTTCCATAAAAAATGTAAAAAATCCGGCGAAAATGAATTCCCGCTGAGTACACCACGGTGTGGTCAACTAGTGAATCTCAATTAAGCATTGCGTTCATTTGAAATTTATTTTTGTGTTGGTGTTTGGTTGATTGTGCCAGAAGACGAGAAGAGTAAATAAATTAGCAGGTACCGATGTAAATTTAAAACACAAGGATAATTCATTTGAATAACCAAGAATTTCGTTATATATATATATATATAAATGTGTGTGTATGTGTGGTGCGAATGTAACTTGCCTAAAATGCATAAATTCAAAAGACATTGAGATGAAAAGGCAACACAAAATCATATCTCCTTGAAGATTCTTGTGTACAACTTGCACATTCGGGTACTGTGCAACGATATGGCATAGCACTTGACGAATGACGAATACCGAAAACCGACAAAAACTCATTTCCCATTATCTGGCAAAGTTTTCAATTAAAGTTAAATCCGTCTTACACTACAAATGTAAATCCAACAACTTTGATGGTTCCTTTTCATATTTATCACTACCGACGTCAACGTCATCATCACCGTCACCCTCATCGTCGTCATTGGTGCTCATACTTATACTAGTATTATATCAATCCGAGTTCGGTTGTTGCACTACATAGAAAAAAAGGCGACTGGATTTTATTTGCTTAATCCAAACAGCTTTGTTTTCACTTGAGCAAAAACTTACAAACGTCAAATGGATGTATTGCATATTTCTATGATGAATGTAAGTGGAGAAAATCCACTCTTTCGCATAACATCTAACTCCTCTTCTCTGTTTGATTCTATGTACGTCGACATGTGTAAAAAGGTACGAGTATTCATTTTCCAAAGTTTTCCATAACATTTATGCAAGTACATGCGTTTTATAACCTCAGTTCAAACTCAAGCTTTCCCTATCTTATGCACACTATCGTCTTCTTTCATTTTCATCATCATCTGGCAGCCATTTGTAATTGAAAACGTAGTTTCGGATGAACCAACGCATCCCACAATTCCATTCATAATGTATATTGCATGGAATATTTTTAGTCAAATGCACGTAGACTGCGCACCCAGGAATCTATAATTTTTTTCACATACTTTGAATTATTTTCTTTCGTTTGCTCTGCTACATCCAGATGATATTACAAAAACAGCACACCTATAAAAGCCCATGCACAGACACACCTCGCGATAACTTTTACATTACGAAATCGAATATATACAAATACTTACATATAATTCATTTTCATTCTTTATCATGGCCACATACTTCAGCATTGATCTTTGAATTCTACCACTGGCTTTGGATTTGCAATTTTTCTTTTAGATAAAAAAAAAGTGTTCAGCTCGATATGATTTCTGTCTAAATTGTTATTACACTTTGCATTTCCGAAGTGTGATGACAATATAAAATATATGTCTAGTATGTGTACTGAACGTATGCCATTACATAAAATATGATTTCACAATTTTACTCAAAATCGCGACTAAGTCTCACCTGTTCACATAAGCTATATTGGCTTGGTTGACTCTTCTTAAATCATTTCATATGTATTTTCACTAAAATAAAAAATTGATCGTAATCTGTAGGCAAACTAGTATATTTTCATTGGCAAAAGTACTTGAATTGACTATTTTCAAGCATTTCGTTCCACCCATTTGAATGTATCAACAAACCATGCCCGATTTCATCATATGCAAATCGTTTGCTATATTTAACGATTTTCAAATTAAGTTTTTTTCCCTCTCTAAAATTAAAAATGGATATATTTTGATTTACGATCAGAGCTCTTCTTGATACGTTGATGATATTCATCAGGGTAGCAAAATATTTTCGAGTTTTTTTTTATAATCAAGCCAATTTTCAATCGATTGTTCATTAACAAAAATGGGCGTTTTTTTGTTAATAGCAATAGCCATCAATATATGTATCATTGATTTAATATCCAATCAAGAAAAATCGATTTAATGTTTGTCATTAATTCCACGAAATGTTGGAAATTTGTCATATGATTTTTATGTTGATAAACAGATGATGTCGTTGATATATGTACTAGAGCTGTCCACGAACAGTTCGCGAACACTTCAAGAACAAACAGTTTTTTTGCTCCAAATTATTTAAGATTTTGTATTTATATGTTTTAGGCAAAAAGAAACAAAAATTTGTTCTCACGAACACCAAACATTTTTGTTCCCAAAAAGTGTTCGCGAACTGTTCGTGGACAGCTCTAATATGTACTAATAACATCCTCATGAATTATAATTTTGGCACATTTGAAATGTTTTCCAAAATTGGAATGCATTGAAGAAAAAAACACCCTAACTTAACTGTTGAAATCAAATCTATTCAAAAAAAAGAAAAAAAAAAAAAGAAAGAAAAAAAATACACACAAATCCGATTGTAAATGGTTTGCTTTGTTTTTTATACCGACATAATCTCGATGAACATCTCTGGGGTATTTGTTATTCATAGAGAAATGAATGTTTGTTCAATTATATTTTCATTTGATTCGATTCGATTGATTGGTTATTGGTATTTTTCGATTATTAGTTTGAAATATGTTTGAAATGTAAACAAAAACAAAGAAACGACTGTTGCAATACTGTATTGCGGTTAATTGATAGAGTTTTTTTTTTTATAAAAATATGGAAAAAACTATAAATAGAAAATGCACAACGAAAAATATTCACGAAAAACAGGATATTTGATGAGAGTTGATATGCGAACAAATTTCATGAATTCCTCGACAAGTTAATATTATACTGTTGTTAAGCGCCATGTGACAAATACTGTTACAAAAATGCAGCAATAAATATAATTATCAGTGTGGAAAATTTGTTGGAATGAGCAAAATATGCATGTTATAATGTTAACAATGATGATGATGACGATGACGATGACGATTATAATCATTTTCATTAAAATGCACGCAAACTTTAAACTTTTTGCCAATAGAGCTGATCTTCTATAGATACTTTCTATGAAAACTATGCTAATTCATCTGCATATTTCACGACAAACAACGACTCATAAAAAGGCAATAAACGTTCCCGACGGACAAGGCATGAATGTCGTTCGTATATTGCATTCAATCGTTGAAACGTCTCATAGTTGTCGCACGTAATATGTCGTTCGTTTACTTTGTTCGATGTTCGATGCTCGATTCTCATTAAAACTTGTAAATCGTGTGGAAATGTAGATGTAGACAGACACTAAAAGCGAAACGAAACGAAAACCTATGCTCTTGTAGCGCACATGTGAAAACGATGTAATTTTCAGTGGAGAGAATGAAATAAAGCTATGCTCAGTACACTAAACTACACTACACTATACATCGTAAGGACAGAACAACGAACGGCTGTTTCAATAAGTAAAGCGTCTGTATGGATGTTTATTAGCTCAAGTTTTTCACACAGTATTAAATGGAAGCTTGTTCACATTTTTTTATGCATCATTCAATGTATTTTGTATATACATTTTGATCTAAAGGCAATTAGATTACAAAAAAGTGCAAATTTTTTTGTACAATTTAAGCTTCTGCGGGAAATGAAGAGGTGAAAATTTATTACATTGCTCGATGCAATCCTGAAATGAAAACAAGAACCTTATAATATTGTATCAGATAGAAAGCAGGTAAACGAAAATTCAAAACAGCACATTGGGTACTAAGCATTCCAAAAAAAGCACCAAAAATACAGAATGCAATTCCAAGTTGTGAGATTTTCATTTAGAGATTACGTTGGATGGCAATATTCAATTTCGAACATTTTGTTTCTTAGTTAATGGAATGCAATTTGTTTAGACTTTTCAACAAAATCTGATTGTAATATCAATTTCGTATGCAATGGACAGAGCTTGGGAAAAAATGGAAGCTTCGTTTATTTACTTGTTTTTCCTTGATTGAAGTTGTTATCTTATAAATTGCTTCAAACACATTTAAAACATTCAATTTGGCAATGAACATTTTCAAGTTGAACAGACTATTTCAATATGAATCTTATTTGGTCACTGTGAACGGTTGGTCAAAATTCTAATTTTAGTCTTGAATATTTGATGCAGTAATTATAAGAATATCATCAATGACCCCAAAAAATGTATGAAATTTGCAAATACATTCATCATTGTATATAGCATTCACGAATGAAATGAGATCTCATCTGTTGTGAAGTTGAATTTATACATGAATATCAAAGCGATAAGTTAGAGGTGGCATCATAATTTTATGCTGGCATATGGCATGCAATTTTCCGTGACAGGAAAATGCATTTAACGATGGTTAAAGCGAAGATGATTCCATAAAATAAATGAACAGCATACCATACAAACTGCTCTGAAATGTGTATAAAGAGCGCGCAGATCCTTATGCTGTTCATACTCATGTATATTCATTTGATCAAATAAATTCTCCTTTTGTAGAGAATAATTTAATGCATTGAAAAATATTACACTAAAATTGCAACATGAATTAAATTTTAGCTGCATATTCGCTGTCATTGTCGTTATCGTTGTTTTGTTGTCGTTGTCGTTGTCTTTTGTTCTAAGACGTATTTTGTAACGGTGTCATGGCTCATGCTATGTATGTATGTATAACGATGATTATTCAAGATTATTGGAAAACACAAACAGAGCATCATATGTGCGTTACCATTAAGCTATTCTAGTCATATTGGAACCGTGTTAGATTACGACAAATAATTAACAAAATTGCAGTACAAAACACAAATGCAAAGTAAACAGTGTTTAGTCACAATTCTATACACTTTGCACAAATGGCAGCTGAGACAATGCCATTGCAAACAAATTCCATTGAAGCTATTAAAGTTTTCAATCTCAATGAAATAAAATGCATTCCAATCGTTATCGCGAATTTTCGGTTGGCTCCAACAGATTTCATCGAATCAATTCAAAAGTCATCAAAATTGCACATATATTTCATAGTTTGGGGTGTCGGTGCACTTATTTATTAAGCTAAAGAAAATCTTTGGGCATTATTCACATCTTTGACAATTCAATTTATTGCAATGCTTTGTTTTAGCCGCCTTCCACAGTGCTGCACTGTTTTCTTCAAGATTTATTCTTTTGCCAAAACTTTATACAGAGAACGTTATATTATTATTTAGTTTAAGCAAGATCATTGTCTTTTCCAAACAATAAAGTCATTTCACATCCGCTCACCCTTTCGCTTTGCATTGCACTTTAAAATGATGCAATAGATTTTCTGTTGCCATAAACCGGATTGAAATTATAAACGGTGTCATTTGTAAATGTAGGCAAACCATTTACCGTGCAAAAACAATTGTAAAACCGACAAAGCTTTTACTTGCATATTTTATTAGCGAAATCTTATCTATTTGTTCTTCATATTTAACTTCACAGACAATTCATTCAACAGTTTTCATTATTATGTTCCAAAGATTTTTCATTGTGTTTTATTATGTGAAGTTGAAAAATGCCGTGGAAAAACACCAATTTTACTTTCAATTAAAAACTCCATTAAAAAACTGATTCACCCATTCAGTCATTCAGTCGACAATTTATTGTTTACAAAAACAAATGCTTTGAAATGGATGTTAACACTTTTTCCCCTTGATTTTGGCAAGCGTTAGCAAGATTGATACAATAACAAAATTCCATATTACATTCGAGCAACATTTGTATTGGACTATGGAGTTCATTAGTGTCATGTGATAAAATAACCTGATGAAGGACATTCGATTCAAATGTTGTAGTTTGAATTCACACTGAATGCATTTTAATGAAGGTAATTAAATTCAAGTTTGTGTTTTCATATAACAACATCAAGTATATGGCTGCATTCAAAAGGGGTTCCTGTATAAATCGAACTGCGCATTGATTGAATTAGACACTGGCCAACTAATTGCTTGTATTGCATTTAGTATAGAATGTAACAAATTGTACTTTTGGCCAACAGATCAAATTTGCACTTAAAGAGAATTTGCATTTAGTACAACTTGGGCATAAAGAAGACCCATTTCAGTCAGCTGACATGTATTTTCATCAGATAATTCCGAGAAAGATTTATATGTACATGCCATCGATTTAATTCCTGCACGATTTACATTTGGAAAAAATACTGAAAATCAAAAACAGTTGTACCAACCAAACAATGTGGATAACAAATATACAATGATTCCATGTAGTGCGAATGAGACAGAAGCCAATTCACACATATATTTGTCATGCTCAAGCCATTCGAAATCTATCTCACACACTAACGAATAGAATCACAACGAATACAAAATATTAAGAATTGAGACAAATAAACCAAGCGACTTTGAATGTAATGTAAACATCACTCAGTTTTGCTCGTTAGTATTAGCTGTTTGAGCATTCGCAGCACAAATAATACAGTAATGAAAAAATATGAAACACAACAAGCGTTCGAGTGCTCAACACGTTTCAAACAATACAAAATTCACAGTTATTCAAATGCCCAATACATACGCACACTTCAATCCATTGTATTAGTTCGTGTCTTCTTGCATATCAGTCCGAACGGGATGTTTGCATTTTTATTAGTATTCGCTTATCCAAATGAGCTTGCTTGTCATTTCATTGATTTGTCATATAACTCTATACAGAACTGTAGAGTGACTGGGACGACTCTACATATATATGCAAGTCAGAATTGGCAACTAACTGTTAATCGTGCAAGAATTAAACCGATGGCATGTAGTACATGTATGTGTACGTGTACTTATACGTGTTGAACATTTAAGTGAACCAATTTATCGATTTTTGTCGGTAAAATACTTGAATTTCATTTAATTTTAATTGAATGGTCACAAAAGTCATTATATCAGACATATCGTTGCATTCGTTCAAGCAATTTTATTTCCATTTAAATGGCAAATCAAATGATTCGGCATATGTGTATGGTTCAATTAAATCGAAATCGTAAATTAATGGTGAGATTGTTTGTTTCGACAATGATAACAAAGTTGAATGAATGATTTTAAAGAATATATTTGCTTAGCTGAGTAAAGTATCTGAATAAATTATTTCTCAATATACATTTGATTTTAAATGAATTCGCACCTGAAAGTGAAAACTATTGGTAGTCGAAACATTTAAAATCAATTAATCTGTATCCAGTTTATTCATTTCAGTTCATCATTTTATTGCATACAATGAAACATTTAAAGCATATGTTGTTTCGTTGTTTCGTTTTTCATTAAAATTAAATTGTCTACTTGATATTCAAGTGCTGGGAGGATACATAGAATCTTTTCGTCAAAATTATGTATGTCTTTTCTCATTGTGGAACCTGAGTGAATTTCCCATATTGTCCCCCTTGCATGCATGCATGGTTGTATGGTTGTAGTGTAAACAATTCATCCAACATGCATTACTGAGCACTCATTACGCTCATTCAATGCTTTTCAGCACAATAATTTCGCAATGAAATTGAAACCATATGTATTTTGTTTACTTAAATTGAATTGGCAGACACTCTTTACATGTTTAACATTGCTCTATTAAAATGTTATTAGAATGTATTCTGGCATTTTAAGTCCAACCAAATGAAATACATCAATAAATGAAATGGATTTATATTGCAAAATCTTTCTAATTTAAATCATTCACCGTTTACCATTCAGTTTCAAAAACAAATTATACAATATATACACTGAATGGATTGATTGCAATCGTAAATTACTCGATTTATGTGACAATCAATTGTATAAATAGATTTAATGTTAATGCAAATCAGTCGTTTGATTTTGATGAAAAAACTGTGAATGGAAAACCGACGTTCGCATCTCAATGCGAAAAAAATGGGAGACCGGAACGCAAATTCAACAATCCATTAATTGTGTTCTGCTAATTGATTGATTCTATTCGAGATAGAGTTGGTGGCTTTGTACTCATTTACAATGGCACAATCAATCATCGTCATTGCGCATTTGTGCACTCATTTTGGCCAACATACAGGCCGGTCAATTTGATTTAATTTCAACAAACAATTTTGTTCACTTCATTAAATGTTCTCATATTAAATTCTTATTATTCCTACATTTATTGAACGTTCTGAAGCGTAAAAAGTGCAAATTGGCTGTTGACAACCACGAAATTTTTGAAATAAAATTTTCTTTTTTTTCATTTCTTGATGCTTAATTCAAGACTATTTTAAACATATATTAATTCCAATTTGAACTAAAATTATTTGAAATTCATTAAATGCGTTATGTGAATCGATAATAATAATGATTCAATATCATTGTTTTGTTTGTTTGCTTGCCTGTGACAGGATAAAGTGTATATTTACAAATAAATTATAATTTTTATTACTAAATGTTTCTGAGAGTCATGTATGCCAATACTGTACTTTCAATTGCTCTATAATTTCTTTGGATTGATATTACAACAGTAAGCACACCTCTGAGTTTAATTTATTACTCATATAATGGTTGTAAAGTCTTTGCCAATGTGAATGAATGATTTATGCTTTGCTTATATTTACCGAAAATGGTAGAGTCGCTGCCAGATGCAAAGAAATATCATGTGAAAATTCAAAAGCTACACTGACCCAATGCCGTTTCATAAGTTTGCATTCATTTTAGTGAGTCAATTGTAGATGTGGTACTCAAACAACAATTAACTCAACTCGAAATTGCATTGGTCATTTAAATTGGTTTGTCTGTGTTTCTAGTGGCCACATCAATAAAATTCACATATCCAAAGGGAAAACAACATCAAAATGTGACATCGTATCGAACCATTTATATTATCCAGAGATTGAGTATAAACAGAATGGTTTTTGGAATATTTATTTTTGTGAATATTCTTCTTTGTCCTTCGTGCACATAACAGTACCTATAACTTTAGTACTGAGAGCTTTAGAGCCTAAAAAACAAATCCATTGAATGAACATTTCCTTGCATTTATGCATCTGGGAATTCAAAAAGATATTTCTGTTCGGAGAAATTGATGCAAAAATGGCTTTATGGGAGCATTGACAAGTGTTAGCCACAAGTGTGTGGTGCTGTGAACATTTAAACGCAGACATAGAAACAATGTTCGTCTATTATATTTACTGTTTGCTGCCTCAAGATGAATGCAATTCAAATCAAACAAAATGCATTTGTTAAATAGCAACATCACATGTACTTTTCAAACGCATGTTTGCACTCACTTGTTTGAATGAATCACACAAACCAACACGCATTTTTTTGAAGATTCTTTGAAAGAGTAGCATTTTCCGAATATATCTCATCCACGAAATCTTTTGCCATTCAACATTTTAAAACGAATGCACATTTAGATAAAAGTGAATGCGACAACAGTTATCCACATAAGTGTATCACGGCTTTTAATTGAAATGCCAAAATCAGAACAATGCGCTTTGAAAACACATTTATTTTAATAATGTAAAACTCTCAAACAAAAGAATGACCAATGATTACAGGCTACGAATTTAAACTGGACATTTTCAGAAGCGATTGAATACACTGATGTGAATACAAACACATAAATCAAATACTCTTGATGCATTTGACCTTTTTGCTATTGTTTGCAATTTTACCATTTTTCATTTTTCATTTTTCATTTTTCTGATGACCAAAGTTGATCCAGTGGAACTCTAACATACATTTTTGGTGCACTATATTTGTTATACTACAAATACATATGCACATTATTATTTGGACGATGTGCTGGAGTCTCAAAACAACCGACAAACAAATATATACTGAAATTGTCTTCCGTGTATGGGGTTGTTTGTTTGCTATTCTATTAAATAAAATAAAAATATGAACCAGTCCGTATGTTTCTTCTGCATTTCTCAGTTGATCCTAGTGGTTCTTATATTTTCAGTCGTAGTTGGTTTTTTCCCTCATATTTTACTATGAAAACTTGTCGTCGTTGTGCTTTTTTCAATCATCAAATCGCATAAATTCTTATCTATTGTTTCATCAACAGTCCGTCTGCATGTGTGTTTCCATTTGTGCTGATTCGACTGACATGGTGATTCCACTTTCTCTACAATTCCTGCCTAACATCAACCCACAAAACCCACTCTGGTTCGTAAAGTTTTGCTGTCAATGATATGCACATTTTACAAAATGCATGCCGACTGTATGTGTACTCGTGTGTGTTGCTCACTTCGAGATATGGACATTTCAATTAAATTTACAAACGAGAAAACTCATTTCACAACCGTCCTTCGTTCACATAGCAAGCAAATGCATAGAATTAATGTTCGAGAGTTCTTTTTTTTTCTGATTATTTGAACGAACAAACCAACTTTTCGTTCAAACAAAAGTCAAACAGCACTTTTTATAGGAGTTTTCTCAATAGTTTGTTATCTTATTTGCACCTACTTCAATGGTTTATAATGTGTCGAATGAGCAAAAAATAAAAATGAATTTGAAATATGTTTGATATGTTTCGCCTGTTTTGGTGTGCTGATGTAATATCATGCTGAGAAATGAGGACTGCCGCTGCTGCGACTGCGGCTGTGGCTGCTGTTACTACTGTACTGATACACAATAATACTGTTCAATGAGAAGAAGTGTTGCACGAGCCAAAGTGTACTACATGAATATGCTTAATGTTTTATGCAACGATAAATGTGCTGTAAATTGAATATTCGATTCGCTTTTGTGCTTGCAATGCAAATGTGTGTGATTGCAAGTTGTGTTTCGGTGTCAATGTGTGATGAAATGGCATGCATGTTTCGATGCAAGAGTTGTTTTCAATTTTCTAACTTGATACATATACATACACACATCGAGACGTGGTAAACTAAACGAAAATTTCCCAAAAACTTGTGTGCCGAATAGATGCAAATGGCTCTTGCATCATTCAAATACAATATCGTCCAATTTAAGCACACATTGTCTTTAAAGCGAAAAGAAAAATTCATTGAAACTCTTTCTCACTCTTACTCTTGCTCACATTATATTCATGAATTATTCATGAGATTGAACAAACTTTCGAATCATTCGCTGGACATATTGAATAACCGGGGAAAATAAGCTGGCAAAGGAAATGTTGAAGGAAAAGAATGTGCAAGGAAATGTCCCACGTTGCCAAAGACAATTTTATACGAAAATGAACATGGAATGAAATGTTATGTTATGTTCAGTTTTCGTGGCATGGGTGAGATGAGATGTATTTTCTGTTACGAGGGTATTAAATAAAGTCATGCCGTGATATTTGTGTCGAATCATGCAGACGAAATGGTTTGAACCCTAACGGGTGCATTCATGCAATGCCCTTTGTACCAGCCACTGACCGATGATGCATTTGTTCATTTGTTTCAATCACTTTTCCCACATGAAATCTAAATTTAATAACGAACTCATCTCCAAATCATCGCTCTCATTCATCCATGCATGTTTATGCTCAGTCTGGCTGACTGGCTGGCACACTGCCCATTGACCAGTGGAATGTGATTGTACATTGCATTACAACTGACAGTATTTTATGCATGAGTTTTCATAGCATATCCGCCAAATGTGCAAGTTAGTGTGAATTGTTGGTCATATTTTTTTCTTCGTTTATTTCTTTTTACATACGATTGGCCAATTTACTAACATATTGATAACCTAATTATTTAAAACTATGCAAATGCTGGCGTCACACGGCCTGGGATTGGATATCTTTTACAGGCGACTGAAAAAAAAATTGCTTGTTATGGCTTGATCTGGCATCCCGATCACACGTAATAATATATTACAACTGCATTATTAGACAATTGTTGTTACGAATGATACATGATTTTGGGCATTTTTTCTTCTTTCCAAATAGATTAATGTTTTACATTAAAGTTGCGAGTGTAAAGTGTCAAATGATGATATTCGAACGGCCATTCATAAAACGCATTCCAAATTATTTCTTATCCATTGACAGCATAAAATTTACAAAAAAAGGTAAAAACTTGCCAAACTACTATCGTTTCCATTCAAATGCATTTAAACGTTATTCAATTGAAACGTTTATAAAAAAAAAAGGCGTAGTGATTTCCAACCATTTCTCGGTATAAGGGTCATTTCCGTGTAGCGGTTTTCTGCACGAATACATTCTAGTATGTCGTTTTCATGCGACGAAAGAAGCGGAAGACTAGCAGATTTTTTCATCATTTTCAGCTACATTCGTACAAACCCTAAGGCAATAAAAGAAATGCATATTCCGTGCAGACAGAAAAGGTGATCGGCGACAGAACGCATTATAGCATTGAGATAATAAATACTTTCCATTCACAGCGGATGTGAAACTTCTCTCGGGTGATCTACTTCCATTTGAGCAGTTTTAATTTTTTTTTATTTTTTGTTTTTTTTTTTTGCATTGAAACGACAATACGAAACGGATATTCCTCACACCGACCCAATTCGATTCCAAAAGGAAGCCATTCATTTTTACTCCACAGTTTAGTATGGTTTCGTCTTGGTTTCATAATAGTCATCATTCTTTTTCCCAAAAAGACCGGTTTCCACAACAATAGCCAGAAAACAAGAAACCAAACCCATGTGGATAGGGAAATAGATCCTCAACCCGGAAATGCATTGTGTGCTAGATTGTGAGACTTGATTGAAAGGCCAACGATTTGCATAATATTCTCAACCAAACAGGTGAAAAACTTTGTTATCACATTGATTATCTCACTCAGTCAACAAAAAGAAGTTTTCGAAATGTGTGTATTTTTCCCCTTTCTTATTTCTTATAGCAAAAATATAATGACCACTGAAAAGATCATTTAAAACCACAATTGCAAAACCATTTGAATAAACAAAATATGATCACAAAAGCTCTTGTTGTAATTTAAATTGTGATCATTTAAATAGATGAAATGAGGAAAATATTCACTTATTTTGGTATTCAAATAGTTGATTTTAACAACATACAATATGGAGAAAATGTAATCGACTGAAGATGTGTTTATTCATAAAACGCTGTTCATTAATATTAAAACATGTTGAATTGACGATACGAAAGATAAAACTTGCGCAAATTAGACCAAAACAACCGAAAAGGAAATGGAAAATCTAGCACCAACTTCTACCATAGCATAACAACAAATCATCGAGCAAAGGAAGATAGCTACGGCGCTGCAACATATTGCACATATTTTTGAACAAATTTTGCAAACGAAACAAAAAATAGCTGCAAGTCACTGAATTTTCTGTTAATTAAAACAATGCTTTAGTTTTGTTGGCGGGCTTTTATTCGGGTTTTTTTCCACGCATTTCAGCAAATTTTTCCAGCAAAATCAACTCACTCACAGTCTTTTCGAGCTGCTTCATTCTCGTATTCGCGCTAGAGCCGGCAAAGTGCAATGAGTTGATAATGATTTAATAGAAACTTTGCCGCATATTTTCCATATCGTTCCATTCTCTTTTCTCGTTAATTTTTATATCATTTTTCAATTTGTATTCATACAATTGCTTGCTAATTTTGCATTGCATTCAGTTTATATATTCTATTGATGCAGAGTCTAAAACAATATTACATCCTGTTTACTCACAATTTATATTTTAAAAATATCAGCTATCATCAGTTTCAATTATATTCCATTATCAAGTGAAGAAAAAAAATGAAGATTTTGCACAAACAAGAACAATTTATTCATTCAAAAATAAAAATAAAAATAAAATATCAAAACTGCCGTTATTATATATCATTATGTTAGCGTGTGATTTTGAAAGCTTTTATCCACGATGGTACAATGCACAACTGCGGATGAAAAAAAACAACTAAAGCGAGGAAAGAAAAACCGAAGGACTGAATAAAATTATGATCTGGTTGCATTCAAACAATATTCAAAGTGAGAAGAGAAAAGAAAAAGTTAAAGTAGAAACTGGCTTTATGACGACAGCCGGATTTATGAAATTCCATTTATTCCATGTATTTTCAATTTATCCCCTTCATGAATGCTCGATATTCATATTTTTCTTATTTTCTCACTGGAGAATTATTTGTTTTTTCGAAAACCCTAACATTGATAATATATAAATATAAGTCAATAAGACTGATTATTTGGGTTCAGTATGTATTGAGCTGTTTGAGACGATACTCTGCAAAACAATATGGGCCGATTCAAAGGCAATGAAGCATACAAACGGAAAACTTGGCGTCGAGTTTCTTTTTATTCTGTGTTCTTTATTTGGCGCAAGCATTTACATTTTCTCAAGTTTGAGTTTCAAACAATCTGCGTGAATTCAAACAAAATATATGACTTTTCTGCGTTTTGAATGGTAAAACATTACACTCAATGTGATAAGAGATAGCACTCACTTTTGTTTCATCATCAAACAATAGTTATGCATATTTCCTTGTTCTTCTCATTTCAATAGTTTTCTATTAAATAAAATGATATGCGTACGATGGAACAGATATAAGCATTTTTCACTCGAGTCCTACTCATTTAGTCATCGCATCTTGAATATTACTTACTATAATTGAATTTTACAATTTGTTTCCGTTTTTGTTCATGATTTACTTCAGTTGTGTCTAAAATGTACAAAATCGAATTACAGTTTTGTTAATGTTGAGTTGATTTGAGTTGAGTTGAGTTGAATTGTTGAGATATTGCCACTGAAAATTCATTGAAATCATTTAAAGATTGCTGAAGAAATAAAAAATTTAAATGAAATTTTGATTTTATTCCATTCGTTAGCTCAAGATCAAATTAATTTTCTCCGTTTCGATTTTACGACATTTCGAAATCCATTCACATAATGTGACACAGTGAGACTAATTTGACATTGGTAATATTTCAAAAAACCATTTCCCAGTAAGATATTTTGTAGAAATGTAAGGGAAATTGATTATCGTGCAAAATTGTATTTTGTGCGTTCATTTAAAAGCGAAAAATGTTATTATATTAAATGACAATATTTAAGTCTTATATCTTATATTTTAAATCCCGCTGGTTTCACATTTTATACAATTTTGTCTATTTCAAAACACAAGATGTTTTACTAGTTTTCGAAAAGGAACATAGTTTTTACTGTCATAATGTTGCTTTCATAATCTATACCAATTCAAATTTTGCATTAAAATTGTTTCCATTGCATTTTGGTCCAATGTATTTAAATTAATTGTTAAGAAATTTGCATTCTAATAAATTCTTCGTCTTTCAAGAATAGATAGACGTCCGTCCGATCGTTTGTGAATTATTTTGCTTGCTGTTTGTTGTGCATTGGGAGTGATGTTCTTACTGTTGTCGTTGTTTCGTTCTCAAATTGTGTATATCTCGACTAAATTATTTCCGTTCATCATCATTTTACCATCTTTCCTAAGCGTGTTTCAACTTGGTTAGAAATGTGCGGAATATGTTTTAAGAATAATTGATAAATAATTTAGCAAGTAGTTAGCAACTGAAATTGAGAGATAAAAAACACAGCATCCAACAGCTCAGCAAAGCTACTGCGGTAAAAAATGTTAAGACTATTTATAATTCTCTCTTTATTATGTGAAATTTCTGCTAAAAGTTCAAATAAATAGTGACTGTATTAATTTGCATGCAAAAATTAATTTTCGATGAATAAATTGTGAACGACTATGCATTTTATTGGGTCAATTACAACTAAAACATTTTTACATTTTTTAGGGATAAGTTAATGAGAAAAGGATTGAAACTATGACAAGAAGCTATAAATTGAAAGGTTCCTTCCCATTGGTTTAATGCACTTCCGTTCAACTGCACTCAAAGGTTATAATTTATTGATGACCTACACAAAAACTATAAACTTTAATTTTTCTTTTTAAATCAATCAAAATTCGTCATTCCAAGTCCTAATAACAGCTCGTCGAATGACATATTTTCGGATACTTTTTCGTTGGTTCATGTGCAAATGGTTATTTTACAAAACTTACATGTATCCAAGCATATATCAATACAATTTTCCAACTGAGTCGAGCACTTCGAATTTGTTATTATTATTACACAGCACTTGTACACAGGATTTTCTAAATGTTTTATGTTCTGTGCACAAAAATTCAAAATAAGTGTCACATTGTTTTTCTTTTATGTCAGTAATCTTTCCCACAATGAAAACACTATATTTCTATAGTAAGAACTCACACATGCACTACACAATTACATAAATTCAGGTGCATACGATCAACATAAATCAAGATAAATGTCACATGCATTAACATTGACAACCACCGAGTTGCTTGTATGTAAAGAAACATAACCAGAAACATCATGTGCCATCACTGGACACTAAACAGCTAAAATATTTTCCATAACCAATTTTTACACAAAAAAAAAAAAAAAAAAAAAAAAAAAAACACCAAATACAGTTCACTCTGCTGTCTGCTGATCCAATAAGTATGTAAAGTTTCGACAAGCTTTGAACGAAATTAAATTTCGTACAATGTGTATTGTGTAATTTACGTTTCATTACCAGGATAACAAATTCGTCACAAAGATTTTCATTTATTATGAGCACATCGCATTGAACATTTACCATTCCATTCTATTTTATTCCATCCCATTCGTATCTACGTTTTTTGTTCGATTTACATCGGAATTGTGCAAAATATCTTTATTTGATTGCATTTGTTTATTATATCGATTTTAAAATTTGAGATTCTAGCTTCGAGTTTCGAGATGGTGAAACAGAATAATTTCATTAGTTTTGATAACATTTCAGAATAAATAATTGTATTTGAGGTGGCGTCGCATCCGAGAACTCATAGAAATGAAACGAAAAAAGTTGAAAATATGTAACTATTCGATTTGCCATTTTGTGTTTTCGCTGCCAAAAGCAATCACATTGGAGCCAATTGAAAAATACTAAAACTGGGCGAATACAAAAATCGATAACAAACAGTTTTACAAAGAAGAGAAAACTTCGACAAACAACAGAACCAACACTCAAATATACAATAACAATTACAATTTCCGTTTTTGCAACTTGGCGTTATGAATCTTCTCAGTTATGCGGTTTGAAAGTTTACTCGTGTGAAATCGTTGAGAACTGGCAAAGAAGAGGCATGCACTGCAAACAAAACTTTTCGCATTGTTTGCATTTCGATGCACTTTTGTTTGGTGAACACATTTGGAAACGTATTTGTTATTTCAGCAAAAAAAGGATAAAAATACAAAGTGTCCGATTTTTCTTTGCCAAGAGTGATTGGATAAGTGCTTAAGATATTGCAACTTAGAAACTTCATTTTAGTGAATTGAACAACAGAACATAAGCCCGAAAGCATAGAAAAGCATGTATTGAATTGAGAAGTTGGCGACTCTCTTTGCAATCTATCGAGCTGAAGATGCATAACGAGGTACAGCAAAAATTTCACTTACCAAGATAGAGAGAGAGAGAGAGAGAGAGAGAGAGAGAGAGAGAGAGAGAGAGAGAGAGAGAGAGAGAGAGAGAGAGAGAGAGAGAGAGAGAGAAAGAGAACAATATGCTGGCTATAAATTTAATCAGTTGAACTGTACTTGCAACGCATCGAAAATGTTCAACATATCGATTTGTCTTTGCGGATCGAATGCAATGGTTTACAATCTTATTCGTTGTTCTTATAAAAAAAGGTTGATCACTAAACTTTGCAATGCATTCAGTTGCTTCAAATTGTAGAATGTTTTCTCGTTAGATGGTCGCACAGCCGTCTCGTTGGTCGCGAAGGTGGATTTCACTGTGATCGATTATAATGTTTTGATTGTGTACACAGTGCACTGAGTGCACGCATGACATTTCTGCAACCAATCATGCTTGCATTTTCATTTTGTTTTTTTATTCAAATCTCCAATAAGCCCCCACAACTATGCTGACAATTTTATGAGCTCGATTTTTTCTGTATCCATTTCATTTGAGTTTGCATATTCGTATACTGAACATTGTTGGCCAATGTGAATGGCACAAATAACATCAATTTTGATTTACGGTTAAATTCTCTTTCATTCGCCCGTATTATTGCAAATTGAACAAAAGCCAATTTGCAAACAAATGGAAAGAGAAGTGCAGTTTCTGGGTTTTGTTTGAATCCACAATTCGTTTGCGCGTGGTGAATCTCATACAATAGCTCTTGCTTTTCTAAACACTCAATGCAGTTTGCTAAAATACAGATCAAACAGTTTCTATGGACAATATAAATAATTTCCATTCAATTGCCGAATTCAAATTACAACAATAAATTTTAATTTCTTCAAAAGGGCAAAATTCAAAAACATTTTCATGAATATTCTCGTATGTATTCTCGCTTTTAATACATATATGCTTCATTGAATAGATGTGTATTATTTTGATGGGTGGATTTGGTTTCATTTCGAATTTGCATGAATGAAAGAAACTAAAAATGGAAGCAACCAAAACCATCGACCAAATGGTTTACAGAATTTTTGGAAAAACCATGTTGTGCACTTAGAACAAATTATTCATTGATCTATCCTTGCCAATCCCAATCTAACTGTGTGCAATGTATAATTGTTTTTAGCAAAAATTAAACAAGAATAAAAGCCAATTTTAGTGAATAAATGGCAATAAGTTTAAACAAAACTTTACATAATTTACCGAATTTTCGAAAAAAAAATATTTGATTGAGATCTATTTTCAAAAGAAGCAACTATATAGGTGAAATATATCTTGGAACTTTAAAATAATAGTTACATGCACTATGAAGAATATTGAAGTTGAGAAAGTCATGTGGAAAATTGCTGCGTCATACGCTGATACAAAAACTTTTGTTTGTATGATTGACAGTGAAAGATGCAAATTTGCGAAAATTTATAGTGAAATGTGCATCCATGGACAAATTGTCAATGTGCATTAGTCGACTTTAGCAAAATCTGCTGATTGTTACATATTGTTCCATTTGACATGTTGAAGGATGCAGAATATAGATGTTTAATGATTAGTCTTGCTCACACTTTGCTGCTATCTATTCATCCATTTTGCAATTGGACAAACAAATTCAATTTAGTATGCTAAATAATAATAATAATGAAAAGAATTCGGTATAGTTTTGATTGCATTTATTTTTGCTTATTTGTCATTTTATTTTAACATAACGAATACAATTTTGCAACATTAATGTATGCATTAATTATTTCACCGAGATCGGTTCATCATTATAACAAATGCACATATAAAATATGTTGATAGTATTTCGAATTTTAAGCACGGAGAATCAAATATAAGCAATTTCACTACCATCCATGAATGAATAAATCAAAAGAAAAAAAAATACATTGAATTATGGATTTGTTTTGTTTTTGTGTCATAAATGGTTCTTGCGAGTGATTCAAAACAGTAAAAATATTTTATGTTGATTGTTGAATGATATATAAAGTTGTTCATTGTCCTACTGCCTTAACACACTTAATTATTTGCTTGATTGTAATGTAGTATTGAATTGAATTGTATTGTATTGTATTTGATAATAATATTTAAATGCCCACGATAATTGTGGTTTATGTTTATTTATATTCTGCTTTCATTTTTCATATTTTTCCTTCATGATTCTAAATTCAGTTATGCAATTGAATTCTTGGCTTTTCTGATTCGCGCGACAATAATTGAAACGTCTGTTTACTGTGAAACCATTTCGGAAAATGATTTCAAATAAGCCTCATGTATTTTTCGAATGAAAGTTGGATCGTTTTTCATCAAATATGAAATGGCTTGCAGTAGTTGCGTTTCATTTAGTGGCTGCACTGTTGTTGATAAGCTATCATTTTGTTGTGCTGGTGGCTGTTGTTCATGTGCTGACTTCTTTCGAGATTTTTGATTGCCAGCCTCTTTGCCTTTGGCCATGGAATTTTTCTTGTTTGTTTCATTGCTTTCGTTTTTGCCAGCCTTGGCACTTGCATTTTGTGTGCCAACCCGTTGACTACCGATTAGTTCATTAGCTGTTGTCTCGAACATAGTCGGCGGCATAAGCTTGGCCACTGGTTTGCCTGGGGTCGTATTTTGGGCGCAAATGTTGTTCGTTTTAGGCGCTGTTACTGGAACCGGTTTCTTTAGAAGTGCTTGTATTTGTTGCTCAGTTTGTTGACGCTGAGATTCAATTTCTTTTACATCAGTTGGCTGCGGAGCTTTCAATTGAGCCAAATTATTTGATGCAATGAATGTGGCTAGTGGCGACGTGCCCAAGTCAATTGATGCTGGCTGTTGCGTTGGTGAACTGATTCGCATGAAACTCAAGCCATTCTCAATGTTTCCACCAGCGGCCGCTTTTGCGTATGTTGTTTGTGCCGGATTAACTAGAATTTGCTTTGGTTTTGCATTTGAAGTGGGCTGATTTTGAGGCGGCGACTGTTTTTCCTTCAGTGGTGTTTTGACTCCTGTTAATAAATTTTCAATGTTAAATGCAATTTCTCATATTTTTAGTAAATAAGTTTTATTGTTAGTTTCAAACAATTAGTAACTTCTTCGATATTTTTGCTTCATTTGACATTCAGTATAATGTAAACACAACAGCATACGATGCCTTAGGCATTGTTCAAATCGTTGTGGTTTTTGAAATTCATAGGAAATTCAATATTCTTTAAACACAAATATCGAACAATTTGTAGTTTTAATTGAATGTGATTTATGTGTAACTTACGTTTCTCAATTTGATCAATATGAACTGGCTGGGAAAGCATTCGCTGCAATAATGGCCCTTCCTTTAGCTGGGCCTGAGCTGGCTTGGCAGCTGCAAAGAAATTCATCACACTTTGCGAAGTTGCACCGCTATTTACTGGAATTGGAATTGGTGCAGCCTCTGGCACTGCATTTAGTTGAACATTTTTCTTATCATTCGATTCATTAGTTAAAACTTTTTGGCCATCTGGCGATTGGTGAACAGCCTTAGTTTTGGGTGCCGTTAATGAATTATTAAAATCCTGTTGAGCTTTGCTCAACATACTGAAAATGTCAACATTGTTGTTTGAATATGTCATCAAATCAAATGTTTGTGATGGTAAATTGGATTCGCCACCCTTTTCGCTCTCTGTTAATGGTTCAGCGTCTTTAGCAATTCGCTCAACTAATTCACTGATGCGGTCACATTCGGTTCGATTATAAAACCAAAAACCACGGATTCGATTCCGTTCATTGCGATAGAGCAAGAATGGTGTTTGATTTTGTAATTCAATACCAGCTGTAATTGGTTCCACCAATGAATTTGTATTCAAACGATTGTTGATAAATACACTATGGTATGGTTCGGCATTGCGGCTGTATACAAAAAATGCACCTTCAATATCCGTCTTCTCCCATTCTGTTTCATCCGGGTTGAATGTATAAAATGCAACATGCGCCGAATTATCTATAATATCCTTTGCATATGGATCAACACGTTTTATCGCCGCCAAATTCATTCTCAATTCACTTGTTTTGTCAGCCATCACTGCAAGTCTTTCGTCTTTCTTTTTCTTTTTCTTTTTCTTTTACTTTCACGTTCTATACTTGTGACACACAAAATGGAAAAACGAAATTATAATTTTATTTAAATAACAAATTTGGCTATAAAAACTGTATTATTGTCGGAAAAAATCTTCAGAAATCTCTGTTTAAAGTGTAAATTCGTGCAAAACACAAATAGAAATGCTTACCTTAATTACTTTAAGAAAAAAAGAACCTAGTTTTTATGCTTGTGTTTTGTTCTACAATTTACTGTAATATGTTCGTATTTAACTCTTCTTCTTAATATCCACACTTCTGCATAATTTGCGGCTTCTGTCATCTGTCATCCACTGCGCACAAATGTCACAACTAATTACATTTGGAGTGCGTTCCGAAATAGTGATAATTGTTTAAAACATACATTACATAGAATTAGAAGTGCATTTTTTTAAACATTATTTTCAATTTATTTATCTATTTAAATGATTAAATAATTGTCTATGCATAATTGTGTCTTTGTTCCGCACTTATCGATTCATTTAATTTGCTAATATGTGAAATTGTTTTCAAATGTCGATCAAGTTGAGATTTGGTAGTAACATCATGGTTGCAAACATCACATCGGAATGGTTTTTCTCCAGTATGTGTTCGTCGATGATTTTGCATATTATATAAAGAACGAAATACCCGATCGCAAAAATCGCAAGAATATGTCTTACTAAAAACTCCAGTATGTTCCTCCATGTGCTTCAACAGTACACTCTTTCGGCTATATTTCTTTCCTAAGGAGAAACAACAAAAGAAAATAAAAATCAATTTTGTGAATATTGTGAATACCAAATCTCAGTTTTAGGCAATACATATTTTGCTATTGCGACAATGTTCTCTAGCGTATTGATAAAAATGAATCGAATAGCAGACATTTCCAATATTCATGAAAAAGCGTGTGTTTTTGAAAAAACTATATTGCTCACTCACCACATATGTTACACTGTACAGATTTCTCTCCGCTGTGCGTCTCTTTATGTGTAGCCAGATTATATTTATTTTTGAACGCTTTTGGGCATATATCACACTGAAATGGTCTACTATCAAGATGTACGACTGAATGAGCTTTTAGAGAACTTCTCTCCAAAAAATCCTTTCCACACTGTTCACAAACGAACGGCTTTGCAGCTGAAATGCCAATATTATGAATTAGGTCATTTATTGATTTGCTTATGGAATATTAAGTAGATTTACTTCCATTTGGTTGAATAAGCTTTGCTTTTTTCTTCGCGGCGGCTGTATCGAGTCCTTAATTAACAAGAAAAATAAATATGTTTTAAAAAATTACAATGATAAAATTGATTCACATTACTATACCGTGTCTCCTTCTCATATGATTGTAGTATGTAGAAACATCGACGAAAAAATGGTCACATTCTTCACAACCATACATTTTTACACTTGCTCCAACATGCATTCTTCTATGCACCTGTAAATGAGGCATAGTATCAGTCTGTGTTACTTATAAATAATATATTTTGTTTAGGTAACCTTAAGAGCAAATGCACTTGGGAATTTCTTTTGACATGTATCGCAATAATAATCAACGTGATTTCTTTGATGCGATGTGTAATGACGTTCTGTACGAAATCTTGAGTTACAATACTGGCATTTGTATTTACGAGGCAATGTGTGTACGATCTGAATTATATTAAAGTTGAATGTAAAATATTACGATTTGGTTTGTGCGATAAATATCGAGTGAATTAATTGCTTACCATGTGGTACCTTAGGAGTGGAAACTTCTTGAATCTTTTTAAAGAATTGTTTCAATGTTTAAAAAATCTCAAAGATGTTCAGGTTCACACAATGATATGATTACTTACCGTCGACTACATAAGTAGCAAACATATTCACGATCCGAGTCATTCTTTGGAAAAGAATTACGTACAGGTGGTTCAAGTTCAAGTTGACCATCTTCGTTAAAACGATAATGAAACTGAATCGATGGTATATCCAATTCAGTTAAATTATTCGTCTTCTGGACTGAACGTTGAACAGGCTCTGATATTCCTTCTTCAATTACCATTTGAACTATAGGCACATCAACTTCAACTTCAACTTCAGAATAACAATCAATAAATGTTGGTTTGCTTTTACTATCAACTAAATTGCCGCAATTTTCATCTTTATGCGTTACAAGCAATTTTTTACTACAAAATAACTTCAAGCACATTTCGCATTTCAGCTTCTTCTGTTTTTTAATGTGCACTTTAAAACCATCGCGTGATTTAAATCTGTCGAAGAATCGAAATTTATTATTGAACTTATGAAACATTTGTTGTCACATTGGACATTTAATTAGCTTACGACTTTTGACAAGTGTCACATTCAAAATTTTGAATCATTTGTCCACATTCATGCTTCTCTAATGCAATTCTTGATGTAAAATCGTAATTACATTCGGAACATTCAAATTTCGACTTTGCTGTTTTGGTTGTATCTGTTATCATGGGTATCGGAATATTTTCTGTATCAAATTGATGATCATGAATGATATGAAGGTTTAAAAATTGTATATGAGTAAATGCTCACCAAAAACATTTTGTAGTTTACGTTGTGCTATCTGTACGCTTTGCAGAAATGACCAACAATTCTCTAATTTTTCATAACAAAATACACAAACATCTTTCGGCAATTCAAAGTCAATGTTTTGGAGATTCCACTGACAGCACGCGATCAATTTTTTCTCAATCAATTTATCGTTATCATTAATTGACGTTGTAATTTCAGATGGATGTCTAATTTCGGCACATAAGCGGCAATATATCGACATTTTTTACAGAATCCAATACAATCCGAATTCTCAGACGCCAATATTTTCTTGTATTCTTGTTCTTATTGACATTTTCCATGACAGTTGGTTTTGTGACAAACGCAATGTCACAAATTACTGCATTAAGTTCATTTTCGCATACAGGTTATGAAACTGAGCAACAAACACAAAATTAAAATCTTTAAATGAATCCAAATCTATTTATATTCGTGGTTCGCCTCAAAATGTTCTTCAACAAACAACATATTTTTTGACAAACAAAATTTTTTTTTCTGGCAAATAAATTTGAAATTTATTTATCTCGATTCCAAAGAAGAAATATTGATACTTCTATATTGCATATTTTTGTAATTGTATTTAATAAAATGACAAAAATGGATGAATATGTTATTATTTCACATTAAGACATGGCTGTGGCTCGTGCTTGCTCTTGTATTTTTCTTGCTAATACAGAAATGCCTTTGAAACAATGAAGAAAATTAATTAATTAATTAAAGATATGTTATTGATTTTCTCTTTGAGATAATTTAAAATATTAATGAGATTATATGAATATTATTTTTCATTTTACATTTTTTATATAAAAAATAAGCATACTAACCATGTTCTTTTTTGAGATGACTATAAAAACTGGACATTGTTCGAAAATTAGATGCACAATGCTCACAAAAGTACCTATTCAACATTGAGATTTGAGCTTTTATCTTAATAACAATTTAATTTTCTATGTTATCTTACGGTTTCTCCCCAGTATGAATTCGACGATGTTCCTAAAAAATTAAATCATTTTTTATCGCATGACAGAAAAAAGTAATTTTAGAGAAAACTAAGTAAATACAAACCACTAGATTGGCGTTCAGTCTGAATCCTTTTCCACAGAAGTCGCAAATGAATGGTTTTACTATTGATCCTGTATGATACTCTAAATGTCTACGTAAACTAATCTTCTTTCGAAAAGCTTTTTCGCATTGATTACACTTGTATTCAAGTTCGTCTGTGTGCGTTTTACGATGATCTTGCATTGTGCGTTTTCGTTTAAAACTAAAATAAAATAAATTTAAATCAAAACCAAAATTAAATTATGAATATTCTTGGATTATTGAATTATTTTTCAATTTACCCCAAGCCGCAGACATCACCTATCAAAGTGAAAATAAAACAAATTGCAATGAATTAATTACATGAGGAATTTTCTACAAAGAGAAATAGGTGGAAACAGTGAAATTTTTTTACATTTGTGTGGTCGATGCTCAGAATGAACCGTCATATGAGTGAAAAGTCCTCCTCTTTGTGTAAATGACATGCCACACAATTCACATGTAAATTTTCGAACCGCTGCAAACATGAAATCATTTTTGTTAACATTCTAATTGGCTTGGTATGTTTTTAACTCACGTGTTTTTGGAGGATGTGGCGGTTTTTTTTCTCTTTTTGGTAGCGGTTCACCATGTCTCTCTTTTATATGATTATCACGTTGAATGTTCCTTCGGAATCGTTTATTGCATATATGACACTCGATAGTTGGATATTGTGTGTGTATTCGCATATGAGCTTTTAGTAATTTCCTTCGTTTGAAGCTAGGTAGAAAAGAATTTGATATAATAATTCAAAGAAATAAATACTGTCAAACATACGATCTATGACATATCCAACATTCAAACGGCCTCTCACTAGAGTGAATTGTTTGATGCGCTGTTAAAGTGCATTTCAAACGAAAGCGTCGTCCACATTCATTGCATGCATATTGAAACTCAGACAAATTCAATGATGCATTTTGTTCAATTTCTGATTTAAAATTTGAATTTGATTCGGTGACACTGTCATTTTCATTTGGTTCTTCATAATCACTGGATCTTTCTTTCCCATGAACCTGGCGCAAATGTTGATTTAAATTCGATGAACTCTTGAAGTATTTTCCGCATTTTAAACAGCAATAGGGCCGTTCATTGGTATGAATTCTCTTATGAACCTGTCGAGATGTTTTCGAAATTGAAATTTTTCATATAAAAAAAAAAAATGAAATATTTTTCGCACTCAAAATAAGTCATTTTCACAATAAGCCAACACAAACCGTTAAGTTATAAGCAGTTGTGAAATTCTTTTGGCATATATCGCATTCATGATTTTGACGTAACTTGGTCTCATCAAATGGCTCAACTGTTGACTCGATCAATTGCTTCTCGTCATAACTTGTCACCGTTTCCGGCAATACAATGGGTTCCACAAATATATCTTCTTGTCTATCACATAAAGCAAATTCATCGTCTTCGCCAAATTCACATTTTACCGCAATCAATTCAGTTTCAGCGAAGATCTCTTGAAGTTTAATTTGGGCGAAAGCAACACTTTCATAGAAAAGCCAGGATTTTTCTAACTTTTCGGTGCATGGATAACAGACGTTTTCTGGTAGATGAGTGTTTTTTGTATAATTATTCCATTGGCAACAAACGACTAGTTTTTCTTTAATATTCAAATTAATATCAGTTATTGTGGTATTTATTTCATCATCGGTTTTTGATTCAGCACATAAACGACAATACGTTGTCATTTTAATTGTGACCGTTTGAATTCGAATATGTTCAATGATACTTGTGTTTAATTAGAAAATAAATTTGTGAAAAAAGGAGATTTTTTATTTGTTTACTAAACAAATAAATGTTTCAATCTGTCAAATGAAATTGGTCTATGTTTTTGCAAATGTAAAATGACAATTTGATAAAGTATAACTTTAAGTATGGGATTGCGTTCACAATTTTTTTGTATTTCAAAGCAATATTTGTGCAAATTTTTATTCCAATGAAAAACGCAATTTCGATAAAAAATTTACATCTAATCATTCAAAATATTGAAAATAAAAATTATTTTAATTGTATAAAATAAAAAATAATCGGAATGCCAATTTATCTAGCAATTTACGCATTCACACTTATAAATTTGTATATTGTTTAAGTATGAATGTATTTTACGTGTATGTATGTGTTTACCTTGATTCAAATACTTAACTTTTTTTTTCATCTAGGAAATGAATTGAATAGAATAAAGGCCATGTTCAGACGCATTGTTTTGAAAAACAATACAAAATCAGATGGAGCATGCAAAGCAAGTTCCAATTTGAAAAATGTCTTTAATGCAATTGTTCTTCTGTATGCTACTAGATATTTCTTTATTTAAGTGTACAAAATTCAAGGTTAAGAGCTTTAAATACATTTTACCTTTTTTAACTTTCGATTTATTATTATTATTATTATTTAATTTTTTTTTTTCATTTTTTCATTTTTTCATTTTTTCATTTTTTCATTTTTCTCTTTAATTTTCTTATCGAATTAATTTTAAATTTTAAATTTCAAATATTATTTACTCTGCAATCGCTCAATTATGGTTACAAAAATTCAAATTTTTCCTCTTTAAATATATAATTAATGGTATTCGCCTTTTGTTTATCTTAATTATATGTATTGCGGGTAAAAATGAAACTAAATAACAAACAAATGAGGCATTGCGTTGAAGAAAAGAAATACAAAATAGCTATTAAATATACAAATCATTAAAGTATTACAATTCGAATTAGTTTACTAGAAAAAAAGGACTGGCTGCTATTGATTTCTGAATGAAAAAGCGCTATGAGGAAAAGAACAGAAAATATGTGTTACAATTAATGATACCTTGATTCAGGTTTCACTTAATATTTGTTTGAGTGTTGATGTCGATCTCTTAAGAATACCATCGAAATTATCAATTAAATAGGTTGCTTTGGAACGAAAGTCAATGGCAGTAGACACATTCGCTTTGTAAAATGCAACACTGAAATGCAAAAAAAAAAAAAAAAAAATTATATAGTGATTATGTATGTCGTTCGTTTTAAATTCTGAATCAATTCCATATTATATGATATCTTACCCAAATTAGCTGCTTTGCTATTTTAGGTTACAGTTCCATATCTTCGGCAACATTTTCACTAAAGTCAGACATACTCGATTCGCTATCTGAACTTTCGTTCTCTGTTTGTTCGCGTAAGGCTTCTTCGGTAGCAAAACGCTTTACATAGTCGGACACCCGTTTACTATAATCATCTGGTGTGTGAAGAAACAGAGCGGCTGCTTCGCTATTCAACGGATCTTGCGGATTCGGATATGTTAGCAACTGCGGCAGAAATTGTTCGAAAATATTCGATAGATCATATAGTGCTGTCCATGTCTGATTGATGACATCTAAACAAACGGTGCCCGATACTTCATCAATATTCGGATGAAATATTTTATTCATGAAACCTATGCTTGGCGATTTGAATGGATAATTGTCTGGTAGATGAACACGAACTTTCCACACACCGCCTTCGTATGGTGTACCTTTTGGCCCGAAAAATTTGACACAAAATTCATTGAGACCTCCGATAATGGTGACTTCGTGTTTACTTTCTATCAATTTTATGACATCAGTATCAATGCGACGTTTTCCTGCACTCGGTGACGACATTTTCGGTATTCGGTGTTTTATTCGTTGATCAACTCAAATCACAGTAATCAATTTAACTGTTTAAATTTGTTTCACTGAACTTCGTTCCTTGAATACAAATACTAAATGCTCATATTTCAACGTTGAATTGATGCGATTTTATATTTTTTCCCTGTGTTTTAGTGCGAATTTACTGTACTTACTGCTTGTTCTTATCTTAATTCAATTTTGTTTTTCTTAATTGCGTGAATTTTGAAATATGCAAGCGATTTATTTTCCAACTTATTAAAAAAAAATTCTATCAATTTGATGGCTACTATATGCACGTACCTTATTCACACCAAACAATGAAATGTAGATTTGCTTGATATTTTTGCTCTTCTCGAAAATACCTACTTTGCTTTCTATGACAGTTTGACGTACCAATACATACAAACACATACAAATATGAATTTCGTAAACATTGTTTGCAGCTGTCACAAAAAGAGCGCAAATAATATTCAGGTTATATTAATTTCAGTTTGAACAATTTGTTGTTCTTTCCTTCATTTTACTAAATGTTATGTTTTTCATTTTATTGGATATAATATATAGAGTTTTATTCGCAAGGAAATAAGACTAAAAATCATACATTAATGTAAAAAAAATCAAGACATTGGAAACGATTTAAAATGACTAGCAAATGTTAGCAAATTCAAAAATAACTGATAAAAAAGACTTATTTTTTTGAATTTCTTATGATCATAAGTCTTATCTCAAATGAGTATAAATGAAATGGGAGAAACCAGCAAAACTGAACCTTTTTCACTCATTCGTTGCCATTAATTATATGATTACTTCATGTCACTCGTTCAATGCATAAATTCTAGAATTGAGTATACTCCTCTTTTATCTGGGATGGATCAAATATGTAATAATGATTTGTTCTATCTCTAAACTATGAGTTATTTAAATTATATTCTATAAAATATCAATATACTTGATAAACATGGAACAGTTCGAAATGAAGGAAAGAATGACTTAACAGCTAGAACATTTTGTAATGTTCAATAAATCTCAAAAAGTATGAAAAAATGCAATGAAAAAATGACCCTTAATTAGGAAATTGTGATATATGTTTTTTTTACAGCACATCTAGGTAGAATAACAAGGTTAATTATACTGAAAAAGAAATTGTATAAAATTTTAATCTGGTTGTAATAATTGATGCAAAAATAAGTTTCTCAAAACACATTGAATTTATGAAAAAAAAAAAAATCTTCATCGATGCTCTCATTTGTAAAAAGAACTTGTAGGCAAAAATTGGACATTGATAGTGCAAAACTTTTATATGGTTGGTTCGTTCAAACCTGGAATGTGCAAGTACAGTGTGGATGCCACATTACATGAGTCACAAAATCTCAATTGAAAGTGTTTAAAAACAAGCTGTTATCTATTTGAACGGAGATTACTTGAATAGAGGAGAAAATAATTGCAGTGAACTTGATTTGACCACTTTGGTGAGAAGAAGGATTAATTCGTCAATTTTGTTCCTACATAAGGTGATAAGTGGAAGATATAATGACCCATTTATTCGTAGTCAAATGGAATTGAACATTTAGAAGGATAACATTTAGAAATCCAGAATTCATAAGAATTAAATGAATTTCGAACAGATTATGGATTATATTCTCCATTTAATTTGGCATGCTGTGCAATCAATCATGCATCACTTTTCATTGATCCGAGTTTACCATTTTACGATTTCAAAAGCAAACTATTAAGCTTGCCTGACGCTGTGTTTTGTGATTTGTTGTACCTTAAATAATGATATGGGAACACGAGAGATTTGTTTTTTGGTGGTTTCTTCTTGTCATCAAATGAAATGAAATCTCCAACCCAGGTCAACAAATTTTAATTTTGATGATTTTTTTTTTTTTTAAATCAACACAATTGTTTTTGAATTGAATGTCTTTTAGCAACTATGTCTGGGGTGGTATTGATGGGGGAATAGTGACAGACTGAACGTGCACGGATTTCCACAATGAGTGGGAATGTTGAGAAAAAGGGAGCAAAACTATGTTATACTATATTTACGCAATTGAAATTAATTATTTGAAAGATTACGAGCTTTAGCTTTTAACATTGTGATTGACTATCAAACTTTTGTTTGAATATTTTGATATTGTTAATGTTGAATTATGATATTTTTGATTGACTTTCAACTTTGGTTGTTGTATTGATTGAATATGACTATATTGTTATTTCAAATGGATTAGAAATAATTCCTTTTGGATTAATTGAAGAAAAAATCCAAATGGATTAAAAATAAATCCAAAAGGATTAAAATATTTGCATATAAATAATTCATAAGATCACTCATATATTTTGTGTTTATAATAAACAGCCATTAACTTGTTTACGCGAAAACAATGCGTTCTTTCAATTCTACTTTATTTTACTGTGTAAATCGTAATCGTTTCGAGCAACACTGACTTGACATGAAACGTCAACTGTTTTCTTCATTGAAAACATAACCATATTTCTGTTTACTTCCGTACGATTTCACATTTCGTTCGAAAATGAAAATCTATAATGAGTCAAAATTGATAAATATTATAATTTTATATAGGATAGTACGATTGGTTTTCATTTTGAATGCTCCAGCAAATTAATATTGCACTTCAGAGTGAAAAAGTAATGCTTTCAGTTCATTTGTTTTCATACAGTGTTTACAATACATTCATTGATAGTTCTTTTCTCAATATGTGTATTTCATTTGCCGGGTTTCAAAAAATGTGCAGATTTCTACATAATCAACATTTGTTTATTGACAAGATGATTCGACGATATTTAGTTTTTGGTGAAGATTTTGTGAATTTTTTCTGTTTAGTTGTCATTTTATGTGAATCGAATCGGGAAATTCAGAATAAGAAGAGTGTTTTTTTTTTCATTTCCAAACGAAATCCCATTTTATTTGATGGCATAACATGGAAACAATGAATCCATTGGAATCAACATTAGAGTGAATTTCGTTCGTTCGTTCGTTAGCACAATAAATTGGCAGTGAAGAAATAAAAAATAGTGATTGTTCACTTGTTTTCATCCGGTGTATGATATGTGCAGTGATTGTTTGGGATTTTATCAACCGATCAATTTAGTTTTGCATTTTTTGAAAAGTGTGCAGATTTATGCCTGTGGATTTGATACCAGGCAACTGCACATTTAAGAAAACATGCATTGCTTTATCAGCAATTCGGAAGAGTATAAATAGGGTGAAATTCGGGAATTCATCATCATTCTGATAGCTGATATAATGGGTGTCGCAGGCCGCAAAAGAAAGCGTAAAAATGGTGAAGACTGCCATATTGGTGAAAAGAAAATCAAAAAGTCAAGTGATAGCGAAAAGACACCAAAAGAAAATATTCGCACTATTAAATGTGCATTTAAAACAATTTAAAAAAAAACGGGAAATGATAATTTGATGAATTATATTGTGCGATGCACAAGTGCAAAGAGCATTGAACATACAAAACTGTGTCACTTGGCCTCGCTACAATTTTTGCACCGTGTAAATTCCAATTTCGACCAGCAAAATTGGGAATATTTTGAAAAGAACAGCAAAGAGGCAAATGCAGAAATTACGGATTGTTTTAAATCGGTGTTTAAAGATCATGCCGGTGATTACGAAATGCCAGCAGAATTCTACGATTTGTGTGTTCAAAATAATATTGAGTTCCCAAACTTGAAAATGGACAATCCGTTCGAATACACATCGTCAACGTATGCCACAAATGTTAAAACAAATTTAAAAACACACATGAAGAATCGTATACGCAAATATCTACGCATTCAACTTCATGAAGTGAATCGAATTTATCGGGGTATGTATATATTCAATGATGCCGACATCAATCGAACCATCAGAAATGTGGTGGATGGATATTTCTATGCAGGCTGGGATGAAGACAGAATTGATATTCTGGCAACGGAATTACACGTCATCGGTTTTCCAATAACACCATCCACAATGCGAGATTACATCGACAAACATTGGTTTGCTTCTTTGCCAATATGGCTCGAAATGCAACGAGCAGTTGAAGCGTTCAATATGCGTCGTCAAAACGGTGAGCGACTGAAAAAAGCATCCAATTTCTCCGTTGTGCCAATTTGCGATTACCAACGCAAATTTTTTCGATTCGATTCACGTGAGCTATACAACATCCTCAAAGAGAACGAGAGACTTCCACGAAATTATGAAAAATCGAAAAAAGGCAAAATTATTGATGTGAAGGAATTCTTGGAACAGAAGGACACTTATTGGCAGCAAGTTTTCGACATGGATAAAATTCGAAAACTGGCCCGGAACAAACATCAGTTTCGCTATTCATTCATGACCGATGGTGTTTCAGCGTGTTTAATATACAATGTTCCACCAAAAGAGGAATTGCTATCACAGTTGGAAGTCATAAAACATCGATACGATAGTGGTGACTTTGACTATGAAATTGGTATTGATCCCGGCATGAATATGAAGACCGCCATAGTGCGTCGCATATTTAGGGTGAAGAGGTAAATATTTTTGTTTTATTTTTTTTTTTAAAAAAATTAAAAGAAAAAATAAAATATTTTTTAAAAAAAAAAAAAAAAAAAAAAAAAAAAAAGAAAAAAAAAAATAAAGAAATTTGTGCGTGCACCGGGAGTTCGACGCTTGATGAACAGCGTAGGGAAGAGAGAAGATTGTGCTATGATAATGAATGTCGACGAATACATGACATCTCAAACGTGCGCCAAATGTTTCAAGCGTTTCGACAGGCGAACGAGGAGTCATAAGTTCAAGGTATGCCGTAACTGCATGTACAATTCACAAATGCTGATACCAACGAGCATTCAAACTAAGTCACGTGGACAATTGGCCCCAACAATTCATATTGTACCAGAATGGCAGTTGAAAGTCGCACGGACTACCGTTTGGCATCGTGATATTGTAGCAGCAAAGTGCATCTTATACAAAGGTATGTGTTTATTAATGATTGGTTGTTTATTTATCATTTGAACAATATGAAGGAGAAAAAGAACAGATTGAATGAATCAATTTATCTAATCAATTGTGTTTATTATTTTCATTCAACAGGGCACAGCATTGTATGTGGGCATGGAATACATGAATCACTTGTGCGACCAAAACACCAGCAGACAATATCAACAATCAATAAAATCGATTCAAATATGTAAATTTTAGATAAAAAAAATTAGATATTTAAAATCTAAAATGTAACATTCTGTTGCAAGCCTGTCATACATTTGTGGGTGTTGCTGCTGAGGCATTTGCTATGACAATCGCTGATAACAAATGTCAGAAGCGTTCACAATTGTATGGCTTTTTCTTGAATTAATCCGAAAGGTGTATTAAGTTAGCAGTGTATTAACTATTATTGAAAGAGTAATTTTGTAAAATATTGAATTTTGTTGTGAAAGATCTTGGCTTTCAATGAGGATAATTACAAATTGTCACTCTTTTCCAAGCACAATTGAAATTTTGAATTGTATTAAATGTAAGCCTGCTTTAGGTAGACATGAAAATCTTAATAAAAAATAAATAAATAAATAAATAATATAATTGTACAATTTTTTCATATTCATCATTTTTATTTTGATATATGTTTTGATTAGTCGAAAATTTTTATTATTTTAAATGAAATTTATTTTATATGTTTTTTCGATTTAAAACTAAAAATGAGTTAATTTAAAATGGGAAAAATTGTATCTAAACCTGAGAACACTATTGCTGGAGCTATTATAAAAATTATTTTCCAATAATTACAGTTAAATTTTACGTAAGGTGCATATATATTGCCTACCAAACTTGTATTTGCCACCAAACTTAAGTATTCCGTTTTTTAATCTAATTACAAAGACCAACTATTTGATTTTACGTTAAGTCGCACTTGAGTGTTCTCTATCTCTTAATTAAAATTCCAACTTCAATAAGTAAAAAAACAATAAGATCATTCATCACATCTCTTTTTCAAATAAAAAAAAAAACAAAATATTTTGAAGGAATTTTTACAAAATTGTCAATCGTTTAAATGAATAAACAACATGGATTATTGAAGCAGGAAACGACTTATGTAGATTTGTGCTTGAAACTTGACAAATGTTATCAGTGCCCTTATTTTGATTTTTTCAGCTAAATTTGAAATGAATTGATATTCATAAGCAACAAAATAGCAAGATAATTAGTACGAAAACAAATTCAGTACGAAGTGGTCAAAATCTGATTCCCATAGCATAACTGTAAAAAACGTTGGGTTCCAAGAATTTCAAAATGATTCGAGTGGTAATATTTTCCGTGCTATTTTCAATTTGTTATGCTGAATCTAAAGGAGTTGAAAAACCGTTTATCGATAAATTAACTTTGGATTATCTCAGCAAGGAACAAAGCTTATGGACAAACTTAAAGCAAAGAGGCACAAAAGATGATTTATACTGGCTTGTGAAAAGTGGCCATATTGATTTTATTAGAAACGAATTCGGAGTGACTCCAAATACACAAGACCTGTTACCATTAGGTCATCTTGCTAACAATGTGTCATTAGTGAATATTCTGTTCTATAATGTGGGTTTGATGTTACAGTCGGAATCATTTGATTTAATCAATATATACTATGTTCGCGAAATATTGACAAATTCGATTAAATATTCGGAAAATATTTTCAATGAAGCAATTCGTCCGCAATTCTGGAATAAAGCAAAAGATTATGTATGAACCAGATATGAGTAGTTCAAAGTAAAATATGTCATCCAAAAAAAATCCGTTGAAAAATGACAAACGTGTACAAATTTACGAAAAATACAATCAGAAATACGTTAAATTTTACGAATTCTTTCGTAGATTGTACGAATATTCGGACTGGTTTGTCATTTTTCCACGAGACTTTTCTATATGACATTTTTCCACTGAACTACTCATAAATTAATTTTGTTTCTTCGAATCAGATAAATAAGATTTGAAATATTTTTCAGTATATTGAAAAATGTCAACAATCTGACTCCGAACCGATAACAGTGGAATCTGAATTCCAATTGGTATACAGTTATTACAAGGACGTTCGTGCTGCTCTTTTAAAAGCATATATTTTGACCCAATTATCACACATGTTAATACATATCGACAATAAAGGTTAGAATACTTTTTTTTTTATAAAATGGGGTCATTATTGTGCGTCGTACACTCGTACACTCGTACACACTACACTTGTATAAGATTATTATTTTTATTATTATTTTGTTTTATTTGAAACATATTTTTGAAGATGCTGAAATAACACCAGAATGGATACAGTATGAGCTAAATAGCCGTGTTGAAATGATTAAACGAAACATAAGGAATTTATTGAAAATAGCAAAACGAGAATCATGGATCTGTGATCGTTTTCCATATGCTAATTGTATTGATGTTAATTTTTGTTTTTTATTTGTTATCACAATTTCTAACATTGATGTAACTTTTTAGTTGGTGGTTACACACAAGTGACGAAGTTTCTCCAAGGCTACATTGATAACGAATTAAATTTTAACAAAAGAGATACATGTAAAAATAGTTGCGAAGATTATAAGAGAACGCAACATGTTGAATGTGCAGAAGATACTCTATGCGCACAAAATATCGAAAATAAATTGGCGGTTTGTAAAGGTGAGATTCGTGATTGTGTGCAGATTCCAAACGAGGAAATTGAAGTATGTTATGCAAATGGAAAAACACATCGATATCATTACATAAGATACAATGACGGAAGTGTGCACGGAATTAAGCCTGAATCCAGCTGTTCTTCAATTAATTATGTAATTCATTTTCAACTGTTTTAATATTCGATTTTAAATTGTTTCATATTTCAATCAATTAAAGGCTAAAACGTGGCGCCGTTTTTTGGTAAAATGCAGTACATGCTACTGTTTATGTGACGACCCAGAAGAGTCAAATCGACATTTCAGTTTGCAACCAGTTCTATCTGATGTTGAACAAAATAAGTACTTACGCTCGAACATTTTGAAAATTTATTACCAAAATTAAATATTCAATTATTTCTGTATAAAGAGTTGTAACTGGCGTCCGGCTTGTCAAATTAAATGGTGTCATTCAACTATCAATTTCACAAAGAACATTGCTTCCATACGGTGAAACTGATGAATCAGAGCAGGATACATGGAAAGTAGCTGATTATCAATTCGCAACTACAGATAAGACTGCCATTCCAGGCGAACATTATTTCACTTTAACATATGAAAATCGTTCAATAAATTTAGATGATTTAATTTTGCCAAAAGGCCAATTAGTTACCGGGGTCCAATTTCATGATCTGAATGGGCATTTATCACTTCAAATAAAAGTGACCGATTTTGATTACGTCCAAGGTACTCTACAAAATGTTACCCGGAATTTATGGCACAGGAATGTAAATGGGGGCCAAACGGAGTTACAAATTTTAAAAAAAGCAGATCCTCTTATCAATTTAGTCAGTGACTTGTATATTCCCGATACTACTCAGAATGCATATGTTCAATTTGGGCCAACTGATTTACAATTTGATGTCGGTCAAAATACAATTCCATCAATTGAAAGTCACGCTTTGGAGTCACACAATCCATTAGCTCTTGGTGGCATCGGTCTAACATATAAACGGAATGATGAGACAGGCGGCATTATTGGATTGAAAACAATAACGTACAATTTTGGTATTGACGATGATGAATAGCCGAAGGACAATTAATTCTACTTATACTGATTGAGAACAAAATAAAATTAAATAATAATTTCTTATAAAAAACCTAAAAACAATAGTTGACCACTGCCAATTGAAGCAATTTTTTTTATTTTTTTTTTCGGGATCTAAGCGATTTGTTATCAAAATTGGGATTGGCTATCACAATGGGTGGAAAAACTTTTTTACACAAATTTAAAATTACGAAATTGTCATATTGTTTGAATAAAATATAGAAGATTGATCAGATTTTTTGATTATACTTTGACGTATAAATAAGAATTAATCACATATTTGACTTTATCTCAAGGTGAATTATTTCCTCGAGTTTATTCAATTTAAATGGGCATTTATAACACCAGTTCAAAGTGACAGACATTGATTATTTCCGTGTTTTATGCAAACATCGAACGGAAGTTATGAACAATGGAAAAATAGATATAGCTATATCGAAGCTTTAAACTTTTGCCAGTCTCATCACTGTGACTTTGCATATTCCCGACACTATTCTAATATTTATGTTCGATCTGGATCAACTAATTTTCTTCATTTTGTCGGTCAATCAGCAATACCATAGAAATCTGCTTAGTAAATTCACATAATCTTGATGAGACAGGTGACATTATTGAAATAAAAACAATTACATAAGATATTCTTATTGACACTGATAAATTGAACCATTTACGATGATAATTATTCAGAATAAAATTGAACAGAAATGGCATTAAAATGTATCCAAATAATATTAAGTACAAATACAGAATAAAATATATGTTTATCGATAGAATTGATTGATTTCTTAACCTTCGGTGCACCTCACTTTATTTTATTCAGCTCAAGAATACGCACATCAATGCTAACTAAATAAGATGTATCAAAAACATGTGCAAAAAAACACTCTGAATCATTCATGCAAACATTGCTATCGCTACGGTAATGATAATTGATTTGCATATTCAACAATTTGCTCAATTGCCTTGACACTCCGGTCAATTGAAGATCACGTTTATTAACGAGGGAGCTAATACTTTTAAAATGAACTCATGCTGCTCTAGACAATTGATGCTCTTTCTCTTTTGAACTGACAAAACATGTTGAGTTCTATTCAAAAAGTAACATAGTACACAGATCAATAATACTCTAGTAGTCTCTTTATCGTTCATCAACAGCATTAGTAACAATAAATCGGAATTACAATTGTTTGTATTTGAATAAGCAAACTCGAACTGCCAACACCAGCTGCCATATATATGTATATTTCCGCTACAGTCTTTTTTTTTTCACTTGTAAACAATGGGCACTTGATTTTAATTTGTTGATTAATTGGCTTGGGGCACGATGAACACGCGTCTTTGACTATTTAATCAATTTACTTCATATCATTTGCTATTCATCAAAGAATATTTTTTAAAATGGGCTATTGTACAAGCAGCGATTGTTTCAGTCTTTATCGAAATGCTGTGCGTGATTCAAGTAATTTTGTTAGCTCTGACGTTAACCAGTGAGTTTTTGCAATACAAAAAATATTCTGAAATATGTTTTCAATGTGTTTTTTAAATAATATTTTTTTTTTCGTTATTCATAAATTTTAAATATTTTTTTTTTTTTTAATGTTTAATTGTGAATTCTGCATTTCTCTTTTTTGTTCAAGATGCGTTGCCAACGGCACCTGTTCAATCAGAGCAGGAGATTTTAAACAACGACATTGATAATAATGATTTTAGTAAAGAGCTACCATTTGAAGCAGAATATTATCGCACGAGTACTGATCGTGATGAATTTGTGCGTCCAATTGCAAGTCCAAATGAAAATGAAATTGATGATGGAGATGATGGTATTGATATTGACGAACCGACTACTTTTGTTCAAATACCAAATTGCACATATAACATTGCCATTAAACTATATTACGAAAGTATTACCGATTTGGAAATAAATTTGGAAGGCCTAAAAGTGAAGAGTAATACAAAGAATAATGTTAGTTTGAGTGATTTTCTACAAAAAACTCAAAAACAAATATTCGATACAATTAAGGAAAACAATATTACAAATGAACTTGTGAATGATGTCATCAGTTATGTAAGGCAAACATTTGTGAAAGCATTTGGATATGAAGACAATTGTGGTGTTTCAACAACGGTCACAACATATTTTACAAAGAATGACACCCACGTCAATTTTCCCGAAATAAATTACCAAACGACCGTTATTCCAACAAGTGAAGAAAATATTCAGAACGAAACTGAATCGCCCAATACCGAACCCAGCACAAATGATTATGAAGAGACCACCGAAGAATATCAATCAAAAACATTAATGAGACCAAAACTCAGTGAAGTTGTTCAAGATACAATTGATGCTTACAGAGCCCTTAATAACTGGAAATATCCCAAAAGTAGTATATGAATGAGGTTCAGATCCACCTAGCACATTTTTTCGGCACCCCCTACAAATTTCTAGCTGTTTTTGAAATTCTATGTAATATATTTTTACATCTATATTTTTTTGTCTACGATCATTTTCCCTTTTTCGCTATTCATAAGATATATTCATGATTGTTTGAATTTATTTTACTATTAATTTTCAGCTCGAATACCCAAACAAAAATCCAAGATATATTTGTCACTATATAAATGAATTTGCCAATTTGGCGTTTTACGAAATGAGAATGAAAATAAAATGAATATTCGTGTTTTTTTCTGTGTTTTTTTTTTTGTTTTTGTTTTTGTTACTGACTTATTAATCAAAATTGATTTAGCGCTTTCGTTTGTATGTTTACAAAACTGAACTGTCTGGAATATTCGACTACCAAAACGATAATTTGGATCTATGCAATATAAGCAATTAGTTATAATTATAAATAATTACAATCAAAATATAATCGAATCAAAAAAATTATTGTTCTTATTCAGTCAGAATATTTGAATTTAATTCAGTTTACCTGCAGATTCTGAAAAGACAAATTTAAAAAAGGCAAAGCTCACTTCTTTGTGAAAATCAATAATAAAGCAAAATTATGAAGTGATGGAAATTACTTTTAAAGGTAGCCAAATACACTGGCGGTGTATTACTTGGCTACGAAATTCACGATCAAGTTGTAGGACCAAATACACAGTTGGTTCCATATGTTGAACGACATGTGATTGAAAAAGACGACGATGAATTGTCTCAAACATCAATTATACTATACGTCATTGTTGGTGCACTATTATGTGTTTTGTTGGTCGTAGTTTTGGTCGGTGTAACCAAGTGTGTTATGTGCAAAAAAGCCACTAAAAAACTCCAAAAATCAATTCAAGCATAAACAATGAACAGGTATGTTTGTAAAGAGTATCGCATGTCTTTAATATTTAGTTGTAAAAAATCTATAACACATTGTGTTATTTTGCTTTCAACATTCTTGTTGTCAACGATAACAATAACGATATGCTACATTTTATGAATGGATTGTTAGGTACGCTCGAGCCAGCCAACCAAATTCTGCAAAAACGCGATATCAGCTTTCGCAACGCAAATCCAGTTATTGAAGCTGTAATTGCTCATTTAAAAAAATTTTGAACTGATGAATCATTCAATCGTTTCATGAAAGATACAGAAGTTACATTAAATAGTGTAACTGTTGACAATGTGCCCACTATGGAAAGAATTCGTCAACGCTCCAATCGCTTATCAGATTCCGTCGTTATGAAGGAGATTTTGAGAATGGTGTGTTCTACTGATTCGACGATTCCAAATTTCACATACTGTTTGCGATTTGACAGGTACGATTTTATCCATTTGATGATGTTATGTTATGGGAATGGAAATGTTGATAGTTTTTTTAGAAGAACCGTATGATTTACCTTGTCGAAAACCTTACTGAAGTCAAGATACAAAACATAAACTCTATTTGAAGGATTCATACCATTTATAGTGTAAGGTAAAAATTCCATTAGGTTTGTTGTTGTTGGGAAAAATTCCAGTCTCCAATGATTCATTGAATATAAGAGTAAGCGGTTTATATAAGATTGATGCGCAATTTTTCAAAACAAGTGGATGGATACCATCCGGAACAGCACTAGTATTCGTCTTAATCTTGAGGAGCTGGTCAAAAACGAAATATTCATCCAAGAGAAGCGCATCATTTTTGGTAAGATTAGTTACATCAGTTGATGGACAATTAATAGTAATGCTGGTAGAAAAATTACTACTGAAAAAATCAGCAAACATAGAAGCTTGTTCTTGTGCATCATATGATAATTTCGATCCATAGTGCAAAAGCTTGGGTAAACATTCAATGTTGCGTTTCGAGTTAACGAACTTCCAAAAGCCAGATGGATTTGATTTAAGCGATGATTCGAGCTTTTTTTGTAGTTTTTGTAGAGCAATAGATTAATTGAATCAAATTCAGCACAGGCTAGATCATACGAACATTTGTCACCATTGTTCTTAAACCGTTTCCATTCTTTATTCCTTTTATTTTTCAAATATTGAAGATGTGTATTCCACCATGGCTTATTAAATCGATGAACTTTTGAAATTGGAACAAAATAAGTTATGGCCTCATTTAAAATGTCGTGTATAAGGCAAATTTTATTATCAAATCATTTCTCGATTTAAGTTTTAAAAATATTCGAGTCATTGAGAAAATTGCACATTCCATGATAATTACCTCGCTTGAAGTTACGGTGAGAAACCTTCGGATTATTATTGGAATTACATGGTGAATGCCAAATCAAGTAACGGCCCAAAGTTGTTGAAACAATCATATTATTAAAGAAATGGAACTCCGCCCAAGCTACGTTATGCAAACTACAGACAGCCTTCACCCAAGTTGGCTGATTTGATTACATCCCAAGCAAAGAATCCCATGAAGAAATTCAGCATCAAATAATGGAGTAATATTAACTGGTAACATAACATTTCGATGTTCACACGAATTATCGTCCGGCAAAATCCAGACGATAGATGAAATGTTGAAATCACCCATAACAAAAATGGAATCCGAGTGTTCAAGTAGAATGGATTTGATTGCGTTCAAGTGTTTTATGTAAATATCAGATGTCGAAGCAGGTGGAATGTATGCAACGTAGACATAAAGCTTGAAGTCCGGTGAATATTGAATTTCAACACAAGTGTATTCGATGTCATGGAAACCGTTGAGACTAACCAATGATGATGAAAAAGTGTGCTGAACTGCTATTAATGTTCCACCACCCAATTGAAGTGATAAACCAGTAGATTCGCGATCAGAGCGATAAACGATATAAGTGTTGTCAAAATATTCGGCTGAGAAAAAAGACGAGTTGAGCCAATGAGTTGGTTGAAAATTCTTCGAAAGTAAGTTTTGTTTGACCAATAACTCTGGATAAGTGAAACTTCATTGATTTGACTGCGGCCTCAGCTAAACCATTGAAGTGTGGTGCGCCTGGCGGACTGAAATGCCATTGAATACCTTTCATGGTTAAGTGTGGTAAAATTTCACTTTCGATAAGTTGCTCAAATTCACGTTGTGATCGTTTGATATCATTTGCAGCACCTATGAAGTTCGTGCCACAGTCACTATGAACGTCGTGGCAAATACCCCGACGGGCAATGAATCTATCGAATGCATGTAAAAATGTTTGAGTGGTGAGATCACCAGCGACTTCCAAATGTACGGCTTTAGTTGCCATACATGTAAAAACGGCAACGTATCCTTTATACGACCGATGACCACGACCTTTTGCCGCTCGTATGTCATAAGGACCCGCATAATCTACGGTTGTTGCTGCAAATGGTCTGGAAGTATCATTGACTCGATGAGTTGGCAGTGAATCCATTAATTGATGTGATAAAATAGGTTTATTCTTGAAACAACGAATGAATTTATGAATGAATTGACGCTTGAAATTTCGAATGTTCATTATCCAGTATTTTTGTCGAATTTGATTCACCGTCACTAATGGGTCTCCGTGAATGGTTTGTTTGTGATAAAAATCAACGATTAATGTCACAATGCGATGTTTTGATGGAATAATGATTGGATGTTTTGCTTGATATGGAATAAAGGCGTTTTGTAAACGCCCGCTCACTCGCAAGATTTCGTTTGAGTCGATGAATGGATTTAATCGGTGAATTTTACTTGATGTTGAAATTGATTGTTGTGTGCGTAATGCATTTAATTCTGATACAAAGTAGTCCTTTTGTATCCATCGAACGATTGATGCTTCGGCTCGTTCTAATTCATCTACTTTAATAGGTGGAATTTCGTTGATTAAGGTTTGAATTGAATCTATCGCCATTGATGACTTTGATTGGTTGGATTTTTGAAAATTTGAAAATCGGCATAAAATTGAATCGATTGACGAAAGTTCATTAGTTGTTACATTGACGGATTTGTATCTTGCACGTAGTTCATTTGGATCATCATCGATGATATTGAATGGAGATTTTGGCCACTGCTCTGATGGTAATGATAGCCAGGTAGGTCTGTTCCACCAAAGAGTTGAATCAATTAATTGCTTTATCGACAAACCACGACTGTTACAATCTGCTGCGTTGTCTCTTGATAGAACATGTCTCCAGTGATCGATTTTTGTTGATGAATGTATTTTATGAATTCGATTTGATACAAATGTAGACCATCGATTTGGATCGCCACGTATCCATGAAAGCACAATTGACGAGTCTGTCCACATGAAAATTTCGTGAATATCCAATCGAAAATTAATTTTTATGAAATCAAGTAATTTTACTGCTAAAACAGCTCCACAAAGTTCTGACCTAGGAATGGTTATTGGTTTACGAATTGGCGTTAATTTACTTTTTGCCATAATTAAATTTACATGAATTGCTTTTGATGAATCAATTGTACGTAAAAATGCTGCGGTTGAATATGCTTTGTTAGAGCTATCGCAAAAAATATGTAATTCGTTGCGGGTGTTTGTATTGGTTGTATGTAGCCAACGAGATAATTGCACTTGATCGATGTGTTGATATTGTTGAATGATTTCTTTCCATTCGGAATTACAATTTGATGGCAATGGATCGTCCCAATTCAAATTGGTCTCCCACAACTGATTAAGAAACAATTTTGCCTTGAGTGACAAACGGATTCAGCCAACCGATTGGATCAAACAGACGAGCGATCAACGACAAGACTGTTCGTTTGGTGTATTCCGACTGATGAATCGAAAAGTTGATTTTAAAATGAAATGAATCTTGCTCCGTTAACCAACACAAACCTAATGCCTTAACTTCATCGTTTGCGTTGAATAAACATGTGGTGTTTGTGTTGCAATATTCGGATGGAATATGTTTAAGAATTTCAGTTGAATTGGTTGCCCATTTTCGTAATTCGAAACCTCCGCTTCGAAGCATTTGTATTAATTGATTCGTTAAATCTATTGTTTGTTTTATTGAATTGCCGCCGGACGTTACGTCGTCTACGTATGTTTCTTTTTTAATCGCTGTGTAAGCGAGAGGATATTTTTCTCGTTCAAGGTCAGCTAATTTGTGTAGTGTTTGGATAGCGAGAAAAGGAGAGGATTTTATTCCAAATGTTACTGTTTGTAACGAGTATGTGAGAAGTTGATTGTTTTCTTCCCATAATAGTTGTTGATATTTTGTATCGTCTGGGTGGATATCAATGCATCGATACATTTTTTCGATATCGGCTAGAATAACAAATTTATGACGTCGCCAATTTAGAATAATAGAAACAAGATCCGATTGCAACGGTGGGCCCGTTGTAAGAATGTCATTTAAAGAATTTCCATTTGTTGATTTAGCGGAGCCATCAAAAACATGTCGCAATTTGGTTGTAAGACTGCTTTCTTTTATAACGGCGTGATGTGGCAAATAAAAATGTTTAATTTCAGATGGATCATAGTCACTATCGTTTATTGTGTCGACTAATTTGACTTGATTGAGTTATTTGTATTCATTGAATGTTTCAGTATAATCTTTTTGAAATTGACTATCGCGATGAAAACGTCGATGAAGTGATTGTAATCGTTTAAACGCCATGGAAAATGATGATCCAATTTGAATGGATGGATCGAATAGCGATTTTAGAGATAAGCGAACAATGAATTTGCCATTAGACTTTCGTTGAAAGGTTTGATTATAATAGTCGACAGTCCATTCATCTTCTTTTGATAGTTTTCTTGTATTTGAGACCTCTTCTAATTCATAGAACTTTTTGATATATTCGCCAATTTCACACGTTGATACATGAAATGAACTCACGGGAAATGCTGATATTGGCGGTTGAGATGATGTTTGAGAAATGTTTCCACTTAGTATCCACCCTAGCGAAGTGCTTTGAGCCATAGGTTCGCCTGGTTGACCTTGACACAAACCGCTTTGGATGACTTGACAATAAACGTCACCACCCAGTAACAAATGGATTTGTCCTGGACTTGCGAATTCGGGATCAGCGAGTGGAAGTGAATTGATGTGTGGCCATGTATGTTGTTGTAATGCAAGAACATGAAATCGGCACTGAATACATTTATCGCAGCACACCTATCGGAAAAAAAATAAAACTCTGTACAGTACAAAGCGATTTTCAGTTCTTGTCAACAAAATCATACCCAAATATAATGCTTATTCTACTTTCCACCAGATTTGTGACGATTTTTTTTGTCATTTGCTTATGTCTAAATACTTGTTATTGTTGTTGTTCATTTCATGGCCCTGTTGTAATGGAACAAGTGGTAAATGTGATGTTACGCTGGAAATAATGGCTACTGTAGTTTCGGCTTTTAACATTGAGTCAAATGTTGAATGAATGCGAATGTTTTGCCCTTTGTTAACGATTTTATATTGTGTTTCACCCATTGGACGGACTCCAACGCAAATGTTAATGATTGGTAATTTTAAACGTTGGGCAGCTCTTTCCGTAATGATTGACTGTTGAGACCAAGGCCGAGCAAAGCACGCATACGAATGTATTCACCATTCCGATCAGGAATGAGTACTTGTACGGTTGTAAGTAGAACACATTTGGTTTTGGTATTGACTAAGTTGTTTGAAACAATTTGAACGTTTTCATTCGAAGTCGAAGGATTACTGATAGACGATGGAATGACAATTGATTTGGTGACATTTGGTTGATTTACTGAATTTGTTGAGACGGATTTATTTAAATGTAGCAGTGTATGGTGACGACCATGACAAATGAAACATGTGTTGATGCTTTTGCAATTGAGATTGTTGGCATGACCAAGACAATTTGAACAAAGTAATTTTGTTTTGTCAACGAAACCTTTACGTTCAGGTGCCGACATCTGAAGAAAATTCATACATTTGCGTAAGACATGTGAACTTTCTTGTCGTTGATTCTTTTCACACAATGGGCATGAAATACTTTTTGATGATAAATGGAATGATTTGGTTTCTTTTCGAAACGTATGTTTGTTTGAGTTTGAATTCAATGGCTTAGATTGAATAAATTGAGATGAATTTGATTTGAATTCATGTTGATTGGACTGAGGATAAACTGCTTCTAATGTGCGAAAACGCAGATCGATAAATTCAATTAAAGTCTTAAAATCCGGCACTTCACGAGTTTTACTTAAATGTTTCTCCCATTCTAATCGAGTTGAATGTGGCAATTTTTTAATCAGTAGATGAGCAAATATGACACCACATTCAGTGGTTTTGATTCCCAGTTTTTCCAATGAAAAAATACAGGAGCGCGAAATATCATATAATGTTTGTAATTGCTCAGTCGTCTCATGGACCATTGGTGATTGATTTAGAAAATCATCCATGAAACTGCTAAACAAAACACGTTTATTGTTGTATCGTTCAACTAAAGCAGCTAATGCAATTTCATAATTTTCTTCGGTGATATCAAGATAGCCGATGAGTGATTTAACTTGATCTGTGAGAGCGTTTTTTAAATATTGAAATTTGTGACAACTGGATAAATTTTCATTTTTATGGATTTGTTGAAATGAATCATAAAATGCAGGGAATTTGGTATAAATCCCACCAAATGTTGGAATAGTGAGTGGTGGCAACTTAATGGGAGGAGTTTACGGTGCGATAACACGGTACGTAACATTCGGTTGCCCGTTAGTTGTCGGTGATTGAGCGTGAAATTGTGATTGCGTGTGAATGGGTTGATGAGAGACCACGGTAGCTGCCGGATGGAATCGATCATACTCACACTGAATTGTGGTACGGTATCAATATAACAATTTTCAAATTGATCGTGAATGTCTTCAGTCATGTAGTCAGTTTTTGATGCTTCGGGTAATTGAATTATTTTGAAATGTTGTGTGACAAAGTTGGAACGCGTGTTTTCAATACGATTCAAACGAACAGTGAAGTGGTGTTTCGTCTTACGATCTATTCCATCTTTCTTGAAATTCACGAGCTCCTTTTTGAGCAATGCTAGTCTTTCGATTTGTGGAGGAATTAATTCATCCAAATGGGATGGTTCAGAATCATTATCTTGAGACATGCCGATCGATAGCCAATTTAAGCTTTAATCACTTACCCACAAGAAACACGGCTGATTTCCTCAAAAAAAAACCAAACGTCTAGGTGATTCCGATAAATTCCCGAATAGAATGTCCAAATCTTTACCCGGAATCATCCGATGATGATTGATGATCCGTATGAAAATAGATGAATTCGAGAAGCCAAACAAAAAAAAAAAAAAAACGTGTGCAAACACGATTGGTGTGTGTGCAAGTTACCGCAATACGGAATGCAATTTTTTTTTTATTATTAATCTAGTTTAATTCAAAATTTCGGATGATTTTAAATTTAATTTGGATTGACTTAATTAACGGTCAATCACATTCGAAGGACCAATGAACGTTTTATAGGACGTTGAGAATCGTACCAAAATCAACCATAAAGAAAAAAGAAATAAATCAAGACTAATTAAAAAATGCGTCCGTGTTATCTGATGCGATTATGAACAATGAATCTTTATTTAAATGTCATCTGTCAAATAACTCATTTGTTCGTGTGTTGGTGTTGTACATTGAACACGATCTTGAACGAAACAAAGGTTAAAGTTGACAAATCACGATCTTTTTTTACGAGTTTGAACACGTCGATCTTTATCGGTGAAAGACGGACTCAATCGCGAAATCCACAAGGCTTTGTCAAATTTTGGACCAATTTTTGGTATTTTTTTTTCGGTTGATTTGGTGCAATGGATGAAACTACTAAAGCACCGGAATTGGATTTGTTTGGGCGATGGAACATCTAACTTTTTCGATTTAATCGGGGCATCAACACGTTTCCTTTTCGTTGGTTGTGATGGTGTTGAAGAAAACTTTGTTGCTTGAGCATATGTTGGTTTCGATGGTCTAGAGGTGAACGGTGTTTGTGTAAACGGTTTTGATCGCAATTTCCACGCGGTTTGTCATTCGACTTTTTAAGTAATGATTCGGTGTTCAGTTTGGTTGAGGAGACAATATCCTTAATCGTAGCCAGCTCGGACAAAAAAGAGCTCATATCAACAGAATTCTGAGACTGGCGAGTTTTAGATGTTGAACGAGTTGATTTAGGCTTTTTCAAGTGTTTTTTTTAATTCGGTAGATGTTAATTCATTCCAACAGCAGACAAAAGCCACCTGCAGCAAAAAGGACTGGATGCGGCCCTGGGATCCCTTGAAATATGTTACTGACGTCACGACTTGTAATTGTAATTGTAATAGTATTGCAACTGATGGATGATAGGCACTTGTAGCAATTACACTAACAATTTTATAATCAATCTGATTGTCAAACAAGATAAAACAAAATAAATTTAGCAAAAACCAAAGATGATTTCACTAAATAATATGCACAAGTGTGTGAATTAAAACAAAACTGCTTTAACTTTAGTTAAAACAATAAAAAAAACATTTAATAAATATTAGAACTCAATAAATAAATAAAAAAATGAAGAGCGACAAATAATGCGTTAGGTCCGACCTAGTGGTACGCTGGTGCTTTCAGTTTGCGAGTAATATCGTGGCGCCATCCCAAAGTCGCGAGGATAATTATTTTGAAACATTGAAGCTTTGAAGCTATTTCACAATAATTTTATGTTGTCATTTTGTCTATTGTCCTGTATTTGATATGAGAAGAACAGCATAAATGAAATGTTGTGTGTATGTATTGGTAATGAACGCATTTGCTTGGCCGTATAAATTGTATGCCAAGCAGAGTCGTTGATCAACAATATATACGCACTCAAATATCTGTTGTGCTAGCTGTATTTCATGCGGAATGAACAACATTACAAAAGTGATATATAATACGCATATATTGGTGATTATCGACTCTGTTTGCCACACAATTCAAATCGACAAATAGAAGTGTTAATTACCAATACATACACACGGCATTTCTCTTATGCTGTTCTCTCCATAAGAAAAATACAGAAAAACAGAAGAAATGACGACACACAATAACAATATTGTGAAATAATTTCAAAGTTTCTGAATAATGACCATCGCGACTTCAAGATGGTTCAACGATAGTGTTCGACTTAATTTAAATGCATTAGGCAATTGAAGTGTACGGTGAGATCGGTTAGGTCGATTCGGTATCACACACACTGAATGCCGAAAAAAAGTAAAATATTACGATTACATTTCGGTTTTTAGTAATATTTTTAAGAATACCTACACAACATCATAAGAATCCACAGCAATGAAACTGAAATTAAGTGATATCTTGCAATCATGTGGATAAAAATACATGATACCCAAAATGAAATATTGCATAGGTAGATCCATACAGTTCTTATGTTGCAAATCTCTTGACTGGCCTGTAAAAAGTTAATGTAATCAATTTAATTTGTATTTACGTTGGAAGAGTTTTAATGTAATCAATAAAAATTATTTTATTAAAATCATATGTATAAAATCTTTGATTTACTTACTCCATTGATTGCAACAGCAATCTCAGTACAACAGCATTAACTGGTTTAATGCATTTAGAACTATGTTTGTGAAAGTTGGAAAAACATTTGCTATATCCAGAAAAATTTCCGGAATATATCTCCAACTTGATGAAAATAATGATGCCAACACGATTATGGAGAATAAATTTGATATTTGCCATATAACAAACGCCAAACTTTGTTACAATGTTTTATAACCAACAAATTTGAAAAAATTTAACGGTATTGTGAATGCTATGAATTATATAAAATTAAAAACAAAAGTGAAAATAAACAATCTATCTCTTATGATTTCTTCATTGCAAAGATGCATGTTCAATGCTCTTACAGTTGGGGTTTGTAAAAAATACATGAGATTTATAATTATAAATAATTGCAATTATAATTGCATAAAGACATATGTGAAGGAATGAAAAATATAATGTAAACACTGCCTAATTCACTAAAAAAATTGTCAAAATAATCTGTTTGTAAAAATATTGATTTTTCTATTTTTCTTCAATTTTTCTATTAATTTTGATGGCGTTGATCGATAGTTCATTGTGTTGAAACAATTGAAATTTCAATTTATTTTATTAGCGCTAAAATTTCGTTAACAAACAGAACCTGTATTTTCATTGAATGTGTTGTTATTTTTAAAAGATTTTCTTCCGAACAAAACTAGTTTCGAACATTGTGGCATTCGTTGTATGTTTTTACATGTGAAAATGTATGCTTTGATTTCAAGATATTGACGCCACTTATACGATTTATCAATGAATACTGACTATACCAACGGAAACGGCAAAATAATACGATTTGTCGTTTGCATTCCGTAATGGTGTATGTGTAATTCAGTATATATATGATAGAGATCGCATACAATGTAACGTCGCACGACGTATGCCGTAGTACATTAATCGATCGTTGATGTACTTGCTTGCGACACTCATTTCACGGCACACATTCTTGGAAATTTTGTACATAAATCTTGTGTGAAAGTACAAACATGAAACAAGAGAGTCCACTGCATGTGGTTTCAAAATATTTTTTGACATTCATTCAATTTCATACCGTACTCGTATAGATGGCGTAGGAGGCAATGATTTTCGTTACTAATGCGACTTTGTTTCAAATAAAATAATATTAATAATAATAATAATAATAAAGAAGAAAAAACATATGGATTATAACCAAACATACATTTTCGATGAGCTGGCCAGACGCTGATGATTAGCGGTCTGATCAGCTCTTTCTGAATCGTTGCGGTGCTGTACGCAATATCAAACGGAGTGCGCAATCATGGACGTATCATTTGTGTGTACGGCAAAAACAATCTCCGTTTGATATTGCGTACAGCACCGCAACGATTCAGAAAGAGCTGATCAGACCGCTAATCATCAGCGTCTGGCCAGCTCATCGAAAATGTATGTTTGATTATCACTGCAAATGCAACACGTATATTATATCGCAATTCGTTTTTATATCTAATCGAAATCGACAACGGAACAATTTGTGCATATTTTTTTTTGGCTATTCTTACTATTTTGGGGGATTTTACATGTAGTCATATGTTTGATGCTTTGCACTTTTTCCTATTCTATTTTTATTTTCTATTTCTCTATGTAATCAATCTTTTTTCAATATCAAGAATTTGCATAGATTACAGGCAATTTGTTTCACCTTAAGTTCGGCATATTTGGTTGATACTTGGATTACAGTGGAATACCGTTTCCATTTCATTAGTAATTTTCACGGTTTTTTGGTGTTCTTCAATCTCATTGCTATACTTCTAATTGGTCGAGCTGTAGAAGGAGAAGGTGGCTTACATATGCATCAAGATTTGAAAAAAATCAAAAAAAGCACTTTATTTCGGGGAACCGTATTTTGGTCGCGCGAATCTTGGTCGCACACAAAAGCGAATTTTCATCGCACAAAAGAACTAATTTTGGTCGCAGCAAAATTCCCATAAAAATTGCAGCGCGACCAACATAGTATGACCCTTTATTTTCACTGTATATTTAGATATAAAAATAAATAAAAACACAAAGATTTTATTAATAACTTTATTTATTCGCATAGAAAAGAAATTATATTTTATTGTATAGTTTTTCTTACCAAATTGTACAAAATTGAAAAATATAAAATTGAATTGATAACAGCAGTAACTTACGTGTTTTCCTTGTGGATGAATTGGCAATTCGATTTCATTTTCTTCCGATTTTGATACTAATTTGCAAATTACTGTTTGTGTCAATTGTGATAACTGCCGTTGCTGCTGCAGAGAATGTAACTGTGTCCGATGCTGATAATTAAATTTCATGTTGTGGAATTTTTTTTCTTCTAAATTCGCATTTGATATTCGCAACATTTTTTAATAATGAATTTTCTTTTCTTTTCTTTTCTTTTCTTTTCATTTCTTACAAAATTCATTTATTTACTTCAATTGACATTTTGTAATTCATTAAATGAACAATAGCAAGTATTTTTCAACATTTTTCTAAAAGTTGTTCTGTTGATGACCTTTTTCTTTCTCCAAAACTAACTTTCTTATTTCCAGGAACTTTTTGAAAATGTCTGTCTTTGAGTGACCATGGGGCTGGTTTCCGTTGATAATAATTGGCTTTGATCCTTTAATTCATAGTTTAAATATCAAAAATTGAGTCATTTACATGTGTAAAATTGAAAAGTGGCAAAAAATGCTTACTGTTACAAATTGCTTTAGGCGGATGTGTTTCAGTTTCTGTGAATGTTTGATCTTTAAGTTGATTTTTGAATTTCAATGGATCTTTTGATATAGCAACAACCGAACTGTGAACCAGACGTGATTTCTTACTCGACGGCAAATCAGAAACCTTTTGTTGTGGTGATATTGTACTCACTGTGTTACGTCTTCTTACAATCTTATTTGCGAATGGAATTTGATGTAACGGGATTTTCAAAGTTTTTGCATTCAATTCCTCATTGCACATGTCATCAATCAAACCTGTGAGAAAAATGACATTTCATACAAATTTCATTTTTTTTTTTTTTTTTCATAAAATATCTATGTTCCCGTAACAACATACTCGGCATTGATGGGAGGACGTTGCCTGTCATTTTTATAGTGTCAAGTTGTTGTTCGTGGGTTGCCTGCTTCTTATCAGATTCAGTATCTGTACTTTCATACGACTGAAGAAGTTCTTGCTGAATCAAGTCGATATTTGCAAATGTGTCCCTGCAAGAAAAAAAAACATACTGAATTCAGGAAAACGTTACTACCGATACGGTAATGATAATTGATTTGCAATACATCAATCTTTACCGTGTAAAATACCTTTGCCATTTTTTCACCGCTTCTATTGCATCTTGTGCTTTCAATTCAATTTGCCGTTTTGTTTGATCGACGAATTCCAACAGACTCGTACGCTATTCAAATGAATTGTTGAGTTGTATGTAAAAAATCTCTATTTTCAAATTCTTACTTTATGATCGGTTACTGGTTTATAATTTTGAATCATTGTTTCCCATTCCAGGCTAGTCATTGCCATGGGAGTCTTCTTTGGTGAAGATATGTTTCCATTTTGTGTTGACATGATTTTTGCTTCGAAAAATTACGGAAAACATTTGTAATACGTGTTTAATGACAGAATCTTCCTTGATGATTACATACGAATCACTTTTTAATATGATAAGCGACATTTGACATTTGTGCGCAAAATCTAGAATATAGATTCAATGCATTCTAATACTGTTTTACTTGATATTGTACTGAGCAATGAAAATAGCTAATATTAGTACAGAAATAAATAATTGGATATTTATACTGGATCATTAATAAAAAATCGTGTTTTATTTTTGTTCATATCTGTTTATTTGCCTATTTTAAAAATTTGTTTAGTACTCATTCTTTACATTCATATTTTATTTCTGGTGAATAAAAAACGAATAATTAATCATAAAATACTGAAGAATAATATACAAATATTATGAGAGTTTGCTTTTGTCATATTTGCATTTTGCATTTTGCATTTTGTTTCATACATTTATTAAATTATTTAAATTCATTTAATTGGCAACATGCCATTCTTTGAATTTATGTATTGAATCAATCTGTTTTGCTGATGGTTTCTAGTAACAGTGCCTTTGCTAAAAAATTGTAACTGAAACCAAAAACAATTGAAGAAGAAAAAAAAAAACGTGAAAAAACAAAAGATGCAACAAATTCGTTAGTTGCAGCAATCTGTGGATGAAAAGGTTCTTATCGCTACACAAAATGTGTGTTTTCTCTCTATTTGATGATTTGAGGGGGAAATAAGAGACATTGTGAATTTCAGAAACGTGAGTTTTTCTTTATATTCTTAACAATTTTTTTTTTTCATTATAACTTAAAAACATAAAACACTTGACAACTGAAAAATGTTGTTCCTTATTTTACACAATATTTTTTCTCTTTCGAAAATCTAAAGGAAAGGATATAATTTGATTGTAATTTCATTGCGTCATTTCCACTGTACATATACATTTCAACGTATGATTGGCATGACTATTAGTCTTAACACGAACTAATTCGATAAAACTCATAGTGAATTTATGTGTTTTTTTTTTTGTAATCTATATTATGAATGTTTATGATTTTAAGCAATATATCGGCAATGAATTGACGTAATCAAAAGAGTTGAAATCAATCGAATGAATGTGGTGTGGTTGTGATTATTTTTTCGTATTTCATATTTTACCATTATTAGCAACTATGAATGTGAACACTTACGAAGAAGATTTACGTCTAAGTTCGATAGTACGGCAAAGTGTATACATTCGCATTGCATCGTTTATTTTACTTCGCTGTATATGACAGGTATTTGGAACAATGCTGGCACGATTGAAATCTTCACTAGTACCATAAACAAATTCCTCAAGTTATCGTGTAATTTTGCAATAAAAGCAAAACAGGAACTGATTGTTTTCTTTTCTTTCTTCCTTTTTTTCTTTCTTTCTGAATGTGTAACAATTTACAACCAATGAGAAAAATTAAAATCGATTTTTCATGTGTCTATGTGTTCGAAAATGAACCATAATAAATGTAAATTCTTTTTTGCTCCACAGTAACTTTTGTCACACTAAATCATGTTGCACACATTTGTACATTGTACTGATAAATTGATTTCAAGAGTAATAGATTTATACAACGTCCATTTAGTCAATAATTTAAAAGTACGCTTGTGTGTATGTGTGTGTGTGTTTGTTTGCTCATACGAATAAAACTTCCATTTTTTGTAAATAGAATCGAACCGTATTTTGACTAAATAGTTTCAAAGTAATTTAAGTGTCACTTTAATATTGGTTTCTGTTTCTAATCTTTTACATCTAATTGTTTATGTATCCTTATCTAATACATATACAGTAGTTGATTAATATGTTCATCTCTTTAAATTAAATTCCATAAATTTTTATTAAATCGGAGTTTCGTGGATTCTGGTTTAATTTGAACTGAAGCAGACGTTTTACAATTTTTTTCTTCTCCTTCTTCGTCTATAAGCTTTATCTGGTTCTATTGTTTTCTTCATCGACCACCGCGCTCCAAAGACTCTTCAAAGGCAGCCATCATTTCACTTTGCATATTCATATCAATTTGACCGGCCATCTGTGAAAAAGAAAATAAGCAAAAAATTGATCTCAGTATCATAACGACATAATATTGATTATTTTGGGACAGACCGCTTCGCGTCGTCTGCGCTCCTGTTCTTGTCGTCGAAGTTCGGCTCGTTTTATAGCTGCCTTATCGTTGGCCGACGGCGTTCCAGGTGAACCGCTTCCTTGTGGTGATGCCTTCAAATCGTCACGACCAAGAATTTGGTCCAGTGGTTGCCTCCTTTAATAAATGAAAACAAACACAAAATTAATGTTTACATCGCAAATTATTTTCTCCTTTGTCTTACCGGTCAATTTCTTCTCTTTTTTTCTGTTGCTCTTGTTGCCGCTTTTCAACCGCCTCTTTGTGACTGCGTTGTTTCATCTCTTGTTGCTCTAATAATTTCTGTCGATCAGCTTTCTCTTTGGCTCTGTTTTTGAACTGCTGGAATGAATCCATGGCCGGCGTTGGTTTCGGTTTACTTGATGTTGGTGTGCTTTGTGGTGATCCAGCTGCAGCCAACGATGACCATGAGCTAATATATATTGAAAATTGGTTGAAAAATTGTAGCTAATTTAACTTGAACATCTTTTAATAATACCTTGCGATCGTATTTTTTATGGCCGGATCAATGCTTTTATTAAATGCATTCGTCAGATTTGGTGGTTTTGGATCACTCATTGGCATCTGCTGTGGTAACGCTGGCGGAGTGTTTTTCTTGTCATGTTGTGGCATTAATAGTTCTTCAATTGGCTTCGGCCGGAATGGGCCGGCACTTAAGTTTGGCGTTGTTGGCATTCCATTACCAGTCGACATAATTGAGCTATTCATGCTGTTATTATTATTTGTATTATTATTATTATTGCTATTGATTGGTGCTATCGCATTAATAGAATTATTTATTGAAGATGGTGGCAAGTTTACGGACGAAGATGTAGTTAAGCCTGTCATAAAACCTAAATAAATAAGTAAACGATTTTTGTTCACAATTGTTGAGTTTAAATGGCATTTGATTTCATTGAACGAAAGGATGAATTTTATTAGTACCGCGTTGTTCAGATGATGTTGAAATTGAATCCGATGTTACCGGTGGCAAACTATTGTTCGATTGTGTTAACGATGGTAAACCCACCATATTATTATTTGATATAGATGCCGAAACATTGGTCATGCCATTCAAATTGTTTAGTGTTGAATCTAGATTAAAACCATTATTTCCATTGTTGTGATGTGGATTATCAAAACCTACGACGATTTAATTTTATTTTAATTTTTGTTTATTTACTAAAAGACTTAAGATTTAAATTGTCAGCGAATGTAAAAACTTACACGCAAGCGATTGTTCAAGAGATGCCAATGATTGTTCAACTGGGTCGTCGAAATTTGGCATCATATTAATGACCGACTTATCATTCATGGTAGTCATTGGTGGCATCATTGGTAATGACGGTAATCCATGATTTTTATTATCTAAAATATTATAAATATTATTTTTTTTTCTCATAAGTATGTTACTGACAATTATAAGTTATCGAATTAAATACCTAGCATGTTACCAAGGCTTAGATTTGGATTCATTGGTTGTGTAGAAAATGGTTGATTCATGTCATTATTATTCAGCACGTTTTGATTTTGCATCATATTCTGTGGAGGTTGTTGCGAGAGCGATGAATTTGCTTTCAATCCTTGGGTTGGTTGTTGTTGCGGCTGTTGCAGCGGCTGATGTTGCTGTTGCTGTTGCTGTTGCTGTTGCTGTTGTTGCTGTTGTGGAAGCAAACTATTTACTAGTGATGGCATTGGTGGTAACAATGATTGAGTATGTTGCAATTGAGTTGGTTGTTGTGGCGTTGACTGCATTACAAAAATTAATTGGATGTTGAACAAAAGTTTGCAAAATATAATCAACCAAAGAAGAAAAATAAATAGAATTTAAAATTTACCGTGGTGAATCCAGGTGCGTTTGACATATTTGGTGTTTGAGTCAGTGACGTGAGAGGTTTTATTGATGGTAAATTGTTTAATGCGCCCTGCAAAATCATTATTCATTGCGTAAAATTTAAACTTGGACATTCGTTTTGGTGAAAAATATAATCAAACTTACCAGTCGATTAGCAGGTGATGGTGAATCTTTAAGTTTCTTTTTTCGCGGTGTCCTCGTTGTAGAACCTACATCAATATAATTCAATTGAAATCAAAATTTTCTTTTCACTTCAACAAAGATCTCCATTAACAAAATGTTAAATATGTGCACGTGTAGCAACCAATGACATCCATCCATTTATATGTTTTGTATATCCACAATTCTCAAACCCGAATATTAAGAGAAGAAAGAGCTTGAGCAATTTGAGGTTCACAATTTTCATTTTTTTTTTCTTTATTTACGTTAATATATAAATCAAAAGCCGTGTTTTATTGGTCATTTCTTCGTCAAATTTTATTTTGATATTTGCTTTTATTTCTATTCCATGTTTATATAAGTTTGTAATTGTTGTTGTGTTAATGCAATCTATTTTGTGTGATTGTTAAATCTATGAATTTAACAAATGTCAAATGAAATAAAAAAGTGAAAATTATGTATTGTTTTTAACCAGTCAATTCAAATGTAATAACTAAATCGATTTTTTTTCGATATTTATTGAATTTTCTTAGTATTCTTCAATAAATGAAAATAATTTTATTGAGAGGATTTGTTTCTTTTCCTGTCGCTCTTAGGCTTAATAACTAGAACAAACGGAAAAAATTTCTAGCGTTTTTGCGTGTGTGTTTATGTATTTGTGTGAGTTTGTGTATATTTCTTATATTTAAACGAATAACGTCCGCATTTTTTCATGTATTTTTTTTTATTTTTTGTGTAATTTCACTTGAATTTTTTCGCATAATGACATTTTTGTGATTTTTCATTTCTGACATTTCTTTAGTTATCGGACACACTAGAAAATTTTATCGAAATATTAATAATACATATAAATACATACATACTTCAATTATTGTATCATATTTATGACAATTAAATACTAACAGTTGACTCTTGATCTCCGTAGATGTTTATTTTATCTCAAATATTATTTAAACACAAAGTTTACCAAACCGAATCGAGTTTTAACTCAACAAATTCCATGCAATTTTTCCGTATAAATCTCAAGTTTTGAGATTCATTTGCATGAAAAATTAAGATTAAAAATAAAGAATATAGACACCTTTGTGAGAAATAAGCTGTCCTTGGAGAACATAATCAACTGTAAATGATGACGTTTAAACGATTTTCTATCTGCACAAACTAAATAAAAAAAAAAAACGCTTTTGCATTCATCTTGTTTACACGTAAGTTGTGAATGAATATGTATTTAAACTGACCAATATTATTGAACATTGAACAAAAAACAAATGGACTAAACAAGATGCATTATTTCTATGTTACTTCTCGTGATTTGCGATATTTTAAATTCTAAATTTGTTTTGTTTGAAAGAAAAAAAAAAACAAAATCAATTTACACAAGATACAAATAAAATAGAAAACTAATATTCTTATCGATGATTCATACATTTGACTGTAGTATCTACGCTTTATACCATCTTTTGGATTCATCTTTTTTTTTGTAAAATTTAAACACAACTTATTAATATTTCTATGATTTTCCATTATTCCATAGCATGCGTATAGTTTTTGTTGTTGTTGTTGTTATTGTTGTTGTTTCTTTTATTGATTTTGAGTGAATTTGTAACTATTTTATGTGTGTTTTGCTTTTTCATTATCTATAAAATAGGCTTAAAATTAAATGTTTTCTTTCTATTAATTTGATTAAAATGAACAAAAATGTGCTCTTATTTGTGATTTGTGTAATTTCAGTAATTTATGTGTTGTCATCTTATAGGCTTTTTATCAAGGTCCAAGTATTCTGTTCATTTGTGAACAGTTGTTTTAATCGATTTCTATCGATAGGCATATTTCTTGTTTTTATCTAATTGCATAACCGTAATGTAAATGCTTGAATTTATTATTTTTTTAAAAATAAATCATTAACTTTCTCGGTATTTTGAAATTCCTAATGATTTTTGTGCAAACAATGTGTAAGGGGGAAAGCCGACAATCGCGCCTTAAAATTTGCTTTTTAGAGAGAAATTGCTCGATTTTGTCGAGGACAGTAAAATCCACTGAACTATTGTGGAATAAATATATGTCGTACATTATTCATATTGTTATCGGTGAAGATTCAATTTTAATAGTTTAAGTCCTGTTTTCTGTTATTGCGCATGCAATATTGATTAATATTTAAACCATAATAGTAGTAAATATAACCGTTTCAATTGATTCCCGGCCATTGAGTGAATTTCAGTAGAATGAATTTGTTTGTTTTTTTTTTTCATATTTTCAGAAACTAATTTAATTTAAGAATTTATATCGTATTACTTGATCATGATCGCTTGGATTTCAAAACTAAAATCACCAAATGAGCCATTGTTATGTGCTCTTGCTACTATAGGTTAAAGGTTTTCATTCTTAGATAAAAATTGAAATAGCGAATTTGGTCACGTGTGGTAGTTTCGAACGTCGGCACAGACCGATAATTATGCAAATAGTTTAATTGCTATTGAAACGTACGAGTTAAAGTGCACTTGAACAACAATGTAATGTTTAACTCACATAGAAAAAAAAAGTGGTAGCAATTTTAAAAGCACGTTTTGCTCCAGTTTCTTCGTTTCGACTTACACATTGTCTGCAATTCGGGTATGTTAAAGTACTATGATGAACAACAACAACAAATTGAAAGAAAAATGAACTCAACTATGATCATAATCCTAAAGATAATTGCTATAATTTACTATGAGTGTAAATAATACCACAGACTTGAATTTCCTTCTTTAGATTGTCCCAATACTCTATCCTAAATGGATACGCAGCTCATCAATGTTTTCAAATTCCATTGCTTTTGAATTGAGTTTTGTTGATTTTGTGTTAATGTTCCTCGCATTGCACTGTGTTTTTTGAAATTATTTTTCGGCAGTTTTTGTTAAACTAAATGTTCACTTGAATGATTGAAGATCAGACGAATTGAATTGTGCCACCGGCTCTTTTGGCATTTTCCAATTATCATTTTCTTTGGAATACGCGAGCTTCTTACTTTTCAGTTTACACATATATACTGTCACTTTCTTTTTTTTTTTTTTTTTTTTTTTTATTTATTTTAATAGTGGTGGTGGTGTTATGGCAATTTTAATTAGGCGAATTTTCCACGATTATGAAATGTAATACGATATATAAACTCGAATTTCATTCCGATGAATATTCGACATTTGTATTAATATTCAATCGTTCAAATGAAAGGGAAGATTTTTCTAATTGATATTTTTTTACATATAACAAAAAAAAGAACAATTTAGTACATTCAAGTCGCGCGAATTCTCATTCCTATTACTTGAATAAAATTACTGTGAAATTCTTTCCGTTTGTTTTAGTGGCTTTTGTTTTTTAAATTAGTTTTGTTTCCATGTTTTCGTCCAGAATTGAAAAAAAACGTGGTTTAGATTGCAACAACAAAATTCAGGTCTTTTTTCATTTGATTTAGAAATAAATAAAGCAAATTGAATGGATGTCGTGTAGGCTGCCCCCATGCACACATTTACTTTTTTTTTTTATAGATACAATGAACCTATATTTCTTTGATTTTTTGTACATTTTAAAAACGTGATTTCATTTGATCCACAACTTAAGAATCGCACAGAATACAATTATTTATTTATTTTTTTGGGATGAACATTTCTCAAAGAATTGGAATAATTTTCTTTGATGGACAAGTTCAAGGAAGCTTAATTTTTTTTTTTTTTTTTTTTTTTTTTTGTTAAACATTGTAGACCGAAACCATGTTCACCTGCTTAAAACATATAATAACCGAACAAATACGCACTTTATAATTCATTTGGACATATTTATTGGTATTTACAATAAATCGGGTCAACCATCAGCTCATGAATTATGATTTTAACGCGACCACAATTAATAAAGTTAAATTAAAACATTGATTGCGATTTGGATTTTGGAATATTGCATCAAAGTTTTTATTTTTCGGTGAGCGATTGGAAATGAATAGAATGAAAATTATGGCACATTTCCGAGAGGAATTTTGTAATGAAAAAGGATAATGCAAATCGCAAAAAAATTACAAACTGCTTTGTACGATTCCAGCTCACTTTAACGATTCGTATCGCTCACGAAAAATAGTGCATAATTTCTTTTGTGTTGCAATTATACGCGACCCGATTTCAAATTCTACATCTAATCAAAAACAATTATTGATTACATTATAAAATAAAACAACATATTCTCCATAGTATAAAATTTGAAGAAAACTAGTGAAGGGGGAAATGGTTTGAGCCGATAAATAAAAAAAAAATAAGGTAAGAAAAATTGAATTGGAATACGATGAATGATACTAGATGGATTTATCATTAGTTTCATTTGGTGAGAAAAAATGTGCTTGAGTTCACTACGTGAATCCAATCGAATAAATATACCGTAAAATGTATATAAAAAGTGTTAAAAAGTTAAATGATGAATTTGAGTAAACAGTCAAATCATATGTACATTTGCGAATGTATAAGAGGAGGAATACAGTTGGAGACAGATTCATCGACTCTTTTAATTTTTCTACAGTGTTATTGAAAACGCGTTTTGGAATCTATGTGCAAATATAGATTTCGAACGCCTATTAGGCACTGCTCAGAGTTTCCGCTACATTATTCGTTAGCTTCGCTACTGACAAGTACATCATATCGAATTGATTTCGATCTACTTTTAAACATATAAATTGTATTCGTTTGATTCAATACTAAAAATTATTACATTTATTATTATTTGTAACACATTTAAAGTCATGTGTTTTTGTTGAGATGTTAAAGACATTTTTGTAAATCAAATGAATCGACTATTCTTTTACAAATAATTTGCATTTATATTTGCATTTTTATGTGTGTATTTAATTTAATTCCTAACCTGCTTCGCTGTCACTCGAATCGCTTGAACTACTATCGCTGGAACTGGACGACGACGAATCACTCGAACTTGAACTTGATGACAAATGACCAGCGGGTGGTACAACGGCATCTAGCTTTCCAGCAGCTGCATCTTCAACTGAAATAGATACAAATGCAAAATACAGAACATCAAACCATGCACTTCGATTGAAAAACAATACACAACTATGCGAAGTGAGTTTCAAAGGGTTTTGATTTTAATCAAATTCGTACCTTTCTTTGCGGCCTTTTTGGCAGACCCCAATTGACCGGTTACATCCTGTAATCTTTTTTCAAGCTCCTGCTTCTTTTCAGCCATCTGTTCATCCTTGGATTTTCCAGATACCTTCTTGTCTATATTTTTAAGCAAATTCAAATGAAATTGAAAAATATAATTAAAAACAATTTATGATGAACATATAGCTTCAAGTAGAAAGTTAGAGTTGAATGGTGTTTCATTTTATATTATAAACAGAAACACTTTCACATGAAAACAAATATTTTTTTTCTGTATGTGCCGAGCGATTAGCTTTCGTCGAAATATGAAATTATGTAATATTTGGTGCAACTTTAAGTCAATCAAAACACATGCAACTAAAAATTAAATGAACTCATTGAAAATAAAATAAAAATATTTGTTTTTTTTCGCATTTGTTGATACGTGATTAAAATTCAAACACATATAAAACAAATGCAAATTCAAAAAAAAGTAAAAAAAAAAAAGAAAACAAGAACAAATAAAAAAATAAATCAAAAAGGTTGATGCTTAGTTCATCCAATTAACACAGACACTACTATTTTCATTAGATTGATCGCTTAAATCACTTTTTGTCATATGTGTACACGTCAGTTTTGGTTAAATTCTAGAGCTAGATACAATTCATGCTAGTCATTTGCACATACGCAGGATATTGATTAGTCACAATAATTGGAAAATATAAACATTACATTTTTGAGTATTTTTACAATTCATTTGAAATGGGTAATCTATAATCCTGTCCAAGTATTTAAAATTTTTATAAATTTTATAAATTTTCATTTTAAATGTTAAACTTTTTAAGGAGTAATTAGTAATATTTTGCGCGTTAAATTTCAGTCAGCTTTTTTTGATTGAACTAATTTTCATTCAATTGTTGTAATGTTTTCTTTTATGTGCAAAGGAGAAGTGTGTAAGTGAAACTGGGATGTGATGTTATTAGGAGGAATACAAGGTGATAAATATTTACAGTGTTTGATAAATCAAGCATACTTTTATGCAAACAGTGAATGTTTGTTTGTTGTCTAGCTCAAAAAAAAAGAACGAAAAGTGTGTTTAAGTGCGTGTAAAATGTGATTTCTATTGTGAGTTGTTACGATCGATTGGTAAAATATTTCATTTCTAGTTTGATTTTGTCATCATCATTTTCCGTTTTAGCAGTGTGTGTCTATTGGGAACTTACAGTAAGTCTTACGAGTTTTTTTACGAAGACATGTGGCAACATAGCTCTCCAGTTCACGAAGTGTAGACGGTTTAAGGGTTTCGAAATCAATCTCAATTTCATCCGGATTTGAATCACGAAGTGATGGTTCACGATTCTGTATGATATGAACAACTCGACCAAGTTTATCACCTAATAATTATAGAACGAATTATCGAACAAAATATAAATGATGATTATTGAATTCACATTTTGTTGAATACATAGGAAAAAAATGAGTAATAAAAATGCAAGTTTATGAGACAATTACCTGGCAATTTATTTATGTCCAAAGACAATTGACGTTTCTCATCATATGACATTGGTTTAGCAGTGTCGTCGTCTTCAGACTCAAAATTGGTTGTCGGCACAGTTGGTTTCTTCTTATTTGCACCACGTGCAGCTGGAGCATTGCCTATAATTTTGTTTTTTAATGAAATGTTTTTTATATTTGAATATCAATTAAACAATAATAATAATAATTCGATTAGGTGTTGTTGAATGCTTACCCATGGCTGCTTTTCCACGTTTTGGTGCACCCTGTCCAGCGTTTGCTTTTGGAGCACGTTGGCCTTTTGCTTTAGCACCTTTGGCTGCAGTTACCGGGGTCGCTGCGACTGGATTCACTCCCATCGCTTGCATGGCAGCCATCGGATTTTGTGCTTTTGCGGCTGCCGCTATGGCCGCATTATGACTGATTTGGGCATGACTTGTTGGCATGGTTGGCATCATATTTGGTGTACCAACTGGTACTTGTTTCTTCTTGTCTTTGACTTTCTTTTTTGTTTTCCCTTTGTTCGATTGTTCGTCTTTTAATTTTTGAATTTCATTTTGCAGCAACGACAATTGCGCTTCTAATGTTTTTATTTTTAATGTTCGTTCATCATCTGAATTTGAGTCAGCACCTTCATCGCTTGAGTCCTCATCGGACGTATCCATTTGCTTGTGTGGATGGCGTGGATACGATGTGTTACGAACGTTATCGGGAGGAATGTTTGCCAATCGCGCTTCGAAAACGTCTTGCAATTTTTGGCCCATCATGACGACATCATGATCTGGTGGATTGTACTTGTAACAATTTTTAAAGATCAGTCGTACATCTTCAGCAAACTCATGCGAACTTTTGTACTGCCGATCGTCCATCTTCTTTTTTACCGTGCCCAGATCCATTGGTGTTTTAATGATATCATGATAGTCATGCAATCCTAATAATTCAGCATCGACTGGCTTATAGAATGGCCATGCGTATCCCGAATGTTTCTTTGAAAACAATTCTTTTAGAATTTCATTGCATGCTTTTAAGGCTTCTGATAGTTTTCCTTTGTTTTTCGATGCAATGGCTTGATGCTGTGCCATCGGGGACATTGGAAATGCACCTGTCTGATAAGGTGCAATTGTCATTTCCTGTAAATCGGCAAAATTAAATTACACATATCTTTAGCGATAGTACTTTGAAATGCATTCATTTTTATATTGGATTTTTGTTGTATGTAAGATTATTTGCACACATTTTAGTATTTAGTAATATTTAATTACCTGTCTTCCCGATTCTCGTCGCGTGGCTATTTTTGCACTTTTTACTAGTGGATCTGTGAGAGTGTACGGTGATTCAAACGAATTTGCTGGCGTTGTTGTGTCGGCTTTTCTTTTCACACCTTTCTTCATTTTAGCAGGTTGTTGCGGCGGCAAAACTGAATCCATTCCCGGTTGTGGTGCTTTGTTCATTTGATATTGTGTTTGTTGAATTGCAACAAGCGAATTCGGTGGCATGCCCATACCAGGCATCGGTGGTATAATGCCCTTTTGCGGGAATGGCTGTTGCACCGGTGGAACCAAGGCAGTTGTTGTTGTGTTTGTGCTGCCTGGTATGGTAGATGGTGGCATTGTACCAATTGGTGGTATGTTTGAAACTATCAGTTAATTAAATAATTAATTTCATTTGTAAATTGTATTTATTATTTTCATGTTGCGACCATGGCTTTTTATATTATCTATCAGTTTACCTAGTGCATTCGGTGGTGCGCTTGATGTTGTCACAGATCCAAGTGATGATGCCGGACGACCACGATTCATATTAACAGATGTATTTGGTCCAACAGGACTTGGTAATGGTGTGGGTCCACTAGTGCGCGGCGCCTTTTTCTTATTTTTATTCGATGTGCGACTTTCAATTTCGATTTCGTCTTTTGGCATTAGCGTTACTTTTGTTAAGAATAATTTCTCAAGTGCTTGAGCCATAACGACCACATCTTCTCCCGGTTTATTATACACATAACAATTTGTGAACATGGTATTGAAATCTTGAATACACTCCTTTGAACTCCAGTAATAATTATTTTCTAAACGTTTCTTTATCGTGCCCAAGTCCATTGCTTGTTTAATAATTTTGTGATAATCAGGAAGATTCAATTTCTTGGCGTCGACAGGTTGTTGGAAAGGCCATGAAAATTTATGCTTCCAGACATCTTTCATGACAGTTTTAGCAAGGAAGTGCAATTGATTTGTTAATCGGCCCGGTCGATCACTAGGTGGGACAACAGGTGGTTGAACAGTACCGTTAACGGGCTCCGAAATTGGTTCAGCTCTCGGTAGTGGCTCAGCGGCCCGTGTCACCTCTTTATTTGGTTCCATTATGGTCGGTGTTGTTGGCGGAAAATCTTTTTTCTCAGTCGGCGGCCTTGGCGGAACGCCCTTTTGTATTTTCATAGAAAGAAAAATAACATAAATGTTAAAGATGAGAAAAAAAATTCAAAATTATTGCAAATATAACAAAACGATTTTATATCAATTTAGTTTTGGCACATAATACTTACAGGAATGGCGCTCGATGAAGATTCAGTCCCTTGCTGCATACTGCTTGAATGCAGACTGAAATCAAATGTATCATGATTGTTAGCATTGAAATTTTGTGTCATGTTTACGTTCATGAAATTCGTATTCATGCCCATATTTGAACTCATATTCGCATTGGTACTTGAATTTAAACTGATGCTCGAATTAACATCAGCACCAGCACCAACACCAACACCAACACCAACACCACCACCACCACCATTACTATTATTGAACCACATTCTTTACAGTTAAATTCTAGGATGGCCACGGAATTAATTTGTGTAAAAAAAATCGTACATTATATAGAATACATTTTGTGGAGACAATGAGTTCAATACTTTGATTTTTCACACATTGCACCAGTTTACGAAATTCTTCAGTCTATTGCATATTGGCTGCACTTTTTTATGTAACTTAACCAAACTTTTTTTCTGGATATTTTTTATTCTCTCTGAAGAGTTCCGTAAAAAAAATATTTCGCCAATATAGAGTTCGATACAATAATGGCAGTCAGATTAAATTCATCAATATCAAGAATTGCGTGTGTGCACTATAAGAAAACAACGAAACGGGAAAAAAGTGCATCATGAAATTTGATTATCACTTCAAGGTTAATTTTTTTCCTTAAGTGTCCGGCGTTTCATTTGCTATTTGCACATTTGAATACACATAATTTGCACACAAAATACACCTTTTATATTAAATCTTCGTATGTAAATAATTTTGTTTGATTAACAAATGTTCCATCAGCAATTTTTCTTACAAAAATGCATCGTTTGAAATCATTTTGATCAAATTTTGTTGGAGCAAATGCAATAAAACGGTTTTTTTTCTACGGAATCTTTGCGCGTATAAGTGAAAGAAAAGCGAAAAAAAGATTATGGCCGCAAAAGACGACGCGCTCATAAAATTGTCGATGTCGCTGTTCTACACTCTTCTTTTTATTTTGTGTCTTTGTTATATGGTGAAAATGATGCTGCTTCAGTTTGTACAATGCATTAGTAGTGGTGCGAACGCAGCGACTACAAGAAGCAGTATTCTTCACTAATAAACACTGGTTATACACATAGGTCGAAGCACACGTTCACCGAAACACGATTAACATACAACTGACAGACGACAAAACCCAAACGCATTCGTTTTCGGGGAACGAACGTTTAACAAAGATTCAACACTCACAAACACATGTATGCAATACCAATGTGCCATTCCATTGGCATAAACAATAAAATAAAATAAAAAAAAAAAACCCAAACACTCATGACTTCATTTCTCACTCGTCCATTTCACTCAGACCTTGAGAGAACGAAAACTGTGCGCACATATATTTGGTCTCTTTCTAAGTAAGGCATTTTTTGTCTTAGTATTAACAATTCACACACTGGTTGTTTTCTTCTTTCATCGTTCGTACGAACTTCTCCTCGTCGTTTATGTGTTGCTGTTCTATTGTTTTCGGATTGATTTGCGTTCAGGCTTTAGCATGTTATTTTTGTTGTTGTCGCCGTCTTGTTTTCTCCATCGTCACAAATCGAATGAAATGAGTGTTGGTTTCAGGCACGTAACTGTACCATTACATATAATTTAATTTTGCGTTTTTTTCTGCTGATGTTGTTGTTACTTGTTATTTTATGTTTTTTTTTCTTACATTTGTGTATATACTATGAGGTTCTTTCAATGGTAGTATGTAATTATTTTGCGCATTTTTCTTAGTTTTTTTTTTTTCTCATTTCAGTACTCCTTTTGTTAGCTGTTTCATTTGCTTGTCGCCGACTTCTTTGTATTCACAAAAGTTTAAGGATATGCGACGGTACAATGTATATTCAACCGTTTCGACATGTAAAATAGACAGACCACGTCAGTTTTTGTCGTTGAATATGTTATTTAACAAAATTCTTTTATTTTTTATATTGCCATTGTGTGTAAATGCTATTATGCTATCGACACTGTAATAAAATATTATCGATGAAAATGTTTTCAAATATGGAGAATTGGGTTATATATCATCCGATAAGTAGGCCAAACGAATGTCATAGTCCACAGCTCCCTGGAAATGCAAAGGTAGCTCGTTTGGTATTTAATGTCAATATATGCGGTTTACATAGTGTATGTATTTTTATCGATAATGAACGAATCATATCAGAATCGCAGGTAGAAAAACTGACAATAGATTAAATGCATTATCTGTGATAAATGAAGCAGAAGAGGAAAAACGCAAACAAAATATTTTATTTTGTTGCACAAATTCATTGAAAGTTACCTATTTGAAAAGTGTATATAATTCACTTTCTCATATATTCAATATCAGTTTTTTTCTTTCATTTTCAAAAGCCTTTATCTGTACGATGATGGAGAGAGTCAAGTTTATATATTAAGAAAAAGTGAGAAACACATTTATCGCCGCTTATAACGGCCGCATGTAATTTTTGTTTTGCATTTTTTATTGTGTGGCGAGAAAGTAAAAATATATGTTTTGTTGTATATTGACTTGGACAGTCAAGACGCGCATACAATTGAAAATAAAAAGTAAACCTGAAATTTAACCGAAATGACATGTGTTTTATTATGCTGATTGTACGCAAAACCGACACTATTGCCTACTAGCAGACGTTCGTGTTGTCGTTTCGCTTTTCTATTTATGTCTCGTTTGTGTGGTGAAAATAACTCCAGACAGATATATTCGTTATACTTTTAGTGTATGTATAATTGAAGACAGCATAAAATTGAGAAGAAGTCGAAACGTATGTCGTAGATTATTTCTTGTGTAACTCATTGATTTCACATCTATTTCGTTCACTCTAACACAATCACATATACAATCACGAATACAAACACAAGCACAAACACAAACACAAACACAAATAAAAATAAAAATACAAATATGAGCATTCAATTTGTTCAATTTCTCCACTTGCACATTGTTTTTCCTCACACACATACATGTAAATATACATACTTAAGGCTGCTGTATAGAGTGTTCATACATAATGAACTAAAATTGTATTCCGGCGATTCCTTCATATTCCTATTCCGTGAATGAAATGACTCTATTTCATCATCGCAAACAATACGGTAGCACGAAAGAGAGCAATATAAAAAGAAAACTGAATCGGCAATAAATATTGTGAATGTGTGCATGAATCACATATGCGCGCGCCTTTTTGATTGTCGCTTCCAGACCATTTACCATTTAAATGCGATTTTGTGGTTCTTCGTAGCGACAAACTGTACACTTTTTGTTTTCACTAAATGAGAAATGAAAGCTTCTTTGCTATATACTATACATCAACACCTCAAAATTATGAGTTGAAATGTATGTAGCAAACAGAATTGTATACGAATTGCCAAAAGAGCGGGTTGGTTTTTTCAAGTATGGCACGCACAACAAAAAAAAATCGCATTCAGAGTGAAAACAACGACTGAATTGAATTCGCATACATTACATATTGGCACGAAAAAAGAAAGTCTCTCTTCGAATTTTGTATTGATTTTTACATTTTACGTCTAAGATAATGTCACAAACTCTTGCAATCATTACATTTAAATTTGCCTTGAAAATCTTTCACATGGATATTAGAACACTGAGCGTATTTTATGAATATAAGTATAAATAGAATAAAATTTGTAATTCTTTTCTAATAAACGTTCACCTTTCCCTTAGACGGTATAATTTTTCATAAGCAACATAAAAATCACTTCCCAATAATTACTTTACACGGTGATGACTATCTTGATTTTCAGCGAAATAAATTGTGTCCTTGAATGCGATAAATCTCTTTTTTTTTGAAAACCAAACAACATGAAACTCATAGCAAATTACGAGTTTGATGACCTCCAGAGCAGAATTTTGTTTACTGACACGCGCGCACGATCATTCTACTTTTTATAACATTGATCAAATCACAAATTTGTAATATATTCGGAAGTAGGAAGCCATAGCGACAATGATCACGCTGTTATTCGGTTGGGAAAGTTACATTTTCATTTTAAATATTGTGTTTCACTATCACAAATACAAATTGAACAAAAACTAATTCCGTGGGCACTCTTGAAATTTGTTTGCTTTTGCCATTCAACTTTTGGTGGTTCACTAAAAATTTGCACTGTTTTAATGGAAACAAATGGGAAATGCTTACCAATCCAGACGTAATCAATAAAATGGATACAGGTCAGCTCAAACAGGACATTTATAAGTCATTAAACTTTCAAAGATGTTTTTGAACTCACTATGTTTTTATGAATCAAATCTGAAATGAAAAATGATTGAAATTAAATTACTTTCATTTTCTTCGTGTTACAAAATGTTATGGTAAAGAATGACAATAAAATTTAGTTACAACCGAAATACACCAACAATCCCTATTCAGATCAAAAGTTCAAATGTTTCGAAATATATTTCAATGAAGTAACAAAGTCTTAAGATTTCAATTTGCAGAAAACCTCATTTTCATCAGTGTACGTGGACTAAATATAACAATGTAATGTGTTCTTAATGGAATTTTAACAATCGTTAAAATACAATGTAAATGCACTTAGTTGCTGCGCTAATAAACATAAAGAAGCATTAACAAATGCCCATATTTTTGGTTTGTCTCCAGATTTTCATCAATTTTCGCTCGTTGAAAATTCTCGCTAATGAATGTTTACATAAATTGATAGTGGATATGATAAAATCACGATAATTACTAAATTATATTTAAAAATGTTGCTAGAAGTGTGTAATCCGAATAATTATCTTTTAGTCTATCACGCGGTTGACATTACTGACATGCATTGTAACAATAAAAAAACGTTTTTCGTTCGACAAATGTAGATAATTTGATTGTTGATTACATGAAGTTATTGGAAGAATGTAAAGGAGAAGCCTAAAAGGGGCAGATTTTGGATGTTTCATGTATACTATCATCTCAGGTACAATGTTCATAAAAATCTCATAAAAGTCGGACAATAAATTGAAAACAGTAGGATTCAATCAAATGATTTTATTTTCCATTTCAATGTTCTCTATCCCTCTATAAAGTAAACAGAAATCAATCGGAAAAATGTAAATTATAAGCAATCCAGTGCAAATATACAGTTTATTCAAGTTGTCGGAAGAAAAAAATATGTTTAGAGTGTTTACACAGGAACACACACTTTGCCACTATCATTGACTTTCACACAATCGAACCCGTTCACTTTTCATTTGTGATTTTATTTTACTTTTTCATTCGACGCATTTTATTGACTGTTCCGTTTTGTTAACTAATAATCGGTATGTGTTTGGTATTGTATGCGCGTCCATTGTTCAAATAATTCACGACAATTTTATTGATCGAAGCTAAATGCAACCAAAATACGTTTGGTGCATTCAGTTGATGCGATTTTATTATTTATGGATATTGCCGTTTGCTGGTAATAATAAATAAAAATGTTCGGTGACTCCCAAACATGGCGGCGTTCACAACGGTTGCTGTAACTCGTTGTTACTGCCAATACGGCTGCTAGTGCTGCTACTGCTAAGAAAATATGTCTCTTTCGCGTTCAACACAACACAACACACAAAACAAATAAAAATACAGTCTCAGTCGATGATAGAGGATGATTTAAATTGGACCTTATTCACTGCAACTTGAAAACTTGAATTACCTTTATCATATGCAATATGATTTATTTAATATAATTATATGAAATAATTTTAATATTATTTTCTTCACATTTGCGCTTATCCGCAATGAAAATGAAAACGCGAACACACTCGCTGGCTTAACACTAAAGTCACACACACGCTACTAATCAATGAATAAAGTTTTTTATTCAACTTGGTTTAATGAGAATTCATACTCATCGGAATGGAGAGATATGGGGAGCTAGAGCGAGAAAGAGAGCATTTATACAGGCTTCACTTGACCTAAAAATGGCGGCAGCGGGTGAGTATTTCGCGTATAAACGCGACATTGTGAAATGGTTGTTTCACTCTAACTCATATTTAACAATGTATTTGTATGATATACATCTAATACGTGCGCACACACCACATTCGTTTTCACTTGATTAGCACCACTCAAAACGGCGCTTGCTGATGAAACAAATTTAAACGCTGCGCTTATATGCTTATGTGTATGTGTTCATTTTTATTTCGCCTTGATGTTTAACTCATAGCTCGATATTTTATTCGATGGTACATCGGTTCCCGTGCTGTTCGCTTTTTATTTACGAGCAAAATGACTTCGTTTTGAGCGACAAAAGTTGAAAATTTTTCTATTGGCATCAATTTTGAAAATTCCGATTTCTCATCAAATCAATTGACGAATGAAAAAAATAAAATGTTCATTGGAATTTGCAATTTATTTGACATTGAATGTACTAAATTTGAAAAAACGATGCAGTTTTATAAATATGGATTTTATCCGATTTCTATGTTCATATTTTGATTTTATTCATTAAATGGCGTTACATTGTATGGAGATAGTAGAAGGCACGAAAACGGCAATGACTATGGCGCAACAGCAAATGAGAAACTATAGTGTATATGAGTAATAGGAAATGAAAAAAAAGATGGCCGCCATGAATGGACTTTGTAATATTAAACCATGACTTTAATATATAAAATGTTTAGCCTAATTTCTTGCATTTCATTCTCAAATCTCTAACTTTAGTGCAAATTAAATAAAACGCAACTAATAATTTCTGTTTTTCATCTTTGAACAGCTTTTAATTTACCATTTATTTCGACAACAATTTGATCTTGGGTTGGGTGATTTTTTTCTCTCTGAGTATTTGGTTTTGGTTTTTTTCTTCTTCTTTCTTTAATTTTTATTTTATTTTATTTTATTTCTCTTTTTTTCTGAAATATAATTTCATCAATTAGTATTTCCCGCACATTTTATAATTACTCCTTGTAACTTCAAAAATGTATTCAGAAAAATACGTACACTTCAGATTTCTTAAAAAAAAAAAATGAGTCTTTTTGTATTTTGGACAAAAATATGAATAGTATTTTTCTGGTTAAAATGTCTCTTGCACACAATACTTTATACAGCGCTTGCTTTGTTTTCTCGATACAAAAAATATTTATCGATTTTCATCGATAATTTCAACACTCCACGGAACAAAATCGGTTTATAAATAGTTTTTTCGTAAATAAATGAAAATTACGATTAAAAATCGACGTGAAAAAATTAATTTTATTAACTCGATTTTCGCCCCGTGAACAGCATCATTTTCGCTCTCTACGAAAGTTTATGAACGTCATTTCACATAAGCATTCATATTCATTTATAAATGCTGCCATATACGCATTCAGTGGAGGCAACAGTATGGCAATAAAGCAGTACCAGCAACAGCAACAACAACAATTAGAGAAGAAAAAATGGACGACACTGTGGTTTTTCCATTTCAATGTGACCGCATACCAAAGCACCTAATGAATCACAATTGTGTTCATTAAATGAATGCGTTTTATTCCGTATTCGAAAATACATGAAACGCACTATCATAATTGTTATTTTCGAATTCCCATGCTATTTATTGAAAAGTCAAATTTTTAGCCAATAACACACGTGTTGTTTATACATCAAATTCCGAACAAATTCCAATAAATTAAAATGGGGAAAAAACGAAAGTTCGATGTTGAACAGAAGGATACAAATGAATTTGGTTTACCTGCCAAATTTTTAGCTACCAGTCACATTCGATCACAAGAAAAGCGGTTAATAGTAATTTTGGAAGGGGCACAATTGGAAACCGTAAAAGTAAGTTACATTTAATTAATCAATATTTCTCTTCATTTATCCAAAATTGTGTTTAGATGTCACATTGAAATATTTTAAAATGCACATGTTTTCCCATAGGTCGGAAATACTTTCGAACTACTAAATTGCGATGATCATATTAATATTATGCGAAGAAACAATAAAGATCCTGGATCAATTCGGCCGGATATTACACATCAGTCGTTGCTTATGTTGTTTGATTCCCCATTGAATCGTGCCGGCTTATTACAAGTTTACATTCATACACACAAAAATGTTCTCATTGAAATCAATCCACAGACTCGAATCCCACGTACTTTTAAGCGATTTGGAGGTTTAATGGGTAAATATAGCTTAAAACCATTTTAACTAGCTTTGAATACATTCCATGATTTTTGCATTTCCAGTTCAATTACTTCACAAAATGAGTGTGAGAGCTGCAGATACAACAATCAAATTAATGAAAGTTATCAAGAATCCAATCACAGATCACTTGCCTGTTGGATGTAAAAAATACATCATGTCGCTAACCGGAACACTTTTGAAAAATCCACGTGAACTGGTACCTAAAAATGATGATGAACCGATTGCTTTGGTTGTTGGTGCATTTGCTCATGGAAATGTCAATGTCGATTACACCGAAGGTTCTTTCTCGATAAGCAACTATCCTTTATCGGCTGCTTTGGCCTGCTCAAAATTGTGTAATGCCTTTGAGGAGTCCTGGAATGTTGTTTAGTTCATAAAATTAGAAATATAAATAAATAAACTTATTCAACGAAAAATCAACAACCATTTATTTGTTCTCATTACATGAAACTTTTTGTTTTATTTTGTTAGAAGCGCTTTCCTTTGCCTCTTTTGAATTTTGATAAAAACTGTTTCTCATTTGAATCTGCTTCAACGGGCTTATGAGCGATGTGAAATATCTCCCACAACATTTTTGCATTGGATTCACTTCCAAGAAGTTCAGTGAGTTGTTCCTTTAATAATAAAGAAGAATAATTAAATTTGGATCATTTATTATTTGCTCAATATTTTGAAATTTATTCCCACCATATTCATTCGAATTAGCTCCTTCAAATTCTTCACTTTCAACATAACTTTAGCAATATTTCGCGTTGTGATACCGGGTAATTTGAGTAGGAAATCATATATGTTGGTATTCATTTGATCCGCAATGCTATCTAGTTCTTTTGTGCTCTCATTTGATCCAAGGGCGGCCGCTTGTATTGGATCTGGTTCTGGTTTTCCTTGTTTCAGTTCGCCGAACAATTGTGCAGTTGCATATGGACTTGGCGACCAGACCAGTCTCAATTTTGGGAAATGTAGTGTGAGCAATTGTATTTTTTGTGTGATATCTATATTCGATGTAGCCGCTTCACCTGATATCATATAATGTCCCTATAATAATTCCAAATTACTTTTGAAAATGTATTTTATGAAATTCTGCAGCTAATTTACCTGAAGATGAAACGGTTTATTTTGATCAAATTCAATGAGCAATATGGCCTTCTTATAATATCGGGTCATTTGAATACATTGTGTATAAAGACGACCAGAATTTAATGAACCAATCAAATCTGATATTGATTTCCGTTCCACGCATATATCAGGAGTTAAAATATAATCACCAATTGTTATTGTAACAGGTACGACTTGAATGCCTCGACGATGAATTAAACATGGTAAATCTGAGCGAAATTCACGCATATCAACAATTATCTTCGGGATGATTGTTCCTTCCTCAGGCTGTTGCCCGCCAGCTTGACGTGTATTGGCCACAACATCGGTAACTTTTTGGAAAGCGATCAATGAATCATCTGTTTTACCATCTTGATGCTCAGGAACTACCATTTTCTGTGAAGCAATCAATTTTAAAATTAAATATTCGATGAACGAAATGTTTGCTAATTTGAGAAAATATATTTTTACTTACACTCTTCGTATCAATGATCAATTCGAAGGCTTGTTTCTCACGTCGTAGGGATGTTAGATAAGACTGTTCTTCAACAGTTTGTGCATGTACTAAAAAGAAAACTTTTAATCGTTGACTTTGTACTCGGCGCTTTCGTGCTTCATAAACCTCAATTTGACGAACAGCGGACACATTACAATGATACATTATGACATAGCTTGGATCAATTTCATTAAGGGTTCGCTCTAGCGATAAAGGACCATCTTCGCCCGTTTTAAATGTTTGAATGCAGACGATCGGTTTCCGATGATGTTGGATAATTTGACTAATATCAAGATTCTCGAGCTTGAATGATATATTGGATGGGAATATTAGTAATTCATTTGTTCACAATCTTCTTTTAATATTTTAAATTACCTCAGCAAATGATTCAAATTGCCCATTTGTCATCTGTGTAACATCGAATAAATCATCTTTAACCATAGCTTGAACTGCAACTGAAGTTGGGTTCTCGGTGACAGTTAGTACATATGATTCTCGATAAAGTGAAAATTCCGATACATCTTCAGAAGTTAAGTCATCTAATTCATTCAAAGCCTTGTTTCCTTCTTCCTCTTCGCCAAATTCATTCGTTTCTGCTTCCTTTCGTTTTGCTAATCTATCGCGTAAAAATCCTCTCTTTCCACCTCGATCTTGAACACTGTTATTGAGTGTATGATTTGCATCCTCTGATTTTGAATCTGTTGTGATCTTTCGCTTGGTGCTCGTTGTTGGTGCTGCATTTTCTGGTGGCTGAAATAATTTGATGAGAATTCAAAATTGTTTAAAGAACAAGTGTGAAATTATGAGATTTGTTTGTACTTTGATAGTTTCATTCTGAATTTGACTTCCATGCAAACGAATACTGGTTATATCACTTTCTCTGACATTTTTATAAGTTTCAGATAACTTTTTAATTGGAATATCATTTTTCATAGCCGTGAATAATAAATATTTTTCGGCACCTTGAGTAAGATACTGATTCAACTGATAACATGTTCGAGAATCTTGACATAAGATCAGCACAATAACTGGTTTACTAGCTGATCGACGTCCCGAATTGATGGCTGCTTTGACATCGTTTGGGATTTCATTACGAAGAATTTCGGAGAGTGTTTCCCATTTTGGACTTTTTTCAGGCTCAAATTCTGAAATAAAACATTTTCAATTGGAAGTGATTTTTCCCAAAACATACAAATAATAAATATTACAAACCATCTTTTGAATTATAAACGCGTTCACGTGTTGTTTTGAATATTTGTTCAGCAGTATCTAACAGGACCCATCCAGAATTATTCATCGCATATTCTTGACTTCGATAACGTTTCATTGTGACATACAATGATACTGCATCGTTATAAATTGTAGAGCTGAAAATAAGAACTATTTGATTTGCTGTGTTTTTCGCATTTATAATTTGTGCTCGCTTACATCATCAAACTTCTTAGGATTTTCAAATCAGATATCAATAATTTCGTTTGTGAGTTAAGCTGATGCCAAACCGAATCTAGTTGAGCTTGTAAAATCTTGTGAAAGCGTTTTGTGACACAATTTTCAACGGTTATCTCTTGCATATCGACAAATCGATTAATTCTCTTAATTTCTTTCACCAAAAAATTCATAATATCAAGTAAATTTGTTTGAATTGAAATCATTTTTTCTGTCATTGGAATGTGCAATTCAACTACAGTCGGTTCGAATGCTTTCAACGCTTTTCGTGTCAATGCATGAAAACGAGGCCAAATGAATAGGTCCGTGACGAAAAGGTTCCGCATCACCTTTTCGATGTGCCCATAGCCATAAGTGAATGCTTCCGCATTGTTTGTAAAAGCTTTAACAAATCCGGTCTTGTTGCTCTGCCGGTAGAGACGCAGTGCAAAGGCTTCTTGACACGATTCAATAATTTGATGGGCACGAAGCACGATTATACCGGTGATTAGTTCAGTCGGGATGCGTTTCTTTAGTAAATCTACAACCAAGATTCGCGTAGAAATAAAGTGAATTCCACCCATGAGGTATGTAAGCTCCCTAGAATAATAAAAAAATTCATTTATTCACAAACGATTTTCCAAAAATGTCATTATCCTAACCTCTCATTGCTGTTTGTTGATGATTCATGTAAATATTTAGCTTCCAGTTGGCTTCGATAATACTTTTCTTCGTAATCGGCACTGTTTATAACAATTATTAAATTCGCTGGATCGCAATAAACTTTCAGCAAATTTAGTACAACACGTTCATATCCAACACCTCTGAAAGTAATGAAATATTCATATGCATAGGTTACTAACAGAACTTGAATCAACTTTGGTATTTTTTGTTACTTTTTACCTGGCACTTACTACTAGACAGTCTGAGTCTACTGTGTCTAAAAACATATGTTTTTCATATTCCAGCATATATGTTTTTGACTTCAAAAGAAACTCTTCCACCGTTAACAATTTGTTCAATTCTTTGTCAACGTTCACTTCATCCTCTCCCTCACAAAATTGAGTTGACGTTGATGGCTTTGGTTCTTCTGACTGGGTTTCCATTTTTGTCTCATAACAATTGTTAACCGGCTACATTTGTTTTTACCAATTCGTTTGTGTTTTGATGAAGTTTGATTTCATGACTTGTCAAACAATGATACTATAAACAATATATAGAAATGATTGCGTTCAATGATTTTGATTCGAAATTGAACGCATTCGGTGTATTTTGTATTTAAAATTTGTTTCAAATGCATGTTCTCTTCTAAACGATAAAAATATGACACTATATTGAGATCTGCCAAAAAAGAATTGATAATTCATGGCTTCATAAAAGAACTGCATAAAAATGGGATTTTTTTATTGGATCATGAAAAAATTGTTAGCGCTATCCGATGCGGGGGATAGAAAAATTAGAAATTCGAAAAATTATAAATATATTACAAGGAAAGGTAAATAATATATATATGTTAGGGTGGGACAAATTTAAGAAATAAAAACATATAAAATTTAAATGAATGTATTTCGAACAAATTCTTTTCTGTGTAACATTTTTTTTCGGAGCTTTCATATGAGAATTGGCTAAAAATATTTAGGAAAAGAAAACCGTATTTTCTTAAAACAAAGATTATAATATTGGATGTATGCATTAATTCGTGAGGTTTTCTAATAGATAGCGTAACTCACTTAATATTCGATCGTTTCATTCTTTCAAACATTCAATGAAAAGCTACTGTAATTGTGAGTCTTTTTCAGTATATGTCATTTCTTCGAGGCGTAAAAAAAGTGAAAATTTTTGCAATGAATTTAACGAATTACGTGCCAACAAAAGAATATTTGCGGGGGCATTTGTATTTCATGACAAGAGAAGTGAAAAAAGCAATAATCTTGCATCCAGTGCACACTGGTAATCAAGAATGAACCCTCTATTGCCGCAAGCAAAAAAAAATTTGTTCATGACATTTTGGTAGTATAGGATTCTTCTTCGAAAGAAATCAAATGTTGCTCAGCTAGGTCATGCGTCATCGATCGGAACAAGTGTTAGTTTAAGAGAGCAATATACGTCGGGTGGAGTAGGATACCCCACTTCAGTGTTTCTAACACTTTTTTCTCTACTGACACTGCAATTTTGAAGTCAAATATTGAATATTCAACCGTGTGAAATATGTTCTCGATTATTTAATTTATTAAATTACTGATAATAAGAAAAAAATCAATCATTACAAACTAAACAAACTGTATGCTTCTAAGAAACCCACTAGCTCGAGTGTGTGCTTAGTTTTTGATATCCCTCTTCGACTTTGAAAAAAGATAGCGATTCGCTGCCAAAGGAAATAATTTTTGGTGACAATTCAGCAACAACAGAACTAGAAAAAGCGGAATTGTTTGCTAGTTTTTTCAAAAGTGTCTTCATAAACGATAATGATCAAAATCCCATTGACGACATACTAATGAATTATAACACGACAAAACGTATACAATGATAATTTACGATTGATGAAGTGTTTGAAGCACTTTCATCTATTGGGTGTGCAACTTAAAAGACGCGCATTGTTAATAACTTCGTTTCTATCCACAGGCGCCATTTTTTTGACATTGACAGCTATTGTATGTTAAAGATCGTCAAAAAATCTAGTAAATTCCATCAGTCAAAGTGAATACAAGTTTGTATACATAAGTTTTTTATTGCATTGGACATTTCGAACTTCGTATCAACAAAACGTAATTTGCGGGTGCAGTTATACCATATTTCATGATAAGAAACATTTTCAACAAATCCATGTAAATGGAAATATTCAGAAGTTAAACCTATATTCAAATCTGGGTTTAAATCAAATGTATGTAATTACCGTAGCAGTGTAAAAATCTAGGGGGATTCAACTCTCACGAATGCGTACATTTTTACGAATTTTTCATGAATTTTGCGAATGCGCTTATGGACATTTGCACGGTATTAGCGAATGTTTACGAATGCATTTGCTCCAATAATAAATTCGTAAACATTCGATTATACTGTGCAAATGTCCATAAGCGCATTCGCAAAATTTTTGAAAAATTCGTAAAAATGTACGCATTCGTGAGAGTTAAATCCCCCTAGGTAAAAATGCCTACTATTGGTAAATTCTTCGAATCGATGGTAAACACACAACTGAAAATTTTGATCGGTAATAAAATTACTTCTCGTCAGCATGGGTTCATGAATAATCGTTCTACATCGACAAATATTGTTGAATTTGCAGAATTCACTTTGAACAATATTGAGAAAGGCAATCAAATTGACGTATTATATACAGATTTCTTAAAAGCGTTTGATAGAGTGATACATAGAATATTGGTTTTGAAACTGAAACAATTTAACTTAAGTTCAAACTTAATAAAATGGATTTGGTCATATTTAAGAGATAGAATTTTGCGTGTAAAAATTGGATCGTGCCTATCTGCACCATTTGAAACTAAATCTGGTGTCCCTCAGGGAAGCCACTTAAGACCCACCTTGTTCTTGTTACTCATTAATGACATAGTTGAAAAAATAGATATAAAATCCGTTCTTCTCTTACTGTTTGCTGATGATACAAAATCATATGCTATTGTAAACAATAAGCAAGATGCGATCAAATTTCAAATGGCTATCAACAAATTATTCAACTGGTGTGTCGAAAATAAATTGTCACTTAACGTGAGTAAATGCAAAATAATGTCATTCCATAGGAAAACCAATCCTCATATTGAAAACTATGTTATAAACAATGAAAGTATTGACAGAGTAAATGATATAAGACATCTTGGTGTTTTGCTTGACACCACCTTGTCATTCAATTCCCACATTGACGATATAATTGCTAAAGCATTTGCCTCTCTTGGATTTTTAAGACGAATGTGCTCAAATATGCATGATCCGTTTACACAAAAAAGTTTGTATTGTGCCTTTGTTAGACCGATTCTGGAATATGCTGGTGTAGTTTGGCACCTACAATACCAAGCACATATTAATAGAATTGGGAGTATTCATCGTAAATTCACTCGTTTCGCCTTACATTATCTTGAGTGGAATGATGAAGATAATCCATGTCCTGTATATGAAACTAGATGTAAATTAATTGGAATCCAATCATTGGAAAGAAGAAGAATTGATGCCAATCTTTTCTTTTTTTAAGATTTGTTAAATGGTTTTGTCGATGCCCCTCATCTATCAGAGCAACTTATACTAAATGAACCAACCAGAACTCTACGTAGTGCTGGTAGGGAAATGATCAGAATTCCATCACACCGTACAAGTTATGGACAGAATGCACCATTGAATCGTATGAGTAGGTTATTCAATGGTGTTGATAATGACATTCGCAGTATAAATAATCGCAATAAATATCGTTTACAAATAAAATCGCTTCATGTGCCTCCGAATTTGAATACCTATTGATGCTCTTCTTTAACCTTATTTTTGTTTTATTGGACTACATAAACTTTGTTTTTCTTCTTAGAAATGATCAAAATAAATGAACTGTTATACCCGTGTATTTCTGTTCCTTGCAAATTGATAAGAATGAAAATTGTATGAATTGTAAATAAGCAGCCTAAAGAGGCGAAGAAATAAAATAAAATAAAAATAAAAATAAAAAAACAATTGCAGATGCACTTGGCCATGCGCGTTATCCTGATAACCATCGCGTTAATTTCAATCCGCGTACCGCATTTGACACTTGCGCATTCAGTTACTCGGCATATAATTTTTGGAATAATCTACCAGTCGAAATTAGAACAATGATTCGTTAGCCGCCTTTGAAAATGCATTAAAAAATCATTTTCGTTCCGTGCAATAATAAAATGAAAAATAGTCTAAACTTCGTTCACTCGGTGACATGTTGTGCAATTTCTTTGTCAATTAGTTTTAAGCTATTTTTCTCTTCTCCTATTCTTTCTCTTCTTTACACTTTAATTTTATTTTCTTTTTTATTTAACATTGTTAACATACTTTAGTTTTGAGTGAAATAATTATTGTATTTCCCCTGACTCTCCAGAGGCAGACCGGTTTTACCATGGTTTTCCGCATTTATATCGCATCGGGTCAATGACCAAATGATCAATGATCAGCATGTTTACTAGCTTGCTAGTGAACACTAGAGCTACCCACTGAACCGAACTGTTCATGTTCGTTCGAGTTGGTTCGAAATTTAGCCGAACATGAACACCTTTTTTTCTCCTTCGAACAATTTGAACCGAACTCGAACGAACATGAACACAAAATATATTTCAAAATGTTGTTCAATTAATTGACTACACAAATATTTTCGGGATTTCGCGATCTCTATCATATATACAAATGGATACATGCTCTGGAAAAAATATTTTAAGTACCTATCTCATAAAAAAAGAGGATATCAGGCATCATATGAAATATCAATTAATATTTTACGGAAACCATAGATTTCATTTATCTGAAGTGTTTTATATCAGAATCTAGAAGCTTAAAAATTCTTCATTGCTTCTCATGTGCATGTGAACTCCATCAGTTGCGAAAAGATTTACACAAACAAGATTTTATTATGCAAAATTACTTTATTCAAAGGATTCTTTCAATGACATCTTTTCTGTGTATTGTTGTTTTTATTATTAAATTTATAAATTGTTTGGGCATTTTCATACTTATTCTACGATTCAAATATTTTGTAGCTTTTGTAAACTGTATCAGAGCAATCATTTCAGCATCATTTCAATTATGTTCTTCGGAGGCCTTGAAGTTTTGCGCTGAAATGTGTTGAACCAATTTTGTATAAAATTGCACGTAGCACACTTGTAATAATTCATTCGAATTTAATCTTAGAAAAAACATATGAATTTGAACTCAAAACTCAAAAATTAGATTTAGGAATTTTTATTTACGTATTTTGCTTTGTCGATTTCGTGAATAAAAAAACTATTGTTCTGGCATAGTAGAGAGTAAATATTTCAAATGTTCAAACTTATGCCCATTTATAGAGCTAAATCAAATATAAAAAAGCGACAACAAAACCATACTTATTCGAATAAAGATAATTTTCTAGAAAATTTATGTGAGACATGTCCCATGATTTATGCTTAAGTTCTTTTTTCATTTTGCTTCAAATCAAAGTATTAAACAATACAATAAAATAAATAAATTGATTGAAGTGTCACAGCCAAAAATCAATCAATCTCTTTTGACGAATAGCCAAACGACAATTAATGTCGCGTTATGTATCGGACGATGTTTCTCCTTTCTGACTCATTTAACCATCTGCAAGATATGCCGAGCAATGAAGTCAAATTATTCTGATGAATTAAGAAACTAATTGCCGATAATTGGCTTCTATATTGAATGCTGATTATCTTCATAATAAACTGCTTTGAATGACTAACATCATAAAAAAAAATCCCCAAATGGCCACAGAATGTAAAAAAAAACTCTGAATTTCATTACCAATGATTAAAAGGTATTCACAGAAACAAAATTCAAATTAAATTAAATTAAATTAAATTAAATTAATAAGCAATTATTCCATATACAACTTCATACGCGGCATTTTAACTAATTGCAATGATTTGTCGCAACAGGTGAACAAATGAACTTGTTGATATTGTAATTGTAAAAAAAAGTGAACAAAAGCCATCACAAACAAACACCGAAGTCGCTTTAGCAAAGAAATTTATTCTTACGCCATCTCCACGATCGTATCTCGAGTACGGTGTGAATTTAAATGAATATTAAACAAAATTGTGAAAGGACACACAGTGGACTTTCATGCCGTGGGCAAGTACGTCAACTATTGATTAATGTACTACAGCATCATTCATGCGACTATCATATATACACCACTACGGAATGCAAACGACAAATCGTATCTTTTTGCCGTTTCCGTTGGTATAGTCAGTATACATTGATAAATCGTATAGGTGGCGTCAATGTCTCAAAATCCAAACTCTTCACATGTAAAAACATACAATGAATGCCACATTGCAAACACTTAATTGAAATAAAAAACAAACAACCTAATTGTACGGCTTGTGTCAAATCAAATTTGCATAAATGATCAATAAACAAACACATTCTGCGAAAAATGAAAATTACTAAATATATCTTTTTCGATGTTACTGAAGAACCAAAATGGATATTTGGTTTAAAGCAGATTAGCTAATAATTATTGCTTTAATGCATAATGAATATGAGCACATATTTGTTGGGTTGGTAAACAAGCTACTGAGTGAATGATTGCGTTCGAAAAAAAAAAAAAAAAAAAAATGGAGACCATACGTGAATTACCAAATTCAAAATATAATCAAATGTTTGTTTGTAGTTTGGTTTTTTGTTGTTACTTTCATTTTTCCTTATTAAACAGGTACAGCGTTTGTTATTCAAATTATTTTGTTGTTTTTGTTTTAGGTTTTGTCTTTTATACATTGTTGTTATGCTGCAATCGAATTCGCAGTATTTTAGGAGTGTTCGGATAATTTTTTTTTTCTTTAGTTCATAAATATACTTAATATCAAAGCTATTGTAGTGTAGAATCTGGTAGTGTTCAACTTTCTCTCTTTTTCTACCTCTTCCTCATACGCTTTACGCACTTCAATCATAAAACATATGTTTGAATTTCAATTTTGCTCTTGCCACTTTTTGTGTGTTTGCCTAAAAAATATGTATCCTTTAACAGCAACTATAGTCGTATTGATTATAATCAACTAACATACTTGAAAACACATTTGTTTTTAATAGTTATGCAATTTGTATAATGTGTGCATAATATAGAAAATTTAAAACGTTTGTATAAGTAATTTGCATTTAGAGCATTTTTTTATTGGATTCATTTTTCTTATGAGTTAGTGTCAAAAATATGCTAGATTGTTTTGTTTGTTTGTTTGTTTGTTTGTTTTTCGTTCAACATATTTATGCGGTTTTAATCTATCGCCTCTGCTTTTTATCAATTTTGAGATTTATTGCATTTTGTCACCGGTTTCTTTTCTTTCTCTTTGACTTGATGTTTAACACGAATTGTGTTCGGACTTGACTATTTGATTGATGTTTTTTGAGTGGAATTAGGTTGTTTATCGTTAATTGTCTATGTGTGTGGTTTTGTAAATATATGAAAGCATTTTTATAAACAATTTAATTTCCATTTTTAATGTCAACATAGATTTTTTCGTTTGTATTTGTTGTTGTTGTTGTTTTTGTTGTTGTCTGTTTGTACAAATTAAACAAAAAAAGATGAAAATTATGCTGATTTTGCAAACGGCAAATTCATTTTAATTTATTCATTTGCTCTTGGACCGTCGATTGGCATCTGGTGTAGGACTTCGTCAAGTAGTTGCAACGCACGATGTAAATGTACCTCAATCCAGCAAGGTGTGTCTTTAATTGATGATCGTGGATAATCTGGACCCCATCCTTTCACAAAACTCAATCTCAGAATACATAATCGTCTCAAATCATCGACCCCAATGCCTGCTGCTGCCGTTATACCTAATAAATAAAACGATAATTTGGATAAATAAAATAATTAGGCTTCGCTGAATGTATTTGGACAACTTACTTCTTGGTGGGCCACCTAATTGTGAGCTCAAACCAGCGACTGCAGCGGCCTGAGCTGCTGCTGCTGCTTGTGCATTTGCTGCAAGATTTAACATTTGTTTATGACATTGCCTCAAATCGAATACTTTGATGTAAGCCTGTGGATATATTTTATGCACTGCATCGCCTGGACTACGTCCAGCTTCTCGATCCAAGTAGTAGCTTTGCACAAATACTGAATGATCGCTTAAGCAACGAATCCAGACATCGCCTTCGCCACGCAAATCCAATTGTACTCCCTTGCCAATATGTAAACGGGCTCTTTCACTTTGCTCTGTGCGATGCACATTACTTAATGCACCCAAACAAAATCGATTACCGCCCGATGGATCGACGTATCCATCGACAATAACATTTGGTTTACTTGATGGAACTTTAAATGTTTCACCGACTTGTGTATCAAGTTCAAAATATGCAACTGAACACCAATATTCTGGAGCCGGTTGACGTGACAATAGACGCGTTTGACCACCAGCTTCTGGTTGCCCTGTTCAAACACAAAATAATTGCTTTAGAATAAACATACTCATAGCACAAATGTAAACGATACTTACAGAAATTGGTATGAGAATTTCGTAAATCTGGTGGTAACATAGATGGAGTATAGGTGAGAGTATGTTGTCCAGACCAAGTGCCTTGAGCTCCATTATGCGCTGTTCCTTGTTGGGCAAAATTTGGTAACTGGCCGTTTCCGGTGATGCTCGCTGAATTTGCAGCACCATTGTATCCATTTTGTTGAAGATGCGGCGAAATGGGTGACGATACAATCGAATTTGGTAGAGATCCTTCATTAGCTGAATTAATTGGCTGTGATGCTACTTGAGCTGATTGCTGATCACTGTAATAAGTGGGTGACGATGTTGATTGCTGTGAATTCGTTGATACAGATTGTACAGATAGTTGAGGATCTGTTGGCAAGGCTCCAATCATATTTGGACCATTGTTTGGTGGCTGACCACCTGCTGGCGGTGGCTGAGATGTCAATTGACTATGATTTGTTTGAATTTGTAATGCTCCAGGAGGCATTGCCATTGGATGAGGAACAGTTGCTGGAAAAACAAATAAGAATTTAATTTTTGGCAATCACACAAATCCATAACAATATTTTAGTGAGTCATGAGCTTAGTGAATAATTGTGTGTTCGAGTAATTTTATAAACTATTAATTATTATTTTAAACCAAATAAAGGTGTCAAACGAACTTAATATGTCCGTCAAATCGTTTTGGTTCGTCCTTCTCGGAAAGAAGGACACACGGACAGTGTTTTTCATGTTCGTGTCCGTCCTTTTGACACCTTTAAAACCTTTAACACCAAGTAATTGCATTTGCATAAAAATAATGAGCTTTCTCTATTTCATGTATTTACGATACGCAATATTTCAGAACAAAAAATATTAATCGATATATTAACGGATATTAATTAAATTAAGAAAACGTACCAGTGTTCTAAAAACAAAACTACAGAATATATATGCTATGCACAAATAAAATCGTTCATTACGAATGCGAAATAAAAATTTTTTCTTTTTTTCAATTTTGTAAAATAAAATAAATATAGCTTACGATGCACAAGAGCGGATGGACGAGCGTTTGGAGCCATCCATTGACTTCTCTGAGTCTCTGTTGGCTCTAATTTTGGTATGCGACCACTCGCATAAAGACTTCCCAATTGACTTGGATCACCTGCATCGGATACAATTCATAAACACCAATTTTCAAAACAAAATAATAGAAAACTAAGAATACAAGTGGCAGTCTTCATTAAATAGCTTTGAAAACCACAAAAACTTTATAAAAGCAAGCTAGTTTTTAAGCAAAAATAGTTGGAATGTAATTAAACAGATAAATACAAACAAATTTGTAGTTTGAAATACTCAACAATTTAGACTTTAAAAAGTAGACGAAAAATGGAAAAATATACACCCTCAGTTCGAGAGTATGTTTTTGTTTTTCTCATATGTTTTACAGTTTGGTTTTTTATACATATCAAATATATACCTTGTGGATATACGTATCCTTGTGGTGGCATGGATCCTGGATGATGTTGAATAGTACCTAATTCTCCGGGATCCATATCAAGAGCACCTGGTGGAACAACAGAGCCGGCTGAATATTCATCTTTCACAATTCGACTCGGTCCCGATTGCAGTGTTAATCCGGATAAATCGATGCCAGGCGAAACAACGCGCTCATAATGATACGGATTCACACAAACTGAGTCACATTTCAAATCAAATGCGAACTGACAGTATTTTACATGTTTTAGCTCATTTTTATGCAAATCAGGCCAACGCCAAATTCTTGCATAAATCACATGTGGAAATCCCTTACGACCGGCTACCTGAAAATAAGTAAAAAAAACAACAATCATTTCCGCAACAATTTGATTAATTTGCTTATTGTTACACACTTGTAAACGACCATCAAGTGTTCGCTGTATGGTTACACATTTGCTTGGATGCGCTCCATTTGTCGTTATCGCTGTTATCAATGAGTCGAGTTCATCACGTTTTTCTTTCAATTTCTTCACCAATGACTCGATGGCACGCTTAGCAAAACTTTCACTTTCACCACCTTGTCGATGGCACATCAAAGAATGCACAATCGACAGGCATGCATCGGCCGATGTTGGTGCACCGTTCGGCATTGGATTCATGTCATGAATGTACAAAAAAAAAACAAAATACAATTTCAAAAAAAAAAAGAAAAAAACAAGAATTAAACCAGTTTTTACTTGTCACCGGTTCCCACTATATGTCAGTAGATTTTTTTTCAACTTTCAATAAAAAATGACTTAATTTCAATCAATTGCTTTTCGTTTTTTTTGTTGTTCAATGTTTTTTATAATTAACATTTGTGCTGATTTAGTTTTTTTTTTCAACTTTGTGTTTGTTTGAGAGTTCAATGTTCATTCTAAAATGGCCCAAATCAAAACAGTAAATGCACTTGATATTCATGAGTAGTCTATTGCGTTATGAAGCGGTTTTCCATCTTTCAAAGAGAAATGTCAAACAACCAAAGTGTAACATTGATTCATTGGCTCTTAATTTGTAAGCTCACCGTAATGAATTTCTTGCTATATTTTCAATCACTTTAACTAATAACTATATATTTCATTTGAACTATATACTCCTTTTTCTTATATTATATTCGCTTTGGCGTTTGTTCTCTATTTACCGCTGCAAGCGGTATATTGACAGCGAATTTTTTCTCTATATCGTTTTTTTATATACGTCGATAAAACAACGCAAAATTTATAAAAAAAGAACACAAACACTATTCATTGCAGTGAAAGTGAATTTCTTGTTCACTTAAAAACTGTACGTTCTTCGCTCAAGGATTTTTTTTTGCATTTCATTCTGTTCAAAATTATGAACTGCGTTGCAACTAAGAATTACTCAAACAAATATGGCCGACTGATGGACACTAACTATAATACTTCTTCTTTGTTTTCTTTTTGTTCGTGAGCAATTTTAGCAATATGTGCATGTGTGCGGTTTTGCTTCTTAGTGAAACGGAATGTGGAAGTCAAGTCGTTTGTATGTGTTTCATTATGAGTCAGTGAATTGTGTGTACACTGGGTTTTTCAACTCACACACTCAGACGAAATATTTATTTATCAGCAGCATGAAGTTTGTGCGTTAAAGATTACTTACTATCAGCGGTAAAAATTGAAAACAAACCCAACGTTTTAGTTATATTTGTGAAACTGGATTTTCATTATTCATTTTTTTTTTTTTTATTTCATTTTATTTTATTATAATTTTTCATTCTTAATACAAGTTTTTTAATTTGGAAAATTAAATCAACAATTTTTCCTTGAAGAATGCATTTGATTTAGTTTGTTCATTGTTAATGTGTGCTATTATTGTTTGCTTATATTTAGTTATCTATTGATAACATTCATTTTAAATGAAATCATTTTCTTTTTGCCATAATATCATTATAAATAAACTTTAGAAAATAAATGAATTGTATTTGAAATATCTTTATAAATCCGTTATAAAATGTTGTTAAATAAAATTTAATTAAATTAAATTAAATTAAATTAGATCAAAGTTGGTTTAGTATTTAACATCAATGTGATGATCTAGAAAAAAAACGTTGGGATGACACAAAGAATTTATATTCTGTTGAGAATTTGGAATGTTGACTACTTTGATACAATTTCTCCTATTTGCATGAAAACATCGCTTTCAAAAATTAATATGTAAGACAATGACCAGTCATCTTTACAATGAATAAGTGTATTCGCGACTTCTACAAGAATATAAATTATATAAATAATTCTAATGTTATCAAAATCCAGCAATTAAATTCCGTCGGATATTTACCTTAGTTTTTTGCTGAGTTTCTGGCCACCATATAATGCAGTTCCAACATGTGCAACCTGACATGCCGATTTAAATGATAAAAAAATGAATGACATTTTGAATTGCAATTTTCTTGTTGATGAAATTGCTTAATTTTTAAATCGTTATAATTATTACAGAAACTTACTTCAACTTTTGGCTTTGACAACATTACTTTGCGCTGTTCAGATGACTTAGTTTCACATACTTTACATGAATGTTTGCTCGCTGCTGTAAATTTCTTTTCAAGTATCACATTTTTGGATGCCAATCGTTTATTTTTCGTCTTTTCTGATTTTAATAACTGTTGAATCTTCTTTAATTCCAGATTTATGTGGATTATTTGATGTACAAGCTGTACATTTTCCATCTTTTCACGTGCCAGTTCTACAATGTGCGATTGCATATCGTCGGCTGTATAGTGTAGATAAACCGGCTTAATGTCACTTTTATCATTCAAAACTGTTCTGCAATCTGGACAAGTGTAGTTTCCATTTGGATTTAGACTTTAAACGAGATAACATTTTATATTCATTTAAACGTGACAAATAATTAATTTGTACTTTTAAACTTACTCGTGTATAGACTGAAACCATTTAATAAGACATTGATTGTGATAAACATGTCCACAGTTTGTGACGATATTTTGATCATCTTTAAATGTAAAATTTGATGTGCATATCACACAACCAATAGAAGAAGATGAATTCGGACCGTTTTGATTGTCCATGACAAATTGATTGAAGCGAATTTACGAACAAAATGTTTGTTTGTATTTGGTGTGATTTGTCGTAATTTCAATAGCTTGACTTACTGTCGGCATAAAGTGAATTTGATTTTTTTTTGATTTACTATAGTTCGAAACGGTGTTTTGTGCACTTTATTTCTATATTGAAAAATCGAATTCGATTTCGCAGTTGCGGCGGCAAGTATATTATTATGACGTGTTGTCAGATGCAAATAAGGCTCAGTCTGTATAGCGATGATGAATACAATTTGATTGAACTGTCAAAACATTTGAAAGAAATTGTTTATTTTTAGACTTTCCAATGAAACACATTCGAAAGATCGTCTATTTTTAAAATCAAAATATTTCTTTGTATCGTATATTCTCGAAGGAAATGTTATTTTGTGTGAACTTCTAGTAATACGAAGACTTTTCTCGATTACATTGCAAAAACACACAAATTCATACCAATTCACCTATATATATAGCAGCCGGTTTCACAACGCGTAAGTAATAATTGTAAAATAATATTCAATTGACAAAGAACTCAATAACGAGAAGGATTTGTTTTTAATAGATAAAATCAAAATGATTGCGGAAGAAATAAAAGATGAAGCAGTCGAGTTTAAAGATCGTGGTAATTTGGCATTTAAATCTGGTGATTGGTCTGGTGCAATAGAAGCCTATACGAAAGCCATTAAACATGGAGATAAACACAAGCAGCTGGCTACATTTTATAAAAATCGAGCAGCGGCATATTTGAAAATGGAAAAATACGAACAAGCCGTAAGAGATTGTGACAAATCTTTGGAATTGGAGCCAAATGAACCAAAAGCGTTATTTCGTAGAGCCCAAGCTAAAGAACATTTGGGTCAATTCGAAGAAGCATATCGTGATGCTGTCAATGTCTGGAATATTGATAAAACTGACAAGTCAGTTAAAAATTTCGTCGAACGTTTACACACAATTGTGCAACGTCGAATTGAAGAAAATGGGCAAACATCGAGTAAAGTGCAAAAAATGATGGAATTGGCATTTGATATGGAAAAACCAACTGATACCAGAGTATCGGCAATGAACAACATTTTAGTGTTAGCACGAGATCAGGCTGCTGCCGAAATACTATTTCAACAAGGTGTTATACAGAAAATTGTGAATCTTTTGAAATACGAAAAGAACAAAGATATTGTTTTGAATGCCATTAGAACGATTGGTGAAGTGTGCAATCGATCATTACAACGAACACGTGAAGTTGTAAAAATTATTGGTGTTCCATGGTTCCTGCAAATGTTAAACAGCCATGAAACTCAACGTGTTAATACTGTACAACATTGCATTCAAACAATTTTAAATTCATTTTCGGGAATGGAAAATAAATTAGATCCAAAACCGGTCAAAGAAATTTGTGAGGAGAACAAAACTGAAATTGATGCCATTCTATCAACGCTTGTATATTCAATCACAGAGCCAACAATAAGCGGTTTGGCCAGAGATGCAATCATTGAAGTTATTACAAGAAATATTCACTACGATGCATTAAATTGGGCTGAACGTATGCTTGAAATTAGAGGATTGCATCGACTGCTTAAAGTGTGCAGTGAATTAGAAGAATTTAAAACGGAAAGTTCTATGGAAATAACACCATCGTCAAGAACAATTGCAGCAGTTTGTTTATCTCGTATTTATGATAATATGTACTATGATAAATTACGTGAACGCTATACCGAACAAGTTGATGAATTCATCAAAGACAAACTATTAGATCCAGAATTAGAAGAAAAAGTACGTGTTGTTGTTGTTATAACATCAATTTTGACGTGTGCAATGGATGTTGGTTCGTCTATTATCAGCCGGGATGGAATTTTGCAAATGATTTTAGCAATGGCACAGTCAGACGATGTTCTTCAACAAAAAGTTGCGTGTGAATGCATCGTTGCTGCATGCTTGAAACAAGATAAAGCTAAGGCAATCATGTCACAAGGTGTTGATATTTTGAAGAAATTGTACCATTCAAATGACGATTCAATCAAAGTGAGAGCATTAGTTGGCTTGTGTAAAATTGGTAGCTCTGGTGGTGTGGATGCCTCTATTCGTCCATTTGCTGATGGTTCAACTATGAAATTGGCTGATGCATGTCGACGATTTTTGATCAAACCGGGCAAAGATAAGGATATTCAAAAATGGGCCGCTGATGGATTGGCATATTTAACTTTGGACGCAGAAGTTAAAGAAAAATTAATTGAAGACACTGCAGCTATTCAAGCACTTATGGAATTGGCAAAGACCGGCGATCAAAATGTTTTATATGGTGTTGTCACAACGTTTGTAAATCTATGTAATGCCTATGATAAACAAGAAATTTTGCCGGAAATGGTTGAACTGGCGAAATTTGCCAAGCATCATATACCCGAAGAGCACGAGCTGGACGACAGTGATTTTGTTAACAAGCGTATATCAATGCTAACTGATGCCGGTATAACATCAGCGCTGGTTGCGCTCAGTAAAACTGAAAGTAATAACTCAAAAGAGTTAATTGCTCGTGTGCTTAATGCAATTTGTAATTTACCAGAGTTGCGAGGAAAAGTCGTTCAACAAGGTGGAGCAAAAGCGTTGCTACCACTCTGCTTCAATTGCACGGAAAAGGGAAAACGTCAAGCAGCTCAAGCACTTTCACGTATCGGTATTACAATTAATCCAGAGGTAGCATTCCCTGGCCAACGGAATCTCGAAGTGATTCGACCGCTATTGAATCAATTGCATCAAGATTACACTGCATTGGAAAATTTTGAAGCAATGATGGCTTTATGTAATTTGGCCCAAATGAATGAGACGGTACGGAAACGAATTATTAAAGAAGGTGGCTTACAAAAAATTGAAATGTATCTCATGGAAGATCATTTGCTGTTGAGCAGAGCCGCTGTACAAGTTATTTGTAATTTGGTGATGTCGGAAGATGTAGTGAAATTGTTTGAAGGTAAAAATCTAGGGGCTGAGGACCCTTTATGAATATATATATTTAGTCTTAGTGATATATATATATCACGCGATATTTAAATATTTATGAGATATTTGCTATATTCAGAAATACACACACCATATCATACATATTTGAAATATCTAGTGAATATTCATATCATTTTTATCAATAATAAGTTAGCATTGTGAATATATTGTTGATGGCAAAATAAGTATAGCTTGAAATTGAGATTTGGTAGCTGAGATCAAGTCAACATTCAACATGACGACATTGCAGAGATGAGAATGCAGTATGATCTCAACAACCAATCTCAAATTTAAACAATATTTAGTCATATGTTTAGCATATTTATGATATTTAGTATATTTATAAATATTCACAATATTCACAATATTTACAATATTTACAATATTTGCAGGATATTTACAATATTTATTTTTATTTACTTTCGTTCTTGCCCCCTAGGTAAAAATGATCGTGTGAAATTTTTATGTCTTTTGTGCCAAGAAGAAGATGAAGAAACAGCAACAGCTGCTGCAGGTGCATTAGCTATACTCACATCGAGCAGTAAGATTTGCTGTGAAAAAATGTTTGAAGCAACAGCATGGCTTGAAATCTTTCACACTTTAATTGCTAATCCATCTCCAAATGTTCAACATCGCGGATTGGTCATTGTTTTGAATGTAATTCGCGCTATAGCTATAAATAATACCGAATTAACCGAAAAACTATTGAATAGCGATATAATCGATTTGCTCAATGGTTTGTCACAACTGCCGGACGAAAATAGAGCAAAAGCTCGGCAAATTGCAATTGAATGTCTCAAAGAAGCTGAAAAACTACAACTCGTGGAAAGAGCAAATGCAAAAATCGAATAAATAGAATAAAAGCGTTTTCAAGGTCAATCATGTGACATACGTTAAATTTAAGACACCATTGAAATGTTTCCAATTGTACTATTATATCTAAATAAAAACTCATTTAGTTTTTTTTGTTACTAATTTTTATTGTAATAAATTGAGAAAGAAAAACAGTACGTTTGCTACATTTGGAACGTTGACAATTTTTCTACTTTTCTATTTTCTCAATTCGTAATTCTAAATTCAAAATTTGAATCTAATGTTTGAGCGTTTGTCTCCAATAACGAATCTATATTTTGTTTTCAATAAAATCTTTATAACTTCAATAAATCAATATCATATGTAACATAAAGGCACATCGTGCTTATTGATATTTTGGAGAAAACAGTTTTTATTTTTGATATTTTTTTTGTCGTTTGATTATATGTTTCTTGTTTATTCACTTGCAGTAACAGTGATGGTTTTTCCTTTTGGATCATCAAAACGATCCATGGAACGAATGTCCATAATGTAGGAAATGCCCATTGAAACGATTCCAAGCAATAAAAATGTGATAAACAATCCCATCCAAATTGGAGCGCTTGTGAAACCAATACAGTCATATGAATCAGCGAATTTGTTGATATTGCTGTTTTGGGTAAAGTTTAGTTGAATTTGGAATCCTTCAAAGTATACAGCCTTAATATTTTCATCATTCACAATGACGTAAAAGCCCTGTGAACAGCTGAAGGAGAAATCTTCTGGTGCACCAATTTCCGTAGATAATTTATTGGTTAATGATTCCCCTTTGATTGTTGACGTCGAAACATCAAGTTTCCAGTAATGAATATCTTTATCCAAATGAAAGTTCAAAACTAGAGGGAATGCACTATCAAAATTAACTGTGATAGTATTTCCATTCAACGATGCTGCGATTGCATTAATTGTAACTGAAGTGTCTTTTTGGTTTTCATTTCTGGGGTGTTGCTTAAAGTCTTTGGCGTATAGGAGAACATTTTCTTGAACTAATTTATATGGTGGTGTTAATCCAGCAGCACGTCGTATACGTGAGTGTTCCTCTTTTTGTAAACGGGAATTAATTACAGATGAAAGAACAAAAAGTGCATCTCGGTATTTCTCTGATTGTGAGATTCCATGCATCGCACGATCAATGCGAGCCAACCAATGGAATTTTGATTCTGATGGATGGTAACCAGGCAATTGTACAACTATAATTCTCTTCTCATTGTTTGGTTCTGGTTCGAATTCATTATTTGTTGAAACTGAAGTGTATGCAACACCATTGCCCTTTGTTATTTTATTATCAACTGCATTTTCTACGAAGGGAATATACTCTACAATAATTGCTCCATTTGCTGTATTTTGGAAAGCTCGGACATCATCTTCATTTTTTGTGGTAAAATCTTCTGGACTTAAATCTGGGACAACGAAGAAAATCACTTTTTGATCCTTATCAAATGTAGTAAATCGATGTTCAAATTCTCGTTGATCGAGTTGACTTGTGGACGAAAGAACACCTTTTTCAAATACTTTTTTATTATCTTTATGTTTGAAAAATAGCACTGGTGAAAAGTGTTCATCGAATGCGAAAGTGCCACAAACTAGCGATAAAAGTATTGCCACAACAATATTTTTCACCATTTTGATTCAGTTTGGCAAAATTGATGGAATAAAAAACAAAATTAAATTGAAAACGTTGATTTTAGACAAAATAAAAAGTGATGAAAAGAAAATTATATGAAAAAGTCACGAGACTATGAGAAAAAGTCAAGTGATATTGACAGTGAATGGACTTGGAATGAATATAATTTACATCGATGCGATATATCATGCGAATGTATGACGATCAACAATTCGAAAATGGCTTACTTGTGCGACTATTTTCGAACGTTACCACTGTCGTTCAAACTAATTGACAAATGTGACAGTGATATATGATAACATAACCAAACATTTTTTAGGAAAGGATCACGTTTATTTTATTGTTGTTAATTTTTATTTAAAATAAAATCCGAATTTATTTAAATAAAATGTCGCGACCTGAGCATATGGCACCTCCGGATATCGTAAGTTTAGTTTTGCTATAATCATTCATGTAAATGTATGATGTTTTCAATAACACCTTGATTTTTCAATATTGTTTTTAGTTCTATAATGAAGACGAAGCAAAAAAATACTCCAACAAGTAAGATAAAATTGTGTCCATTATGCATAGCATTTTTATAAATTACGATTACAATTTACAGTTCTCGAATGATCAAAATTCAAGTGGAGATGTGTGAAAGAGCCATTGAGTTGTTGGCTTTACCAGAAGATGAAACATGTTTGGTACTGGACATTGGCTGTGGATCAGGTTCAGTTGAATATTAAATATTTCAATAATACATTTTAAATTACTAACTTTGATCATTTTCTTCATTAGGTTTATCTGGAACTGCAATTGAAGAAGCTGGTCACCAATGGATTGGCATCGATATTTCAAAAGCTATGTTGGATGTAGCCGTGGATCGTGAAGTAGAAGGTGATTTAGTTTTGGGTGATATGGGCCATGGAATGCCATTCAAAGCTGGCACTTTTGATGGTGCTATTTCAATTTCGGCAATACAATGGCTATGCCATTCAAATCATTCATTGCACAATCCACGAAAGCGGTTATATAAATTCTTCAGCACATTACTTGCGTGTTTAACTCGTCAAGCTCGATGTGTGTTTCAATTTTATCCTGAAAATAGTAACGAAATCGAATTGATAACAACACAGGCAATGAAAGCAGGATTTTATGGTGGCTTAGTCGTTGATTATCCAAATTCAACCAAAGCAAAGAAATATTTTTTAGTTCTTATGACCGGTGGCGTTGCGGAATTGCCCAAAGCATTAGGTGAGTTATTTGAGAATTTTTCAGCGTCGTAATAGTATAACTAAAACAAAAGGATATATTTATACAAAGGCACGGACGGAGAAGAAGACACCAATCGCATAGCATATACAAAAAGACGTGAAATGGCAAAACAAGCGAGAGGAAAACCAATAAAAGGTTCCAAAGAATGGATTATGAAGAAAAAGGATCGAAGACGGCAACAAGGCAAGGAAGTTCGAGCTGATTCAAAGTACACAGCAAGGAGACGAAGCGGCCGTTTTTAGGATTAAAGAAGAGACTAATGATGATCATTTTCATTCAAATAGATGTATTCTATAAATAACGAATATCAACTAATTCTATACACAATTTTTATAAATAATTTATAATAAAATATTTTAAGATCCCTTCTATGGTTTCTTTTCTCGAAATTGCTTTAATTTAGCATCATGTTCGTTATTGTGTTTTAAGTGAAAGTAATAATCTACGCATATTATTATAATAACGCCGATTACAACAACTAAGATGTTCATACTTCTTTCTTTTTCTATTTGTAGATCTTCTGCATTCTCTCGTGACTTTTCTTTTGCTACCTGGTGACGTAGAAATGATTCTGTAATCCTATTTGAAATTTGCTGGTCGAAATCACGAGCAGTCATTCTATCTGACATTACAGGTGGCTGAGATCTCACCATGTGTTGTTTATAAAATTTTGTTTGTGCATCATCTTCAACTTCCTCTTCAACTACCTCTGATTCTGTACCGGGTTTATGTGTCTGTCTTTTGCCATAGGAACCAAGACCTGAAATTCATATTTTTCGATATTATAATTTTGCTAAAATATTTTAACATCGATTTAGAGACCTTTATCGTACATTCGTCTTAGGCGAATATTTCCTAAAACTTCATACGCTTCGGTTATGAGTCGAAATTTTTTCGACGCATCTTTGCATCCTTTGTTTTTGTCGGGATGATAAATCATCGATAATTGAAAATAAGCATGTTTAATATCTTTTTGTGTGGCATTTTTTGTCAATCCTAAGTCATTGTAGAAATCTGTTGATTTTGCTAGTTGGCTCGTCCTTGAAAATGTTCGTTTCGATGAATGCATATCCGTGTTTGTGTTACGAAAAAAATCTTTTGCTGACACACCATCAAAAATAGAATAAACACCTAGTTTTACATATCTTTTTGAATATTTTCGCAAATTTGCCATTACTTTGGATTTTTGCTTTTAAATCACAGGGTTTAACTTGTTTAAAATGATCACTTTATACGGGCTTATGGCATAAATTTTATTCAAAATTATATAATTATTTCCTAGTACCTTTTTTATTATAACAATATCGAAAATTAAATGATATGTAGCAATGAAACCTTCAAAAACCTATTTGACATTTCACGTATTTGTATTAGCTGTCATCATATGTTCATATCAAATACATACATATATACATATTTGTATGAACTACACCGCACGTGCTTGTGCATGTTATTAATAACATAAATGAAACAATCGAAATTGAATAAAAATTCAATAAATCCTTTTTATTGATAAATATGCAATTTTTATTGACGACATTTACATTCACATTTGCACTAATCATTTTTTATCCTGCTTATTTTTTTGTGTAGTGTCGATATCGTACTGACCAGATTCACCGCCAATTTGTAAATTTAGATAAGCGGCAATGCAAAAAAATATGAAAAATGTGACTAAGAATGAAAACGAATAAATGTTTTCAAATCGTCTATCAGAAAGAACAAAGTGATCCGTTAACCATGTACGAGTTTTGCGATATGCTCGTACTATCTTAGACGGATGATAATCATAGTTCCGATAGTAATGTCTTAAAGCGATGACACTCATATTAGTTGATCCAGCATTACCTGAGAGGAGATAACAAAAATCGAGCATTACAATTCAATTGAAAAATGTACACATTTCATTATTCATACTGGATTCAGATTTGTTTAAGACTTTTGCTGACATTATCTGGCTAATATTTGCTATTTGTTGCATCACAACATTTGGTGTTGCTCCTCTAGTCATATTTGCATTGCTAAATGACCTTAATATCAACATATTTATGTAATTTTTTTCACGCACAAAGGTTAAATTTTGTATTGGCCAACTTATGAAATGAACTTTATTTTGGCTTTTCTTCAATTCGTTTGCGATATTGTTTCATGCGTTCTTGAACTGGCAAATCAAATTCTTCAAAATATGTATTCTCTGTATTTTCCTGAAATTTCCGACGATAACTTCGTCGATAGGATATTTGAAGCCCTTTTGAATTGTCTCTTAATTTGATTTTGGGGAAATGTTCTGGGAAAAAACAAAAAAAAAATTCTTTATTATCGAGATTTTATTCAGATTTCTAGTTTGTAATGATATCTAAGAACCTGCATCATAAGCGGCTTTCAATTTTGGATCTCTCAAAACTTCGTATGCTTCACTAATGTTACGAAATTGCACTGATGCCTTTGGGCAATTGTTAGTTTTGTCCGGATGATAGATTTTTGATAAGCGAAAATAAGCACTTTTGATTTCTTTTTCAGTTGCGGCAACAGTGAGTCTCAAACGTGAATATAAACTACCAAAATTCATGCTTGTCTTTATTTTAATAAAGACATTTTTGTACAATCATAGCAACAAAAATCAAAAATATATGTAGAGTACACTCAATTGAGTAATAGTAAATTGACGGTGTCAAGTTTGCTGTCAAATATTATTTTGTCAAAGCAGGAGCTAACCTCAAAAAGCGTGAATAAATAAATGCGTTTTAAATTTTTATTTAATCTATTTTATTTTATTTTATATTATTTGATGTCGAAGAAAATTATCATTCAATTTTCCTTGATAATTCTAGCTCTGTTTCGGCTTTTTTCTTCAAGTATGGATCTTCATATGGGCCCACTTTTTCTTCTGTATACTTTTGTAGCACGTATACAGAAGTGATAAAGAATATAATGCATATTAAACCAAATTTAAAAGTATCCATTATTCTCTCGATGCGTTCTTTTTGTTCAATCTCCATAGTTAAAAGGTCTATATCTGATAGTTTGCGTTCTAAATATGGTCTTGGTGGTCGAATACGATTTTGACTCCATGATATACGCTCCATTTGCTCTTGATATTGTTCTGCGTATTTTTTAATGCGCTCATTTCGAATCTTTGTATCGAAATCATCATGAAAATGGGCTCGGTACCAAGCATCAAAATCAAACACATTTTCACGTCGGAATGTAAATTCTTCATCATAACTTGGTTTCGAGGTTTTTCGACGCATGTTCTCACGATAAGTACGAATCTTTTCAGCCAATGCATCATCTTTTTCGTGAAAAATTGAACTGTCTTGCGACATTTGTGATGTATATCTTGCTCGTTTTGGCACTCTTCCATAAGGATTTTCTGCATTGACATGAACATAAAATTCAAATAAGCTTATTATGATTATGATTATGATTATGTATAGAGATACTACCTTTATCGTATTGCGCTCTTTCAGTTACATTGCTAAGAATCTCATACGCTTCGGTAATACTTCGAAATTTTGATGCTGATACTTCACAACCTTCATTTCTATCAGGATGATGCTCTTTCGACAATTTATAGTAGGCTTTTTTTATTTCGGACTGCGTAACATCAGCTTTTAAGCCAAGTCGGCTGTATAAATTTCCTAATTTTGTATATTTTCCACTCGAAAATTGACGTTTCGACAGGATAACATTTAACATTCGTCGTTTCACATGTTTGCGATGCGTTACTAAATATTGCTTTAAAGGTGATTTACTCAAATAACCAAACATTCGCCGAACAATTTATGAGCAAATCAATGCTTGCTCATTATAAGTATGGATTTTTCTAATTTTCATTCACTGAAGTTCTATTGTAAAATCTAGAGGGAAAATGACTAAATATTTTTGTCCAATTTAAGTTATGTCTTATGCAATACATACAGCTGATTTGACATTAACTAAATAGGAAGCATTGAAATGTCATAGCCAAATTTATTCCGATAACACTCAAAATAATAAAAATATAAATTTTTCGTTAGAAATGCGACTGATGACAAATTTGTGAAAATTAGGTTTCTGATTTGTTCAGTATTTTAATTGAAACGAAACTACATAGAATAAAATAAAAATGTGAAAACATAACATACAATAAAACGTATTTTTATTCTCAATAAAATTCATAAATTCATAAATACAAAAATTGAAAATTAAGAAAATGGAAAATGGAAAATGGAAAATGGAAATATATTTATAAAAATAATAAAAAATGCAGTAAATCTTTCTTATTTTGAATTTATCATCATAAAAGTATTGGTAAACAAAACCAAATTCTATCGAAATTTCCATTCATTCATTCATTTTTCTCGAAGCCTTTCAAATGCATTCTACAATATTCGATGTCCATATGAAATTACATTTGGAATGTTCTAGAGTGTACATGAAAACACCGTAAGCGTCGATTGACATACAGCACATTCGATGCGAAGTTTCTCGAAAGCATCAAAACCATATAAATACTACGCAACGTACGTTAGATCGTCAGTATAAAATTAAACACAGAAGAAAACACTTCAAAAAGAGAAAAGTAAGGCGGAGTAAATTCGAAGCAAAACTTTGAATTAAAAAGTGAATAAATACAAACGTGAAAAAAAATTTTTGTGAAAAGTGAAAAAAAGTGAATAAATTTGAAAAATGCCTGCAGTAGGAATCGATTTGGGAACGACTTACTCTTGTGTTGGAGTTTTTCAACATGGAAAAGTTGAAATAATCGCAAACGATCAAGGCAACAGAACAACACCGAGCTATGTTGCATTTAATGACACCGAACGTTTGATTGGCGATGCGGCTAAAAATCAAGTCGCTATGAATCCAAAAAATACTATTTTCGATGCGAAGCGTCTGATTGGCCGTAAATTCGACGACCCAAAAATTCAACAAGACATCAAACATTGGCCATTTACAGTGCTCAGTGAAAATGGAAAACCAAAAATCGTAGCCGAATTTAAGGGAGAAAGAAAACGCTTCGCACCAGAAGAAATTAGTTCGATGGTATTAACAAAGATGAAGGAAATCGCCGAAGCGTATTTGGGTGAACCAGTTCACGATGCTGTAATTACAGTGCCAGCCTACTTCAATAATGCCCAACGTGAAGCAACTAAAGATGCTGGTATTATTGCCGGTCTTAATGTCCTTCGTATTATAAATGAACCAACAGCAGCTGCTCTCGCATATGGTTTGGACAAAAATCTCAAGAGCGAAAAGAATGTGCTAATCTTTGATTTGGGTGGTGGTACATTCGATGTATCAGTTCTAACAATTGATGATGGTTCATTATTTGAAGTTCGATCAACAGCAGGAGATACACATCTTGGCGGAGAGGACTTTGACAATCGTCTTGTAACACATTTTGCTGAAGAGTTCAAACGTAAATACAAGAAAGATTTAACATCAAATCCAAGAGCATTGCGAAGACTACGTACAGCTGCTGAACGTGCCAAACGAACACTTTCGGCAAGCACAGAAGCCACTATTGAAATTGATTCATTATTCGATGGCATCGATTTCAATACGAAAATATCACGAGCACGCTTCGAAGAATTGTGTGCCGATTTATTCCGTGCTACATTGCAACCAGTGGAAAAAGCGCTTGCCGATGCCAAATTGGACAAATCAAAGATTGATGAAATCGTTTTGGTTGGTGGATCAACAAGAATTCCAAAGGTTCAATCACTGTTACAGAATTTCTTCAACGGAAAGCAATTGAATTTATCAATTAATCCCGATGAGGCCGTTGCCTATGGAGCTGCCGTTCAAGCAGCCATATTATCAGGCAGTAAGGATTCTAAAATTCAAGATGTACTTTTGGTTGATGTGACTCCACTTTCACTTGGTATTGAAACTGCCGGTGGTGTTATGACAAAACTAATCGAACGAAATGCTCGCATTCCATGCAAACAAACACAAACATTCAGTACTTATGCTGATAATCAACCAGGCGTTACAATTCAAGTATTTGAAGGTGAAAGAGCCATGACTAAAGATAACAATGTCTTAGGCAGTTTTGAATTGAGCGGCATTCCGCCAGCACCACGAGGTGTGCCAAAGGTTGAAGTGACATTCGATTTGGATGCAAATGGTATTCTGAATGTATCGGCAAAGGAAATGAGCACTGGAATTTCGAAGAATATCACCATTAAAAACGACAAAGGTCGCTTGTCACAATCTGAAATCGATCGAATGTTGGCCGAAGCTGAAAGGTATCGTGACGAAGACGAGAAACAACGTGAAAAGATTGCAGCTCGTAACAATCTTGAGGGCTATGTGTTCAGCGTGAAACAAGCTATTGAAGAGGCCGGTGATAAGTTGTCAGAAGATGAAAAATCAAAAGCTCGTAACTGTTGCGAAGATACACTTCGATGGCTTGATTCAAATGGATTAGCAGAAAAAGATGAATTTGAACACAAGATGAAAGAAGTCAGTCAGATTTGTTCGCCAATTATGACAAAAATCCACACTGGCGGAGCAACAAATTGTGGACAACAAGCTGGCAATGCATATCAACCACATAACGGACCAACCGTTGAAGAAGTTGATTAAATTAATCGATAGAATAAGCAAGCAAGAAACAAATAAACACTATCATTACAGTCAATCATTAGAATATATAGATAATAAGTTGATATTCATTATGTCATTATAACCATGTTATTCTAGTTTTTATTTTGAAATATATATTCCAGATCTCTAATATTCAGATTGTATAAGAAAAATTGGATATGCAAATAAAGTTGTTGGTCCACATGAGAAGAAAATGTCTTTTTCATTATGAAGAATTTTAAAAAATCATACAAACAGATTCTACAGGTATTTTTGAAATGAGGCCAATATTTCATATTTGTCTTAAAATGAATATTATTTCTGATGATCACCTTGGAGGGAGTACTGCAGGAAAGGTATTCAAGTGAGTTTTATTCTCCAAATGTTTGATCTGTTCTGATTCGTCTTCAAAAGAAATCTCATGTATTATAATATATAAAATTGCAATCGCGGAATTTGTCTCCGTAACCGTTGTTTATTAAGAAATATATTGACTGCCTAATGAAGATTAGATTTGGCGTTGGAACGCTGTTTATAGTTAAATTGAAGTAATAATAAATACAATAAAAACTCAATGTATTTCATATGGAATTCATTTATTTTATAATTGTGACTGGATGTAAGATTTTTTTATGTATGTAGTGTGTTTATCTGTAGGTGAGACATTATATATCGCACGATTTATTATTATTTACGTGTTCTATGTGATGTATTTGAGTTAATAATTCATTAAATTTACCAATTTGCTTTTCTTTTGCACAAATAACATGGCATCTCAGTTGGCTTTATACAAAATTTTCATTTTAGATAAAAAAAAATTATTATTTCTCAATTAAATCGTTTAAATTTAAATTTAATAATCGAAACAAAATAACCAAAATATTTAAAAAATAAAAAAAAGAGAAAATGTTTATAGTGTTTATTTTGTATCAACACATAAAATGAAATTCAACTTGAAACAGAAGATAAAACTAAAAATTAATAAAAATGAATTCTTTAAATAACTCTAACCTTTGAACTTAGCGAATGAAATTACGACTTCGATTGTAAAGACTTCGAAGTTCCTCTAAAGTGATTAAAATTTTACAAAATTTTACAAGAGCTTTCTTTTTAGATCATTTCTATTAGTGCTATACTAAAAATATTTTCTTTCGTGGGCTGTTTATTTTGAGTAAACCAATTTCAACTAATGCATTTCACATGAAATGTAAAATCGCATTCTAATTGCCGAAAAGCTATTACGTATTTCTTATGTTTCTATTAAAAATGTTGTGTTTGTGAAATTTTTGATTGTAAATTTATGAACAAGGTTCACTTTAACATAATAATCAGTGCTTTCGACGTGCGATTCGATTCACTAAATTGCAAATTTTTAGCGCAGGACCAAGTTTCATATCCATATACTTCATCATCATATCCGAATTAAGAAGCAGTAGAGCCTTCCCATCAATTTCCTAAAATGATAAAAAACCAATTTAGCACAAATTCAACAATTATCTTGAAAACGAAGCCTTACATGTTTCCGAAATAATTCTGCATGAACAGCCAGTGCAGGATCGGTGTCTGCGATGAATTTAATAACAGCTTCAACGCTCCATTCATTTGGTGGACCGATCGGTATTTTTGCTGCAGTTGACGATGGTGTTGATGGTCCAGTATATGAGAGAGTTGTACTACCTGTAGTCGTGGTCGTAGTTGTTGTAATCGCTGGCGCTGTAGTACTTGTAACATTTTCTTCTTGCTCTTGCTCTTGCTCTTGCTCTTCAACACTATCATTATCTGATAATCCAGTCGGCACAAGTTCTTTATACTCTTTTTTAACCTTTTTAATTGTGTACTTAAGCGGTCTATCACTATTTGACGAATCACTCTCACTTTCATATTTTAGGGTTCTTTTTAAATGATTTGGTTGAATATCCTGTTCAACTATTTCATAGCGTTTTTCCTCTTCTTCTTGCTCTATCAGAGCTTCCCTTTGCTCTTCGTCAGCACACTTTTCACATTGCTCTGGACCTGGATCTAGCGTTATCAGATTTTCACATGAATTGCAGGTTCGACATACAGTGCGCAGGAATTGTGTCATTTGGGGATCACTTAATGTATCATTTGGTTTACAGGGAATTTTAACCTATTAACAAAATCCATACGTATGTTAACTTTCGATAACTGAAATTGTTGAATAATTGTTTAAATGCAGTGATAAAACTTACCGTAAAATTTTTTCCTGCTGCTGTAACAATAATGACCTCACCTTCCAAGCCAAATAATAAAGGGGAAAGACTTGACGTATCTCGTGATGCAGCTAAGATTTCTTGTAAGCAGAGTTTTGCAAGCAAATGATGTGAGGGTGCCGTTACCTGATGTGAGGGTGCCGTTAGGGGGAAACAACAAAAGTAAATAAAAATAAATTTTGCAAATATTTTGAATATTTCCAAATATACTAAATATACTAAATATCATAAGTATTCTAAACATATGACTAAATATTGTTTAAATTTGAGTTTGGTAGTTGAGATCATACTGCATCCTTCCGTGTCTGGTCTGTAAGGAAACAAACTTACTATAGAATAGTACTTTGTGACCGCCATCACTACCTACAAGAGAAATATACAAAAAAAAAAAAAAAAAAATATTCGACAATTATTACACTAGAACAGTGAGTATCAATTATATTTCATCTGATTTCATCAATATCAATTGATAGAGGATGCCCCGGCCAAATTTCTTCTTCTTCTTTGCTTTGCTGCTCTGCTGCTGCACGACGTTGTCTCATTGTAGTGCTTTCCGATTGAAATCTGGATTGATTGGTACATTTATCAGTATACACATTGCTTTATAAATCACGTTGCGTGATACATTGTTATCACGATCCCACATAATTGTTTTGCGTCGATTTTCACGATTGAATGTCATTTGATTTGGTCTTGGTATCACATTCATTTTCTTTCGATGTGTATGATGCATTTTTCCAATCCATTCGTCAGGAGCAGCGTGAACAGAATTTCAGGCCGGTTCTCAGTTTTGGCGAACTAGGAAACTGGTAAATATCAAAATTAATTTTCATGTTCTTATTGTTTTTTTTGGTTCTGATTTGAACAACTTACCGATCTTTTATATTCCATCTGTTTCTTCCCAATCCATTTTTCCAATAATGTCTATTGCTCTATCGAGCAATTTGTGACATCGCCTACATAGCATCGATGTTCCGAGTTCTTTGACATCCATTGCCATTGCGTATCGGTCCATGGCTAACGTAATGGCTGCTTTTGGTGTTTGCAAATGGCCTTTGATTGGAGAATTGGCGGCAGTTTTAGCATTGCCAAGAGCATAGATAATTGTTTGCTGATCTCTCAGGAACTGTTTGGGCATTTGTGTAATTTCACGCACCACTTCATGTGCAACTTTTTGTGTTTGCACATATTTATCGAAATCTAAACGAGTCACACGCGGTTGGTATTTGACTTTACATGATTCTTTGAAAGAATCCAACTTATACCGAAGATATACATTGTGATTCCTACTCTTGCATGAAGGCATCTCTGTGAACATTTCCTCGCGCATTCTTCTCCATTTGTTTTCGAATTCACCCGTGAATTTCCTCAGTTTTTGCTTGCGTCTGTTTGTTCGGATTCTCTCGTGCCATTGTTTTGCTGTCAATCTATGGACCTTTTCGACTCTCGTTTGCAAATCGAGTGATGTTGATGATATCATGACTTTCTCGCCGGGATCATTGCCAATGAACTTTGTTATTCGACCTGAATCATATGCAGCTTGAATATCGACCGGAGCTTTTAGTTTTTCATCACTATCATCATGATGATCGCTCTTGTTGGTTTTGGTCGTCCACATTTCGTTTTACTCGAATCAAACAATATTTTACAAACGGTACACTATGAAATGAAATGTGTGAATGATGTAAATGTAAAGGAAAGACAAAATACTCACCAATTTATAGAATATGCTGTTCTTTTCTTCTCTCCTTCTCTCCTTTCATGATGTGATGTGTAGACTATGTCGCCATGTTGAATATTAAATGTTGACTTGATCTCAACTACCAAATCTCACGTTTAAGCAATACAATTGCCATAAACAATATTTTCAAAAATGCTAACTTATTGATAAAAATGAATTGAATAATGACTAGATATTTCAAACATTTAGAATACATATTTTTTCTATTTCGTTACCATAGATGGTAATTTTGAGCTATTAACGAATGGTCCACCACGGCATTTTGTATGAAAATGAATTGTAGTTGGAGTTGCAGTAGGCAGGGAATCATCAGGTATCGTAATATTTGAAGGCTTGGCTGATTTTCGCTTATTTGCACCATCGAATTTGTTTCGATGTCCAGGTGGTTGTACTGGATGACAGCTTCGTGTACACCAACCAACTGGGAAAATGTCACGTGAATCGTATCGGGTCCAATAATCGAATGCACCACGCCATCCATCAAATGCTATATGAATTTGATCGTCTTTTATTGCATCAACTGTTGCACAGCAAATCAGTTGAGGATTCTTTTTATCAACAGCCTCTAATTTTTGGCCAACCTTCAATAAATTTAATAAATAAATTTGTAAATTAGCACATTATTAGCTCAATTAGCCATCATTTAAATTTACCTTAAATAGATTCTTTTTCGGCGTTACAGGTTCGCTTAAAAATATTTCTTCAGGCGCTAGCACAGCATTTTTCAATTGCTTCACCAGGAATGACTGCCAACCGTTGACATTTTTTGCATATCCTAATGGCGGTTGTAGCTGACCACCGTTTCGTTCACAATGACCAATGGCATGAATTTCATTGGAATTATCAACCAAACGCCAGAAATCATTTTGATTATCTGAACCATCTAGTCGAATTCGCAGTCTTGAACCTAGCACATTTATTACAGTTCCTATACATGTCGATGTGACACATCGTGGATCTAATGCTTCCAATTTCATACCAATTTTGAACTCATTTGGTGGTGGATTCAATGCCTGTTTGAAACATTCTGGCGGCGCTGCTTCACTATTTGTTTCCTACAATCCAAACAATTCCATGAGATTTCATGTGCTATCGATAAAATGCAACTTACGGTAACTTACTTGTAAATATTCATCCCAATTGAATACATGAAAACTTTCATACTGAAATGAACGCGCCGGGTGATGTGTATTTGTCGGACTGATTCGTTTAACCGATACAGTTTTTACAATACTGCCTGAACTTCTATTCTCATTGTTATTGTTTTTGCTTGTACTATTGTTATTATTTACATTACTGCTGCTCGATTTGCTATTTGACGATGATGATGATGTAGATGATGTAGATGCTGCTGGATACACTTTTTGGTTTTGCGATAACTCTTTGTAAGATCCATAGCCTTTTGAAGACGACGCCGAATTATCTTTGTTTGATTTTCCATTTGGTCTCTGGAAAATATATTTTCAAAATTAAACGAATGAAAATCATTTAAATTATAAGTCCAAAACAAATCTACGTAATAACGAATACGAAACTTACAAATGTGAATACATCTAATGCATTTGTTGCATTTGTGACATGTTTTGCTGGCCTGCCACGAACTTTGCCATTGACAGGGATAGCAGTCATACCGTTTCCATTTGTGATGATTTTTAATTTGGTTGGCGGCAATGATGACAAACTGTGTGATTTATGTGATTTCTTATTGTTATTCATTGCACTGCAGTTCATGAATTCTCTTTTTGATGTTATTTAGAACTTTTTTTCTCATTGCACATATTCTTTTATCGATAATGTGTTCTGCGGAGAAAAAAACCGGTGAAATATGTTTAAACGATGTTAAATCAAATGATTCAAATTATTTTCAAATTAACATTTAATGAATTGTAAATTTCATCGGCTGTCTTTAACAATAACAGTCTGATTGGTGTAAAATTATTTATTAAATGAAGAAGCGAAACACTTCATAAATATTGGAGTGACCCAAAAATTCAATATCGATATTTTCGTTTTTGTTTTTTTTTTTTTTTTTTTTTTTTTTTTGCCAACTATTACAATGACTTAATTTGAATGTCTGTGTACGTTAATTCACAATATTTATATTTAATAAATTGAATTGGACATGGTGTTTTTGTTCCGGATAAATACAAGCGATCAACATAACAATTCCAATTAAGAGCGCATGAAGGAAAAATTGCATACAATACAGAAACAACTTCATGAAATCTAGTTCACAACCACTTAAACATCAAACAAATTCATTTTAAATATGGTCGAGTAAGTTTGTATTAAACACTGTTTCGAAATGATTTGGTTAACATTTTTTTATCGCGGAAAATAGCTCAAGTCTGCTATACACATTAATTTTCATATTAAATTGATTTTGCAATTAACATATTTTACACTATTGAAAATATATCAAAAAATACCAATATCATTCAGACGATGCAATTCATGTGGACAAATAATTTGATTTGAAATTCAATCAAATCGAATGCAAATGATTAATTTATTGAAAAATGAACTGATTTTTGATTCAGTTTGACTGAATCGATCGAATATAAACATTTAGTTGCTTGTGTTATACTAAATTTAACATAGTATTTTCGCTCTTTAATCAATTCGATACAGCGCCATATTTTTTTTCATTTTAATATTTTGGCATAACTTTGTGTTGTATTTGTTAGTGTAATTGGGTGCGTTTAATGTGCTTTCAAAATTTGAGGCGCGTAAAATAAAAAACTTTTATTAGGTTTTAATAAGACTGGAGAAATTCTTACAAACTGAATACAACGCCAACTGGTTTAAAGTAGATAAAAATAAAATTCTCCTCAAAATTTATCGAATTTGATAGTTTTTTATCTCCTTTCATCGATGACTTATTTATATTAAATTGAATGAATCAATTTATTTCAGGTCGTCGAATGGATTTTTTTTTTTTTTTCATTCGCAAAAATAATAATAAATATGCAAATATGTAAATGTGTTTTCTTCATTTGACACCACGTAAGCTGTTCTTTATATTGAAATTTATTCAGAATTGTGTAAATATTCAGTTTGAAAAAATTCATATATTGAACGGTAAAATAAACAAGAAACAGATGAAGCAAAAAACCTTAAAGGTATTGTTTGATATAATTAGTATGCGAATGTGGGTTGACTGACTGTTAAAAGGTTTACTCGAGATTCATCGTTCATGTGTCACCTTCCAGAATATGTATCAATTTGATGTAATTTCATTAATTTACACCTGCGTTATGCAAATATATCGTAAGAATTATTCCAATATAAAATGCATAACAGAAGAGAAAAGAATTCGAACAAAATATCATTGTTAACAATTTCAACTGTAATCGCACCTGATGGCGTTTATCAAATGATAATTTATACAATCGATTTGTATTTTTCTTCAATTCATTGATGTGTGCAAACACTAATTTATGCTTATCTATAAGACATTGATTTGTACGATTGAATGAATACAGTCATTTCAAAGTAAACAGTATCCACATAAATCGTTCGATTGCTTCAATCTATCTAATGTTAAAGCATTTAATTAGCACTGCAAGGTTAAATTATACAAGTTTAGGTTCTAGCCAAACTCGAAATTCATCAGTATTCATACATTCTGCATGCATATTCCTTTAAAATCATTGAGGAAATATGTATTTTAGATATGCTGTGTCCCGTGTACAAGAGCTTGTTTTTCATATTTTCTCATTATAAAACAAACATAATATATTTCTGATTCAATTTTTTTCATCAAGCAGCAATATACATCAATTTTAAACAAAATGGATTCTATTTTTCTAATTTGGTTAGAAGTTGCTTAAATCGCAGCAATGGTTATTCAAAATGTCCAAGGCGCTTCATTTGGGTGTTATTTGCGCTGTTCAATTCAATTATGAACACAAAAAGCCATTTTATTCATTCTCAGCAGATTTTCACAAGAAGTCTCTGATCACTATATTCTGCTCTGCTCTGCTCTGCTCTACTGTGCATAAATGTAATTGCTTTAGATATGACATTTGTGTTGCTCTTATGACGCGAGCATATTGATACGATTAAATTAAACCTCTTATTTCCACCTTTCTATATTCTTCAGCCAAAGCTTTGATATGCTGTAAATCATGCGAAATATTTGACTTATCCGATGGCATCCTACAACAACAAAATATCAAGCAGATGCTCCGATTTGCGTCCGCTCAGTTTAAATCAAAATTTAACGACAGTCATCTATGTGCCATTCATGATCCATCGAAATTATTTGGCGCGTAACGATATCTACGCTCAAACAATGAATGAATGTTTGCGACGCGCACAATCACCAATAATAATGTTTGTTCGGTAGAGGTTTGTTCACTGTTCCACTTACAAAAGCACAAACATCGGTAAATTCACGCAAACTGATCAATTGTGTATATCATCCTGAATTTCAGAAATTCAAGTACTTGCTTATCTTATTTTTTATTTTCGTACATGAAGAGGGAAATTTTTTTCCCCAGAAATGCATTGTAGACATGTCTATTATAAAAAAACCACGTAATTCCCCGTCAATAACTCTGCGTCCCAAACCAAACCAAACCAAACCAAACCAAACTAATTCAATTAAATTTCTTATATTCAACAACCAATAACAAAGTAAGAAAATATTGCCGATTTTATTATTGAAATATATTGCCATAAGCTAATAAATATGAAGTGAACAAAATTTCAAACATGTTTTTCACTTTGTAAATATCATGTAATAATATCTATTTGAAGTTTGATCGAGTGTAAAAGCATCTGTCCAAATGTGAGATGAAGAATGTGTATAGTTTTTGTAAATATGAATAATCTGTTCTTAATTTAATGATAAAATCTGAATAATCATGTAATCAAATGTGATGAAATTTAAAGAAAATTAACTATTAATTCATTTCATACTTCCTTATACCTCATTTTTCGTAGCTGCTTGATGAATAAGATTATTTAAAAACAGTTCAGAATGCTTCAACAAACTGAACGATGGCTGCATGCATCGAAAACGGCTTATCAAATGCGTAAACAACATATTCACGAAACGAAATCATCCAACAGAATATAAGGAGCTTTAAAAGTGGTGCTATTGAATCGGCGAAACAACACTCATACTCAAACATATACATGTATACATCCAGCGGCAAACATTATGTCGACGACAGTGATGACGATGACGAAAGCAGGCAGCCCGCACTCAATTTTGGTATTAAAAGGAATACGCACGACGAAAATATGGTGATTTGTTCGTGAAACATTGAACTAAAAACAACTTGTTGAATAAACGGCAGTCGCAGCAGTGTTCTATTATTGAATGTTCAGACGAAATTTTTGTGATTTTGGTGCAGTGATAAAAACATAGAGGTGAATTAAAAATTCCAGTGTATCTGCAAATATTTTTGTGAATTTCTTCTTTGGACTTTTTTTCATACATTTTCATTTTGTTCTCAATTTGGACAAAAAGTATTTATATTTATTTCTATCAAACAATTCATATCTTTTAAGGAATACAATATTGTTTTTCTTATTTTCACGCAGTAGAAATTGTGGTTTTTTGTTCAATTTATCCCAAAAAAATCTTATTTTTTTCTAGTTCTCAAAAATGTTGCTACACTTCAATTTTTTTTTTATATTGATGTCAAGCATATATTATGTTTATACAATAACAGTTTTTTTCAACAAAATAATTCTGTTTTTTTTTGAATATTTTTCGTTCAAAAATTGCCGCGAATAGAGATTTTTTACAGCGCTATGACGACGATTACAATTGTTGGCAATTATTAGCTAATGAATAGAATGACTTCTTTTTCAATCGAATTTGGTAATTAAATTTTTATAAACAAAAATCAATTAAAATTTCTTAAACTTATTGTCGAGCTATTATGAAATTTCGACTCGATTCATTGAGCGGTTATAATCGTCAATGATTGCAATCGTCGAACTAGGAGTTGTTACCGTTTTTGAGTCTTGGTGATATGTAGATCATTACTTACGGCTGATTAAATACATGAGCCGGTCATATTTATAGACGGACATCAATTTTTCCTAAAATCGATAAACATTTTTATCGTGATTTCATTTTGACCCAAACAAATTGATCAGTTAATTTTATTTCTCAACAAAAAGTGAATTTTATTTCTCAACAAAAAGTACTGAGAGTGATCGTTTTTTGAGCTATTTAAATACATGTGCATGAAAACAGATTTTTTTTTTCTACAAAAACAAACTTTTGATACGTGATTACTGACGACGGATTTGTGTTGTCATTCATCAGTGCCATATTTGAAAGTTGAAAGCTTCATCGCTGAATTTATATATCCCACTTTCTGGCATAAAACATGGTTAAACATAGAAAAGGTTAGTCCCTATATTTATACAAAATAGCAAAAACTCCAGTCTCAACATGAAGCAATTTTGTTGTTCGCTGTCATGTTCGAAAATACTTTTTGCAAACTATGTTGGTATTTCTTTTCAATTCATACTTTTGACGAATTGTTATCGTCCGTGCTGAATATTTTTGACATTTTTATGGAGAAACAATTTTTTGCACGAAAAATCTCAGCGCTTCAACTATTTCGATATTTCATAACGAAACCGTTGGACTCGTTCCATGCGATACAAAAATTTAAATAAAAATAAAATGAAAAACGCAATCAGAAACATTAAATTAGAAATAAATTTGAATTGAAATATCAATAATTGTATCCACATTCTCAAGAGAAATCAAAACCAATTGGCTATTTATAAGTTCAATGCATGACTTGTTTATTTATAATGGTAATTCATTCAGTTTTCGCTCTTATTTTGCAATTTATTGATTTTTTTCTAACGAGAGGAAGAAAATGAGGGACGAAAAGCAATTACTTGTTTCATTATTTTCATTTATTCTGTTCTTCACGGATAATTTTATTTAATATGTTAAATGCCACTGTGTAATTAAAACACTGCTCTTGCATTGTATGGAAACCCATTAAACATAGTACCAAACTCATAATTCAACTAGACATTGCGTTGAATTGTCTAAAATGGGAAAAAGTACAAACAACTTCAAAATATCAATTAGAATATGTATGGAAGCAAATAATTTAATTGTTCATTTGATAAAATATAATTAATCAATTCCATCATTGATGTTAACAGTCCACAGAAATACTACTTGTTTTGAGAAAAATCCAAGAGATTTTCCATTTAAATGTTTACGAAAATTTTATTGCGATTTTTAACCTAAAACAACTTGTTTGTGCTCAATTGCTAATTTGATTTTCCAATAAATTAAACGCAAAATCAAACAACGTCATAAATTATGTGAATGCTATCAATCTCAATTGAATAAATCATTTTGATAAAAGTCTTGTAAACATTTTAAATTCATTATGGACTTGGGCAAAACCGCTTTTTGCTGATAAATATTTCAACATTTCTACCTCAATTATTACTGAATTTTCCTTAATGCTACATCTGAAAGTCTTTGGAATTTAAATTTTTTATAGCCATGAAACCAGCCATGGACAACAAAAAAATCGGCGTAAAAACATAAATGAATGAAAAAAAATGCATGAATGAAAGAAAGAGCGAAATGTTTTTCATTCAAAAAGACCAAGTTCTTTCCATTGAAAATAGGCAATAAAAATAATATATAAACGAACCAACACATATATACGGACCGTATTGTAAAATTTTTTGTTACTTCTGTTAATACATGAATTTGAAAAGATGCTCGACACCACGTTTTTCGTTACTTTACAAACGATCAAATCATTTCCATCGCCACTGGCTTATAGTTTGTTTTTCATTTTCTATGGCTTATTAGATTGTAGGATTCAAATACGGCAGAAATAATTTTACGATGAATCCTGTTTTGTGAATAAAATAATATAAACAAGATTCTAAAATCAGAGTAGTGTGTGTATATACAAAGAAATATCTAAACTTCTTATTTACACCAAATCCTTTCCTAAAGTCATGCATGCTGCAGCATAACCTTTGTATCCTTCATCTTGACATTAATCACAAAGGACCATCCAATAATATAGAAGTGGTTCCAAAACGATTTAAAATAAACATTTGATATTTGAATGGTGAAATTGGAATATATTGCTAGAAATTGTGTTGTCTGAAAAAGATTCATTGAAATAACATTTATTATGCTATCAGAAGATTCGATTTCATTTTTTGCGTACAATGTACATCTTAAGTCCGTCTCAAATATAAATTGGTATTCCACTTGCGTTTTTATGCATATTTTTCATTCAAGTGCACAATTTATAAAAACAATATCGATGCAAGTGAGCTCGTAGACCTCTTCTATTGTCTTTAATGTTTTTTATTTAAAACATAAACGTTGGTTATTTTGTATATAATCGTTTTCAATTGAATTGAATAAATCGTTCGTAGATTGTAAATTACTCAAATGTATAATAACTAATGCGAATTTATTGAAATTTTTTCTTTCATTAAAAAAAAAAAAACAAAAATTAATTTCATCTTTGTCATAATCAAATCAGTCATTATTGCATAGTGTTGAATGAAGTGGCGTTACAGCTTTCTTAATCTTCATTTGATAGACATTCAATTAAAATGACGCACTACATTTGATTCTTTGGAACAAAAAACAAGCAAGTCGTTTTAGTTTTTCAATTGATTTGTCACATTTTGCGAGGGCGAAATGACACGCTTAGTGAGTACTATAACAAATAAATTCAAAGCATCAAAACGTGCCGTTTCTATATTTGTTCCGTTTTCTTTTAAAATTATTTTGTTGCTTTCTATCACGTAAATATTCGTCTTACATTTGTTCAATGTTTCACATATTCCATCATGGCAAATAAAAGTACAAGATACAAATCGTGTATAACACTAAACAGTTTGTATGAGTGCAAAGGACTTGGAGATGATACGATTGTAATATAAACAAAATACCCTTTTGCATATCAAAGAAGAAAAAAAAATCTCGTCTACTCTAAATCTATTTAGAAATTGTTATTTAAGATAAAAGTCATATTTGTTTTAAAAAGTGTATCTTTGTTTAAAGAATGATGCGGAAGCTGATGAAATCCAACTGAATTTACGTAAATTTTCATCTCAGCATATTCGTTTTATGTTATGATTTCTCTTGCGATGCATTCAAGTGGAAGCATTGACAGGCATCGGAAAACAACCAAATCCAAATCATCTCCACTAAAAACTCTCTCAAACACTCATTTTCATTATTCATCCAAATTTATGCAGCAATGGAATTTCCATAAAGAAAATCTTTTCTGTAAAAGTTTACCAGTTTTTGTCAGATTACATTCCGCTAAAAAACAAGGTTAACAAAATGAGCCAAACACAAAGATTCGTTCACCAAATTAAACAAGTAGAACAAAGTCAATGAATATATACCAAATTCGTGGTGAATATTGTTGAAAAGAACTTAATAAAACGGAATCACTTGTCTGAGTATTCAAAACAGAGGATATTTGCAAAAAATGCTTATTCTCAGTGCCAAAACCATGAACATCGTATATCCCAAATATGAAACAAATAAGACACCAACAAATCTTACCGAAACAATAAATTGTATTCGTTCATATGTTTTTGCACGATTCTCTTCCCCAGCGACTTCTTCAAACTTTTGAATTGATTCAAGTTTGTTCATGTTTAGATTAACATGCCAAATGATAGAATAAAAACCAAAAGTGTAAGTTAAAAATGTGTTATTCACTTGAAAAAATTATGCGTTTATTTTTTTACCTCAAAAAAAAAGAATCGTATCGTTGATAAAATTAAGAAATGAAAATTTATAAAACACAAATTCGTATTATAAAAAAGTTCATAGTTCGTTGAAATCACATAAAAAAGACCCACCGTTGAAGCAGATTTGATAACCATTGAATGTAAGTTTAACCGTGGAAAAATTCAATGTTACAAGTTCTGCTTGTTTAAATAATAAAACAAAATGAACAAACTTGACCACATTTTACTCTCGAGGGAACTTTATACTCGTCGCTATCGGAACATACAAAGAGAGAAAAAAGGATGGTGAAATTTAAAAAAAAAAAAAAAAAAAAAAAAAAAAAAAAAAAAAAGTACATGAGTGATAAAATTGTTCACCAAACAAGTCACTAACTTGATTTTTGTTAACGTTGTCAAAGTATTTCAAAGAATGGTATTTTGGCCACTGCCCTTTCTATTGATGTGTATACGTGTCTATAATTCGAGAAAATTCAATAAAATACATTTAAGATATCGAATTTGAGCATTTAAAATTGGCTTTTACTTGCCACAAACGAACATTCAAAGCATCGTTCAAATCAAAGGTTTTTATTGGTTTATTGACATGGTCAGCACTATTCAGAATAAAATTAAACAACATCAATAGGAGTCAATCGTCGAATTCCTTCAAATAACATTATATGCACATTAGTACAAAAATTCGTTTTTTTTTTTTTTTTTTTTTGTAAACCTACGAGAATTAGAAAACCACATGCCAATGAAATACATAGATTGCTGATGACTTGTGAAAGTAAAATGAGACAAAAGTCAAAACATCAATATAAACAAGATATCTTACAAAAATATTGATCAGTGTTTACCACGGAATATATTTTTTAGACTTTGTATGTTCTGAACTTGTTATGACATTGATTAGAAGAGTCGTGGTATGAATTTTTCATGAATGTAATCCTATGTTTTTCTAAACGTCACTTTCACCCACGCAACTGTTCTCACACCGAATAAATTTGGTTGATGAAATTCATGTTAAGTACTTATATACAGAGAAATGCGCTCATGAGAATACTTTTCCTGGTAGCTTGCTTCAAACAAAAAAAAAAAAAAGAAAATATTTCGGACTACAGTATAAAGTGTGCTTCAAAATAATTATTCTCAGGTGCTTTTATGGCCAATTTACCAAAAACAAAATTAAATTAACTGTTCATCTTTGTAAATTTCACTTCCTTTGGTATCATATCATTCACCAACCGAACGCAAATTTACCAAAATGTGTACGTAAGAAAGTTTTTTTCAGTCCAATACAAGTGAGACTAAAAGTAATTGAAATCTGGTTATTGTAATTAAATTATCATTAAATAAGTGCCAAAAATATTAAGTCTATAAAATATCATTATGGCTTTTTTAACATTGCACCTAATGTTTGGTTTAGCCGAAAGTACTCCCATTCCTCCCAGTTGTAAATTACATAAAGTGCGGTAATAGCAATACAAGAAATGCGGTAATAGCAATACAATAACAAGCACAATATGCAAGCACGAGAAATTATTGATCAAAAACATTCATACAGAGACTGCATACATTCTTTTTTGATTTTACCTTACCTGAATCGAACTTAGTTGTAGTAAATTCATTCATTTACGCCATCTGAGAAAAATCATGCTTTTATTGAAGTCTACAGAAAAATTTTGTTTTATCCAAAGTAATAGGTAAGAGTGATGATTGTTATCTATTCTAGAAATTTTTATGCTGTTTTGATGATTTCCATATTGTTAGTGTGCATTAGATCTACTCGAATATTTCTAAATTCAATGAAAACCAAAAATAAATCTGATACAGCAATCTACCATTTTAAGATATGACATCACTTCCCACTTGGTTTGATTCAGCAAAAGAAATACGTTATAAGGAACCATAATTGATGCCCGACGACTCTCAAAAGAGACAGTTGATTTTTTATGGCAATTTCATACGATGTGTAAATTGGAATATCATCAAAAATACATTTTGATATGCAATGCATATGTGAGACATATTTTCCCCAGTGAGAATAAATATCGATTTGAATGTTACACAAAATATATCAGTTTCATGGTTTATTGTAACACTCAAATGACACGTTAACGGAATTTTGTCAACAATCGCTACGACAGTATCAATCGTTCCAAATATTTTATGTTTTTTGTAGTTATGATATATTATCGTAATTTGAAGGCATAATAGATGTTGATTCAACGTAACACTTCCAAGAGATTTCAGAACTAAATATATACATATTGTGAGTTTACTACAATTTTAAACAATTAGTTCAAACAATATAACATTTTTCTTCCAACTGAATTCGAAAAATTAATGAATAATCAATATTTTTTTATTTTGCACACAACAAAAACGCGGTTTATGTACAGAAAAATGCGATAGCTTGACTGAGTGCGGTGAATTTTTTACTGATTGCGGTTAAATTTATTCCGTTTTGTTGGAAAATATATCAAGTAAGCTACCGCATTCAGTGTGAAATTGTCTGCAAATGTAATTCAATGCAGTATTGAACATGTAGATGGCGTTAATTTTGCATGGATTGCGGTAACTTTGTTGAAATATTTTTCCCGACCAAACACAAGAAATTTAACCGAAATAAACGAAAAATTCACCAAACATAGCCAAGTAACCGCAATTTATTGAGCATCAACCGCGTTTTTATTTATGTGTGTGTTAATATTTTATACTAACGTTTAAAAAAATTTCAAGGACATTTAACTAATCACATGGCTATCGAAGTACATTTCTCATTTTAGTATATTTCCAGTAGATGCAAACTCATTAAACTATCACTAACAGACTTGAAGCAATTAAAATTACTAATCAGTAGCTTTGGAGACTATCTTAGCATCATGTAGTACATAGTATGTATTCAAAGTGGCATAGGACTGTTGATTCTTAACTAAAATTAACATGAAAATTGCTGATAAATTTAGATCTTATGTTAAATATATGACTTCTGTTATCGAGCTTCTGCATTTGACAGAAATGATGAGGGAGTAAAATTTAATCTCAATAAGAGGAACTTAAATATTACCTTTGTGATTATGACATTCCAATAAAATATATATAGTTTAAAAATGTATATATGCCTTTGAAAAGAAAAAAACTATAAATTTACACACAAAAAAATCATTTCATACTTGAAAAATATAGTTGCAGTATTTTGAAAATTTTTTAAATTCGAGAAGAACATTCAGGACAACTAATACACTTTCTATGTTAACTATTTCATATGCAAATACTAAAGTGAAATTGTTCAAGAAAAAATTTGCCGGAAATTCCATCACAACAAAAGTCTAGAAAAAACCACGTGTTCATTCATATTCATGGGCGATGAATAATGGAAAAGAAATGGAAAAAATAACAAAGAATTTCAGTTATCCATAAAATATAAAAATTTCTTCCAACAGAATGTTCTTGAACATTTCTAAAAGTTTCCTTTAGCTCAGTTCAAACAAAAACATTGCTAACTTCATGCACCGAGAAACTTATATCTTTGATGTAGGCGAAAGTGTTCACACAGACATTCATGATTGAAAATTGGAATGTTGAATTTTACATTGAATTTGATCATTTTCAAAAGGCTTAATTTGAAACGATTTCCAAGAAGGTGACATTCCGAAACTTAAATTGATTGATTGTGCATTCAATTTATAAAATACAGTGCCACTCAAATGTAACTAAGATTTGGTGACATATTGACAGGTTCCCAACAAGAAATGCTCTTTTATGTTGTTATCTTAATGGTTTAAATGTTGTGGCAGTCGCAATTGTTTTCATATCGTTGTACCAAAGGAAAAAAAGTCAAACAATTTGCAATGACTATAATAACAATAATTTGTTCGATAACAAAATATAGAAACTGAGCAGCGGAAACATCAGCCAACAATATTTATATTCAAACTTGATGAAGCAAAGTTGTTGGCGTAAAAAAAACTTTCTTCGATTGGAACTTTTATCGATGCACTTTTTCTTTGGGATTTTTTTTTGCTCGATATAATTTACTGTAATTCTGCCCTCATGCTTCCAGTAAACCAATCAAAGAATAATGTTTATGCTCTTAAAAAAATTGCATGTAAATACTCTGAGCTTTTTTTCATACTTTTATAAGCTCGTGATATTAATCTTTCTTAGATTAAACATTTCATACTAATATCATGTTGTCGGCAAAAGATGACTAATAAATAAATTACACCATCACTATAATTGGCAATGGAATTCAAGTTACGCCCGCGATTCTTGATTACATCGAAGACACACTTATATTGTCAATGCGCTCCACTCATAAAATTCGAATTGTGTGCATTAATAACTTTTCAGACGATAATGTACAATTCGTTGTCTGTCTGCAAAAACAAAAAGCTAACAAAAGACATTGTTTATTGAAGCGCAAATGATTATGTATATTAATGTAGTTGAAGACAAAAAAAAAATGGCTGAAATACATCGAAATAAAATCAAAAGATAAATATACAATATTTTACTTCTTGTTAATTTAAGTTAAGATTAGTCCATCCTGTGCTTCTATTGCATAACAGCTTTTTTAAACAGAAATGCTGTTGCAAAATAGCGCCAATTGTGTTTGACATTTAATTGTTTTTGTAACGATTTGTTTTAACAGAAACAATCACATATATAATTGATGTGTTTTTGAGTTATAAAACAATCTCAATTGATTGGATTAGTCGTCTATGTTCTTACTCGTAAATCAAATCAAAACTTGTTGAAAAATCATGTTCACTAAAAAATTGGAATTTGTCTGATTGGTTTCTTGATGAAATCAATAATGAAAAAAATTGGCTATGTTTGTCATAGTCAGCTTCAAAGCCGATTAAAGAATTACAAATAATGAAAATTGAAGTATTTTGAAATTATTTCGTTTGATAATGAATAAAACAACATGGCAAGTTTTAATGATAAAGACGTACAAAACACACAAATCGTAACGCAACAATTGAGAAGTGTTGGGATTAAAATCGTTAATGGATTTTCATGAAAGTGAAAGCGGTCGCCCATCACAATCACTTGCACACTCCATTTTATTTGCTTATCGTGCATCAGAATATTTTATTGAGATAAATTCTTCTGCCTTTCATACATAACAGTTGCCAACGCCATTTCTTTTCACTTTTAACCTTGTGTCTCCATTCAAATTTACAATTGAACAGTTGAGAGTGAAAATGTTATCCAGAAAAGTTCCGGGTAAAAATGTTATTATTCAATGTATTTTTTGTTGTTTTTTGCATGTTGAATACACTGAATAATAACATTTTTACCCGGAACTTTTCTGGATAACATTTTCACTCTCAACTGTTCAATTATATACACTCAAATACGGTAATTAAATAATGCCGTTAAGTAAGGAAATTCGAAACAATATATTGTAGGCTCTTAATTGAGATTTTGTAATAAAATCAAATCTAATTGCAAACGATACAATACAATGAGACATAAGACATAATAAAAAAAATCACGCATGATGCACAACTAGATTATTTATATGGCCTAATATTGATATTCATAAGAAATGAACATATTAAAATCAATAAATTGAACGAAAGAGTAATGAATGAATTTTCTTTATTTCATCAACTAATCAAAAATACTGATACCCTTCATGTGGCATTCAGAAAATATATTTTACTGTCCTTAAAAGAATGTGTTATTGGTCGATTCCATCGATTTATTGTTTGGCTAAAATCTGAATATATCCAAGTTACTTTGACTTAATGCGCTCGTATCGGCGAAAACAAATATACATAATCGAACTTAATGGTTCCATAAATAATGCAATAAACCGAAATATATATCATCTTAACATGTTTGATTCAACACTCGAAAAATGGCATGCTGGTTATATGGTTGACAATCATGGCTAACCACAAATATTCACTTGCTGCATGTACAATTTTGACCCACAAAACCAATAATAGATTTCATTTATGATGTTATCGTCTACGTTATTCAAACTCAAGAAATATTTGAATGATTTGTTTGATAAACCGAAATTCGACACGATTTACATTGAAATCTTTTCAAAATATTCGAAATTGTGAGCTCAAACATTGTTCATGAAAACAAAACATAACCAACCAAACAAAATTCAACGCAACGAAATTAGGCTTTTTATCTCGCCATTGTACAGAAAAATGTATGCACGTCGAAAATTAATACTAAATACTTTAGACATTTATTGTAATTTCAAACGGAATTTTAATGCCAAAGGGTGTTTTTTTTTGAATATATGGTCTGAAAATTGTACGGCATATATTGTGACTCCCAACAAACCTATACAAATACACCTTTGTAGAATGTTCCATCCATCCCACTGGTATTATTTATACTTCTATGAAAAAAAATTTGGTGAAACAATCTCACCAAATGCAAATAGTAACGGCAATTCCAAGAATAAAAGAAAAATATTTGCCAATGAGCAAATAGAAAATGAACTACATTTACACGAGAAAAATACAATTTGGACAAAATAGTATTTCGAAATTGTTTGGCTCTTACTTTACGTCTGGGTCCAGCCGATAAAAGAAAATTACTTTCTCTAGAAATATAATTACGTACTATAACGTTGTCACACAAAGAATTTTAATATAATTTTTTTTTTTTTTTTTTTGAATGGTGCCTTTTCCACACCTTTCTTTTCCAAGCAAAAACGAGGGAAACGCACAATAATGAAATAACATTAGAAGGTGATAAACAAACTGCATTTTAACTTGTATAACAACATATTCTATGACGGTTTTATTGTTTGATTTTTTTTCACCTGTTGCAAAGGTTCAGTATTGAGTTCTTGTCATGCATAAATTCGCTCATTTCGTGAATATTTAATATTCAAAACGAATGAAATGGATGTTCCTGTATACAGTAAATCTTCTGCATAAATATAAATTGATTTACAGATTCATTCTTAAAACGAAAATAGGACATTTTCTAAATACATTCCCACGTTCCGGTTTAATGGAAATTGAAAGCTTTATGTAAATATTATTCGACTTGATATGAATGAAATTCACAGCTTGAGATATAGCCTACTTATCTTGTTCTCCCTTTGTGCAAGGGAGAACAGTTTTCTGGTAAGAACTTGCTCAAAGTATTTTCACAGATAAATCTGTTTGTACCTGGAGAAATAAATTGATTTGAAGACATGCTCATCAATTTTATATCGCAAAAATAAGCTATAATTCAGTTATGGTTGACATTGTTTGGTGTGATTTGTTCTTAAATTCAAGCATTTGTAAGGCATTTTTCAATGAAGAGACTGCATTTGATTATTGATTTAAAACAAATTAAACACATACCAAACATGTCAAACATGTGCTATGCTGTGCTGTACTGTATTGTTTTGTTTTGTTATGAGCATGCATTCTATTCGAAAGGGATTGATCGAATTTGTGGTTTATGGCACACGCGATTTTGTCTATTTCAGTGATTCATGACATTGGATTATGTGAACAATAACAAATGAACATTTAATTCACGTCCATTTGAATGACAAAATGAGCAAAATAAAGTTTTACATTAAAATCGGAAATGTAATTGCTGATTGCCGTTTTAAGCGTTTTGGATATTTTGGTTCTTTGAATAGTTATGAAATTTGAGTCATATTGAAATATATACCTATCTTTAAAATATGTTTTTCCTTGACTAGGAATTTTTGTTTATTTTGCTAAATCAATACTGTTGCAAAACTTTATCGTTAGCAAATTTATTCAAAATATTCTGGATAATATGTATGAATACATGCGTGTATCACTTGGTTCATAATTTAAAAAGTTGCATTTATTTTATGAAACCAAAATGGGATTTTCAATGAGTTTTATTGAAATGCATGAAGGCAATACTTGGAAAGCTACGTCAAATCTTGCAAATATTGCGAAATTATAGAAATTTTGAAAATGGAAATGCCATTTAAAGCGAACTGTTTTAACATTAGAAACGTTTGAACAAAATGAATTTCATTCATTTTCAGTTTACCAAGTTTTCGGTATATTAACGTTTCATGAATCCAGAAAATAGTATAAATCACTTTATCACTTCGTTTGTTTTGCGCTTATCCGGTTTCGTGCTTCTAGTTCGAACTTGTTGCTGCGTTCATTCCAAAAGTTCTCACTGTAACAAACTATCGACTTAAATTGCGAATAAGTGGAAAAACTACGAATAAAAATGGATAAATTTACAAGCAAAACACCGTAAATTGGTTGAGTTGATATGTGAACAGATTGCTAACTGAAATTATTTTCCAAAGCAACAACGACAGCGACATGTTTTGCTTGTTATCAGTAAATAATGCTAATTGAAATATTTCGCGGTAATTAGGATAATATCGTTATTGTTCATCACATCGTCGTGATATTTGATTTGCACCCAAACTAGTTTCATTTAATATTTTCGAAACGACAATTTTATTTGTGAAAATTATTTTCAATAAAATAAATGAAATCCTAGCTGTATGCTAAGTTTGTTGAAAAATGATTTCAATTCATTTAAATTACGTCTGCGCTACATAGATAACACAATTGTTTCATCATTACTATTATTCTGACTTGCACAATCAACATATGTCATACTTTGGCAATTAACATGTGGAATATCATTTTTATATAATGAAATGTGTTATTTGTTATTTCTAGTAAAATATTGGCAGTTATTTGAAAGCTTTGCTAAATGTTTTTTTAAAATTCTTTCACGGCCTAATACATTTTGCTATTTGTAGTTATCATGATGTGACTTGCATTTAAAAAGCATTGTGCAAAAGCTGGTTTTATGAATATTTTGCTCGAATATTTTTATTTGCAAAACAGTTTTCAATTCAATAAAAAAAGGAATATTTTTCCTCGATTCCGGACCATACATTGGTATTGCCTTACATTGCTGATTTTTTTCAATATACGTACTTTTTATGGTTTCTCTATGAAGTGAAATGAAGTTTAATATTCTTTTGTGCTGAGAAAATATTGTACACAAGCTGATGAAATCTGAAAAATTGCCAGTTTATCATTTTGCATTAATCGTTTTGCTTTCAAGCAACTCTTGAAAATAGATTTTGATAATAAGACCAAATCGTCATTCGTAATCTGAAACTATGTACAAATTGAACATAACTCATGCTGACTTGCTGGCAACATTTGTGATTTATGGCGTATAAAGGAATTGAATTAGGTAACTCAAGTTGAAAATTCTCAAGAGAAAATACAGTTTATAACTAACCATGTGTAGTAATATTTGTATTTGTATTTGTATTTATTAACGAATGATAATTTGGATTTGTGAATACAACAGTTTGACTTAGTTTAATGTTTTGAGTTTGAGATGTGTAGTAATAAAGCGGTAATATTCCATCTTTATTATCCTAGTACACACAAAGCTGGCTTGAAATATATACTTAAACTCACACCTTTTGATTAAACAGAGATTGCTTACTTTAGATTATATTACTTTAATGAATTAAATAATTAAACATGTTTTCAATTTTTTTCTTCTTTTCCAGAAAATATGGTAGCCACGTTGTGGCTTCTATCACTATTGACCATCACACTAATCACAGCAAGTGAATGTGTTTATGCACCTCCACCATTAGCAAAATATCGACGATCAGATAACACACCATTTGGCTTTCGGGTAAGAAAACAACGTGTTTTCTCATGTACTGTAGCTCCGCTCCTAACAAAATAAGCTCAAAATCACTATTGCTGATAAATCTCAATTTTTATATATATTGAGAGGTAATTGATCTGCAAATGTTTAATATAAGGATGCTTATGGCTCTGCATATTTCTCAGAATAATTTCACTCAAACATCCTTCTAATTGCTTCAGCCAGTATGTAAACATATTCTCAATATGAAAAAGTGTTTATTCTACGTTGATGATATGTTGTTGTTCACACTTGATACGAATTCGAAAGTTAAATAGGAAATGTTGCATATGGTCATTACATGCCACAACTGCATATGCATGATTACGATGCGGGCTTGTGAATTCAATAGAAGCAATGTAGCGATTTAATTACACTTTAATTGAATTGTCTTATTTATGTTCACATTTGGTATGCCCTCATGAGGACGACATTTTCTTGTATGAATGTTTTTACATAAAACCATGAAATGCTTATGTTTTGGAAAAAAAATTGTTGACGTCATGTAACTGGACTTCCCTTAGGAAATTTTGGAACTCCCACGCTTAAAATATTATTCTAGTTGAAATTTCTTTCGAAAGAATTTCACTGATTTACATTATTTTGTTTTATTTTTCTTTTACATGATCCATTCAACTCACATTCGTATTCAAAACTATTCAACACATCAAAAGGATGATTTTTTGCCAGTGAACCAAGTGAAGCGAACAGTCACACTTTCTATTGTTCATCCGTTAGATGTGTTGCGTCAGCGCGTGTGGCTTGCGAATGCTCGAAAACTAGCAGAAGAAAAAGATAAGCAGGTAATTTATATTGAAATAAATAAATAAATAAATTCAAACAACTGTAGGAATTCACCTTGGAATGAGAAAATTTTTGGAGTAATACGAATTATTTTCATTTTATTTACTTTATTTGAAAGAGAAGACCATCTTATCTTTGAATGTTGCGAATGAATGTAACATTTTAATGTGAAATCAGTAAAAATATTTCTTTGAGTGCTATTCTAAATATTTTCGACTGAAGCTACGTCATTTTGTAATTGTATGTCCGACAGAGCCTAAATAAATTCAAATCATAAAAATTTATATATTCATGGTATCAACTGAATGCCACACAATATGTTCATAGTCATTTTGAATTCATTTTATTTGTTTGCATATTGCAAGACCACTTTCACCAAGTGTTAACCAGTTAAGATATTTCAGATGAATACAATTAAATGAAAAATAATGTAAATATTTGATAATTAATTACCTACATTGTTGAGCCCATGTTCCTTTTTGTAAACTTTGTTTCTTCCGTTTTCACTTCACATCACATTACAGTTTTCTTTGATCGCCCGAAAAAAATGGTTCCAGACAACAGAGAATGCAAGAGATAATTTAACAGAGATATGCAAATAGTCATTTAAATAGGTTTCTATAAAACCTATCAGACTGACGTTATTGCATTTGCAGAAGGCAGTCACAGAGTCAGAGGGATAAACAATAGAATGAAGAGAAACAGCGGTACACATTCATTGTGATTCCTTTGTGATAATATGTGATTATCATTCAATGTGCAATGTCGTGGGATTTGTCTTTTTGTCATATTGCTTATAGAGACTTTTTAGAGCGGAAATATTCATTCTGTTGAACATTCTTATTTTTTATGCATTTGATTTGTGCTATTCAATTCAGTCTCGCCCTAAGATGCTTTTCTGGAATGATGCTTTTTCACTTGGATTTACCACTGTAAATGTTTCAAATAATAAACAAACGATAACTAATGGAAAAGGAAAACGAACAATCAAAATGAAAATGAAAGAAACTGATAATCAATATCAAGATGGTACAATTTCAATCTTTCCAAGTAAAATATTTCTGTTCTAGATTTTCTGGAGGAGAATAAAAACACTCGTCTTCATTAGGTCAATGTTTATTTTTTCGATTACTTGTTATGCCCACAGTAAGAATAAGCCAAATTACTTTCCGTTACAACTTTAATGAGAATGAGGAGGAAGGAAAAAATGAAAAGCGTAGGCAAGAACATGATGATTGTCGCACGTCCAAGTTTTTTGGATTTACGAAAGACAACATAAATAATCTCTTCAAATTTGTCGTATAGACAAACACAACATTTGTCTTGGGTTTACAGATTTTCTTTTTACAACTTTAGATCAAATGTCAATCACATATTTAGTACATTTTCTGAAATAAATTGGTTTCAAAAACTTGGAGTTGTAAAGAAATAAGCAATGAATGTGATATTTAATTACTTCTAATGAACAATTAGACTAATTGGCTACAGTGGCTACAGTTTTATTGCAAGAATTTGCTGTTAACCTTTCTTTACCACTGAAAAATACAAACTTCAATTATATTTACCGTCTAGTTGTAAAGCAAGTCTTAGCGTAATAAATCTTTTAATCGTTTTCATCATTTTCATTTGTAACAAAGGAAAGAAAGAAACATATCCTTAAAATGATTTCGTAGAATTTCAAGCAATCCCAAAATATTTTGTAGCCGCAATGAATTATCCAATGTAAAAAAAAGGAATTTTTTGGTAGAATTTCTCATTATTATAAAACCAAATGAAGGTTATAGGCTTCAAATGCTTATTTCAATTTTTTTTTCATTCTACCATGCTATGCCATGTCATACATTGAATGTTCTTTTACGTTAACATTTTCAGAATTCAATAATAAAATAAGGCAATTTTATCCTCAAACAAAATAAAAAAAATATAAACGGTATTTATTTTTCTGTTAAAATTAGCCATGCTCAGTGGAATTCCCGTTTAAATGAATACCGCTATCCTCGGTATACGGTGTACGATATTCAATTTGCATAAATCAATCCAAATAATTAGAGTTCTTCCGTGAAGAAAGTTTCATCTCTTAAAGAAGGCTCTTAAGCCTCGAAAAGAGACATTGATGAGGTGATTATTATATTATGCTTTTATGTTTCAATAATTTTAGCTAAAAAAACATCGATTAGATTTGTTCCAAAGCATATAAGAAGAGTCGAGCGCATTTAGTTGTAAACGAGAAGGTCGCATTGCATTGCGAACAATTTACGCGTTTATAATCAAATCTAGGCGAACATAGTCACGTGTTCCATGAGCTGTTCTGAAGCGAATTCATTCTACATTGCGCCAGTTTTCGTCTGATCTTGTTATTTTTATACTTTCTTTTATGTTCTCATTATTTAAATGGTAAATTACAGTATGCAATTCAATGTTTTTACTCCAATGGAATTGGTTTCTCTGCAAAACGTAGAAGAAACTTTTTCGCTGCATGCCTGCAGGCAATAAATGGTTCAATCAATGGTAAAATCGCTTTTCGTAAGCATTGCGTTGAAAAATCTGATTTTGCTTGCCAATTTTGTTTGAATTGTTGGCTCCAATTGTGTGTTGATCGATAATAATTGGAATGAATGGTTCATTTCAATAAAAGATGCGCATAAAAGGACTAAATTATAATATCAGTGAATGGGCGATGGCGATGGCGATGGCGATGACGATGATAATAGCAATGACTATTAACATTTTTGATGGAATGATAAATATTTATCCAATCGTCACAATGAACGACCTATCCAAACCATAACATAATTGAAGTGACAAAATTTCGCCTGTCTCTTGATTGCCATCATAAATTATTGATTTGTTTGTGCGGTTAATGTGTCATAAACCATTTGGCATGCGTTGACGCAAATAAATTCATTTCGATCTTCGTTTCACATTTATGCAAATTATTACATCATATTTTCATAGATTATTTGGTCAATATTAGTGGCAAATTTGATTCATTGTGTTTTCGTAGGCAAATGGTATCTTTCTAAATTGTACGCGTGCATTTGGATTCATTCAAGAAAATGAAAATCGTTCCATTGAAATTTAATTCCAGTAATTTGGAATTTCGAATTCTGTGCTCTTTTTTTGAATTTTTCGAACGCCCAATATATTATACAGAATAATAATATATTCATTCGTGCACCAACTTTCTTATAAATTGTACACAGTGATTGGCTGACATCCTATAATTGAGTCATAAAAAATTGTCATAATGTAATCTATAGCTTACCATTATGCCAATTACCGAATTAGTATATGAGTGTGTGACGTACAACTTCAGATAGAAATAGATAATTCTAATCGTCAATTAAATAAATTTATTAGTATTTTTGTACGATTCGCGATTTTCAATATTTCACTGACAAATATATTTGAAATTGATCACCTGTTTGCAATTAAATATATGTTTTATTGATATTTTGAAAATCATGTTATTTATTGACGAGCAATTGAACTTGAACACGTACAAAAGATTATTTACAAAAATCGAATCTATGTTATCTAGTGGATTGATTGAAATAGAATCACACATACTGTAATTAAAATCACTTATATTTTGATTGATATTTAGATAATGATAGAATGATGTGAATGTTTCGGTGTTTTGCATCATTTTCCACACATGGATCCTCACTCCATTGCGTCAAATGAAAGTCATCTGATGATGATTGTTCACAAAAGACAAAATTGTTTAAAACGCAATTACCAAAGCACCGAATTCATATCATCATCATGGGAAATGAAGCAGACACATGCGTCAATGCACAAAAATAAGTATTGGTCAGTATTTATACTAAAGATGTGCTTAATAATGAAATTGTTCGTGTTTACATCACAAACAAAAATATACTAAAAATAACTGTTTTTGTCGCAAATAAAAACCAATGGCTTTTACAAGTATATACAATCATACCAAGATTTATGGCGTTTTCTTCCTTTAATTTCATTTGTTCCATGCTTATCTGAAAGCAAATGCTTTCATTTGATATACGTGTTTTATAGTTGTTGTAATGAAATTGTATAATTAAATTTTTTACGCACATCTTATCGATTGTTTATTAAAATAAAAATAACACGTCATTATGATTTGATTTTTAGATTCAAAGAAACCGAGAGAAACTGAGAATGGTTGGCAAACGAAGTAGTCACAATGACCGAATAAATTGGTATGAACTTGAACGATATGACCCATTTTCTCAACGTTTAGACATCAATGGTATTTTGAAAGAGATTGCTGAGGCTGCATCACAACCAAATGACCACTCTTCGTACAACATTCAATCGCCCGACTATGTTTTTGATGAATCAAATGTAGCTGATACAAAACAAATAATACCATCACGGTTTCGTTCGTTTCTCCCATTAAATTCGCGCTTAAATGATGCTGATGCTGATGCTGATGCTGATGTTCAAGCGGATTCAGTTGGCCTAGTCGATAATGCATGGCATGAGGAGAAACAGCAAAGTCAACAACCTAAACAACAGGCGTTAAATGGACATAAATCGCATTATTTTCAACAAATCAATGAGAAATCAGATTCAAACCAACAACAGCAACGGCAGCAGCAACAACAACAAAAACCTTCGCTCAAATCATTCGATAATAATGGGGACTTCATGCAATCGTTCGATTTGAAATAATTCCATTTGAGTTTATTTTTATTGATGTAATTTTGGTTGTCCTACTTTGAACAGAACATTTCATTTATGTTTTAAGTTTATTTATTCAATTTGCTAAAATTCAGTGTTAAAATGATATTTATACGAATGGTATGGTGGCAATGATGTGTGAAATAAATTAAATTGTATGAAATGAGATAATATGAGGTACAGAATATCTCGTAGTAGTACGTGTGGCACAAAAAAGATTATATTGAAAATCATGCTCATTCTGTTGATACGTATAAATAAGCTTAAATGTGCATGCTCGGCTCTCATTCACTTAACTAAAATCTTCGATAACAGTATTTCTTAGATATAGGTGTATGTTCAATGTGAAAAATCACACTGAAAAAGTATCAATACAATAACAATGACAATTTCTGGTTGTTTTCCACTTAAGGCCTAGAACAAACATCTCTTTTACAAGAGTGATTTCTTTTCCTTCGATGTTTTGTTTAGTTAGCCATTATTGATGTACGGTTCAGTTTCACTTCTAGCAACGTATTTATTTAATTCCCATAATGAAAATTGATTATAAATATTCTGCGGCAAGATAGCACAAATAGAAATAAATGTATTCCTTGATTTTATCGTTTGACACTCTTTAGATCAGCAAAAAGGCATACAAAACTTAATAATAAAATTAAAAAGAGATCATTGACCATAATCTTAAAAGAGCATAATCAGTCTGCTTGAAATATATATATTTTTTCATTAAAATTTAGTTCGTGAAACACATTACCATTTCCCATATGTAAAGATGTTTGATTACATTTATGTAAAGTAAGCTGGAATTTCATTTTGTCAAAATCAACACAATTAATGTCGTGTCTAAGAAGTGAAATTTGAAACAATGAAATTTGTATAAAATCAATAATAATTTTCCAAAGATTTTTCTCTCTAGTCCCTGAATGTGTGCAGCTGTAAATTGCAACCAAACATTACAAATTTAAACAAAACAACTTGTGAGGGAAAATCAACGCAAAAATGTGGCACAGAAGAACACAATCAATTCAAACCTATTGAAGGAAAGAAAGTAACAAATTACACATTCTCAAATAATACACATGATAACAATTACCTATATTTATGAAATTATATTTGAAATTAAAACCAACAGAATGAACAAACAAAAAAATTGTGAAAGTCTAGATTCATTTAATCCAATCGATGTGTTATCTATTTTAAATATAAATATTATCCTCAAACATAAAAATCTATTATTACAAGATTACAATATACAAAAATAAAGAGATGAAAATTAATTTATTGAACTTTGACTGTTGTTTATTGCTATAATGACTCTGTTTTCAGCTGAAGCCATACAAATTGGTAAGTATATTGAATGTCCCGAAAAATTGTCCAGAAATTGTAAAGAAACCAAAAAATTGATGCTATAGGTCAATGAACCACATATTCTATTGCGTATACTATTACACTTGCTATGTTATTCACGTATTTGTATGATGCTATCACCCCGAAAATACATTCTGAAACAATTTGATCTGGTCTCAATTCTTAAATAGCCACAGGAGTTGACCTAAATAAATTCCTTCAAATCAATAAAAATACATCATGCCAACTCTCTTGTCCGAATGCAAGATTCAATCCAATAAAAAAACAGTTTTAGAAAACGCAAGTCGAGTTATCTAATATTAGTGATGAAAGCATTGATAGAATAAAATTAATGGACTAAACAAACAGCATATTTCACTTCCTTTCAATTATGAATTCTCCAGGCAGAACTGCAATAACTGTAACATGTTATTTCAGGCATACAAACAACATGTTTGTCGAAATGTCATTCATATGATGAACCGTTAAATTAGGCACGATGATACATACGAGTTCATTTTGTACGGAGTATTGTCGTTCGGTAAAACATAGATTATCGACAGACCATACAATCTGTACAGTTGAAAATAGGAAAGTTACAGTAACCGGGCGAACGAAATTCAAGTATAATAAACAATCTTTTGATTTTCATAACAAAAAAATTCATAAAGTCAATTTTGCTACACTTCCCACAATTCAGTCAGTAGATTTCCGATGAGAATTTTTTTCGTCTGATTATATTGATGTGGAAAAAATCAATGCATTCAAGTCCTCGTGTGTAATATTATTTCAGATCAGTTTGAAAGATGAGCGATTATTCATTGAATAGTATTTATCTTCATATTTTCTTTTTCGGTTTGCAAAAAATTCAATGTACAATGTAAGGCAGTGCTGTGATTTTTTCTTACTTTTAATGTGAATACAAATATGAAGTGGGTGTCGTTGAAGTTTAGAATTGTAAGGTGTGTAAATGTATATAGTCATTGTATTATTCAATCTATGGCGAGTTTGTTGAGATGAAACGGTGAAAAAACTGTTTTCCTTATCAAACGAATAGATCGGATCTGGAAGCAAATTACACAAAGCACCTGTCCGAAGCAACTTCCGTCACTAACAATGAGAATACCAGGGACACTTCATGATTTCATGCTGGTATATTATTTCAAAAAATCTCATCCTCAGACAGTAATTTTCTTTTGTACATATTCAAATCACATGTGACGCTTTGCGGTCATGATGTTATAATTTTCAAATTTTATCCTATTTTACCATATTTTTTACGCCATACAATGTTGAATTAACCCCAATGGAAATGTTTTGCTTTCATTAAAGACGAATAAATCATTTCAAATATTACACAATATTCAAGGTTGAAATGAATGTGAAACGTAAAATTTTGTGAGGGCTTGGCATTCTACCTTAGTAAGTGTGTTTTTATTTTATTTCATTATATTTGATGTGCATTTAGCAATGAATATAATAGAAGTAAGTTTCTTAATTTTTTTTTTTTTTTATTTAATATCGCACAGTAAAGCAACACCTCTTAATGTCCAATGTCTCGGATTGAAATCTGTTTCGAAATCGATTGATCCCACATATTTCTGATCAGTGCGTTGTGGTTTACGATAAATTGGACATTCATACAGCCGAGGATCTTTTCCAGCTGTTGTGTTTATTGCATAGATGTAAATGACGGGCATTTGCTCATAAAGAACTTTCGGCCTTGACTCAATCAGTTTGCCACTTCGACGATCCAGAGATGCACCTGTAGTTATACATGTTCATGCAATTAAATTTGTAATTAAGGTTTGAAAAAGAAAAATCTTTTTATTATAAAAAGAGTTTTTGTACCTTCAAGAAATAACCCGTGCACATAAACACCTTCAGCTGGTGCTTCATTGATATCTTCTTTATTATGGCGAGTTATTTGATTTTGTAGAACAACTGAGTCAAGAGCCCATCCTTTGTGTGCACGTGTTACCTCCTACAAATGAAAATTCACAAATTAAAAAAGAAATTTGGAGCGGAAAATATGATTTTTCATTTTGATATAAATGCTTAATCTTACTTGTCGCATTGCAGTCAAGAAACCTTGAGGATTAAAAAAGCCAGTCATCCAAAATACCTTTAATTTAAACATGTTTGTGTTGTTATTTGCAAATAAAAAAAAATTATCCTTTAATGAATTTTACAATAAAGTTGTCGCGAGACATAAATTTACATCAAAATAAATAGGATAGAATCGAATACAGTGAACCCGTAGCAATGAACAGAAAGCACTCACCTTTGGTCGTTCAGTTAAGAACCATGTGCGAAATTGTGCATTTCGCTCCAATAATTCGGTATACCAGAAACCGAGCGTTGTTGATTCCCACGAAATCTGTTGATGAAGGAAACACAATTGAAAATGACAACATAATTGACACGTTCGCAATTGATTTTCTTCAACACACCGCAAAGTTTATGTTTTTTGCTGATTATCCGTTTGTAAGTTCGTTTATTATTAGAATGTAAAAGGGAGTTGAAAAATATAGTAGCAAATCATTAATAGCGATACAAGGGATCAACAAAATGGAAATGAATACGTTTCATATCCACGTTTCATTTCGCCCTAATAATATGGTTGCGGATTATCACATAACTCAGTCAAAGTGCGGAAAAACCAAAATGTGTCTTAAACTGCTAAATATTATTAAAGATTTGTTCAGCAGAAAGCCAAAATCATCTGCAATAACGTGAACCCTTTCCACTTGTTTAAGAAAAAATATCGTTTGGGATTGAATTCAATATGCATAAAAATATTTTATGTTTATGGAATCTTTTCCAATGCATATTTACATAAAATATTTTTGGTTTAGCTTCGAAATATGTCTCAAACATTCATTGTCTCAACATGTTATGTCATTTGATGTTATCGGTATACATGTTTGGAACTTTAGTGGGAAAAGCTTTTGAAATGTTTATTCTTTTCGACTTGTCACGCATTCAACTCAACGTTGAATGAGATAAAAGCCTGAGTTTATCGTGCCGGTGTCTGACAGCCTTGAGCGAAAATTGTTGAGTCGCATAAATGGCTACAAAACGATGCTCCTTTTGATATCAAATTAACGTCAACTTGAACCAAAAAAATAATATCAAAAGGAATAAAAACTCGCAATATTCATGTTGCTGTGTGATCAAAATTGCAAATCAATTGATTTTTAATATCCGAATTTTCGATAATAAGTCGTTCAAAAAGAATATATAAATACATTTAACTGACCTTCATCCATTTTTCCGGTATGCGGGCATCATACATAGCATCGAGAGAAGCGCGTAATGTTGGACTCATAACAATCGTTCCATCAATGGCAAGTTTCAAATTGCATAAACTTTCGTAAACTTCGCATATAACTTTCTGCATTCGATCCAGTTCTTGTCTTTAAAACGAATGGTTGATTAAATTTTCAAATGGCTCTTTTAATATAGCAATGAATGAATTTGACTAATAAATGAATGAATGACGTCAAATGATGCAAACCTAAAGAAAATGTTCATGGGTAAAAAGGCGCCCAAACGTTGAAGAGCTTCACGAACTTCGAATGAAACATATTTTGGTGGTAGCTTACGCAACATATCATCAGCCAATTGATATACGATACTTTCACGTGTTTCACCTCCACCGCCGCCTCCTTCCTTTGGTTGTACACTCAAAATCGTATCCAATATACCTTGAGTTGTTGAATAAATATTATTTGAAATGTTCATTCACACAGAGAAATGCACACACTCAAACATAAATACATACGCATATACATATATGAAATATTTCAAATCGTATTTTGGAATGGGTTACCTTTGGCCGTATTTATTTGATAAGAGATATCAGCATTTGGATGCAAACCGAAAACTTCGGGCGTATCATTTGTTGGCAAACTATTTATGTAATCGGTGTACGTATGTAAGTTTCGTGACATTGGCACACGATAGCCTTTGTGAAACTCAAAATTTGGTGATAATAATGTTTCATTGAACCATACACTTGTGAATGTTACAAGCAATCGTTTATCAAAATCGTCTGTTACTCTGCCACCATACATCACTTCTCCAATCATATAGCAAAGTGTTTGCCACGAAACTCCTTTCTTTGGATCTATTTCATCTAAATGATTTTGTATGAATTGCACACTGCTTGCAAAATCTGCTTGATTAAATTCATACGGTATATTCCAGCCGAGAGGCCCAAATTTTCGACGCTCCTGAACAATCGTGTGCAAAAATGCAATTGTATACAGCAATGGTGGCCATTGCGCTGCTGTCGTATAATCCAAAAAGTCTTGTGAAAATGCCTAAAGAAGTAAAGAATAAAATAAACATTGAATGATGCGTGCAATTGAATGTTTTACGATTCTCAAAGCTCCGGTTTCTATTCATTTCATTTCGAATGGAATTTGTATCTAAGCAATGATTTTCACATGCACAGGAGAAAAGTTTCACATTTTATCTCAACTTTTATCCACATCCGCTAGTATTCCATCAATTGAACAGAAAGTAAAGTTATATTTTTTACTCAAAAACAATCGAAATCCGATGAAAGCAAAAAAAAAAAACAATGAAATTGAGTTTTTCGATTGACTTGGAAGACTTGCCGGCTTTAGCATAAGCATGTAATTTGCATATATGATTTTACGTTAATAGAACACGTTTCAATTGACTCATTGAATAACTGTAGTATGTCAAAATAATAAAATAGAAGAAAAGATTTTTGCCGTCGACAATAAACTCTTTAAACTCTTGAACATTCTGAGCATTTTATATCACAATTCGTGATTTTTGTATTTGTTTTTATTGAAATAAAAATGCATGATGTCGCCTTGGTGATAAAATTTAATCGAAAGTGTCGTTGAACGAATAAAAATTCCAAATATTACCTGATAACTTCTCTTCAAACTGGCACGAATTCCTTGTGGAGGTTCATTTGTAAATTTGATTGCCATTTGCAATAAACCAATTGGAAATTCTTCGTGTACTTCGGTTGTAACCCAGAGACGAAAATGCTCATCAATGTGCTCAGTTTCGACCAAAATATCAATAATTTCAGAACAAAATGGCAATGATAAATGAACATTTTGGAGAAGCACCCATCCACCAGCAGACATGCAATCACTCATCATTTTTCGTGCATGTAATTCTTGACCTTGTCCCATCGACACCATTTTTAAAGCTATAAATATAATAATACGGACTTCTATTATTATGAAAAATGATATCAAAATTATAGCATCATAAATTTTATTATTAATTTAATCAATACGAACGAATATTTTTGTTTTTGGCTAATGTTGCAATCTGTGAGGTTGGATCAGAGCCAATCTACAATTTTATAAATGGAAAGTAATACATTTCACTTGAAATAAATCAATCGATAATAAGGATAATAGTATACCGATAGAATGCAAACGAGCGGAGTTCGTGGCTCTGATTCCGACCAAGTTGCATCCAAATCCAAGATTAACATTTCACTATATTCTGGGCCAAGGGACTCTACAAAAAAAAAAAAAAAAAAAAATAAGTCATACAACATTCTAATACAGAATATATATTCCCACACACTAGTGAAATTTCATTCACCTTCAACATATTTCTTTGCTTGTGATATTGTTCGGTCTGGACTCCATGATCGAATGAGTAACAATTTTCGGAAACCATCCAAAGTAGAACTATATGAACATGGAATCTCTTCGGCTTCCGGTTTTTCCGATTCGTACCATAGCCTCCACTCTTTTTCATTAGTTTCAATCTTTCCGACAAACCAAGATTTTATGTTATTTATGTGCATAGTCTTTCAAAAAAACCAAATCGTTAAAAAAAACAGTTTCTTACCTTTTTCAACAAATCATTAAATGTGTTCAGTTTGCTTATCTCTACTAAGTTTAGCCAAGTTATGTCAAGAATCCATTTGAATGGTTTTGGTGCAACAGCATTTAGATCAAGAGATGCCCCACCTTTTACAAATGCCAAAAATTCTTCATGTGTGATGATTCCCTTATTGTAGTCAATTTTTATAGCCAACAAAAGCGTATATAGTTGCTTGTGTCGTTCATATAAGCTGCGACTTGTGAACGCCCATATTTCATAAGTCAAATATTTTAAAATATTGTTGATGCGTTCTTCAGTATTATTGCTTTTCGTTGATTTCGTAATTGAATTATCGAAAATAACCAGAAACTGTTTCAGCGAATTTTGATACATCACATTAACGTTGCTCATTTCAACAATTAAAAAGTACAAAATTGATCCCCGAGTGGCAACCGCTCTGAATTCTTCTCTCGCAACTGTTATTTTTCTTTCAGTCACTTCGGCAATCTTCAATTTTTGATTGACTTCTTCAGCTGTAGTTTTCGTAACCCCCAACACTTCGATTAATTCTTCATCATCCACAAGTGAACCTTCCGATGAACTTAATCGCGATAATAGATTTGCTTCAAGCTCTTTCATGCTTCTTTGGTTTTTCATTACACTTTCGAAGAGTGCGACTCGTTCAGCTTCCAAATCTGACTTTTCCATTAAAATGACACGTCCCAACAGTTGATCTTCTAATCCGCGTATTGTAACAGTAAAATCTATGATAGATGTTTTAGCACTTATTTCGGGACTAAATGGCGGATTGGGTAGTTTTGTAGTGATATACAACATAAATCCTGGCATCACATCACACTCTTTATCACCAACCAAAACCTTCTCAATACTTCCTGACTTAATGAAATTCTTCTCCAACACATTATCTATAACAGGATCGAGCTCGGTGCCAACATCTTCAATTAGTAGCGGCCGCCCTAGCGAAAGTGAGTCTTCTAAATGGGTGCGGAAATATTTGTGATTAAGAGATGTAATTTGTAATTCATTTTGGTCTTCTTTGCTCTTGATCCATATTTTTCCTTGAATTTGAGGATCAATAAGTAATGGATAACTGCGGGACTTTGTAGCGATAAGAGCATTTTGAACAGAAAGTTCATCATTTGGTAGACCTTGCAATGTCCATTCGCTCACCGTTGATGAGTCCACCATCATATTTGTTATGTTTAGATTTGTTGTAAATGGAATATTCTTCGATTTTAAAATGCTCATCCAAGTTTTTAATAAATTTGAACGGAATTCTTGATTATATGGACCACAGTATGATAAAAATCCGGTTGCCAGCAACACATCACCAACCAATTTGCCCAATTGTATTTTGAATTCTTTACTCTGTTGTGTCCAACGGAGCTTTTCCCCTTGTAATCCATTGATAAGAGCTGTTGCAGCTGTCATTTTACGTAAACAAACATTTGCAGCATCAGTTAAGCGTTGTTTTTCACCAACTGCGGCGTCATATTGATTCTTCACTTCTTGCAAGGCATTTTCCCGCTCTAATAATTGATTTTCAGCTGCTGCTAAGTCTTCCATAGCAAGCTACATTGAAGATTTGAATATCGAAAATTTCACACGATTTTTTTAGAGGTGAAATTTTAAATACAAACTTTAAAATTGAAACAAAAACTTCATGAAACATATTACCGAGAATAAAAAAGTAAAAAGAAAAAATATCTCCAAATTAAACCCGAGCACGTGGAATATATACGCCATTTTGAAAATTGCGACACCTATCAAAGCGCCTCAGTTATTTTGAGGAAAAATAAATATAATCGAAAGCGATATACCTTTGGAATGAATTTTCATTTTTTTCTTCTTAGTAAATAAAAAGTAAAATTTAAAAAACTAATTGAGACTAATAATCGGGATAGCGGTTTGTATTTGCGGTCGTTCAAGAAGGACAAAGTGTGGTCGTTCTATAACGACATTTCGGTTTTTCATTTGTTTCGAATTGTTTACGTTTGTTTACCTTTCACATATACGCTCATTTCATTTGAAAGAAAAATTAAACGAAATGAAAAAAAAAAACCTTTTAAAATCTATAATTTTCCGAGATTTTCCGCTGTGTTATCTTATTAAATAAAAAAACTAAAAAAAAAATCAGGTAGCAGATAGCTTTTCGTCGTTCTCGGTCGTTTGTTTTAAAGTCTCGTCGTTCTATAACGACCTTATCAATGTAAATAAGAGAGCGTCATGCAAATCAACATTAAAACGTATCAAAACAACAATTGATATCGATATATAATTTTGTGATATAGTTAAGATTTGTTTCCCATAGTTTTATTATTTTCTCAAATGTATGTTAACATAATTAAAGTCAAAGCGCTCCGATAGGGTGCAGCACCTGGACAAAATTGTTTTTGTACTCAAAAAATAGTAGTTGTCATTCTCAATTTAAAGGGATTTTATTCACTTGTTGATTTGTTTTTTTACCGATTGGATGCTATTTTTACGGCTTAAATTTTGTTTTTTTTCCATCGAACAATTAATTGATTTTGCAAATTGTTGTTGCTGTCAAATTGTCCAAGTGTATTAAGTTCAATACAATTGTAAGACAGTGACGTCACACCCATACTTAGTAAGTATTACTTACAACATACATCTTTGTGCTAGTAGTGCAGAACCAATGGTGTCGTTATGTATGTGAATCTATCTCAATTAGCTTTTGTTTGTTGTGATGAATCACTGACAATAACGGAAAGGAAGAAAGCAATGAAATTGCCGACCGTTCGCTCAAATTCCAAATCCCGTCAAAAAACCACCGAATCGATTGAGCCAATCGCAAAAGAATTGTCTGAATTCAAGGACATTTTAAAGTACATTAAACAAACGGCAGAAACCGTCAGTTCAAGCAACGCCCATCAGTGTTCAACGTAAAATTGTTTCGACACTAAAATCGAATAATGCTTTGAATGGAATGCCGGCTAAATCGACCTTTGCGAATGCTCTTCGAATGAATAATACACCTAAATGAAAGAGAAATGATGGAGAAATTCAACCTCCGAAATATGATGCACCGAAACCGAAAATTGGAACAAAAACTGGCACAAATGGTCTGTAAATAATCGAAATTAAACCGAAACCAGAACGGAAAAAGCGAGATGAAAAACCAACATTCGAAAAGGCTGTTTGGGTATCTCGTTTCAGCGGAGAAACTACCAGTGAAGAAATTACAAGCTACATCACTTCGAACAGATCTATTGCTGATACAAAGCGTTCGATATAGTCAACCATGACGTTCTTCTTCGAAAATTAACAACGTTTCCTATTCCTGCAAATATTATCAAGTGGATCAAATCATATCTATCTAATCGCCAACAATACATTAAAATAGCAGCAGCTGAATCAACTGAATTTACTGTAAACTCGGGTGTACCACAGGGTAGCCATATTGGTCCAACGCTTTTCTTGCTATTCATTAATGACCTTACATTTGCGACCTCGAACAACGTTTTTTTATCAATGTTCGCTGACGTACGGATAGCTAAGGTAGTAAACAATGAGGAAGATTCTTTTCAACTTCAATCTTCAATTAACTCATTGAGGGATTGGTGTAATATGAACGATTTGCATCTCAATCTTGACAAGTGTTCTGGTTTATCTATTCATCGTGGAAGAACTCAACTGGTCTGGCTAGTCAGACATATTGACCTCAGACGATTTGACCTCAGACATAAGTGGATGATGCCAATTTCGTCTCTAGGGAGATTTAACAACTCGAAAACCGGCAAAAACCATGCAGAACTTGTAAGAAATCTACACAAAATGATTGAACTCGCATTTTAATTTTTAACTCCATTTAAATAACGTGTACAAACTCGTACGAGTTCGAGTTCAAGTTTGCATGCAAATAAGCGCGAGAGTCAGTTGTCAGTCTATCATTCACTCAAAATCTAACTAAATATACCAACAACGAACTCGCAAAAACTCGCAAGAAATTGGACGCACTTGTAAGAAATGTTTCTCCCTAGTTTCGTCCTATGATGATCGCCTAAAATCGTTGAATATGACTAGACTCAGTCGACGCCTAATTAATTTCGCATTATTATTTTTGTATGACGTGTTAAACGACAGAATTCATTGTACATTTGTAAAAAACTTGTTTTATATTAATCGTAATCCACGCAATTTTCGTAATGCCGAACTTTTTGGAATTTCAAATAATTTATTAAGTAGAAACATAAATGCTCCTATTACGCTTATCTGTAAATATGCAAACACTATTAAATCTTTGTTTATTGAATCTACCAGTAGAAATGAATTTCGATGTACCAAATAATATTCAGCCAGTTTTGGCGGTGAAATAAATAAATAAATAAAATAAATAAAAAATAATAATGTTAAAAGAATGACATTCGACGTCGTCGATTAACCCCTTTCCAGAAATTCAGAAAGTGTAATAAATTCAGAACGGCTTGAAAGTACACTTTTTTTCTAATGAACATATTTTTCAAGAACTTCAAATAGTCATAATTCACCTTTAGTCGAGCTTCTTGTAGTGTCAAATTGGCTTTCAGAGGGAGCACTTCTTTATTCACGCCATGGAAAAAAGCCATTGCTTTTGTCCATGATAGTAAACCAGCCACATCACCACAAACTCGTCGGGCCATGTCCATGTTGTAATCTTCCATAGCAAAATAAGGCTGAAGAAAGTCAATCATTTCGTCATTTATTGAATCTTTTGGGTAATTTTGTAGTTGGAGTAAAAATGTTGTACTGGCCATCATCTGGAAACAAAAACACAACAATTAAATTGTTATTGTTCGAAAATATCTATTTTACCTTTAAAGATTCCTGCCACGATGGTTTTGGGCATGGAGCACTTGTATCCGAAATGCATGGATGAAGTTTTCTTTGGAAGAATATTAATACGCAGTCCATAATCCTCATAATGAGATGTGGAGGTCTTCCAAGTTTTCGCACAGTCGCGATGTGTGCTGGTTTAATAGTATTCAATGCTGCTTCTGCTTCTTCAAGTGCTGGCTTTGCTGCTTCCAATTTTTCTTCAGCGAATGCTTTTTCTTCGGCTATCTTTGCAACAAGTGCCTCTGCTTTCTCTTTTACCATTTGCACTTGATTTTTGAAAACTTCAGCTTGGCTGGCCTTTTCCGTCACTTCTGTCAATACGCTTTCAGCTTTCTGTGATGCACTAAAGGAAAAAAAGTAAATAAAATTCATCAATGTCTCACAATCCCAGATATTGATTGATAAAAACCGATCGATTTTATAAATATTCGCTGAGGAAATTTTATTTACATAGCTAAATCTTGTTCCATGACCGCCAAATCTTTTTTTAGTATCTCTACCGACGCTGAGGCTTCGGCGAGTTTTTCCAAACCAGTTTCCATTTTCGTTACACCGTCACTAAGTTCGCATTGTTTCATTTGATAAATGCTTTTATAACCAGCAATAAAATTCAAGTATGATTTTGGTGTAACGTGCGTTGCACGACGAAACCGTTGGAAATATTCAACAGATATTTCAGATACGATGCTTTGAATTGTACCCAATGCACGAATCAATTCCATTTTCACTTCATCGATACATTCAATTTGAAAATCAGCCAAAAAGTGACGAGCAACTGATACGAGTGCATCTTTAGGCCATGGTTGAAACCAGTCAATAGTACAGCCAGATACAAGAGCTGGAAAACGCTGTACACGATGGCGAAATGTTTCTCCAACTGGTGAAAAACAAAATGCTACATGCAAATTGTGACAAGCGCGTTGCAAGAAATACTCCATTACAGTTTCAGCGTTAATGTTTCGTTTTGGATTTTCTCTCTTCATAGTTGGAGTCAGTTCAGCTAAGAAAGAGAAAGAATGTTAACAAAGTCTGATTACATTCTATACACTTCTGTATATTTAGGTGTGAACTCTCCCTATACAACGCCATCTCAACGGATGGAATTTGAACGATGGCAAGCAGAGACGTTGATGCCGTCGCTGCTGTTTAATACTGCGTGAACAACGAATATGCGAGAGAGAGAATGTGACGTCAGCAACGGCAATACTTGCAATACATTTTAAATGAACAACGGCAAACGGTATTCTCTCTCTCCCATATTCGTTGTTCACACAGTATTAAACAGCAGCGGCGGCATCAAAGTCTCTGCTTGCCATACATTTTATATGAACAACAGCTCTGCGTACACACAGACTCATACATACCGTTTACCGTTGTTCATATAAAATGTATTGCATGTTGTGGAGATTTGTTTGGAATTTTATTCAGATGGCGTAAGCCACTGAAATTTGTCATTGTTATATAGTATAATCAGACTTTGATGTTTAAATTCTATGGTTATTGAATATTTCGCAAGACACATTTGACGACATCTCTGCTAAATTATATTTAGCTCAAATTTCAAAATTTTTTCTTATATTGCAACTGAACTAGTACCTGCACAGTGTGCACACATTCACCTGCGCTTAAAACCAATTGAAAAATTATGTGGTATGTGCTAAATAACTTACCTACGATTTCTTGTTGTTCATCGCGTGTAAATAGATTTGATATAACGCCAGAAGACAAAATGTTATTCAAATACTCAAGAAAACCTTCCTCTTTTATGTCCAAATCGGAGAATAAAAAGGTTGTTCCCTTTCCTTGAACCCCACAGCTTCTGTACAATAATTTCAAATCTTCGAGAAAATTGCTGACGTTATATGAGCGTGTCTATTATAAAAAAAGGAAAGAAAGGAAAATATTATTTTTGTTTTTAATTTTTCAACGAAGATTTATGAAAAAAACAAATATTGCAATAGAGATAGTTGGTATCAAAACATGTTTGAAATTCAGATATTGTTCAGCATCTTTTGCTGAACGTGTTTTAAATTACCAAACTAATTTGGAATATTTTGTATCCAGCAATAAATGTAGCTAATTTAGTTAATGACTGCTTTCCGCTTCCTCCAACACCCACTGAAATTTGAAATTGTTCATTAAATTTTTTATCGAATACACGAAGATATAAACTAAATAACATATGTCACATATATGTGTATTTGATCTAATATACACTGCGCGAACTAATTTTACCGACACTCACATTTTTGAAAATATCTTCACAAAATGAAAAGATTTCGATTTTTTTTTTCATTGCAATTTTATTACAAGCTATTTACTGAAATATCACAAAAACATTATCAAAAAAAAATTTGTATTTATGGTATTTTTTTTTGATTTTTCGATTTTTCGCTCCCAAAAAGTGCGAACTAATTTTACCGACACTTGACATTTCGAACGAAACAAATGTATTTTTCTCTAAAAATCCGGTTAATATTTGGTCCATTTACCCTTGGCATCATGTAATGCGATGATTCGACGAGGTAGACTGTCATACAGTGATTCGATTTTCGACACTTGACATTTCGAAAAAAACAAGCAGTGTTGCTTACATTTTTGCGATCTGTTTTGATGTAATTTACCGTTATGCATCTTTTTACGTCTATTGGTGCAATTTCGGAATAGTTATGAAGCAGTTGTAATCCAAAATTCAATCGATCAACAATGGGACACGGTAAACGATTAACTGACGCCGAAAAGGCCAAAATTTCTACATTAAAAGACTATACAAAAATGTCAAATCGTCAGATAGCATTGGAAATAGGTCGAGGCAGAGACGTTGTTGGAAATTTTCTCAAAAATCGCGAAAACTATGGCCAAAACAAGCACACCGGTCGGCCATCAACCGTTTCAACGGCGCAAAAGCGGCTTTTAATTCGATGTGCGGCGAATAGTTTCGAGTCTGCCCGGCAATTAAGGACTGAAAACAATTTGTCTGTTGGTGTTCGACGTGTTCAAAAGATTTTAAGTGGTTCACAACGTCTAAAATACAAGAAAATGAAGCGTAAGCCAATGTTGTCTCCAGCCAATATTGAAGAGCGGAAGAAATTCGCTCTGGATCACATTCATTGGACAAACAAATGGCGCAAAATCATTTTTTCGGATGAAAAGAAGTTCAATTTAGATGGTCCAGATGGATTTGCCTATTATTGGCACGATTTGCGCACCGAAGAAATGATTTTCAGTAAGCGCCAATCTGGCGGTGGTTCTGTGATGGTGTGGGGTGCCATTGGCTACTTGAAAAAAGATGCCGCTGTCATTCATTTCAACACGAATGAACGCAATACAGTACCAAGAGATGGTCGGCCTTCATTTTCCAGCATATGGCTATGAATGCGCTGGTTTAGGCTGGCAATTTCAACAAGACAACGCTCCAATTCATGTGGCCAGGTCAACTTTGGCCAATTTTGAACAGCGTGGAATCAAACTTTTCGACAATTGGCCGGCCAAATCACCAGATATGAACATCATCGAGAATGTCTGGTCAATTTTAGCAAGAGAAGTCTACAAAGAAGGCCGGCAATACAACAACAAAGATGAATTGACGGCGGCCATCGAGGCGGCATGGCGAAACATACCACAGGCCAAAATCGAATCACTGTATGACAGTCTACCTCGTCGAATCATCGCATTACATGATGCCAAGGGTAAATGGACCAAATATTAACCGGATTTTTAGAGAAAAATACATTTGTTTCGTTCGAAATGTCAAGTGTCGGTAAAATTAGTTCGCACTTTTTGGGAGCGAAAAATCGAAAAATCAAAAAAAATACCATAAATACAAATTTTTTTTTGATAATGTTTTTGTGATATTTCAGTAAATAGCTTGTAATAAAATTGCAATAAAAAAAAAAATCGAAATCTTTTCATTTTGTGAAGATATTTTCAAAAATGTGAGTGTCGGTAAAATTAGTTCGCGCAGTGTACATCGAGTATTGAAGTTGTAAAAAAAAGATTTTCTCAATTCTTAATAGTTCGAAAAACGTTTTGTATGATTTTTGTTGCATTGTTGTTTGTCCTTAAGAAAATTTCATTTTCAACATTTTGCATACAATTCCCAAGCTTTTTTCCCAAGCTTTATATAGAATTTAAATACGCACCTAACATTACTATAAATAGAAATGAAACCATTAGAACTTGTTTTGAAGTGGTTTGTGATTATAATAATAAATACCATTTCCGCGAGGATGACGAATAATCCGTGATATTTTGATTAAATGCAACATTGCATCAGGGAAAAAAACCAAATCCATCCCCAAACCACGCACCATTTCATTGAATTGCGATAAAAACATGTTCAAACGTTCACGTAGAACATCGTATGAGTTAACTGGCTCATAAACTTTCGGCAGTTCCATGTCTGTGTCTTCGCCTTCTTCTCCGGTCGGTTCAGGTGCGTCTCGCATAAAATCAACAAATACAGGATTTGACTTTGCCATGTCAACGTATTCTTCGCCCAATTCGGATTGAATTAGAGAAATCAACTCTGTGCAGAACCATTCTTTGTCTGATTCAATCGTAAAACGGTCAGAAAAAACGCGCATGCATTCATGCTTCCATAACTCAATCATAATATTTTCGCTTGTAATGACTGTAGACAATGTGCTAATCATGCCTTGCCAAATTCGAGATAAATCCCTTAAATTGAAAACATAATGGAATTTTGCTGGAGTTGGCAGCAACCTGTTTCGAGTGCTTAACCAAAGTAATCGGGTTAATGGAATTAATCGTTTGACAAGTGCACGAACGTTTGGAACAAAACCGCGCTTCACATTATAGTGGCCTTCGCCCACTGTACGAAAGATTTTATCGATTGAATCATTATCAGGCAAATTCACATTAAACACACAAAATTGACGCTTCAAACGTTGTGGAATATCGTTTCGTCCACCACCTGTAATTGTTCATTTTTCTATAAATATTTTCAACATTTTCGACGCAGTTTTTCCTTCATTATAATGAAAAGTAAAACTTACCCGGAATGCCCATAGCAGCAAAATATTGAACATCTACAATATTTGTAAATTCGCCTGGTTTTTCAAGACTATAAAATCCATTCATATCCATTGTTTGACGCACTATTTCATTTGTAACTTGATCGCCCCAAACATTTATCTGAGGCAAATTGATATCGTCAATAAACACAATCATTTTCCGACCATTCGATGGCCCAAATGTATTTCCCAAACGTTTTTCAACGTAATTTTCAATGGTTTTTTGAAATTGATATGGACTTGTTGCAGATGAAAAGTTAAATGAACGACCAATGTGTGTTTCTGGACTTATCTTTTTCATATAATTTTTCATAATGACGGTTTTCCCCGTACCCTGTTCTCCAATTAATAAAACAGCGCGCTCTTGTTGTGCAATTGATCCAATCAAATAATCAATCCGAACATTATCAACAATTGGGATTAAAATACTTGAGAAATCTGGTGTCGCATATTCTGGATAAACATACGTTGTGATAAGAGTTTTCCAGCTTTGCCAGCTGCCTGTTTTTGTCACAAAATAATCAAAAATCGATTGTTGCACATCTGGATCTGTTTCTTCTTTTGGAAAATCGAAATCGGTAAATTTTTGTTGTACAAATGCATCCAACTTTTGGCGGTCATCCGCATTTAAAAGTGCACCAAAACTCCATGTCATTGCAAAAATATATAAACGATGCAAATGTTCCACTGAAAATAGCTCTTCCTTTTCCTCAATTTGTTGGTCTTCCGGAGCTTCATCTAAATGAAAAAAACGTTGCAAACTTCTCCGCGCTCTCTATATATTCGAAAACAAAAATTCACCTTCAACACTTTCATGAATCGAAGCTGCAACTTCTTGGTCGTCAGCTTTTGGCTTTGGTACCAGACCTTCAAGAATGATTAACATTTGTTGCACAATATTACATTGTAAAACATCCATTTTCAATTGAAGATTTTGTGTTTCCCATGTATACAAAATTTGGAAAGATTTGTCAAACATTTCTTGAAATACCGTCACTTCGCGCGGTGACCTGGATTTCAACCAAGCATTCAAAACTATCAAAAGAAATTACATTTTAAATGAAAATTTTCAATAATAAATTATAGAAAAAAACAATTCTAAATTACTCGGTATCCAGTCCAAGCCAGATGAGCTGAAAATCATTTGATCAATCAATTGAGATTTGTGTTATCTGAATAATAATGAAACACTTATTGAATTGGAATTTCAACTTACCTCATATAAACCATTCCATTCCGCGAGACGGTGGCTGGTGATGCATTGTCAATATTTTGTGGTTCAAAAATTATCTTGCAAGTCGGTGACATGCTTAATCGATCCCCATTCGCCAAAGTTAATGTTTTGTTGTCGTCTAAAACAGAGTTTAGATTTTCGATCCAAATACTGTCAACGGGTCCGTCGAGTACAAGCCAAACATATTCATCTTTTGTAAGGAAACAGGGTGAAATTGAATAAAGCATTTGTCAAGTATACAATTTGCGTAAATAGATTTATACTTTTTTTCATTTTCAATGTTTTGCGCCAAAGTGCGGAAAAAATGCCGTCAGTCCAATCATTTGTAGCAACATCCAATTTGCCAAACATTTGTGCCGCTGTTATTGCCTTTGGATTCATTCGCATTTCCCTGAAAATTTATTCAATGCGTAATTAGAATTCCGTGATTTTATAAATTCATAGATTAGAGATTGCTCCAAACCTATGATTGTCACCCATTTGAGTCAGAGATTTCATAAGTGTTTGTATACATGTTGTTTTGCCAGCACCTGATGGACCCAGCGTCATAATACCATGTCTTACAGTTTGTGTTTCGTACAATTGAATTAATTTTAAAACCCACGGTGGATGATAAACCAAACTGGCGGCTTCTGTCTGTTCAGTAATTGCTGCTTCGAGTTCGGCGTATACAGTTTTTTCAATTGACTTCATTGAAATTAAAATCAAATATTTCATTTATCATAATCGATTTTATCAAATTCCCATTTCAAACGATTTACTCACTTGATTCGGAAACAGATCTGCAACCAGAGAAATGAACAACGGTTCATCATCATCGATTAATTTGGACAAGTTCATGTCACGTAAAACACGCATCACAATTGTTGATTCACTATCTTTAGAATTTAGTCGCTTGGCTGCACCGAGCGAACGGAGAACCGATAGAATGTTGCGTAGACCGAAATCATAATGCACTTGTTTCGTTAACTGTTCTTCACATAATTTGTACAGCGTATAGAATTTTCGTGCTAGCGTAATATTTTCAAGAAAGCCACATGAAGCAAGTTTAACTCTAATGATAATTTGTCGATCTGGTACCTGTAATTCCATCGTTCAAAGAAGCGAAACATAATGGAAATATTAGAGCTATATATATGTACAATATTTTTAAATTTTTTATTTTATTTCTTATTGATTTGAAATAACATGTGAAAGATAAGTGAAATGTCATTACCATCATTGCAACCGTACGAAACTGGATTTTTAAATTTTCAGCTAAAAATAAAAGTTGATTATTTTCCTATTGGCCATGCAATTGTTTTATTCTATATATATTTACGTAATTCTTTGCGTCCCGCATATCCAGGATTCTGAACAAATGAAATGAAATTATAAAATGGAAAACATTTTACTTTTAACACTGACCATTGTTATGAAAATGCCAAACTCATTATTCAATTCCATGGTGTCACCGTCGGTAAATGTAAATATTTTTTTCTTTTCCTTTCGAGCAGTAAGAACAACCGCAACTTGTTGAGCAGCGACCGAAAGAACAGGTAATTCGATTCGATTAAATTCTGAAATAGGCAGACACCATTATTCGTATTTCCATTCTCCAAAAAGCATACAAATGAGATCAACTCTTTTATTTGTTTAATTCGCTTACCATCAAAGCAACCCCATGAACCCGATTGTGCTAATCCTTTGTAAATACGGCCCAAACCTCTATATAATCGTGAATGTTTTTATGCCGCATGCAAAAAAAATAAAGATAAAGTGAGTATGGGCGATAAATTTTTCTACTCAGTTTGTTCATTGTGGTCGTCTGTTTGTGGTCTATTGGAAATTAAATTATCCCGAAAAGTTATATTTACGTTGCTTAGATGAATTAGACGTCAACCGTGTAATTTGTGCACGTGAACAAACAATTGAAAAATCAAACATTTTCGTTGTACTCATACATACTTATATATATAATTTATAGATCTTACTATCTGCTAATGTATTTTCGCAAAGTTTTCATAACTTTTACAGAGCCTTTTGTAATTTGGCGCCGCATTATTCGCACCATTAAATCATTTTCACAAAAATGAAACAAATTGAACAATAATTTCAATCAATTGTTTTCATTTTGGCATTTATTCCTTTCAATATAATATCTCTCGGCGAATCTTTTTTACTAACATCAATTCAATGAATTACCTGTAATCCATTTGATCTGAGCAATTGAAAACAACCACGTATTTTGCTAGCGTTTTTCCCATATCTTTGACTGTTTCGGTTTTACCTGACGATTGCAAGAAAATAACAACCACATGTTTGTGTTCAAGCTGAGTATGGGTTCATATGTTGATAGCACTCACGTACAAATGTGTGTATGGTGTATCACTCATTTATGTTTATGTGCAAAATTTGATAAATCAAAAAATTATTTCTTGTTTTAATTTGTTTGAACCTATTAAAATGTTCCGAAATCTCAACAAAATGAAACAACTATTCGACATTTACGTTTTGTTTTTCTAAATAAGTAATCGATTTCTCGATTAAATATGGTAAATGTACTACAACTACTTAACGAAAAAAAATACCAGTTCCAGCCGGTCCACATGGGGATCCTCCCATACTCATTGTTAGCGCTTGTGCCAGTGTGATGTAACATCGATCGGTTAAAGGTGTACTGAAAGAATTAATTTTTTCGGTGTTTATTCATGTTAATGTAACAACTTTCTGTCAAAAATGTTCATAAAGAGTTATTACTAACATGACCAATCGATCGGTACAGCCCAAGTATTCATTTTGATAAATGAATGTTACATCTAGAAATTGAAAAATATGTTTTATAGTAAATGAAAAGCATTAAATTCTAACAATTTACCGGTAATTGAAACCCATGTTTTATCGTGATCTTCTTTAAAATAAAAGCGACACTGTTTTAACCATTCAAAATCAGATGCAGATCTAACACCCATTCGACACTACAAAATATGATGAAAGATAATATTATTTGAAAATTGTTTTTTATCTCAAAAGAATTTTAATGACATTACCAAAATATCAAAAATGTCACGTTGATGAACATGTATTGTGATTAATGTTTCAAACTTTATCCGTTCTAGTTTGGTTAAATCTCGGGTCGTTTGGTCGATAAGAGTGTTTAAGATCTCAAGAAATTTATTATTAGTTTCCACCATAGCTTTTTTTTCAATCCGTGCTTGAATAAGAGCAAGCTCTGCATCTCGTGTCCAAATCATTTGAATTCCAAGTAGACCGATTTGTGCGGGCATTTTTTCCAAAAATGGAACCATATTAAAATTTGGATCATTGATTTGCGTATACGCCAAACGAATGATAGAATGCAATGATTGTTGTGATGAATGTAATAGTGAGGTAAGCCAAGTCTCTACTGATCCTTCTGCACGAATGGCACGATCTAACTGAATAATTTCACCTTCAGATGAAACAATCGCCAACATTTTATTATATTCAATATCATGGAATTTCACCGATCGAGTATTGTCAAATATGGAAAGCAAATGATTTTGAATAGTATGCGAATCTGAAGCTTGACCTAAAATTTCCAATAGAGCTGGATCAGAGACGAAAAAAAAACGGGGAAACATAGTTCTTTTCCTCTCAAGGTATCCACTCAATGATTTTTGACATAACTCTAATTGTTCCTGTAAATGCGGTAATAGCTGTTTAAGTAAATCATCACCAACGCAACAAGCAATAACACCAGGTGTTTCGTGAGCTCGTTGCATGATTTTTTGCCAGGATTTGTCGATTTTTGAAAAACGTTTCGCTTCCTTTGGCAATTGTTTCGCAATATCACCACCAACGAAAACAGCCTCCAAATAAACCCACATATTTTGGACGAGCAACCAGCGTTCCAAGATTTCATTCGAATTCGACAAATCATACACCCATTGTTGAATCTGCTTACGAAATGGTGCGTTATAGCGATTGGACATGAGTGAACCCAAAATCATTAAACTGTCCTCCAATTGTGTTATCGTTTCAGCAGTTGTATCACCTATTAAAAATTAACACATTTGAAATGATATTTTATTATTAAAATCAATATGTAGGTACCTCGCAACAGCAATTCACCACGGTTATTGAATGTCATAAATTGCAGCTCATAAACAGACCATTCGTTTGTTACTTGCTTCAATTTACTTTCAATGTCCTTTTCTTTTATACTGCTGATACAAATGTCCTCGATACTTTCTTTGTATTGTCGTATTGGTGCTTCGAGTATGTTTTTTAGTGAAAAACCTACTGTATCGAATTCGAATGTAAATTTTGTGACTTCCATGATTCGCGACCAATGCCGGGGCTTCATTGCTTTGTTTGCCATTAGCTCTAGCAAAGGGCACATATCGTTAAAGTCATCAATAGTTCCTTTAAGTGCATGGAACGCTGGCCATTCTTTGAGTGCTTTCGGTAGTTTGCGACATCGATTCTGAAACTCTAAAAAATCAATGCAGTTGCAATGATATACCGCACATGTGTGTTGCTTTATTTATTTACCCATTAATTCATTGTTAATTTCTTCAATGTCTATTTCTCCCCAAGGAATATCATAATAACTGCTAACACGATCAATGACATCGTTGTACAATTTGTATAATTTTTGTAAAAGATTTAATTCTTTTCGGATTTGGCCAAGCTCAGGATAATCCGTTTGTGGTAAGCCAAATAATTCCTCACCAGATTGATAAGTCTGTAAACGACGCCATAATCCTTCAAAGCGATTCTGAAAGAGAATTAATTTATCCGATGCTTCGCGTGGTGTTAGACCAGGCTGCATAGGACCTGTAGTTCTGTATTCATTGACATATTCTATTTTGTCGGCTTTGAATGTTTCCAGATTTTTAAATAGATCCGATTGGAAAGCTGGTTGCATTTCTATTTGAAATTTGAAATTGTACATTTTGAAGATTACACATAATATGGATTTTTCAATAAAAAGAGAATAATAAGACAATTTACCGAGTAATTTGCATTGTGATTGCAGTGCTCTGGCAAGCAATTGATTAAAGGTATATCGTAAATTGTCTACTTGATCGAAATGTTCACGATCAACTACCACTTCATATCTAGTTAAGATATTAAACGCTTCCTGAAAATGAAGGGACAAATATTGTAATCAACACTAATCGTTCAGTTTTTAGTAAGTATTCACTTCAATCGGTTCTATTTTTAGTTCCATGTCAACTTCTTGTTCACGAATCTTTGCCAATGTATCCATTATCATTCTCACATCATCCAAATCACGAATATTTCTATCCAATTTTCTATCCATTTCGTTGATTACAGCATAAACATAGTCCATTTCTCGTTTGTATTTCTTTTTCATGGCTTGTCCAACTTTATGTGAGCAGGCTAACAAGAATAATGAGCGAAAAATTTATTTTTGATTTTGCTTCAATATCACATCAATTACATTTTATTTCAACAGCAAGACCATATTTCAGTTTCTCTGTCGAAACAGCAATGCAGTTACAAAGGTAAACGAAATCCGGCTCAATCAATAAATTAGAGTCTAATTGAGCTAAACAATTCAATGTTGATTCAAATTCTAGAAGCTCCATTTCCATTAGTTCACGAGTTGTTTTATCATTTTTCCAAAGAAAATGGTATGGTTTCCAGGTTTTCACGAATTTACCCAATTCAGGTTTTACTGATTGCGTACAATTAGCTAACAAATTTTGTATTTTAACCACTTCTTTGTTTTCCATAACAAAACTATAAAAGCTTTTTGTCATATGCGGCATTTGAGGACGTTCTTCAGATTGCAAATTGTAAAGTTTGCGTCGACGCGAGCGCTTATCATCATGTTCGGATCGTCTTGGCAATCGTACATGACTTTGCGAGGACTAAAAAGGATCGAATACATTTGAATAAATGTAAACAATTTGATATAATTTTGAAACACGTTTCCTCTTACCTCTTTACCGGTGCTCCATTGTGCAACTCCCTTGGAAACTCCTGAAAAGTATTTGTATTGTAAACAAACAATTTGATAAAATATAAATTTTGAATTATTTGAACCTGTAATATTCTTTCCAGCAGTGATTAGTGCCTCTTGTAATTCGTCAAGTGTTGGTCGAATCACTATGTTCGGAATCATCAAAATGGAATGTACCAAAAATATTGGTTTTAATTTTTCTGAAACCGATGGCTTTGGTTTGCTTGTCGACGATTCGTTGTTATTATTTTCGACGTCTTCAACAATAAATCGTTTGCGTAACATATCCAATGATGATCTCGTAACTTTAATCAGTACATCAATGACCTTACGGCTATAGTAACGACGCATTTCCGACACTGCATTACTTACCATCTCCTTCATACCTTTTGGCAAACCATTGTTCACAGATAGTAAAGATACAGGATTTTCAAAACATGACCACAGAATGCTCCAATCTTGACCCGTGGCACCTGTAGCACAAGTTTCTTCTCCATTCTCCTTTGAACGTATTGTATTTACGCGTGACTCATCTTTTTTTTTAGAGGAAAATGTTTAAGATTACTGTTTAGGATGTAATATTAAGAAACATGTTTCAACCTGGTGCAATATCCTCGCTATCAGTGCTCATCATTGACTTGAACTTTTGCGTTGCATCTTGAACTAAATTTAAAACCTCCTCAACGGCTTCTGAAACCATTTGACTCTTGCGATTCAGTTCAATAGCCGCCAAACTATTATTTGATATGAAAGAATTGGACATTATTTTTCAAATTGATTTCATTAAACTATATTTTTCATTACTAACCGACAAGATTCCTCATTTTTTTCCAGAAATTCTTCAAAAAAAAAGAAAGAAAAAAAATCTCCAATAAAAAACCATTCAAAATGTGTTTGAATGAAAAGAAAACCTTCAATCGTCCAAAGTTCATCACCCGTTGGTAAAGTTTGTAATGATACATCATGCATTGACGTCAATACATTAAGAATTCGATTGGAATAAATATCGTGAATACGCACAACAAGCACATTGAACGTTTCTATTGCATTTTTGCATTTTTCATAAAAATCAACCCATTTTGGATTGGTCCACTTAAATTACAAATGAATCAAGTTAAACTGTAGTTGAAACACGATAAGATGCAATAATTAGAATATTTTTTGAATAAAAAAACCTTACTTTTATACGAGTTAATCCAGGCTTTAATAGTGATGTTAGTTGAACCAATTGCGGCAAAAAAAGTGGTCTCACTTCTAATTTGACTTGTTTTACTGTTTTCAAAAACATATGAATCAGTTCCTAAAATAAGACGAACTTAAAATATATTTCAATACAAATAGATTTTCAATCACATTCTCATACATTCAACGAATCTTGAATCGTATAAAAGTGTTGCTGTTTTGTAAATAAGGTAGCGGCAACAATAGGTAATTCAATGCCCATTTTTGCCAGACACGTTGCTTCCCTTATCAATAACGGAATGGTCGGATGTAGATTAACATATAATCGATCATGTTGCAAGGCCAATACTGGTTGCAAAAGTGCCACATCTGCAACAGCCACATCTTGATCTAGCCAAATATTGACCATTTCCGATTCGTATTCAGCTAGAATATTCTTAACTGATGAGTATTTATTTTCAAGATCTTTGGTTGCCGATAACGTTTTCAGTACTGGATGAGAGGTTACACTCGATATCAATTCAGTTAAATGACATTCAAGTGCACGACACCATTTTATTCTACCAGCAATTGGAGCAAATGTCCTTGGCAATGGTGGATCATCGCGTTGTTTTCGAAATAATGTTAAAATACGTTGAACTTCCTTTTCACTGTACTTCAAAATGCGTTGGTATTTATCTTGCATCATTGTCAAAGGAATTTTTTCGCTAACCTACATTCAAAAGTCAATAAATTCATTCGATCATATACAACTGTCCAAGCTTTATATTTATTCTTCCCTTTACCTTTTCAAAGCGTATTAAAAATCGCATACATTGGGGCGTTTCCCACACCGAATCAAAATTCGATTCAATCACGGTGCCAATCAATGTTTTTAGAGCATCGGTTTTTGCTATAAAAGCATTGTAATCAACATTAAACTCTGGATTACGATGATCCAAATAATCATATTTCTTCGATACAACCAATTTCTTTGCCTCTTCGAATGTAGCCATAGCATCTTCAAGTGCTTCACCAAGTAAAAGTCCCTCCAAGCGACGTGCAAATAAGTGATTGTAATCGTCAATCAAATTAAACATACTAATTATTTTTGATAATCGATCACAAAATGTATCAAATTTTCCGAAAACAAAATTTTCTGAAAATGCAAATGGTGATTGATATGGTAAAAATGGCTGTTCTCGTACACCATAGTATGTTTCACGATACATATGATTTAATTTGATACAGTTACTTAAACGTGTTCGAACGATATTACGATCTTGAGACCAAATCGTCTCTTTCCCACGAAAGGTTATATAGGATTTGCAAGTTTCAATCATTTGGTTTGTAATCTGAAATTATTCATCAATTTGATTAAATATTCAATAATTATTACTAAATATGTCGATATATTACCTTAACCATAAGAGATGATGTGCGTTCAGAAGTGTTGTAAAATTGTGAAACACTATAAATTAAGCGAACTGTTTGAAGAAGCCCCAAAATAGATTCTTTCAATATGAATAAAGAAAAAGAACACACAGAACATAGTAAATCGGTTGATTTTAACACAGTATCGAATGGAAAAGAATAGAAAAACATTTGATAAATACCTTTCATATTTACTGGGTCATCTAAATAAAGTGCATGACAGCTACTTTCAATTGCTTGAATGAATTTCGAATTGTCACGTGCTTCATTATAGCAAAAAGTTATCTTCTTATCTGTTTCCTTCCATTCTTTCATTACTTTTGAATTAGCTATATTAAGGCATTGTATGGTGGATTGCGTGTCTCTATCCTGAATGGCAAAAAGAAAAACAAATTAAATCAATTGTTTTCGTAGAAATTTGGCTGTTTTTTAACACCTCTAAGTGAGATAAAAGTTGTGAAAATTGAGCTGCTCTTTTTTTCCAATACTCCAGTTCATCTTGAGGTCCACTCGTATCATTTTCTTTTCGTAATTGTTCGCTTTCCATAAGTACTTTAGCAACGTCTTTTATCCAATTTAAAACACGTTCTTCAAGTTCCATACAGAATTCCTTATTCGAAGACATTTCTTGTACCTCCGTATTAGCGCCAGTTTTTGAGAATAATGCTTTACCATCATCGAAAACATTTTTGTTTTGACAAACTTGTTCACATACTCGAAGTGCGCTACAAAATGACCGAAGCCCAGGCAATAGTTGGCTTTTGATTAAACTACAGCCCATATCATCGTCTTCGTTTAGTTCGATATTGGGATAAGCGAGTGCTTGCATGAAAACAAATTCAACAATACGCTCGATTGACGTCACTAAACCAACACGTTTTGCATCAATTAACCCGCAGTACCTTTCCATTTTGTAAATTCAAATAAATTAAAATCAAAAAAGTTAGAAACTAATGATGATAAAGATTTCAAAGTAATGCCAATGAAACAAAGAAAAACACAAAAAGTTTTACTCTGTCGAAAACAACTTGTTTCAAAAGTACAAAATATAGAGTGGCGAGAGTTTGTTTATTGTAGTCAATACAATTTAATGTGGTAGCAATAATTTATTCATTGAAAATTGTCAATTATATCAGATTACATTAAAGCATTTTCCAATGTTGTTAAAAAACAGTTCAATTTCAGCATGGAAAAAATTACGTAAATGTTATGAACATCTAAAAATGCGTCACTGATGGACGAACCAACAAAGAATGAACATATCGACATGTCAAGGTGATGTGTAACATAGCAAATTACGGTAAAAAAAAAAAGAAATATTCAAGAGATGCAGTGAGTGATAGTGGCGCCAAGTTGCTTTCAAATGCCGAACAACAGTTTAAATCGATTTTAATCTGGTTATAAACACAATACAAACAGTGGAATCGTATCGCATCATTACAGTCAACTAATTTGCATGAAATAATGAAAATCATTGACTCGACAATTTCAGAATGGGGTTGTTTGCTCATCTTTGCACGTTAAAATGTGATTTGATTATGATCGGAAATTTACCACTAATAATCCTATAATTTGCATTGACCATTGACAAATTGAATGGACTGGAAATGAAACTAGATTATTGAAGTTTTTTTATGAAAAGTTGAAAACTTGTAAAAAATAGATAAAAACACAAGACAAAATAAAACGACATTGGATGGATGTTGAAAAATGAGAACATTTTCACTTACAAATCCTTTTGAAATCCTTCTTCTGGTAGTGGTTTTGCCGTATTTAGTCGAAAGATGTAAATGCAAACGCCTGTAAATGGGCAACTCCATCCATCCGTTAGAAAAAGCTTATGTTTGTAAACGGGTGCAGATGGTCCGGCAGGTGTTGCTCCTCCTGTGAAAAACGACAACAGACAAGTATAAGCAACTTTGCTCCAAATTATCATATAAGGCTAACGAATAACTGATGAATTTTCGGAATCATTATTCCTATTTGTTTTGGTTATCAAATTCTATGTTGCGACATTTAATATTATTTTTAGCAAGAAAAGTTGGAAAGTCTCTCTGCAACTCACCTTGCGGTGTTTTTGATGTATTCGATGTGGCGGCAGCTCTTGATGGTCCCGGTTTTGATTGTTCTTGCTGAGCCGCTGGATCAAGTTCATCAACTTCCTGATAAAACCACATCAGCTTATTGCGCATATTTGGCAAAAAAAGCTGGTTTATTTCATCAAGCTGTTCATAATTATGATATGTTTTATAAATGAAGATTTATTGAATCAATTGATACAAACTTAAAAGATTTTGTTTTTTCAAGCGACATTAAAAATACATTTCCTTCACTCTTTTAGTCTTTTCTTTCCATTTCAATTTCAATTAGTTAAATCTGTGTTAGTTTGACTCTTGCCTAATTTTTCACATATTTTATTCCATTTGATAAAAGAGTTCTCAAGGCATTTTACACCATATATTTTGATTTGAATTTATTTCTATTAAAAGAGACAGTGGGCAAGTTTTGGCTATCAACTATTTAATGAAAGAATCCAAGAACAAAATTTTAATTTGTATTCATGACTGAACAAATTAAGGTCCAATGAGTTAACTTGTTTTCATTGTCAATTTCCACATTTTCACGCAATGTATTCATTATTAGAAACATATATTTCTTGAAATCGTTAGAAGAATGAGCGACTAAAGGTGAACCCAAAGCATTCATGGCCTAACATTTAATTCGGAATTTATCCGATTCATCGGAATTAGCAATTTCAATGGGTTAGTAAATCCGAGGATTATTGTTCCATAATCGTTACTTACCATATCGCCTTCGAAAATGTGATCCATAATTTGATGTCGTGGAAGTTGTGTGCCATCCATTAGAAGTTGAAATACAAATTCCAATCTCGGATCCATTTCGCCACGGCGCGCTTTGCGTTCGCATTCTTCGCGTCGCCTCTGTGCTTCCGGATCAACAGCCATATCGAATTTGACGTTTTTTTTGTTTAAAATATTTTGATATGATAGACAAAATGCAAAAATATTACACAGTATAGAGAAAAATGGAAAAATACACAAGTCAAAAATTATTTTCGTGTAGAGCCCAGCAAAAAATTACAACATTTCTTCAGCACTAAAAGTTTATTTTTATAACCTTGTCGAAGTGTATTTACATTGAATTGTAAAAAAGTACAAAAATATGTTTAAAAAAAATTAAGGAACACAACTAGCAGTGTATGAATGCTCAAAAATATTTTGTAAAAAAATGTTCAGAGGAGAAATTTGAACGCTTTTAAATTTAAATTGAAGAATAAGATGAAGTCAGATGTTTTGCTGGAAAAGAATCGAATTGTGTATTATACATTTTTTTCTTGTGCTCGAAACAAGAAAGAAATCTCAATTTCATTAAGTGTGCTATTTGTTTCTATTTGTATGCGTTTAATACAATAGTATCGAATGAAAACCTAATTAAGAAGAAAATAATGGAAGCAATGTTTGCAGTAACAATGTGTGAACTGTAATAATAATCAATTTTATGTCGGTGCCAATAGCTCGTTTTCGTAACAAAGCAACAAATTTTTGTTATTCTTTGTATTTTATTGTTATCGATATAATCTATCATTTTGAAAACAATATCCAGACGGTTATAATGCCATTCTTGCATATCAAAAACAGTTTCGGTTTAATTCACAATGATCATTGTATTTTTATTTGGTAAACCATAATGTAAAGCTCATCTTCTTCAACACACTATATATTACAATACATTGCTGGTTATCCAGAATTAAATATTTGTTTGAGGGGTGTTTTGACTTTTCATATCATTTCAATATTTATATACGAATCATGAAAGGTAAAGTTGTATTTTCCATGCACAACGATTGCAATCGTTGACGATTTGAATCGTTCAGTCAAATCGTTCATCGAATTTCAGAAAACGTTGACGATTGAATATTCAAACCATTAACGATTCATATTGCGAATGTCAACGATTAAAATCAATTCGTTAACGATTCAAATCGTCAACGATTGCAATCGTTGTCCTTGGAAAATCCATCTTCTAACACATAAACTTGTGAGTAAAATTATCATACTTTATTCCATGTATGCATAAATACACGGAACACTCAGAAATCCAGTTCAACCACATATATATACACTACTAATAAAATTTAATAATTTAAACATTTAAACATTCGAGTGTCTTAATTGTTGAATAAAACATAGATGTGTTTCAAATGCAATAGTAGATTTTTAGTAGTGTTACGAGCTCCTTAGCTGAACAATACATACTCATACCATTTCCGAGTATTCCGTATATTTATGCATACATGGAATAAAGTATGATGATTTTACTCACAAGTTTATGTGTATGTTAACATATTTTCCGATTTTGAGTTAATTCTGATAATACTTTAGTCTAACTTTTGAAAAAATTCCACATTATTCCATAGATGTAAGTAGTGATAATAAATTTAGACCGCATCATCTTAACTGCCATTTAGTTCTCATCGACAGTCACAAGTAAGTTTTACCAACTTATTGAAAAACATAACTGAAAGTAAACCATTTTTCGTAATATCAGATCGGGACGCTAATACACCTGTAAACGCTTTTGTTTATTGTGGCTCTCTGCATCTTTCGGCCCACGAAACTACTCCATCAAATTCTATGGAGCCAGTAGAGGTCTCCCTAGTCCCCACTACAAATGTATATACCCCAACAAGAAATAATACACAAACAACCTTGTTTAAAGATATAAATATCAACGTATCAATCCATATAGCTCCTCCACTTCTTTTTTTTTGATGATTAATGCACTTAAATATCAGTTAAATAAATCAATATAAATTAAATAAGCTTTGCTCGAACAATTTTTACTTTGTATCACTTTGAATTCGGATTCAGTCAACATTGAATGCGGATACTTAACCCACTGTATAGTGTTTAAAACACGATGAAATAAGACATATAGCTATACTTCAATGAATATTAACGATAAAATGAAAGAAATGCTAATTTGAATTAAACCTAAAAAAGACTCTATTTTGTATTTTCCATGTTTGCACTAAAAATGTATGTCATTTATGATAATAGAACGGATTTCAATAATTTTATTCTCTTCAATTATTTTAACATATTTCAAAGCTCTTTTTATCCTAAATATTCCTGCTTCCCAAAAAAATATAAATAAATCCCAATTCTTTCGATGGATAGGATATTAGCAATGAAATGAATTTGCCACTTTTAGAACAGATGTTGTGCATTCATATGCATGATTCCATAGGAATGGATTTGATATAAATCGATTACTACGACAATTATTCATTAAGTAAACTTTGTGGTAAATTTTAGTTTATATTTTTATGATTAGGATGTATTGAGTGAACATTCTTGTTTATATGAAGAAATTTTTAAGGAATAAATATTAAGAATGTGAACTAGGGGGAGAAAGAGGGGGGGAAATAATTCCTGGGGAAATAAGTCCTAAATCAAAAGAAATAAATTCGGATATTTTAAAAAAAATTCAAATTTAAAAAAAAAAAAAAAAAATATTTTAAGAAAAGGTAAAGGAAGAAAAAAAATGAAAAAAAAAATATTTAATTATTAAAGACAAACATTAAAATATCGAATCGTTTTGAATCTTTTTGAATCTCAACGAACCTCAAATCCCATACAAATTCGAATCAATTCAAATCAAATCGAATCTTTTTTAATCTCTGTGAATCCGCTCGAATCAAGATGGTGGATATTTCGAACTAATCATTTGAATCATTTAGAATATTTAAATCATTTCAAATCTTCTTGAATCTGAACGAATCTTGAGCTCTGAAAAGAAATCATCTATAATATTTAAATCATAACGAATCTCGACCCTCGTGTCTACCCCTAGATGTGAACATTACATATTTCTGTTTTTACAAAGGATATTTATGGCCGTACAGCTCGAATCCGTACGATAATACAACCTTTTTTTCATTTTAAAGGAGAAATAATTGAAATGTTCAAAGTTTGTATTCGATGTAATTTTTTACAGCAGCAATAAAATACCGAAATAAAAAAAAACTCTTCGTTGTTAAACCTTGAAATGATTGACGCAGTTAGTTTGTTCAGAACCATAAACAAGATGACATTGTCCAATATCTTCTCTCCGAACGTTTTGAATTTCTACAATTTGGCAATTTTCATCTGTCAATTGTTTATCGATGGCGAATTTCGATCAGGCCATATTCTTTACGCTCCAGATGTATTTCAAATCGATCAATTTATTACTGAAATCGAATCAAAGTGTCCTGGTTCGATTCCATGGATTTCGACTGACATCACCGAAACATTTGAGCTACCGTGGCACCAAAATGAACGCAACGATCACATTATTCAATTGATTTTCTTCAGTGTGGACAATTTGACCAGGAACAATGATAACTTTGCAGAATTCTTCACATTTTATCGAATTTTCATTTTCCCAAATATGGCCTTTGGATTGGAAAGCACAAAGAATATTCCAAACAGTATATTCCCCAATTCGCTAACTTTGATCTATGATTCTATGACAAATGATTCGGTGATTGTTCATTGGATTCAAAATAGTCCCGGATCAGATGAAAATATGGTGGAGACAGTTTACCAACAAAATCAAATGAAACCAGACCAGTTCATGTACTGAATTATTTGCTGATGAATTTAGTTGCTAAATTTATCTGCTAAATCGTTGCGTGATGCTTGCGTATTGTATCGACCGTAAATTCGTCCAAGAGAATTGCACACAAAAAACGGCTGTAGCGCAAGCGTAAAACAATACGCAAGCGTCACGCAACGATTTAGCAGATAAATTTAGCAACTAAATTCATCAGCAAATAATTATTCAGTACATGAACTGGTCTGAATGAAACCAAAGAATTTGTTTGTTGCCGTATTTGAAAAATATGAAAAAAACAGGTTAATTACAATTAATTTCGTTTTGGATCGTTCATGCGAATCTAGTGAAAAATTTAATAATTTATTAGAGTCCTGGAATGGTGAACCATATCTCGCCAACTTCTATTTTAAGCAAATGGAAAAGACGTCGTTAAATATCATTCAGGCAATTTGTACTGGTTCATCTTCAGCAAATTGGATTAATCAACCAGCTCAACCGGAGAATAAAATGTTTTATCGAGAAATAACGCGTATGATTGAGAGTAAACCAATGTAAATAGAAAAAATATAGACAAATATTTTTTACGATGAAAAAATAGATTCGAATTAGTTTTTACAGTTTTATTCAATTCCAGAAAGAGTTCGAAAGATGTCTTTTCGAATCGAATTTCATTCAATTTGGTTCAACCGCCAAATCGGCCACCAAATGATAGTGTCATCTCCCTGTACCCATACGATTCGGAAGAACTTGTCATTATGTTTGTATATGGTATTGGCGAGAACAGACAAAGAGAACAAATCACAATAACGGAATCACAAGCAATTGTTCAATTGGGATTCGTTGTGTTTGTTTTAATGGCATCGGCAGTACTATGCTATATACGCAAACGCAACACACTTGAACGCAATGATTTCATTTCGTCCATTTTTGATCTTTACATAGTCATCTTTTCGGGTGGAAATCTGATCATGAATCATCGTTTCGAGCGTTGGTTTTTCGGAATTCTTTTAATTGGATTCTTTTTCTTTATGACATTTGGACTCGATTCATATCTTTATCCAAAATTCCTAAGTGGAGATTTAAGGATCAAAACATTAAAACAATTGGCTAAAGTTAATCCACCCATTTACATATTATGGCCACACAAAACTGAGGAGGAAATTATCAAGGAAATGTTGAGGTATTTTTTTAAACTCGAACTGTTTGTCAATCGCTTTTGCAGATTTATTTCAATGATTTCTTCACGCCCAGCCGTCAATTTGGTCCAAAGGTTCGTTACATGAGTGTTGAGCCGCTTAGTACTTTAGTAACGAATCTTTCAAATGCATTTGCATTTGTATCAGATGTCAACGATGTTATTCCAATAAAAATTTATATAAGTGAATTTCGTAAGATTGATGTGTTGGAGGAAAGTCTAGGTAAATTCGGAAGTTTTTTGTTTGTTTGTTTTTCTTTTTTAAAATCATATATCTACTTTTGTTTTATATTTAATTCAGGCTCTCTTAGTATTAATCATTACTTGAACAGTAATCGTAAACAATACATCCCACAGCGTTTCATTGATGAGATTAATCAAAAGACAAGTTTAATTATGGAAAACGGTTTGCATCATTTTTACGAGAAGTTTTCAAGTTTTCTTTGGAAATTATTTGGAGAAACGATACTGAATGATGATAATGAAGATGATATTCAATCGATTACTTTGCAACAACTGGCGGATCCTTTCATAATGTGCTTATGCTTATGTTCATTGGCATTTTTCATCCTAGGTATTGAAATTGCCATTGAGAAGTATAATAGGAATTAACAAATCGCTCGTGCTCCAAATTCCTAATTTAGTTTCATTTAAATGTGGATTCTCATCACTTTTGTCGGTAATGTTTGTTTTTCTCACAATTGAGTTTTAATGATTCAGTTTGCAATAAAAAATGATCATTCAGACACCTTTGACTTTCACATGGACATTGTGATGGAAAATATAGAACTTTAACATTAAATTCGTAAGTTCCGTTATTATTTGCTACGTTAAAGAATGTTATATTATCTTTTGAGTGCTAGATTATTATCGAATTAGTATAATAAATCATTTTAGAATTATATGCTTGATGATTTCATTCATCCGAATTTTGTTTTTATAAAATAGCTAGAATCAGTATTTCATGTATCTTAGCCACTCAAGATCGAATGCTATTTCACAATAAAGAGGAATTTAATCAATTATTGATTTTTACTTTAAAACCTCCAAACAAATGAAATGGCTGTATCATTTATACTCTAAGCACCCCACACTCGAACACAAACAGATAAAAGTTGTTCGCTTTTTTTGTATTCCCAAAAATTCATTCCACAGTTCAATGTCATGGTCATTTGTAATATATTACTGAATGCAATACAAACATACTTCAATATTCAAGTTTGAACTTTTCTTATGTTGTATTTACACGTGTGCTTAGATGTGGTTCTTAAGTGAGCTAATACTTAGCTGAAGGTAAATACGTTTTAAAATGATTATCAAATCGTATCAATAGTACGAACTGATATATTGTAATAAGTGAATGGCTTCAGTTTTACTGATAATGAAATCATATACATTTGTCTATTACACACAAAAAACATTTGGGGTATGTTCATGAAATTCATTGGTGACAATATATGTTTACCACAGTTGTATCTGATTCTACCACATGAAAGTTTTTATAAATATGTGCGCATGTCGAACAGACTTATTGTGAAAAAGTTTTGCTGTCAAACTAATACTATGTCACATTTATTACGTTGCATGTGGTAGAGTCAAATACAACTGTGGTAAACATGTATTGTCACCAATGAATATCATGAACATACCCCAAACGTTTTTTGTGTGTAGAATAAAAAAATTACAATATCTCGAATCTTGATGCTATAGACTACTAAACAATATAGAATGTTTTCACAAATAGTTTCACTTTCATGACCTAATTATTTCGAGAGCGGTTATACAGTCATGAGAAATTATGGCTATTCTTCAGTTTTGCAAGTCTAATATCATGTATCATCGGTAGTCGAATAAAAATTACGAAATGTTTCGTCCATTCGTCTTTGGACTTTATTGAGATTTTGATTTATTTCTTATCGTGTCACCGTTGAAAATGCTTTTGCTTAGTGCAAAATCTGGCTTATGCAATAATTTGTTGATTATAGTAAGCTTAACTCAATTAATAATATTAATTGATATTATTTCAAATGAATTGGAAACTCGGTTATCTATTCTTAACTTTTCACTTTTCCAAACACTTCAACTATATGATCCAGAATTGAGTGGACGTTGATTGTAATTTTAGATCATTTCAAAGTCTTAAGCAATCAAAAAACTATTTTTCAATTGATTGATATTTAATTATCATTGATCAACACAATTTAATCTTTTTTTTATGCGATGATAACTGATAAGAAACATTCCTTCCGAATGGGCTGAGGTTATTGCGTTTTGAAAAGTTTGCAAGGCCGTTAGCGTGTGCGAATGAAATTAAATGTGCCAACTTAAAAATGCCAATTCAACAATCTAAATCGATCACTTAATGCTTCCGATAACAATCAATTCATTGATGTATGACCAAATTCCTTTTATTATATGGCACTTGAATAATTATCAATTTCCGTCCGAAAATTTCCGAACATTTCAATAATCACCATTATCAGTAATTAGATGCCTTGAACTCTTAGTTTTTATACTATGAATGTGATGAGAAAATTGCGTTATATGCGCTGCTTTCATTGTCTTTAATTCGTGAATTGCTTCTTTCCGGCGAATACGATAAGCACAATGACTAGATCAGAAACACTCAATGTAAAACGATATATAAATCAGGAGCGTCGGTTCAAACGAATATTCACTGACTCTTGCACGAACAAATTGGTTCTTCCTTCAGTATCAAATTAATTTTCAAAAATTATTTGTTTGTGCGAGGATATAAAAACAATTTAAAATGTTTTTTATAAATGTTTGCTTGTTATTGACATTAGTTGTATTTGCATCAGGTATTTTCAAAAAAAAAAAAAGAAAAAAAAAAAAATATCCGTGAAAATATTCAAAGTGTTAATCAATCATTTCTCATATTTTGTTTCAATCTAGCTGGTTTGGTTGGTTTCGAACCAAAGCCCCGCTTGGAAGATGCAAGAATCGTTGGCGGGTAAATGCACTTTTAAATTCACTTTCGCTTTGTATAAGTTTCAAAATAGCCTAATAGTTTTTATGTATTTCTATCATTTATCGATCTATATTCATTTCATTTTCAGATTCCCAATTGATATCACTCAAGTTCCATGGCAAACATCACTCCAAACACGTGGATCACACTTCTGTGGAGCTTCCATCATCTCTGATAAATGGTTGCTCACAGCTGCTCACTGCACAAGGTAACATTAATTAAATTCTCAAAATTATTCTCATTTTAATCTTCAATTAACTAATAATATTCACAAAAAATTATTTTTGATGTTACACAGTGCTGTTCCCATTGCTAAAAATATCTTAGTTCGCATTGGAAGTACAACATACTCTAAAGATGGAAACTTGCACAAAGTTAAGCGCATTGTTCAACACAAACAATACAATACAAAGACTGTCGATTATGATTTCTCTTTGCTTGAGCTTGAGGACAGCATTGAATTCAGTGAGAGTGCAAAACCAATTGCTTTGCCAAATAAAACAGATAAAGTGAATGTAAACACTACATGCTTAGTCACCGGATGGGGTAAGTTTTGATTATTGTTTATAATGAAAACCTATTTTAATTATTTATTTTTACTTAAGGCGACACTCAATCATCTGAATCACGTCAAAAATTGAGAGGGGCTGAAGTTCCAATTGTAAGCCAAGAGCGATGTATGACCGCTTACAAACGATTCGGAGGAGTGACTCCCCGTATGATTTGTGCTGGCTTCGACAAAGGAGGAAAAGATGCTTGCCAAGGTGACAGTGGTGGACCCCTCGTTGCTTTCGATGATTCAAATGAAAATGCTGTATTAATTGGTGTAGTTTCATGGGGATATGGTTGTGCTAAACCAAATTATCCAGGCGTTTATGCTCGTGTGCAAGAAGCTCGTGAATGGATCTTCGACAATACTGGCCTTTAAATTAATTTATAGAAATATTATCAATGAAAAGTGTCTATGGTTAAAATTTAACCACCCCAACATTTTTGAAAATTAAAATAAATCACATTTGGATTCTTGAATGAACTTGAATGAAATTTCTTATTCATTTATCTGCTAATTTCACGGTTTTTAAACAATTTGCCAAAGAGAACATAATTTCATTCATTAAATAACTATAAGAATGATATGGAAAATTGATTTTTTAAAAATTTCATAAACAATTGAAGTGAGTAATTGTTGATTCAACAATCAACAGCCAACGCAATGAAACTTAACCAAATTTACTCGTTTAACTTTTAGAAGAAGTATACTATATACAATTATACAATTACACACATGGATATAAACGATTAATCGTAGATAAATGTCAAAATCATAAATTTTATTCACTGCGTCTTCGTTGCTTGGATCCAATTTGTGCGAAAACAACAGTACACAATCTTGAAATTAAGATAAAGATAAACTGAATGTCTCTCATTCACAGTCTTTTTTCATTCATCATCTAATGAGAGTGAAATCGGTTTAGTCTATTTTTTACCTTACAACAGACAATACTAGTATATCATCACATTAGAATCGAAAAAATGTATTTCAAATTAATTTGTTTCACTTTAATTACGGTTTTGACAGTAAATATGATCTCAGGTAAAAGAGATTAAATAAATAATTTCGAATATTGAAGCTTAATAAATCGTTTGAAACAGCTGAATCATCTGGACGAATTGTGGGAGGATTTGCAATTTCAATCAGAATTGCACAATATCAAGTATCCCTTCAGTACATTGAACATGGAAGACTTAGAAGCACTCATTTTTGTGGTGGTGCAATCTTGAGTGAGAAAATCATTGCAACTGCTGGTCATTGTGCTGAGTGAGTATGTTTTCATAGTTTATACCAAATATTCACCGCACAAAACATCAAGGGTTATTATGCATTCGATTTTGATTTATAGAAATTTTAGACCTCAGGATCTTGTAATTGTAGCAGGAACATCATTTTATAACCACGGTGGTAGAAAAATGTATGTCAACGCGGTTATTATTCATCAAAATTTTAGCAGCAAAATTCAAGATTACGATATTGCATTAATAGAGTTATCACAATCATTAATATTTGGTGCATCCATTCAACCGATTGCATTGCCAAAATTAAATGAAGACGTAGATGATGGTACTCTTTGTCTTGTTAGCGGTTAGTTATTTTTAGCTGCGAAAAAATACTGAGAATAATGCTTATATAATCGTTTTTAATCAGGTTGGGGGGATACGAATCGTTTTACATTTTTTCGAAAAACGGAATTGAGGGCTGCTGAGGTTCCAATCGTGAATCAGATCAAATGCTACAATGACTATAGGTTTTATGGTGGCATAACAATGAGAATGTTGTGTGCTGGTTTTGATATGGGCGGCAGAGATGCATGTCAAGGTATACTAGTTAATGAAAATATTCAAAACTGCACAGTATAGTTTTGATCCAAATGGATATAATAAATTGCAACGCGTAGCTAATAGTCGATATCAGAAAATTATTCTGAATGAGCAACTATGTTCGATCGGTTGAACACTTTCATATCTTCGTTACATAATTCGATTGTCTTTGATTGCATAGTCGCTATGTTCCAGGAGGTAGACGTACGTGAATCAATTCACATTTTGAGGATTGATTTGCTTGAATAAACGGATTCTTTTGGATTCGCAAAGATTTACAGATTCATACGAATTCATGATTTGCAAGAATTTATATTGTTAATTTTGCTAACTAGAATGATATTGATAATTACAGCAGTAGCAATAAATTTATTTTTCAATCTACACGACAAGATTATGAATTTGATTTTTTGACTAATTTTCGCATTATTTATTTATTCACTACACGCTTCGTTTTCAATTCTGTAAACTTATTATTGATATTATATTGTTAAAATTGTGATTTTTTTTTTTTTAAATCAAACTATTTGATTTATTTTAGTAATACCAATATATTTGATTATTTTAATATTATATTGGAAAATAATTATTCTCGATAAGTAAGTTTTTCAACGTAGAATTTGACCATTCTCAAGATTCGTGAGATTCACTTCGGATCATTATTTTATAATAAGATGATTTATACGATTCATTAGATTCTTAATTTTATATTGGATTTTGACTTTGATGTCCACCCTCTAGGCTATGTTGCTCGTCTTTGGGAATTGTAAATTTCGCGGACAATTTAAAGTTCAATTTCTCCAAATGCAATCAAAAATGTTTTCTTAGTTGAAAAGAAACGTTTCGATCAGAATGTAGTGTATTAAAGAGAATTTAATTTTTTTTTTTACATTATAAGGTGACTCGGGTGGGCCACTCGTATGTTTCGGAGAAAATGGAGTTCGAAAATTGTTTGGAATAGTGAGCTGGGGTCACGAGTGTGCCCAACCACATTATCCAGGAGTTTATACTCGTATAAGCGCAGTTCGTAAATGGATTCAAGACACGACAGGTTTATAAGCAAAAATACCTTAAGCTCTTATTTACTCTTTTTTACGATAAGAACGGTATTATCTATAGAGCATGATGAATATTTGTAACTAATAAATTTTATGATGAACAAATAAACACTGTGAATTCTTTTTTGTTATTTTCTGAATGTTCGTTATCACTATGGTAAATAATACTACTTGGAAAAATTTAAAAGAACACATTAGAATATGGACTTAATAAAATAGTGTTTCCGAATTATTTTAATGTTATTTGTCATTTTTCTTCTTCACATATGCTCAAGCTAATACTTAATTTTTACGTTGTTTTTGAAAAGATGATGTTATTTATCTCAATGTTTATCTTTGCATGCAAATAAACGTACTCATTACATAAATTTGATAAGCGTTTTTGCGTCACGCTAGTTGTTTTTCAACTGGATTATTGTATTGCATTCATTGAAAATGATTACCATGCTTTACAGTTCCAAACGAAAATCAATAAACATAATACAGAGAATGTAAACAATGGGAAAAGTACAGTACCATTCTTCTTTACCTCACCGCTGTACAAATTAGTTTGCAATGACTGATAATTTATAATTGTTTTTTTTCTAAAGGTTCATAGTCACATTTCCATTTATTCATTTTCGGTTGCAATTTATTCAATAGAGAATGATATGTACCTTTTCATAAGAAGCTTGTCTCGGAAGGAGGACTCATCAATTTGGCATTTTTATTTGTAATTATTTGTGTAATAAAATTCATGGAACTGTATCATTTAGTCATCTTTTGTTGGAATTACGAGGAAATATTGTTCAATCTATAATTATAACCGATGATGTGATGATCCAAAACAAAATATACATGGCATTCGATGAGAACAACATCTTTTCGTTCTAAAATGTGTCACTTAAACATTTTGCATTCAAACGCATATTATTGTAGAGTTGTTGAATAAAAAAAATCATGAATTGTTTTGGATTGAAAAAAAAACCGAAATCATGGGAAAATTCATGTTGCTCTTCGAATAGGCACTTCTACATGCAAAGACCTTAGTTATGGAGTTTCTAAATTTTTGAGTTGCAGAATTATCTAATAGCCACGAGTTTTTTTTGTCAAACTGAACATATTTGTGACTAACGGCGCCTTTGTACAGTTTTATTAAACTCTACGTACGTATGAAAGCAATTCCTTAATAATTCCATCGATTCAAGATATAATTGAAATTTCTGTGAAACATGGGGATCATACTACTTAAGTCGCGCGAACTAAGGTCGCAAGTGAGATTTGTATGGAAATTTTTTTGCGATCATAATTCCTTTTTGTCAGCGACCTTAATTCGTTCCGCAAAAACTCGGCTGCGACCAAAATTCTTTTTTGTGCGCGACCTTAATTCGCGCGACTAAAGTAGTATGACCCAAACATGGGACCTAATCGAGAATTATATTGAATAAAGTCAAATGTGGCCTATGAAGAACAATGGTTATTATTAATATTTGTCACAACACTTTTGTAAAAATGTTGTGTTTTTTAGGTTGTCACAAAATTCCGATCAAAAAATATTCGTAGAATACCAGCCCAGATGAATTCATCAATTTTTTCCCAAGACTCTCGAATGTCAAAAAATTCACAAGCAAAACAACAACAACGATTTGCCGCCTGAAAGAGGGCGATAGCTGTGTTAAGTTCTTTGACATTCAAGACTCTTGTTTTTTCCATTCTCAACATAGAGAAAGGGGTGACATTGTGAAAATGTTATTCCCAGCTAAATTTGTTATATTACATTTAACAATAGGATTTCGTGGGAAATTTTTTAAACTAATACAAAAATAGCCTATATATATAATTATTGCCTAATGACTTCATGTGGCCATGATTTTTTTGGTTTGGAAGAATGGCTCTATTGAAAAACTAGACATTTCCAACATTTTTAAGTAAATCGAAAATAATTGTTAGACCGTATTGATCACATGACCTACTACATCCTTTTAGGTACACAACACTTAATTTATTAAAAACTGAAGTATTTGTCGCTTTTTTTTCCGGCGCAATCAATTTGATCATTTTTGCTCAAGTAGATAATCATCCAATGTTGAATCATGCTGATAAAATAGTAAATCATCGAAAAATTACGCAGCTAATATTAAACTCAAATGGAGCATGTAGTTCACGAGCCTATGAAAAAGTATGTCAAAAAGTGTACAAATACAACTGCGCAATAAATTGATATTCAATCAATGTTTTCCCATAATCAGCATGCGTGCTCATCTTACGTAAAAAAAGTTCAGTGTGTGTCAGACAGAATGGTATATAAACCCCTAGCTATTTGGTTGAATTCATAACAAAAATTAATCTAAGTTGATCAATATATACTCATAAATAGAACTTTAAATTTCGATCAAGCTTTTCAAGTGAATTTATTTATTTATTTTTTTTTTTTTGTTTATAAATTGCTAGTTGAGTGTAGAATTTCAAAATGTTTATAGAGCAATTTGTGAAGCTATTTTTGTTAATCGCGTGTGCTTCGTGTGCCGCAGGTATTTTAAAAAGAAATAATTTCCTAATTTAAAATGAACGTTTTGATTAAAATGTTTATGCTTATTTCAATAGTGATGCCACCAAATCCACCGCAATTAGATGGAAGAATTGTCGGAGGATTTGCAATGAATATCACTCAAGCACCTTGGCAAGTGTCATTTCAATACCATGGCTCACACAGATGTGGCGGCTCAATTATCTCAGACAAATGGATTCTAACAGCTGCTCATTGCACAGAGTAATAACAATTTACATCGTATCTAAATTCAATTGACTAATATAAACATTTTCAACGTTTAGTTCTATCACTGGAGATTTATCTGTCTTGAAAATTAGAGCTGGATCATCAATGCATAGCAAAGATGGTGAATTGTATGATATAAAACAAGTCGTTCAGCATAAACAATATAACCGAAAGAACATTGACTACGATTTTTCGTTGATTGAACTCAAAAACTCGCTTATTCTTGATGAAAAGAAACAAGTAATTAAATTGCACAACTTCGATGAAATTTTCCCAGATGATACAATTACTTTGGTTAGCGGATGGGGAAATACACAAAATTCCAGTGAATCTCGTCTACAACTTCGAGGAAGTTAGTGGACTTCATTTTTAGATATTGCTTTTCTCTTCAGAATTTGTGCTAGAATGTAAAATAAAAACTTTGTATTTAATTTAATTTAATTTAGCTGAAGTTCCACTTGTGAATCAAAAATTATGCAAAAAAGCATATCACAAATATGAAGTCACACCACGAATGATTTGCGCAGGATTTTATGAAGAAGGCGGAAAAGATGCATGCCAAGGTAAATACAAACAACACAAAATTGTAAAAATAATAGAAAATTTAAAATCTTTTTATTTGATAATCAGGTGACTCGGGTGGACCACTTGTTGCTTTTGACGAAGTTGAAGAACCAATATTGGTTGGTGTTGTTAGGTATGTTCCAGAAAAAAATAATTCAAACAATTTTCTTCTTCTTCTTCTCCATTTAAAGTGAATTAATGAACAAAAGTTGTCCATCACTACGGTCTTTTGTAATTTTTATTGTACAAGAAAATATAAAATACAAACAGTTAGTTTGATTTCAGCTATTTTTATAAAATTGCATTTTTTCAGCTGGGGATATGGATGCGCTAAACCAAACTTCCCAGGAGTCTACTCAAGAGTTCTTGCTGTTCGTGAATGGATTTTTAACCATACAAATATTTAATTGTTCAAATATTAAGAAGTGCAAAATAAATAAATAATTATAAAGTTACTTTTTTAACATCATTTTTTTTACAAAAACATAATATTCATTTGATATTTGGCCAAAATAATCAATCATTTGAAAACGAGCTATTTAGCATACATATGTTTTCATAGTTTTTGTAGAAATTAAGTTTTATATAATCAACAGTGAGTTACTCATACCTTCATAAGAAAACAATCAATTTCAAATATTAGAATCAAATATTGATTAAAAAAACAAAGAAAAAACCATTTTTGTGAACTACTTTGAATAGAAAAAAACAAACAGAAACTTAAAGTTTTAATGTCGAACATCCTGTCTACGTAGCAACACTAAATCTTGAATACTAAAGGATTGTTTGCGTTAGCATCTATACATTCCTACAGATATTTGCATATAAAAAAATACTGTGTGCATGTAATATATTCCATCAACATAGATTTATTATAATATCATATTGAGAAAATTGCAACACACAATGAATACAATTATAACAAAGAATGCTATTATCACTCATTTCATTATTACAGTGAAGTCACCGTAGTAAATAATAATTATTTTTTTTTTATTATTAATAGTAAATTACGCTTTAGCGTATCGATGACAACAAAATGCTCCAGTTATTTGTTAAATCAATATCAAAAATAAAAAATAGCTTAACATCAGAATTGAATATAAAATTTTAAAGGAAAATCTTATAATAGTTGCAATACATTAATATTTTGAATAACAATAATTGGTATTTTACATATTTACTCAATTTTTAATAGGAAAACAAATGTTTACTTGTAAAATATCGCCTTCTGATACATCTTCATCGGAATTTTCACCACTTGAATTATTATTTCCAATACGTTGTCGTTGAACAAACATCACAAAACTTTAAATATTCAATATTTGTCGAAATAAGCCAAGCCCAATAGTAACTCCATCTTCTTTTACATAACTTTCTATCAAACAATATCTTTGAATGATTTAAATTAAATACTTGAATATTTATTGTTTTCGAATTCAAGCATATGTACTTCCACCAGCTAAGGAATTTCTTTTCTAAATGAGTGTTGAAAAAGCTGTTCAGCTCAAATATTCTGGTTTCCAGAAGAACAATCGATCAAACAATGTTCAGAATTATTTGCAAATGTGTTTGTATTTTGCCACCTGTAGAATAACATAACAATGCAATCTTACGATTATTTTTATGTTAGAAAACATTGTTTATCGATAGATTATGAGCCAAAACACACCAGTTGCATGTCTGTCGTGTCTCTATGGTTATCGATATAGTACGAAACAATTTTTTACCTTCGATACTATCAATATTTATTTTATTCAACAGGCCAATCAAAATCATTAGCGTGACGGTTGTTATAGCAATATACTAAATAGTATTTTTTAGAACAACAGAGCCTCAGTGAGCACCTCTGATGACTAGTGCAATTGTTCCACGATGATGACACGTAGGTTCCTATTTAAGTCCTGCGACAAGGCAACACTAATTTAATTTTTGTAAAAACTTACACTCTCACTGGAAAGAATAACATTTTTAAACATAAAGATTTTCAGAACGTTTTGTCATATGAGCGTCAATTGTGTTGCTTACAGTGAAGTGAAAAATGTACATATCTCGGTAAAAAAATGGAATCAAGTCATGAACATTTTCGTGCAATAATTTTTTAAAAACATAAAATGAGAATTATGTGGATAAGGCATATTTCGAACAATTAAAAGATTTCAGCCTATTTATAATTCCAAACTTATCAAATAAGCGATCATTCCCATACCAAAAAATAAAATGAAATAGTTTTTTTTGAGACGTTTTAATCATCGGCATGATATTAACGGAACAATTGAAAACATAGCATTTAGCGCTGCGTACTCATTCGAAAACAATTCTAAATAGGTATATTCTTTCGATAAATGACGCTGTATGGAATGGAGACGACATACAAAATTAATTAGCAAAAACTGCACAGAATTAAAATAAATATTACATAAATAATCAAAATTGTGATCATTAATCCGAATTACATCTTCTGTAAAAATAACAACAATTGTATGCAATAAATATCATAAATGATATTTGTCAATTGACATTCCATTGTCCGATGTTTGAAGATCAATTTATTTTTTATATCAAATTTGAATACGAAGTTTCATACATTCGGTTTTGCTATTTTTTAGGCAACCTGAGCAGCTCAGTTGGCTAGCGTTAGTGGCCTAACGGACGCACAAACAACGTTTATCACTGCATTGTGAATGCGAGCATCGAACGCAAGGATACTTATGTGCTGTGATGTTTTTTGTGCGACCGTTAGGCAACTGACGCTAGCCAATTGAGCTGCTCAGGTTGCCTAAAAAATAGCAAAACCGAATGTATGCGAAGTTTTTCAATGAATTAAATACTTGATATTAGTCTCTTTACCAAAATTATTGTTATATGCTAAAGAAAAATAAAACACTCACACAAGCAAATCTGTGTATAATTTTTCAATGTATTATTCCAATACGGAAAAAATACGGAACACTCCAGAATGGAGTATATATGTATTGGTTAACTCCGATTTGGTATAAACGTCACATAGGAAACTGGGCTTTCGAACGATTGTAAAAATTTTTTAAATTTCAGTTTTCACCAATACATATTTACTCCATTCTGGAGTGTTCCGTATTAGACTAAGAGCCACTGAACTAAGGATGTGTTATTTCTACTTTATGGATGATTATTGGTTTGAAAGTTATTTTAAGAATTACTTTAACCATAGAAAATAAAATTTTTAAGTTTCTCACTTATTAAGGTGAAATCTGATTAATTGAAAACTTAATAAAGACAATAGTATTTTTTAATTATGCTTTACGTTTGATTTAGTTCGAATAACATAAACAAGTACATAAATTTCTTAAATTCCAAATATCTGCATGAAATGTTCAATACCGATCAAAATCTGATCGATTAAAACTGTTAAAAAAAAACATTAATTTTTCTTTTTGCTTTATGTATGAAATTCAAAATATATTATTTTTTATGTCCAATAAACTTAAATTTTAAATATCTGCATCGAAACATTCATAATTACTAATATCTGAATTCTTATTCTTTCATACAAAATACTATGAAAACAAAACATAACCTCAAATTTCACAGTATTTTGTATGAAAAAATAAGAATTCAGATATCAATAATTATGAATGTTTCGATGCAGATATTTAAAATTTAAGTTTATTGGACATAAAAAATAATATATTTTGAATTTCATACATAAAGCAAAAAGAAAAATTAATGTTTTTTTTTTAACAATTTTAATCGATCAGATTTTGATCGGTATTGAACATTTCATGCAGATATTTGGAATGTTAGAAATTTACGTACTATTTTATGTTATTCGAACTAAATCAAACGTAAAGCTTAATTAAAAAATACTATAGTTTTTATTATGTTTTCAATTAAACAGATTTCACCTTAATAAGTGAAAAACTTAAAAATTTTATTTTCTACGGTTAAAGTAATTTTTAAAATAACTTTCAAACCAATTATCATCCATAAAGTAGAAATAACACATCCTTAGTTCAGTGGCTCTTAGTCTATTGTTGTTGTATTGCCGGCCATCTTTGTAAACTTCACGAGCCAAAATGCCCCAAACATTTTCAATTATGTTCATATCTGGTGATTTTGCCAGCCAATTGTTGAAAAGATGTATTCCATGTTCCTGGAAAAAGATTAAAGTTAACCTGGCTACATGAATTGGTGCATTGTCTTGCTGGAATTTTCAGTCTACACTAGCATACCCGTAGCCATATGATGGAAAATAAGGGCGAATCATCTGCTGGTATTGTTCCGCGTTCATTCTGGTGGATATGAATGACAATGGCATCTTTTTGAGTTACCCAATGGCTCCTCAAACCATGACCGAGTTACCGCCAGATTGACGCGAAATGAAAATCTTTTCTTCAGTGCGCAAATCGTGCCAGTAGTACGCAAATCCATCTGAACCGTCCAAATTGAACTTTTTCTCATCAGAAAATATCCCAGAGAATTGGTTTGTGCTTCATTTTTTTGTATTTCAGGTGTTGCGAACCACTTAAAATTTGTTGCACATGTCGAACACCAACCAACAAATCATTTTCACTTAATAATTGACGAGCGGACTTGAAACTATTGCCGGCACTTCGAATTAATCGCGATTTTTGAGGAAATTTTTCACAACATTTTTGCTCCGACCAATTTCATTTGCGATCTGACGATTTGTCATATTATTGTAATATTTTAGTGTTGAAATTTTGGCTTTTTCGGCCTCTATTAATGGTTTGCCGGCACCCATTGTTGTTTGATCGTATTTCAGATGATGAATATGTCATAAATATTGTGAAATAGCATCAGAAGTGTCATTAAAGTGCATAACGGTAAAATATGACAAGCACAAATCACTTCAATGTAAACAACATTGATTTTGATACCAAAAATGCCAAGCGGCCTTAACCTTATTTCGGACGTGAAACGTGCTAAAATTAAGAAAAACTTGAAAAAGTCCAAAAATATAAATTATTTTGAAAATATTTTTTTATGGTAAACGTGAATATAATTATTGAATACATTTATGGTAAAGAGAAAAAAAATCTTTTGTTTTATTTATTTATTTATTTATTTTTTTAGGAAATTGTGAGTGGCCCTAACCTTATTTCGGGCACTGTATGTATGGAATAATCAGAAGCTGCTTCTTAAAAATTTAAATGTTTTTTAAAACCAGCAGCCGTTGAATCACTATGGGCGATTGGTGAACGAATAAAAGTGATATTCATGAAATCAAAAATATAAATCCAAATCTAAAATCAATGACAACTTGAAAAAAAAAAATACAAATTTATTATATATAGGGAAATGTGGGGCTAAAGTCGCTGCGCTAAAAGTTCATTTCTACATTTCTTGTTGATTTTCTACTAGATTTCCACACTTGTAACATTTCTCACCCAAATTATTACATAAAAATGAAAATAAACAAATTTTTTGAAATTGCATTTTTTCATGTATTTTCCTCGAGAAAATAAGTTCAACAATTCGAACAAAAAAAATAATGAATAATTTGCTGTATTGAAGTTGTCAGGTAAATTTCATGAATAAATAGAAAATGATCTGATTTGAATGGAACTTCGTTCTAAATAACGTTCGAATGAAATTTGCAATAGTTCTATGATTATTTCACAGAATTATCAAAAGTGTTCATCTATCACTCAAATTGATTACACCGAAAACTTTATTCAAATGAAAATATTAATATAAACAATTTTAATAATGAAACCAATCGTGTATATTTGATAAATGTAATGTTTTATTTATATTAAAAATTGTTTACAATGAAGTAAAAGAATGTATTGCTTAATCCCGATGTGTCCTCATAGACCTAAAATATCCGAAATTATTGTAGCATATGTGCGCATAACAATCCATTTTATTTTGTAATTATTGAATGATATGCATGATCCCTCTCTGATTCCAATCAAACCATTGCATTTCAAGCAGAAAATGTTGCACCCATCAACTCGAATGGCGCTCGAAACTACTGATTTTGAAGGTTCATCATAAACATTGATGCAATCGTCATCTTCGGCAGAAACTCTTTGCAATGTTACTGTTTTTGCACAGGACGCACGAAAAATTTGCGTATTACAACATTTGCCATTTACATAGTTGTTACAAACGTAGGCCTTTAGCCGTTGATTGCGGTTGTTGACCAAATTTTCAGAAAAATCGGTAATTGGAGCACGCATCTTCAGCAAATCTATATTTTCTTTGAAAACTAAGATGAATCAATAATCTGTCCTTTCTTACGCCGGGTTTGGATGAATTTTTGATTGAAAATATTTCTTTCTGTCCACAATGTTCGATGCTAAATTTCTCTTAAATTCGTTGAAAATTTTCTCTATGAAACTCCGTGTAATGTAACTGCCTCCGCCGAGTTGAAATCGCTTGATGAATACACTAATTCGGTGAAAATGCTTCTACTCTATTTGTTGAATTGTCCTTTAAATTGGTTTTTCGAGATGAAATCGGCAATATTTTTTCAATATGTTTTTTGAATGTTGAAATGAAAAGTTTTAAAAAAATATTTTCAATTATTTGGAAAACTTATGTTCTTTACGAGTCGAAAGATGATTTGAATGTAATAACACTTAGAAAAATCACAGGTATTTATATTGCAAATCTTCGTCTAACAAATGACTTTTTTACTCTTTGCACTAATTTAAAATTCTGTTGTTAAATGTATTCTACTTCAATTATTTACCTATTAGGGCAATAAAATATGGTTAAACCGTACATAATAAACAATATCCTATGTATTTTATGATCATCAATAAAACCTCAGATTGCAACTGAAAATACAATTACAATTCCATAGAATATAATTAGCATCTTATGCACATTAATGATACTTAATATGATATTCCTAATTATTTACTGATTAAATTGGGACATTTTGCCTGGTTCTATTATTAAAAACTCATTTGACTTTCAATTTGATCAGTACATAATTAAGAATATCATATAAGTATCATTAATGTGGATAAGATGCTAATTATATTCAATGGAATTGTATTTGCAGTTGCAATGCACACAGAAATTGACAGTTTGTAGAGTAGCTTTATGTAGTGGTGAGCACGTATTTTACCATCAAAATTAAAAATCTACCACCGATATATACATACAATTCTGTATATTGACATATATCAATAAATAGACGTTTGTGCAGGCATTTATGTCTCCGTAAAAACTCTTACGTTAGTATACAATATGCAATGTCAATAAACACCAGTGGTAGATTTCAATTTTAGGTGGTAAAATACATGCTCACCACTACATAAAGCTACTCTACAAACTGTAAATTTCTGTGCGTGTGAGGTTTTATTGATGCTCATAAAATGCATATCACACAATGCATTTTTGCCTGCATTAGATTTAAGAACATAGAAAATGTTCAAATGGATTATGAAAGAGGCATGGAAAAAACAATAATGAATATCTTTGCAATTGTTGGGTCCATAGGTCACACATTTCTCAATGTACGGTCGTTTAGAATTCATTTAAATTGTCGTCGATCCTAATTACATTGTGAACTTGGAACATTTTGATTTTATCCACATTAATGACACTAAAAGGATATTGTTTATTATGTACGGTTTAACTATATTTTATTGCCCTAATAGGTAAATAATTGAAGTAGAATACATTTAACAACAGAATTTTAAATTAGTGCAAAGAGTAAAAAAGTCATTTGTTAGACGAATATTTGCATGGGCGAAGATTTGCAATATAAATGCCTGTGATTTTTCTAAGTGTTATTACATTCAAATCATCTTTCGACTCGTAAGGAACCTAAGTTTTCCAAATAATTGAAAATATTTTTTTAAAACTTTTCATTTCAACATTCAAAAAACATATTGAAAAAATATTGCCGATTTCATCTCGAAAAACCAATTTAAAGGACAATTCAACAAATAGAGTAGAAGCATTTTCATCGAATTAGTGTATTCATCAAGCGATTTCAACTCGGCGGAGGCAGTTACATTACACGGAGTTTCATGGAGAAAATTTTCAACGAATTTAAGAGAAATTTAGCATCGAACATTGTGGACAGAAAGAAATATTTTCAATCAAAAATTCATCCAGACCCGGCGTAAGAAAGGACAGATTATTGATTCATCTTAGTTTTCAAAGAAAATATAGATTTGCTGAAGATGCGTGCTCCAATTACCGATTTTTCTGAAAATTTGGTCAACAACCGCAATCAACGGCTAAAGGCCTACGTTTGTAACAACTATGTAAATGGCAAATGTTGTAATACGCAAATTTTTCGTGCGTCCTGTGCAAAAACAGTAACATTGCAAAGAGTTTCTGCCGAAGATGACGATTGCATCAATGTTTATGATGAACCTTCAAAATCAGTAGTTTCGAGCGCCATTCGAGTTGATGGGTGCAACATTTTCTGCTTGAAATGCAATGGTTTGATTGGAATCAGAGAGGGATCATGCATATCATTCAATAATTACAAAATAAAATGGATTGTTATGCGCACATATGCTACAATAATTTCGGATATTTTAGGTCTATGAGGACACATCGGGATTAAGCAATACATTCTTCTACTTCATTGTAGACAATTTCTAATATAAATAAAACATTACATTTATCAAGTATATATACGATTTGTTTCAATATTAAAATTTTTAATATCAATATTCACATTTGAATAACCAAATTATTCGGTAACCAAAAAAAACGCAGAAAAAAATGCGGAAAAGTAGAAAAGTGCACACAAAAAAAGTGTGGTTAATGTGCATCGAAATGTGGTAACTTGGCTATGTGCATTGAATTATACACTTATTGTGGTTAAATTTCTTCCCATTAAAAATTGACCACTGTTGTAGTAAAATAAGTGAACGACATAGTACTTATTAGTTTCATATATTTGAATAAATAAATAGTATATTTTATGCGCACACATTGCACACTCTTTGTTACAGTATCGGATTTCGCTTCTAATTACGAAATTCGAAATGTAATTCAATGTATTCAACATGTAGGTGGTCTTAATTTAAATGAATCGCGGTAACTTAGTTGCTATTTTCTGACCGAACAGAAGAAATTTAACCACAATCATTGAAAAATGCACCGCATTTCATTGACCGAACATGAACCGCTTGTGTGTGAGAGTTGTTTGGTGAAAAAAATAATTATCAAGTGAACCAAATCTGCTATAAATCTTTTTTGACGATTTTCTTTCAGATGTTCGATATCGCCTTCATTTTTTTCGTATATAACTTGAAAAATCAACTCTAGATTTGGATGCGATATCGAATGAATTATTTTTCATTCATTCGGTGGATTTCATATAAAAAAACTGAATCTTTGACTCATTTTTTTATACTCTTAAAGATTATTCGTTTAATAAATGTTTAATTAATTTTTTCTAATAGCATATTACGCATTTTTAAATTACGCGTTTTGTACAGTATATTATATCATGGAAATAAATTAATGATAACTATTAATTTTATAATTTAATTCTACAATTGCCATATCTATTTAGCAAGAGTTTTGTCGTCATTGATGGTGTTTCATGATAATTACATTGTACGTTTGCTCTAACGAATAAACATAGCTTTAATAGCGTATTTTATGCAAGGTTTTGCTCTTTTTACATAGATGGCGTTAATGAGACTAAGGTGTCTTCGAATTCAATTGTTAATAAAACACGGAATCAAAAAAATGATTGTGCTATTACTAATAATTCGTTCGCACATTAATTCGTTAGCAGCGGTTAACTGTTGATTAGATACATTTCAAGAATATTTTCTATGAATTTCTTTTCCATCACAAAAATTTCAAGTGGTTGGAATTAGATGCACCCCAAAATTTAAAAACTAAAAACCTTACAAATACACATCTGAACATTCGTTTCCCCAACTACTTTGAATTTAATTTCGAAAAGGAGAAATATAATATTGTTGGTACAATATATATATATATCCATTTTCAATCAACAATAACAACAAGTATCATTAAAATAAAGGCCAAATTAAATAAATACTCTTGCCGTAGTAGTTCATCTATAAAATTCTTTTTTTTTTTGTTGAAAAAAAAATTCAAGGTCCAAATTAACTATGACATGTATGCGCAAATATCATTATAAATGTCATCTTCATTGTATTCAATTTCAAACGATTCGTCATCGGCTGTACTATTTTCACAAAATAGATCATCATCAATAAAATCACAGGTGATTGGTACACAATCGTATCTAAAACATTCACTTGAACAGCCATATGTTGAATTTAAGCATCCTGAGCAATCTAAAAATAGACGTTTATTTAGAAATAATATAATTTTGATTTGATATTATATATTGCAACTAGGTAAAATTAAATTTTCATTTACCAATATATCTCTCACGGAACACATGAGTTTGCAATATTTTCATAAGCCTTGGAGGCGGTGGTGGCATTACTAATATCAGATTTTTGAATGAAATTTTTTTTGGACGTAAATAAATAGTGGGTTTCGTACAGAATTCACCGCATCTTCGATGTTTATGATGATAACATTTCCAATTTTCGCCTGATTTGGTAGAGATTCTTCGACACATTCGTGGTGACATAATCGAGCAACACTTTTCATTATTTTGATCACCTGAATTCACTGATTCTTCACTTTTATCAATTTGATCAACTAGTTTTGGCACCCATTTCTTTCCATCAAAAAATTTTTGCTGGAAATTATATTCGGTAGAAGATTGCTTTTTGTAAGTAGATTGGGTTGTTGTTTCTCTCTGTTGTTGAACACTTAAATAGCACATATTTTCGTAGTATATGTAACCGATCGGACAAACTGCATTGCGAATGCATTTTTCATTAGACCAAACAAATCCAAATGGACATAATGGCGAAGTCGAAAATGTTGGTATAACTATTGATGGTAAGTCTATATGCGGCGTTTTCTCTTCCTTTTGTTTTGTATATTTACACTTTGTGTCTGGTACAGACGGCACTATGGCTGATGTTTGTACAGACATTTGTGTGATGCAATTGCGCCCATTCCATTGATAACCTCCGGGACATAAGCCAATTGTCGCAATACATGCACTACCATCCCATAGTTCATCATTACTACATCGTTGTGGCGTAAACTCATCATTTCTTATCAATTTTGAAACTATAACATTGTTAATCGGTTGTACATTTGGTATTCTTATACATGAACACGTTTTAAGATTAGTCACAGTTCCATCATTGCACAATAAATTACAATTAGGTACATTTCGAGCGAGTAGTTGCTGATTTGTTTTAATAACGACAACTGTGACGAACAATATCAAGAAATATATAAATTTAAACATCTTGAAATTAAACTATATGTTTATTTCAACCGCACGCTTGATCTTCGCTGAACTACTGATTATTTTGAGTTACTGCGATCCATTTTATTATTTTATTCAACAATGAACACTTTAAAGTTATAATCGAGAGTTGATGATAAAGAAAGTAAGAAAAAACGATTTTTTCTTTCCACCAAGAAACGATTACGAGATTTTTTAATAATCATGTCAATGTTAATCGCTTTGTAAAGTGAGTTTATTAAATGATTTGTTTGTAAACATTTGAATATTGAAATAAAACAAAAACTCTTTGATAAGTAAATACAAAATTGTGAGTCCAAAATATGAATATGAATATCCATTTTGTCACGAAATTAATCACATATTCAGTTTTGTTTTTTTGATTATGAAAAAGGTATACATGCGCTCGGAATATGAAAACGTTAATGTATATTCGTGATAGTACCAAACAATTGTTTCATCAATCTGTAACATTTATTGACAGTCATTTTTACTATTGCTCTTATAGTTTTTTGTGGTAAATTTGTTTCTTTTCAATCATTGTGAACATTGCCATTGACCGAATTGGAATTACGTATATAATTGATTCCCTTCCGTTTTATTTTTTATTTTTACCGTAATCTTTCAATTCAATACAAAATGAAATTTATGATTTTCGGAATGTAATTTTATTTGAATAGTGTTGTTGATGGTATTGCAAAACAAATTGGCTATTCAAATGAAATTCTAGATCAACGTGATTATCGTTTATTGTTGTATTTGCCGGCCGGTGAAACATGCATTTGCTCACTACGTTCCAGAATTGAATATAAACCAATTAGTATACCATATGAATTATTTATTAATATGTTCGAAATGATTGTTATGTGAATAAAGAAAATTCAAAAATTTCATAACAAATTTTCTTTGATCTCTTAGAAACTTATCTGATTTACTAAGAATACCAACTATTCAGCTGCAATGATATTGTGCTTTTTATTGTGCGAAAGTTGAAAGTGCGCTTTAATGTAGAATTATTTAATTGAAATGGACGTAGCAAATGGTTTTTTGGAAAAATTCGTTTGATGAATTGAAGGAATAATTGTCGCTCTATCAATATAGAATAACGAAATTACAAAATGACGTGTCTTAGCGCATTCAAATCATTTCTAAATCATTTGTATTGTTGGCAATATTTTCAAATGCAACGAAAAACTATTGATTGTTTTCTTGATTTGAAACAGTTCAGTGCTGATGAAAAAAAAAAATTGTAAAGAATTTGCAATAAAGTTTAGGACAACAACTTATTCCGTTGATTGATGAACAAAATTCAATGGAATTACAATCCAGTATTGTAATACTTCAATTTTGTAAATTGTTAAGGTTGATACTGATACTGATATCGATTCCGATGTATTTCATTTCAATGATGATTAGTTAGACAGAAAAGATGGAAATCTAAATTTTGGCCAGATTTTTTACATTTTCAATAAACAAAAAAAAATTAATTAAACTAATTCAATATTTAATATTCCTCATTTCACAACAAATAAAAACCTGGAAAAACATAGAATATTATGTGAAAGCAAGAATAAATGTGCGATTGAAATGCCAAAAGAAGAACAGAAGTATGAAACATTTAAAAATTATAAAAAAGAACATAAAAAACCATTCATCATATATGCAGACACCGAGGCATTGCTGAAGAAACCAGAAACATCAATCTTTAACGCGAAATGTTCAACAAAAGCGTTTCAAGAACATTAAGTACATAGTACTGAATAATATTTGAAATGTAAAAATGATGAAAAGAAATCATTTTATGAAAGTAAACTCGAGTAAATTACTTGAAGTAATCGTGGTGAAAATTGTATTGATTGCTAATCATCTTTTAAATGATATAAAACCAATGAAGACTTTATCCAAAGAAGAACAAAATCAATTTGAAGAAGCATCTTTTTGTCATATATGCAAAAAAGATTTCGAAAATAATCCTTCTGATATTCGTGTTACCATTGTTATTTGTCAGGTCTTTTTTAGAGGAGCAGCACACCAATCTTGCAATTTACAATATCAAAATAGTCGAATCATTCCAATCGTTATGCATAATAATTTATCTGGTTATGATTTGCATTCATTAATAAGAAAATTGTGTGACAAAGAAATACCAGGTGGGATAAAAATCATCCCACATAATTCTGAGAACTACATTTCATTCATTAAGACGATGGAAACCAGTGGAAATTTTGTAAAATATGTGAATTTAATTAAATTTAAATTCATTGATTCATTACCAGATAAAAAGTATATTCTCAAATCCGAGTGCATAGACTCTGGTTATCATTTAACTGAATTGTTTTCATTACTGACTCGTAAAGGTGTTTTCCCATATGAGTATATTGATAAATATGAGAAATTTAATGAGACTATTCTACCGCCAAAAGAGAGCTTTTACAGCACACTTTTAGATTCGAATATAAAAAACAAAGATTATAATCATGCTCAAAATGTGTGGACGAGATTTGGAATACGTACACTTGGAGAATATGCGGATTTGTATTTGAAAACTGATGTACTACTATTGGCTAATGTATTTTAGAACTTTCGAAATACATGTCTTGCTACATATGCACTCGATCCTGCACACTATTTAGGTGCACCCGGTCTCTCATTTGATGCAATGTTGAAATACACTAATGTTTCCATTGAGCTCCTCACTGATATAGATATGCTATTGTTCATCAAACATGGAATACGCGGAGGTATAAGCCAAATAAATAAGCGATTGCAAAATTTTTTTTTTCAGAAATGATATCGAATGCTGCATGTACCTATTTCTTTTTTTTTTCTTACAGTATATGTGCGTGTGTGTACGAAATTGTTTGAAATTGAAGAGTACGTTTCTTATTTGAAATTTTCTCAAAAGGATGTACTCTTTCATAGTAAAAATGCATTTTTTCAGAATAATAAATAAATAAAGTTTTAATTAATAAGAATAATGATCATCATTATCAAATATTTAGGAGAAAAACAATTACCTAAGAGGATATTAGAACCAATAGACATCAGGATTCGATAAAATAACGAATTCTAAAGATTTTAACACAATACTCTTAACAAATTGTATAAAAAATTTTTTAATTGTTTTCGTAGTTTGCGCTCGGCCTTTCAACAACAGGTATACAACAGGCGTACTCTTTAATATAAAAATCCGTAATGATTAATGATTAAAATAATTGCTGCGCTGTTTATAAAATATATTATGAAATAAATGTTATTTTGATTCACAGGGAATTCAATTCATGTGAATGCAAAACTTGTTGTTCAAATAGAGAATAAAATACTATACCTATTATTTTTCCAATATTTTCTTAGGTGGTTATTAGTTGTTCGTTGCGACTGTTGCTTGCAAAATATGTATGTAAGAAAAACTAATAGCAATTTTTACCAGTATACATATACTATAATATTGAAAATAGAATTTAAGCACACATTATTACAAAGAAATTTTGAAAATGCAATCTTACAAAAACTAAGGTGGCAAATAGAATTATTCACTCAGATAACTAAAGTCGCTAGTGGTTCTGCTATTTTTGTGAATATGGTGAAAGTAAAATTCCGCAAAATGAATTTTAATATTTGGCCAAAAATAAAATTTTTTGGATTTATAAAACAATTTTGTTCGAGATTCGAAACTTGAAAAAACTCATAGTTTTTTGTGTAGTTTTCGCAATATAAAAACCAGTAGATACATCACATACGGAGTAATACTACTTTTAGTTGCCTCTGATTGTGCATAGCATTCAGATGTGTTTTCTATTTTCTCTCTAGATGCATCGTTAATTTTTCTTTTCGAAAGAGAGAGAGAGAGAACCATTCGGATGTATATGATGCTTCGTATGAATTTCTTCTAAATTATATGAATGCTTCTAGATATTCGCAGAGAATATGTATGTCTGTGTGTATGTGTTAATACATTATAATATACGTGTACACTAATACTTAAAAACGTGGACCTGACCGGCATAAGTATGAGTAGTTATATTGGTATTCAATCAATATTGAAAGATTAATTACATGCAATTAAGAAATTATTACCCGCAATTATTTTCAGATTAGTTTTAGTAGAACGATAGCATCACATTCTTAGTAAATTATTTATTGGGTGTATGCAATAATTTCCGACCTTTTTTTGTTCAAAAGATACATTTATTTCAATAATTAACCAATATATTAACATTAACTAATGTATTCTCCATCGTTAGCTATGACTTCACGCCATCTTTCAGGAAGTTTGTGGATTCCGCGTCGAAAGAACTCCTTATCTTTTGAAGCTATCCAATCAGCGACCCATTTTTGTATTTCTTCAAAGTTTTTAAAGCGTACATCGGCCAGGTCAATTTGCATCGATCGAAACAAATAGTAATCAGAAGGAATAAGGTCTAGAGAGGTTGATCAAGCTGATCTCAACCGAAGTCTTTTTCTTTTTTTTACGATGTTTGCACGATGTGGCTTGGCGTAGAAATGGTCGCTTGGTCTACATTTAACTCCATTGCAAGCTCTTTTTGCGTTTGACCTGGGTTTTCATCGGGTCACCACTTTTGAAGCGATGAAACCACTCGTAACATTGTGTTCTTGATAGAGCTCTTGATAGATTCTGTAAACGTTTTCTTAGAAAAAAAGTGGCCCAACAAAACTTCCCGCAAATGCTGTTTTATCCTCCAATTTTCAAAATGCTCCATCGTTGACTGATTTTGACAGCATTTGAATAGTACTCTGAAAACCCAGTCGTGGGCTACTCGATATTCACACACACTGAATTTACATTTGAGCACCACAATTTTGGGCTGTCATTGAAAATCACCAACATTGTGGTGCGTTCATATTGCAAAATTATTTAAATGTGGTTCGTTTGCAATTCACCACATTATAATATTTTTGCGCTGTAGACGCACCACTTTGTGTGGTTATTTTCAATGACACCTCAAAATTACGTCTGTAGCCCGCGCTTAGGTTTTCAGAGTAAGAGAGAACTCGATTGAGATCAATGGTTTGTGTGAACTGTCAACTGTATCGACGAAATTTCAAAACAAAACGATTTTTTTTTTGAATTCTCATCCTGATAAAATTCATTTTTTGATTTTTTTTTTGTGAGTACGTGTATTGTCGAATCGCTCCTGGATGAAAATCAATCGGGTTTCAGACCGATGCGCGGATGTCAAGATTAAATTTTTTGCATGAGACAACTAATGGAGAAATTTTATGAAAGGAACAGGGATGTAAGTTTTGTTGATTTGCAAAAAGTGTATGATTCTATACCAAGAGCCAATTTGCGGTCAGTTTTGAGTGAATACGGAGTAAATTTCTTTAAGGTTCCCTTCTGGGGGCAATTAAGAGTTTGTATAAATATTTTGAAGAGAGTGAATGGTTTGAATTGCGAAATGGTCTCTGACAGAACTGTAAAATTTTACCGCTTTTATTTATAATTTATATGGATAAATTGATTTAGCCAGCTAATCTGAGAGATAACGTAGTTTTTGGGGGAAATATTATCTCTGCTCTTGCATATGCGGATGACCTAGTGTTCTTCGGCGGCTCAGAACAAGAGCTACAAAACAGAATTAGCGATCTAGAAGCGGCTTGTACGAAATTTGGAATGATTGAACATCGTAGAGTGAATGGTAATAAGATGGTTGCGCAGCTCCGATCACACATTTTTAATATGCGGGATTTGAGCAAGGAGACAAAGTTGATGATTCATAGGTCAATCTTCAGACCAATTATCACGTATGGTAGCAAAGAGCTGGGTCGCCTCAAACAATTTAATTCATGGTTTGGAAGTGGCTGATATGAAAGTTTTGCGTATGATATCGGGTGTGTCGCGTAGGGATCAATGGGAAAACAGAACTAGAATTGAGAAAATACGTGAGGATTTGAATGTATATTCGGTTGAGGAGGTCGCGAGAAAGTCTAGTTTGAGATGGTTTGATCATGTACAGCGTATGAATATGAGTATCGTCTACCAAAGTTGATTTTGAATGCGGAAGTGAATGCACCAAGAGGTAGAGGTAGACCGCGAAGAAGATATTTAGATTCTGTCAAGAATGATTTGAATGAAAGAGGGTATGACTGGAATAGGGAAACTCAAGTCCTGGCTCTCGATAGGGTAAGCTGGAGAAGAATTTTTAAGGGCCTTCCATTACAAAACAGACCAGACGCTGAAGGGCATTAATGATCTTTAAATGATTGTTGTTGTCGATAAGTAAGTTATTTAACGTAGAATTTGTCCAATCTCAAGATTCGTGAGATTCGCGAAATTCACGAGATTCATAATTCACTTCGGATTATTATTTTATAGTGAGATTATTTATACGATTCATTATATTATTAATTTTATATTGGATTCTTTATTTTTGACCGGTATCTACCTCTAAAAAGCCACACTCAAACTGGTTCTATCAATTTTGAATTATTAGCTTCTGCTGAGAAACTTCATACAGTACTTATTATTCAGCTGGAAAGTACTGCGGTATTTTCGATACGATTTATCTTGAATTCTGGTGTGTTAGGTCTTTGAGAACATTTTTCAATTTGGATCAGTTTGAAATTTGAATAGTATACATTTTTACAGAATATATTGTTATTGATTGGTGAAGTAATTAATAATTTATAAAAATGCAATTAAGTATGTAAAATTCTTGGTATTGCATAGTACAAATACATTGATAATAATTTATTCCTTTTTTTCTATGTAACACATTTGTACATATTTTAGTGAGTTTTCTAGTTCAATGTCATCTGTTATGTTGAAAATACAAGAATTTACAATTCTGGATAAGAAAAAAAAAATGGGGCTCAGTAAAATGAAATTGAACATTAGATCACCATATCTAATTTCCGTTTCACATCCTAATTTCGAGCACCCATTTTTGTCCTGATTTCTTTCCATCAAAAAAATAATAGTTTGATGACGTCGACAAGTAAATTGTGAGCATCATAAACTGTGTATTTTTTATACTTTATCTCTATAGCATATATGCTGCGGTCATTGTTATCATTTCGAAATGTAGTTGAATTTGCCCTATATTTCACTCAAATTAAAAACATGGATTCCAATCTATATACAACGTTTTCAATTTTGTTGTTGCAGCCATTGTAACATTGATGCTATATGCTTTTTAATTTGTCGATACATGATGATGACGTCAACTCACAAATAGCTGATGTGTGGAACACCTCATTTTGCACCAGTGTTACATCTTCACGAAGAAGATCGACGAACATTTGTACATATATATCTAAGGAATGGGAAATGATGCATCTATTTATAACGATTCTATACAAGTGTAGCGATAACCAAACGCATATTAATATTTATTTGGCCGCTAATATTTGGTATTATTGTTGCGATACTTTTACATTTTCATTTTCATTTTTATTTTCATTTACGTTTTTAATATTTATAAGAACTAAATCCTCAATTCTCCCCAAATTGTTTTTCCAACATTTTCAGATTTGAATTTCGTGAAAATTTACATTAGTATCCACGTTGCGAACGGGATAGATAATATAAGCGAATAAAATTTCGGTATAAATGACTCTATTGGTAGTTCCCAGCATCACGCGACTCAAACAAAAGAAGAAAAAATAGTGACATGCTTCAAATGTATTCGCTATTTATACATAAAAGCATGAAAGATACTCGAAACAATTCAATGTGTGCAGGGATTGGAAGCCTGTAGCGGCATTATATATATCTTTAGACTGATATCGGATGGTGTCGTGAGCATTCGCACCGCAAATAACATTGATGACGTCATTTGACTCTCCGAAGAGAGATGTAAGGTGGGGGGGGGGGGGGGGTGAAATTCGCTTTCACACATATTGCATTTGATTAAACTTTTGAACTTTACTCAAATAATCGCAAATTACGTTCTCTGCTGCTTTAACTCATTATTATTCAATTCCAAAAATAGCATGAACTTTGCATTCTTCATTTTTTGAACGTGACTAGCTAAAATATTCGTTCATAATTCGAGCAACTAACGATTTTTATCATCAACCGAAAATGAATGATTTTTTTTAACCAATTTTGTTCATAGAATCGATAGATAAAAATCAGTTTTATCTGTGTATCGTTTATTTCAAACTGAACAGTGCTGCCGATGATGTATTCCGTTTTATTTAATCTTCTTCAACCGAAATTTTTATGAAACAAAAAGGCTATTATTTTGCTATTTTGTTTAATAAAATTGAACAAAATCGAATTGTTTGTGATTCGTCAATTTTTATCATGATTAATGATTTTCCGTTTAGCTGAATTGAATGAAGTCGAAAACAAATACCTCGAGATTGGTATTGATGATTTTTTGATTTTTGTTGTCAAAAGAAATCTATTTTGATTGTTCGCTAAAAATGTCAACCAAATTGAATAGCCACACACATATTGTGTTGTTGATTATAATCGACAGAAGCGATTGTTTACGTTACTGCCATGTTTACATTATGTCTGTCTTTAGATAACTATAGTTTTATTTTTCTTCGCTCAATCCACATGTTTTCGCACTCAAAACGGACAATGTTTTTATGTTCATTTACTGAAAATGTTGACAATGTTTGTCCATTGGACCGCTAGCTTTTCATTGAACACATAACTACGAAGCTCTATAGTTTTCGGCTGAATAGAAATTTGCTGCACGAATTCTATTTACATTTAAATGTTCTTATTCTCATTCTTGGGTTTTATTTGCAATTCTTTTATTCAACATTCTTTTGTTATTTCATTGTTTATCTCGAACATTTCCATTGTGGAAAATTATACTACTGAATGTAAGATGAAAAAAACTGACAAAAAGCATCCAGAAAATATAATAAGCGTAAGAAGGGATGATTGTTATTATTATTATTATTTTTTTTTTTGAGGAAATTGAAACGATAAAAACAGTCATTAGTTTTAAATCGTGGCATACCGATTATTTTCTTTGTTTAATTTTTTACAAAATTTTTTATCTTGAATTGATAATCTATGTAAATCCGAAACAGTGTGGAATACGAAGAAAGAGAAGGTTTTTTTTCCAATTCGAGAAGAATAGAAAAAACACAAAAAAGCGGTCATCTCAAGCAAAATCCGTCAAAAATAGATGTATTTAGACTTTATTTCCTAGCATACCTTTTGTAATATTATGAATTTGTGGCTAAAGTTAAAAGCAAAAACCACTCAAATTATGTATTTTATACATCTGCTGGCTCGATGAATTTTAGCTACTTCAATCGAATTAATAGCATACAAAATTGGTGCTTCATCACTCGACGGGATGTAGCGAAAAGAGGCTTCTCACTTTGATTTTTGTTGTTGTCTATTCGACTGCGAATATATTTATTCCAAAATAACGTGACAAATTTAATAAATGGTCGTGTGTATTTTATTTCTAAATGTGTCTTATCTATGTTTCATTTTGATTTAATTCCAAAAAAAAAATTCATTATATTATAATTTATTACGGACTTGACGATGTTTTTTCCAATCAAATGTTTTACTTGTTTGTGTCTCTGTTCGTCTTTTTTGAAGTACTTTATTTCCACTTTTATGTTGTTATATCTCAATTTAAGCTGGATTGAATGTAAAGGAATTTTTTCTGTTTTGCCTGGCTACTACCTACTACATTTTTTGAATGTATGCGTTCCGTCTTATCTTATACGTGGTTGACCTACGCATCAGTTTGATGTATAGAACGAGAGGAAAACCCAATGGAATCCGCAGTAAAAGATGGAATGTTCGTCTTTGTTAGAAACTCAGTACGGCATTTAAAAAAAAGACGCATATTCCATACAATAGCATTATTTTATAGCTGCAAAAATTCTCTCAGCATATATCCATTATAATATTATCTTAGTCTTAGTATTAGTGGTAGTGTAAGTGTATATGCGTGTGTGCGATATCGATGCGTTTCATTGTTATGCCCCAATGAAGAGAATATTAACAGCCGCGCTTTCATTCGCATCGTAATCGAGTGGAGTATAAATTTAGAGTAGAATGAAGTGGAGTATGGCATAAAATTCGCATCAATTGATGCAGAGATTGTAACAAACGAGAAGAAGGGAGCCATGTAAAGCGTTCAACGGAGAGATATTTGTGTTTTCGCAGCGTCAATGTTTACTGTGTATGTAAGTCTGAATTCTAATTTTCCATGTTCGCTGCGGTGCTCCAGCTCCCGATTCGTCGTATCAGTGGTAGTCAGGTGTAGTCTCCGTTCAAAGACGGTTGCCATTTGTAATCGTATAGTTCGGATTCACCAATTGTTGGTATTTTTTTTTTATTTTGTTTGTGTATCAAAGAAAAAAGCTCAACTGACTGTTGAGAAAATACTGAAAAATAAAACTCAATAATACAATCGAATTGATATTATTGTGGTTGTGTAAATGCAAATTTATTTTTGAAATTGGAAATTGGAAATTTGATGGGAGGATATTACTTGCTTGTGTATTTGTGATGTGAAAAAATATTGTCAAACACAATGACCAGACGGTGATAAAATTTTCGACAGGAAATCTTGTATCTTTTCATTTCATTAAATTGGCACAAATTCATAAAAAAAATCTGTTTTAGTTATTGAATTCAACAAAATCAATCGTTAAATTGAATCAAAAATTAGATTCAGATAAGGCGAATAATGTGAAGAGAAAAAAATTGTTCAATATTTCGTTCACTCCTTAATGTAAAATCGGTGTGCAGAATTGTGTCTGTGGATGCTGTGAAAACGCAAGCTTTTGGTTCAATATTGGACGAGACTTGAGAGCACGCGCGTCAAATATTTGAGACAGCGACAATCGAAGCTTTTTTTCACTTTACAAGCAACATAACACACCATCACTGCTTATTCATTTTATTCTTGTGTTCAACTGCATATGTGTATGTGTATGTGAGTTTGAATACGTGTACGAAATAGCACTTGAATCATAAATTGAACTAAAATAACGAAGCTAAACTAAAACGAAAAGTCCATTATCATATCCACAATTCACCGTTTTGCGTGTGTTTCATTGGGTGAAACATTTTACATATTCCAAAATATGTCATCAACTCAATTACCATCATCTGTGCCATCATTTCGACGGAATTGAAATGAGTGAGCTTTTATTTTTAATTTGGTGTTTATATATAACGATTAGATTTTAATATCGTTCAACTGGTTTCAAGTATTTTATTTTGAATTCATTTAAAATGGCAATTGTTTTGTCTGCAAATGTAGCAAATAGAAATATTTTGTGTAAAAATTGAAAATGTGTTACTTCACTCAACACTGCAAGGATAATAAAGTATTAAAAATTACTTGTGTTACTTTGCCAAATTTGCAATGAACTCTTTTAAGACGGGTTTTCCTTTCCTAATACATGTTCAGACTTCAATCAGTCGGATTTGATAGACTTACTCTTTTTTCACAATCAATTGCTTCTTTTGTCGAATTTCAATTCTCCCGGAAAACATGTTCAACCAATGAATAGACAGTTACAGTAACAGTTACATTATCGGTGTTGTGCTACACACATTGTAAAATAATATTTATGTGAACTATGTGACTTTCAAGTTTTACTGTAAACTATTTTCTACGATTTTCTTCTTATAAAGGAACAAAGAACATATTTTTCAAATGGAGGAAAATTTGAAATATGTTTTTTTTTCTTAAATAGTGTCATTTCTATGGAATCCATTAGAATGTTTTGTTCATAAATTGAATTGAAGTTTTATTTGAATTTAAGAAGCTATTGAATGATGAAAGCAATAAAATTATCAACAAAAATCTTTTTTAGGTTTCCGTTATGTAATTCACCGTTACCACTGAAGTTTGTGGATTTGTTGACTCGGTGAACATCCAGAACTGGACATTTGACGCTATATCTTAACTTCAAATAAGAAGACATATTTTTTTCAAGCTACAAACAAAATTTTTTAGTACGTCACAAAGGCTGAACAAAAATAAAGATGTCCGTGAAACTGCTACGCATTGGCTTATTTGTTTATCTCGTAGCGTACTTATGCAGTGCATCATTGTAAGTCAAATCAATTTGAGTTATATTCAGTTTTAAGTTTGCCTTTGAATTGTTTTTCCTTTTCATTTTCTACATTTTATTCAATGTTTTTATGCTCCGGATTAATGAAATATGTATCTGTATAATTTTCAGAGCGAATAATGCGAAAATAAATTTTCGTGAGAAAGAGAAAAAGGTGTTGGACCAAATTTTAGGCCAAGGAAAATATGATGCACGTATCCGCCCATCGGGGATTAACGGAACCGGTAAGTGATCTTGTACAGTAGCATTAATTTATATCTTCATTTGTGTTCTTAATGATTATCTTGTTTTTTTATTTTTACATCGAACAAATAAAAAAAATTAAGCATTCGTAGAGAAGCGATCTTTTAAAAATGGCAAATTACGTTTCAATTTTTCTCAAAGTTATGTGGACGATTGGACCAATGTTTGGTGAATAAATATAAATTGGCAATGATTGGCTGCTAGGGAAACCAAATGTTATTTAAAATGCTATTAACAATTTTTCATATGTTTTCAATTTCCTCGCAAAGTTTTCCATGATTTTTGAATGAAAGCAATAGAAATCATCATTCTGAATAATTCGCAAAATATTTTCGTCTCCCTCTAAAAATTCTATATTCTCTTTTCTTAATTCACAATGAAACATAAATTGATTCTGCCTTGTGGAACATACGTATTTAGGTCCGGCGATTGTTCGTATCAATTTATTTGTAAGAAGTATTGCAACAATTAGCGATATTAAAATGGTAAGTGGGCTGGCAGAATTTGCGTTAATGTTCGCAACTATCGCAATTAGTTGACAACATATAGACTCATATACACAATCTGTCATCGAATGAGCTGTATGCAAAATGAAGTATGCAAAGATATCGAAATAGTAAAAAAATTGCTACATTTGGAACAATTCTTCAATAGATCATAGCGAATAGTATTTGGTTTATCGAGATGTTTATATTTCATTTTTTCTTTTAATATAAAAGACTTGAATTTCATTCATATTATTTTTCGTTTTCATAAAATCGAAACAAAATCCATTATTTCAAGATAATTGTTTTATTTTCGATTTTTTATAATTTTTATATTAAAAATTACGGATCGAATATCAATATCAATCTGACATTTCAATTTAAATTGAGCATTTGTTGAAAGCGATGCACTGATGCTTTCACAAACAATGTTATTATTTGATTACGCCTGCACAGGGATATTGATTAAATGCTATTATATGATAAATGTCAGTGAATGTCAACCAAAAACGTAAAACATGGTTGATTCGCATGTAAAGCATTGGATTCATTCGCGTTGTTTTCTCCCCGGAAATAAAGTGATGAACTGCAAGTAGCTATAATTAACTTTGTTTTTTTTATTGCAATCATAGCATTTATTAATGCTTCAATGATAGACGATGAAACATAATTTTAGATTGAATAAATGTAATCGCTTGAATTTTACCAATTTGGCTTATCTGAGAAACCAAATATAGAAATATTTTTTAATAATATTTTTTTTTTTTGAATGATTTATCATCATCATTTTAGGCAAGTGATTAATTATATCAAATGTGAAATATGAACGAACAAGCATTCTTGATTTCATTTTCAAAAATTCAAATGTCAATCAACACATTTTGACTCACACCAAATTGGCTTCATTAATGTGTTTTTCTATATAAAGTGTATGTCAGTTGTCAGCGCACTGGGATAAAAATTTGTCATTTTGTTTGCTGGTTGTAAATTTCCTGTACATATTTAGCTTTGCTCCCCAATCGTTGACTTTGTCTATTGACAAAATGTTGCAATCATTTCTTTGTGTACAGCAATCTCGATTCGGACACTTCATATGTTTCATCGATTTCCGATGTGTTTTGCATGGATGTTTGCGTCAATAACCATTTCATTGAGTTATAATGTTTTTTTAAGCGAAAATCCATCCCTAATATAATTATAAGTTGAGTCAATAAAATTGTGTCCCTTGTCAAACAATATTTTACCAGTTAAATGGGTTTGTTAAGAATTACTGCTTGAAAAAGGATGAATGGGAGGTATTATAATTATTATTGATTTGTAATCAAATCAAATATCATTTGCTATACATCTTACATGGTTCAAAATATTCTAGCGAAAATAAAATGTCAATGAAAACAGATTAAATTTCGACGACGTCATTCGATTCATTTTTTCATTCATTATTTATCTCTTCTAACTGAATCTATCACAAGTTACATCTGAATAATAATGAATTCAATAAAATACAATTATAAGATTTTCTGTCATGTGAAAAAATAGATGGAAACATAAGGCAATACTTCCTTTCTTAATTTTATCAATGTTCGTTTGGTTGAAGAAAACCAAATGGAATAAAATCTGCTCAAGATGAAAAAAATGTAACAATTCCTTGAAAATCTTAGGTATATCGTATGTGGAACAAATTTAAGTTAAATTATCATGAATTACCAATTGAAACAGAGAAAAAAAATCAATTTTTCTTTAAAACTGAATCTCATAAATATATTTTTTACGAAATATAGATCAATCAACAGCTGGTATCCGACATTTCGAATGAAAAATATTTCAAAGTCATCATATATTTTGTAAAATATCACGGATCCAATTGAAAAAAAATTTGAAATGCAATTTCGAAAGCTAATATAATAATACATTTCGTTGAACTAAGCAATCACGTTTTTTACACTTGGTACAAATTAATATCACTTTTGAATTAGTTTTTAAAGTGCACATAATGTAAATCTATCTATCTTTTTCATTTAAAATACATAATAACGATAAATGCGTGAATATCCAAATGTTAATAAGAGCAATAAGTGGAGTCATTTTTTCAAAGCAAACTATTCGCATATTTAATTTGATTTCGTTTTTTCGAGCTCTTTCTACGCGATTAATAACTGTGGCACGAATAATAATTTTATCATCAATGAATAGCTTTGAATGATCGTCAACTATTCTATAAATTAAAAGCATGGTATTAAGTTGAATATAAGTATATCTACATGTAGATATATGTATGCATATACATATCATAAAAATGAAATTAAAAATCATTTACTGTCCTGCGTATCTAGTCGTCATGGTAACCAATGTGTCGATTAAGAAAAACGATTATGCCATTTCTTGTGAAATGTTAATTCTTTTTTGCCATGAATAACGAACGCATCAGTAACAAGGATTTAAATATTATGGATCAAATCTAGTAACAGTAAACGTTAGAAATCCAGAATTCTCAAGGGGATATTATTCAAAT